>JAMPIO010000028.1:0-600000 GCA_024699865.1 Aphelenchoides fujianensis
TAGGACTGGAGGAAGGCGGTGTGCATCTCGGTGTAGGTGGCGTCCAGCAGGCGGATCTCGAGGCGGAGGTCGGCGCGCTCGTCGGCGGCGAAGTCGCGGTCCTTGCCGTGGAAGTCGCGGAGGACGGCCTCGGCGCGGTCGAAGGCGCGCCCGACCGCCGCGAGCAGGCGGCTCTCCAACACGAGGCGGTGGCCGCCGGGCACGCGCCGTTCCTGCAGCCCGAAGAGCGATGATTGGACAGCCGAGAGCTTACGGCGTGCTCGTCGAGGATCTCGAAGCCCTGCATCGCCTTGTCCACGAGCTCGCTCACGATCTCGTAGCGGTCCTCCTCGACGGAGCGCTCCTCCCAGTGGACGGCCTTGACGAGGGCCTCCAGCTCGTGCACGCGCGCCTCCAGCCGCGTCCAGCGGCGCGCCAGCTCCTGCAACACGTGGACGAGAGGGCCGGCCGCCGCCCACCTTCTGCAGGCGGCCGGCGGGCGCGTCGGGCAGGTGTTTGAGGGCGCGGAAGAACTCGAGCGGCTTCCCCTCCAGCGCGTCCAGCATCTCCACTTCGGGCAGCTCGGCGATCGCGATCACGTCCGACATTCCGAGGCGACCGGTCGACAGGCAACGAAGAAAAAGTGAGCGCGCGATGGGGGCGATCGGTTGCAAAAGGTCGCTCCATCTCGTCGATCGCAACAGCCAGCGAGTAGAAACGATGCTTTCATCCAAACACTCGTTCGGCGGCGGTGTGAACGAAAGTGGGCAACCACAAGGTAACAAGCGAATGTGCAAGCAAACAAAACAAAAAAAACAACTAGGGATCCTGCTGAATGCGCTCACGGCCGCCCCGCCCCGCACGAAGCGAAGAAGAGCGGGCGAGCGGCGGCGGGCGGAAAAAGGCGTCCGGGGGGACGGGGAGTGTGCCCGGTTAGCTCAGTCGGTAGAGCACCAGACTCTTAATCTGGCTGTCGTGGGTTCGAGCCCCACATCGGGCTACCGATCTTTTTGCCGCCCCGTCGTTCATCTTCCACCATTTTCCCACTCGCCGCTCTGGAATGCGGTCGCTCTTTTTGGTGCTGCTGCTCGTCGCTCCGGCCGTCGGCGAGACGGCGGGCTGCTTTCCGCGCAACGAGACGCCCGCCGCCAAGAAGTGAGTCCGCCGGCCGCCGCCGTTCAGCCGCCTGCAGCTTCGTGTTCGCGTGCGCCCGCAGCGAGTTGGACGTCGAGGCGGACGGGCCGCACGCGACCTTCTGGCTGGAGCGCGCGCCGGGCGGGCGGCTCTACGGGCGGTGGGTGGACGGCCGACTGCTCACTCATCTCTCCGCAGGGCGCTCTTGACGAGCGGGACGTGCGTTCTGCCGCTGCTGCTGGAGACGCGGCAGAAGCACGCGAAGATCTCGGCGCCGCGCAGTTCGTCCCGCCCCATCTCGTTCGTCAACTCTTCTTTGCAGTGGGCACGAAGAATGTGGAGCTGCCCGCCCTCCTCTACGCGAACGCGTCGGGCGTGTGGCTCGCGGCGGCCGCCACCCACGCGCTCGCGCACCGCTTCGCCTGCCGGCCGAACATCTCGGCGGGGGCGGACGGGCGGCGCCTCCACTTCCGGCTGCAGTTCCCGGCCGACAGTCCGCTCCGCATCTTTGCGGTGAGTTCGCCCTCCTCATTCGATCTCTTCGTCTTCAGCTGGACGCCGTCGAGGTCCGCGAGACGGCGGCGATCCTCAACGAGCGGCCGCCCGCCCGCCTCGTGATGGACGCGTGGGGGTGGGCGGTCGGCCTCGCGCTCCTGCCGCTCTGCCCGCTGCTCGTCGGCGGCGTGGCAGGCGGCGTGCTCGCGGGACGGCGGACGCGACGGCCGCGGGAGGCGCCGAGCGAGCGGACGGACGACTCGCTCCTCCGCCGGCTGCACGCGAGCGGCCGCTTCGACTCGAGCGGACGGGCGCCCCAACGGTCGACCGAAGTCGTGAGTCGCCTCCGCTCGCCCACTCCCCGCTTGCAGCCCTCCTCCGCCCTGCAGCCGAGCGAGTGCTTCCGCTCGTCCCTCCGCCCGCCCGCCGAGCTGCCCGAAAGCTCCGCCCCGCCCGACGGCGACGAGAAGCCGCTGCCCCGCGAGTTCACCGCCCACTCCTGAGTCTTCCGTTCGGTTCGAATAAACACGTGGAGTACGATGTCGTCAAGAGCAGAAGCCGTAGTACCACACGATCAAGGCAACGAATTTGCATGCTCGTAAAGCAATTCCCTTTTCGGTAGAGCCGAATGCAAATTCAAAGGGGCGGAAACTCGTCCGATCGCCTCCTTCCGTCCAGTTTGTTCAGCCGCCGTCCGGGATGCGGCTGCTCTGCTTCGCTCTCTGCGGGTTGCTCGTCCTGCTGTTCTGTGGGGACACGAGCGAGGAAATTCCCCCGTACTGGGCGTGGTACGAGGAAACTCCGGATGAGTGTCTCGACTTCGACCCGACGCCCTTCTCTCATAAGTGAGTCTCACACTGCCTTTTTAATCACTCGTTCAGCTTTGTGTTCGGCATGTGCCCGCGGACGGAGTTCGAGGCGTGGGTCTCCGAGGATCACGTGACGCTGTGGTTGGTGTGGGTCTCAGACAACGTCGCGGACAAGAAGGGCAGGCCCACGAAGAACGTCCACTCGCTCTACGGAAGGTTCGTGTCCCCCATTCTTTTTTCAATGCGCTCTGCAGAGGCCTCCTGACTACCGGGACGTGCGTTCTGCCGCTGCTGCTGGAAAGGCGGCAAGGACACGCGAAGATCTCCGTCCCGCGCAGTTCGTCCGCCCCACTTCTCGGCCGTCCACTCACCCACCCGCTTGCAGTGGGCACGAACAACGTGGAGCTGCCCGCCGTCATGTACGTGACGCGGACGAACATCTCGCTGGGCCGGCCGAACGTCGTCGATCCTCCCTTCCACCTGGACTGCAAGCCGAACTTCACGGAGATCGACAAGGGACTCGCCGTCCGCTTCCGCTTCAACTTCCCGAACCACACGCGGCTCGGCGTCTTCTTCGTGTGTCCTCCGTTCTCTCCTGCTCACTCTCTAGATTGCAGCTGGACGCGACGTTCATGCGCGCCGCGAACGACTCGCTGAACGAGGGCGGACCGTTGGTGTACATCATGGAGTTCATGCTGCACATCGTGATCGTCGCGGTCGCCGTCCCGGTGGGCCTTTCGCTGCTCGCCGGCGTCGTCGGCTGCGGCGGGCTCGCGATCTACACGTGCCGCCGCCCACCGCCGCCGCCCGAGCAAACGGAGGACGTCGGCGCCCGCTTGCTGCTGCGGCGTCGTGCGAAGTTGACGGGTTCGGGCGCGCCGGCCGCTCAGCCGCCGGCCAGCGGCTTCCACCGCTCGCCCTCCGACCAGCAGACGACCGCCGTGAGTCCCGCCGCCTGCTCCGCCCGTCCACCCGCCGCTTGCAGCCGCCCACCCTCCCGCAGGCCGCCGTGTCGCCCGAGCCCGACCGGCTGCTCACCGCCCGCGAGTGCGAGCGTTCGGTGAGCGCCCGCCACCGCCAGCCGAAGGCGACGAGCTGCAGGAATCGACCGGTCCTCAACGCTCTTTCCGAAGCGGACGTCTCGAAGCGCCGCCGCCGCGGGTTCTTGGGCCGTCGCCCTCCGAAGAAGAAGGGCTCCACCGAGACCGCCCTCATCGCCCCCTGATCAGCGAGAACAATAAACAGCGCGTGTGGATTCAATTCGTTTATTCATGAAAAGAAATAAGGAACAACAGTAGTGAGAAGTTGAAGCCTCCGAATCACTTGCGGGGCGGGGGAAATTCGAAGCGCTTTCCGGTGGGCGGCGGCGAGAAGTCGCGCGGACGGGCGGCGTCCTCGCCCTCGAAGTCCGGGAGGGCGTTGAACTCGGCGAAGAAGGCCTCCGCGTCACTGCAAACGGGCAAGCATTCGCCGAGATTGAAGGGCGCGACTCACTTCTTTTTGGGCGGTCGCCAGCCGCTCGTCTTCTTCTTCACATTCGTCGCCGAGAGGTCGGCGTTGATGACGGCGGTCGGCCGGGGAACTCCAGCACGTTGGATTTGGGAGGATTCTCTGCAAACAACGGGAATGGACGGCGGGAAGGCGACGCTCACCACTCTGCAGCAGCTGCGGCGGGAAGCGGCAGTGGGCGCGGCGGCGTTGGGCGATCCGCTCGAACTCGGCGCCCGTCACGCGCGCCAGCCACTCGTCGCAGCGGGCGGCCGCGTCGTCCAGCCGCTCGAACGCGGCGTCCAGCGCGGCGCCTTCTTTTTGGAAGCCGGCGTGCAGCTTCGCGTCGACGCCCGCGCGGCCCTCCGTGTTCGCGAACAACTCGGCGGTCGCAAAGAGGCGGCGGACGAACGCGCAGACGGCGGCCGTGTTCCGCCTCGTCGAGCGCATTTTCGTCGCGTCGCCGGTGGTCTCGAACTCGGCGAAGAGGTCCTCCGCTTTCTTCCTGCAACAAAAGAGAGTGAAAAGGAAGTAGGAGGAAAACGCACCAGATCGCGTCCGGCGTTCCGAACTGCTTCTTGACGAAGTGGAGCGTCCGCTCGAGCAGCACGAGGAGGAAGTGGACGGTCTTCGCGCGGGGCCGCACCGCCGCCACGCCGTCCGCCCGCAAGCCGCACGCGGCGAGGGTGGGTGAGTCGAGTTGGCGGCGCACGATCTCGTCCAGAAAGAAGAGGAACGCGAGTCGGTCGTCGACTGCAAGCGGGCGGCTCGTGGATTGCACGCAGGAACTCACAGCGCGTCTTGCCGGCGGCCTGCAGCGCGAAGAAGTCGGCGTGGAGGACGTCGAGCAGGCGGAAGGCCGTCCGGCAGCCTTCCAGCTCCGCGCCGCCGAACTCCCGATCGACGTGGTCGACGAGGACGCAGCGGACGACGCGTCGCGGGATCCACGGAAACTTCGGCCGCAGGGCGCGCGCCAGCACCGTCGCCGCGTGGCCCGTCTTGTCGGCGCCGATCGCGCGGAAGACGGCCGCCACTTCGCGCACGAAGCGCGGCGTCTCGAAGATCTGCAACAAACGAGGGAACGCACGAGAAAAGCGGTACGAACCTCCGGGTCGGCGGGCGGCTGCGGTAGGTAGAAGGCGAGCGGATCGCGGCGCGGCGTCTCGCCCGGCCGGAAGCCCACGAACGCGACGAGCATCTCGGTGGGCGTCGCGAACACGCCGTCCGCCAGCAGCCGGCGCACGAGGCCCGACTGGACGGCGAGCGGCTCGAAGGGGCGGAGGGCCCGCACGGCGTCCAGCACGCGCGGCACGACCACCTGCCGCCAGTCGACCGCCAGCCGCGCGCCCAGCAGACACTCCCACGCGCGGAAGGCCAGCGCGTGGGCGGCGGGCGCGGCGCAGAGCGGCACGAGGACCTCGTTGACGAGCAACTCGCCGCCGCCCGCCGTCTCGCCGCTTCCTGCAAACGCGCGGATGAACGCCGCCGGCCGCCCACTCACCTTCCTGCGCGCGGATCCACGCGTCCACTTGCCGCCCGAGGCGTTCGATCGTCCCGCCGTCCGCCTCGACGAGGACGCGCGCCACCGTCTGCCGCATCTCCCGCACGGGGCCGTCGGGCGTCTGGTTGGGCGCAAAAAGAAGAGCAACGGCGATCGTCATTTCGAGCCGGCAAAACACAAAAAAGAACGCGAATCTCCGCAAGCGGCGAGCAGAAAAGACGGCCGGTCGGCCGGGCGGGCGGTTCGCGTTCCGTCGGGGGCAGCGGGCGGGACGGGCGGGCGGGCGGGTAGACAGGCGAGGAATCTCTGAGAAAGAAGGCGAACGCCGACGAGTCACAGACAGACGAGAAATAAATAGTTTATTTAAAACTAACGACAACAGCGAACAAAATGGTGATCACTCCTGCTTCTCACGACGGCGCGCCCGCTCCTCGGCCACCTCCAGCGCGGGCATCATCTCGTTGCGGGAGAGGGCGCGGAAGGAGCGCTCCAGCGCCGCGCACATGCCGAGCACCGCGTTGAAGGCACAGCAGAACGAGTCGACGCCCTCGTGGAAGGCGCAGCGGCAGTGGGCGGCGGGCAGCTCGTCGAATTCGCGCCCGCCCGCCGTCCCCAAGCGGCCCGCCTTGGCGACGAGCTCGGCGTCCGGCCGCACGTCCAGGAACTCGGCGAGCGCCGCCACGAACGCCGAGAAGGGCACGAAGCGCTCGCGGGCCGTGTTCATGCGGACTGGCGGAGAAGAAACGATTAGAAGAAGGAGGGGGACGGCGGCCACTCACTCTGGTTCGTCTCCTCCAGCACGCCCATCATCTCCGCGAAGCCGTCGAGCACCAGCGGCAGTTCGTGGTCCAGCACGAAGATCCAGCGCGCGCCCCACGGCCCGCCCAGGATCGGGCACTGCTCGTTCGTGCGGCTCCACTGCAGTTGGGCCGTCTGGGGCGCGAGGTTCGGCAGGATGGAGCGCATGAGGTCGCGGAAGCCGACGGCCGCGTAGAGGCCGCGCCGGTCGCCCTGCCGCGCCGCCGCCTCCACCGGCTGCAGGCGGCAGAAGAGCTCGTAGGCGACGGAGGCGGCGCGCGGTCCGCTCTTGGCCATCCGCGCGTCCAGCTTGTTCAGCTGCTCGAACTGCGCCAGGCGGTGCAGGTCCTCGTCGGCCAGCTTTTTGGTGGAGCGCACGAACGAGTGGAACGTGTCGATGATCCCGTTCTGGAACGAGAACTCGAACAGCGCCACCTCGCCCGGCGAGCGGTTCTCCTCCGCCGTGTCGTACATCTGCAGCGAGGCGCACAGGAAGCGAATGCGCTGCAATCGACCATACGAACGATCCCTTCATTTCTCGCACTTACCTTGAGGTTGACCGTGTCCCAGGGGCCGGCCACGATGTCGTCCAGCCAGTCAAGGACGCGCTGCTTGTCGACCGCCGCCTGCCGCTTCGCCTCGACGGCGGCCGCCTCGAGCCGCGGGTCGAAGATTCCCGGGCCGTGGGTCTCGTCCGTCGGCTCCTCCGCGCGCACCGCTCCTTCCAGCGGGCTGAAGCAAACGAGGAGGAGTTGGGAGAGCTGTTCGATGCTCACTTGGGCGTGCCGACCTCGTCATCGTCCTGGTCGCCCACGATCACGGACACCTTGACCAGCCGGTCCTCTTCGTCGCGGTAGTTGAAGGAATAGTCGTGGTCGCGGAGAGCGCGCGTCTTGTCCACGAAGCGGATGCAGTGGAAGTGGACGCGGTCGTTGTCCGCGAGGATCCCGTGCTGACCGGGCGCCGCCGGGTTCTCGAGCTCCGCGGAGGCGCCGGCCGGGGCGGGAGTGCCGGACGGCCGCTCGGGGTCCAGCGAGACGTCGCCCAGCGGCAGGGGCACTGCAAGCGGGAGTGGACGGCCAGCGGACGGAGGACTCACGCTTCTGGAAGTCGATGGAGACCGCCGGGTTGCGCGGCAGCCGCTCGCCGTTCGGCCCGCCGGGCAGCCGCTTCGGACGGGGCGGCACTCCGATCAGGCTCGTGTTCACCGAAGCGGCTGAACGGGCGGTCGGTTGGACGGCGGGGCAATCGGGAGAACTCACTGGGATGTCCGAACTGACGGCCGCCGAACGTTCGGTTGTGCTGGGACGGGGGACGCTGCTGAAAGCGGAGGTGGACGGGCAGAAGGCGCGCGACTCACGTTCGAGAAGCGGGCGTCTTGGGGCGCCCCACGGCGATCGTCCGCATGACGCGAGTGGCTCTGCATCTTCGAGTCGACTGCGGGATTCACAAAGCCTCAAAACAAAAGAGCAAGCCGCCGCTCTCTCCACCGGGCTTTTCGCAAAATGAGCAGAGACGAGGGGAAGCGCGAGGAAGTCGGCAGCTGGCTGTGGAGTCCCGAAGCGAATGGTTCGCGACGGAACCGAAACGATTGCCTTGCGGATGCCCTGATGACCGAGTGTCGATTATGTCCTCGTTGCGGTTCGAATTCAACGCACATTGCTTTCTTCTCTACCTTCTATTTCTGCTTTCAATCTTTCCAAGCAGATGTCAAACACGTGTGTACGTGACCTCGAAGCAGGACGTGCAATTGGCAGCAGGAAAATACCGAAAGCACAAAAGAAAACGGAACAATTGACATTTTTAGTTGCATTAGCAAGTGCATTCTTTTTTCTAGTAGGTACAATTCGAATTTTTGGTCCCAGACGAAAGAGTTTCAAACACCTTGCGAACTGTGATCAAGAACGACGGACATGCTTGCTTTGCTCCCTCACATGCTTGTGTGTTTCGTAGCGGGCAGTTTCTTGCAATAATTTCCGCTTTCTCCGTCTTTTTGCTCCTTCTTTCCGCTTCCCAACGTTTCTGCCGACCGGCCGCTGGCGGGTTTTTGAAAAGTCGAGCGCCCGGCGGCTTCCCGAGCGAGCGTTTGGTTCTCGCTGCCGGCCGGCGAGTGTTTACGCCGGGGCGGGCGGAGAGCAACGAGGAATGCGTGAATCTCGTCGTCGCTCGCCGGGCGTAGCGTAAAGCGAGCGAGCGGACGGGCAGCAGCAGGCAGGGGCAGGGCAGGGCGGGTGGGGAGTGTGTGTCTCCCCGACCGGCCCTTAGTCACTCGCCGCTCACACGGCGCAGGGAACGAAGGTCGCGACGACCGGCAAACGCTCTCTGCCGCCCGCCCGGCCGCCCTCCGCTCGTAGAGTCCGTTCGGATGGGCGATGGCGGCGGGTCGTCCGCCTCACACACACTCTCCCCCTCGCACTCGCCCGCCCGACCGCCTCCCGCCCAGTGCGCGTTTTTCGCTTCCCTTCCTTCCAAACTATTGGCATCTCCTTCTGCTTCCAACCAACACTCACTGTAATCACAACAACCGTCTACAACTGCAACACTACTCGATTGGAATGCAACTACACTAAACAATGCACTCTACCGTACTCCTGCACTCGCTCAATCAATCGAGACAACGAGCTCTAGAGATGTGGGAAGAAGCCACTTCAATCCTTGCATCTAACCGAACTCCTCATTCGTGTGTCCTCTGCACCGGCCACACCTCAAGTCCACTAATTGGACCTCTCCCGATTGATTGACGAGCTTCTGACTGATGAGAAGAATCCACTCGAGAGTTTTTCGAATCCTGAACTTCGCGGCTCTCCGCCGATCCCTCTTGCCGCCTTCTCACCGTTGAAATCAACGACCTTCCGGCCGTTCCCCGTCGTTCGCGTGGATTCGAACGCGTGCTCCGCGTCCCTTCGCCTTCGTTCATTCCGCCCGTTTTTCAGCCCGCCGGCCGCCCGTCGTCCCGTCCGCCATGATGCAGCCGGTCGAAATGCAGGGCCAAATGCAGCCCACCGGAGGAGCGAACATCATCGTCACGAGCAACGGCGAGGTCAGTTCGTCGGCCGGCCGGCCATCGGGAAGAAGGGAGCAGCGGAGGGCGGGGTGTTCGTTCGAATGGGCGGCGAATTCCGCCGAAAAGCCGCCGTTCGAGCGAATCGGGGCGCAGTTCGAGGGCGGGCGGACGGTCGAAACCCGCAGCAGCGGCGAATTTCGTTCGTTCGATCCAATTTCCCTTCGGTTTCTTCGTCCAATTCGTGAGGAATGGGCGGTCCGTTGCCCCCGTTCTCCATCGGCTGCACCCCCAACGGGGACATCATCGAAGTGAGTGGGCGATCGGGAGGAAGAGTGAGATCAAGAAGGAAGGAGTGATGAAATCGATCGACCTTCCTTTCTTTCCCTTCATCCCACTGCTTTCAGATCGCGACCGGCGACCAGCCGGGAGTCACCGGCGAGCGGATCGTCCTGCAGCCGAACCAACGGTCGGTTCCTCATCCTCTGCCTCTTTATCATCTCTTTCGTTGTAGCCTGATCATCTGCGATCCGGTGACCGGCCAGCAGAAGCACATCCAACTCGTCCAGATGCAGGGTGCCGCCGGGCAGCAGGCCCAACACCACATTCTGATCACCACGCAGCCGCTGGGCCAAGTGCAGCAGCCGGAGCCGGAAGACAGCCGCCGCTCGGCCTTCGACGAGTACTTCATGGAGCCCCAACCCACCCTCCAGCAGCCGCCGCCCGCCCACTCGCTGCCGCCGGTCGCCTACCACCAGCCGCCGAACCAAGTGCAGATGTTGGTTGATGCGAGGTCAGTCTCTGCATTCACTTCATTCACTTCCGCCTTCTTTCAGCTACCAGCAGGAGATGGAGGCCGCGCGGAAGGCGAAGTTGGCGGAAGCCGCCCGCCTGCGCTACCACCGGCTGGCGCCCGACCAGAAGAAGGCGCTCAACAAGAAGCGGACGATCGCCCAGAAGCGGAAACGGCAACGCGCCAAGGAGATGGCCGAGCTGGACGAAATCCTCCGCCAGAGCGGCGACATCGTCGACGATCCGGACGTGTTGGAGCAGCTGCGGGAGAAGCGAGTGCGTGCGCGGTGGGCGGAGGCCGCCCGTGCCCGCTACGCGCGCATGAGCGAAGAGCAACGCCGCGAGCACAACAACAAGCGGCGCATCCGGCAGATGATGGTGAAGAACGAGAAGGGCGAGGTCGTGTGCGACGTGAGCGCCTCCCAGTCGAAGATGAACGAGAAGAACGCGCGGAAGGCGGAGGCCGCGCGGCTTCGCTACCACAGGGTTCGTCCTCCCGCCCGCCTCCTTCATTCGCCGTCCTCCTTTCAGATGTCCGACGAAGAGAAGAAGGCGTACAACAAACGCCGAACCGAAGCCTTCCGCCGTCGTCGCATGGAGGAGGAGCAGCTGCTCTCGATGCCCGTCGGCCAGATCAACGAGGAAGCGTTGGACCGCGCCCAGCGGGTGGTCATCCGAAATGCGAAGCGAGCGGAAGCGGTGAGTCCCTTCATTCCTTTCTTCTCTTATGTTCGTTCGTCGCTTCAGGCTCGTCTCCGCTACCACAAGCTGACGCCCGAGCAGCGGAAGGCGTACAACCGCCGACGGTACGTGCCCAAGGGCAAGCGGGACGGCAGCGAGATGAGCGCCAGTCCGTCGGCGTTGATCAAAGAGGAGGACGAGCCGCTCGGCCACGAGCATTCGGACGAGCTTTTCGACCCCGACGACGCCGACCTCCTCGACCTGCCGCCCTCCTCCGCCCAGTCGTTCAGCGAGGAGGGCCTAAACGCCCTCTCGTCCATCGAGCAGGAGATCAACCGGCAGACGCGGCAGGCCCAGGAGACGCTAAAGAACCAGCGCTCCAACCAGTGGCGGCAGCAGCAGCAGCCGAACCAGCTCGTCTTCCAGCAGGCCGTCCAGAACGTCGTCCACGACCCAAAGGCCTTCAATTCGTGGTGATCCCCGCCTTACGCCAAACAATTCCACTCCAACCGCCTTTGATCCCCGCCTTTACGCTCTCTCCTGTTGTACCTCAGTGTCAGTGTCTTCTCCAACCCCTTTCTATCCTTTCGCATCCCAAGCATTTTTTAAATGATTGTAAATGTGTTCGTATGTCTGAAATCTCGATTGCCGAGGCTTTTTGGTAATAAACTGTCGTAAATGTCTAGCCAGTGGTTTGATTCGTTTATTCACGCACAACAAACAAGAAGGAAGCACTCGAAAAGGAGCGAAATGGTCGAAGAGGAAGTGGGAGCAAACAAGAACGAGCGAGTTCACTGGAAGTCGGGACTCAGTTTGGTGCAAGCGGCAAGTGAGACCAGAGGGAAGACAGAAAGCAGAGGGACGGCCGTTTTGTTCGGAAGGACGTTCTTTTGGTTCGTGGCTACGAGCGGCTCTACGGAACAACTGGGGAACTCATCGCCCCTCGTCCGGATGCTCCACTTTGAAGCGGTAGTCGTCCAGTCGGCGGAGGAACTTGTCGTTCAGGTTGAGCAGCTGGAGGACACCATCCACGAGTTGTTTCCTCTTTTCGCGGTTGCGGACCTTCTGGGGATCGGGCGTCTGGTCGCCGAAGATGGCGAGCCCGTCGATGGCTTCGAGATGCTTCTCGGCGGTCTCGTTAAACTGCTTGAGGGTTTTCTCCATCTTCCGCAGCAACTCCTCCCGGTTCTTGCCTGAAGAATGAGCAGGAGAAATGGAAGGAAGAAAGGAAGAAGGGAACCGACCGTCGAGGAAGTTCTTCTCCAGCATCTCCACGTCCTTCCCGTTCTGCTCGAAGAGTTTGTTAAGCTTCACGAGGTGCTCCCGCTCGTACTTCTGAAGGGCCTTCATGCCGGGATCGGCGGGCGGCGGCTTGCCGAGGAACTTCACCGCGTCCTTCGGCTTGAAGCGGAGGGCGGAGAGGCGCTCGTCCGGCTCGAAGCCGATTTGTTTGCCTGCAATCCGGCAATGCAACAGAAAGAAGGCAGGTGGGGGAACGAACCTCGATGGATGATCTTCACGACGTTCGGGTCCACGTCCCACTCGGCGCCGATCAGATCGCGCAGCTCGCCGACCGTCCGGAGGAGCGGCGGCCCGTCCGTCCCGTCGGCCGGCTGCTCGCCGTCCGGCTGCCCGTCGGCTTCGGGCTCGACGGCCAGCACCCGGGCGGCCACCTTCTTCCCCAAACAGTCGTCGATCGTGATCTCGGCCACGGAGTCCATCGGGGCACGAATCTGAACGAAACCGGGCGGTCAATCGCGAGCAATCGATCGCCGAACGGGGGCAAAGACGAACTGAAGCGGACGACCGAAACACAAACGAGTGAACCGAACCAAACGAAAGAAAAGAGCACGAGCAGAACGACCGGAAAGGAAGAAAGACCTCAAACCACCACCAGCACGTGGAAGTCCCCTCCAAAACACACTCCTTTCGCCCCCGCACGCCCCCGACTACCTTCTTTTTGCGCTGGAAGAGGGCCGCGATTTTCATCCGACGCGAACGGAAAGAAGCCACGAATTCTAACCGCTTTCTACTCAAAATCTACGGAGATGATCACCACACACGCGTGTTTGTGGCCGTCCTGCAGCGAGCAGACGGCCGGCAGACGAGCGAGTGCAAGAGATGACCGCCCGTCTGTGAGTGCCGAGTGTGCCGCCAGTCAGAAGTCGGGAGAATTCGGCAGATTTCCGTGTTTGTTTCTTGATTAAGACCGGGGTTTTAGACGTAAACTGAAGGGATTCGAACCGACAGCGATCGTTTTGTGGAGTTCCTCTTGTTTCTCGAAATTCGAGCGGGCTTGTGTGAAAAAGAGGGATTTTGGTTCGTTTGGATCTTCCGCCGTTCGACGGCCATTTTGATGAGACATGCTCCGGTCTTTTGCTCTAAATCAATCGTAATTCAAAGAAAAACATCCCAGCAGGGATGAGTTGCTGGCAAAGTCGATTTGAGCAAGAGATTCAAAGAAGTAGTCAACTTCTGCGACTTTCTTCAACCTATTCTGCTTCCTGCCTGCGCGATCACTTCGATTGTTCACCGCTCTTCTTTGCTGTTCTCCCTACTGATTTCTTCTGTTTGCAGCTCCTTCCGTTCGGCTGATCGAAAGACGAGCGGCGAGCCCAGCGTCTTCGCGAATCGCCTCGTCCTCACGGCAGCGGCCGGCTGTTCGCTTCGACTCGACGAAATCGGCGGCTCTCCGCGCGTCCGGATGGTGTGGCGGTTTTGGCGGCGATTCACGAACCAAATGGACCACTCGAACGCGGAATCCGAGTCGCTGGCCGACGGTCTCGACGGTGAGTGCCCCCTTTCCTTCGGCCGTTCAATCGAGGGGATTCTCCTGCAAGCGGGACCCCCACACGCGCATTTCTGATAGGCGGGAGGGCGGGCGGGTGGGCGCGTTTCGGAGGGACGCGAGGGGGCCGCCGGCTGATTCACGGCGGTCGGCGCTCTTCGTTCGTCCGGGCGGGCGGACGATCCGACCGCCCGCTCGGGGCCGCCCGCTTTGCATTTCGATCCAAACCGCCCGCCTGTTTCGACCGAACGGGAGCGTCATGAGCGGCCAGGAGTTGGACAAAGGTGGGACCACGCGGGGAGGGCGTGAAATCGAGATGTTGCCGAGGGGATGTTGCCCCCATTCGCCCACTCCTCCTTCTTTTGTTTCTGAATTGCGTGTTTGTGGCCGGAACTTCCGCACGCGATTCCCAGCGGTCATTCCTTCTGCTTGCAACGAGCAGTCGGGATGTCCGCCCTCTCGCCTCGTCTTCTGCCCGCCGGCCGGCAGAAATCAGCGGACGGAAGCGGAAACCGAATTTTTGGCCGCCGTCTTCGCCGACGCTCGGGGAATCCGCGAAGTTTGCTCCGCGTTTCGTTGCGAACGGACAACAAAGCCGGCCGGCCACCCGCCGACGAGGAGCGGCGGTTTCTCCCGTTCGTCTCCTCCCGGCATAAATTTTCGCCGCGCTCCTCTTCGGCCGACAGGCCGGCGGCTCGTGGATGTTTGTGTGCGCAATTCGGCACGTCCGTCCTCCTTTCCACTCCTCATTAATCATTCCGATGGCTCCGGGCAACGAAAATGCGGGGCTTCGATCTCAAAAATTAAGAAAGGAGATGGAAATGTGAGTGGGGGAACGGACCACCAGATTTATTTACTCTTCGTCCTTCAATTAATCTCCTCTTCGTTGCAGACATGATCTTCTTCGAGCGGCGGCTGAACGAAGTGGTCACGGGCATGCAGCCAAAGGCGATGAAGTGGATTAGTGAGTTCCCACTGCTTTCCGTTGAATATTTTGCTCCGCTTCGTCTTTCAGTCGTCCTCGTGGTCGTGTGCCTGATCACGATCGTTTCCGCCTACTATTGGGTCATGGATCCATCCATTCGATACGTGAGTGCTCCCTCTTTGGGGTTGTTATGAATAGCGTCGATTTCCGTGGGGATTAGGCGTTCCTTTCGGGGAGTTGGGGCTGCGGAAGACAACTGAAGGGTTTCCGATTCGGAGGGCTTGTTCGTCCGTTCTTTTCGGTTATTTTAATGCTTGTCGTTAGAAACAAACGACGTCCCGTGCCGCCGGCTGAAGGAGTTGCGGAGAACCCTCCAGTCCGCCGCGAAAGCGGCAGGAGGAAGTTCTTTTGTTCTTTCTGCGGGGAAGAAAGGCCGTTGATTGACGAACGGATAATTCGTTTATCTCCGCGAACTGCCCGTTACCCGCTTCGTTTCAGATCAGCTTCTACGAGAGCCTCTGGAAACATCCGTTCTTCTCCACCGGCTTCCTCACGCTCGTCATGTTCACGCTGTGCGGCGTCCAGAAGCGAATCATCGCGCCCTCCATGTGAGTTCTTTCGGCCGCCTTCTTCGTTCTTTTGGTCCCGAAAGAAATAATGAGATTGCAAGAGGCGGGTGTCACTCTTCCGCGCCCTTTTCTTTCTTTCTTCTGGCTTGAAAAAAGCGTCCATTTGTTCCTGTCGGCCGTCCACTCACTCCCTGCTTTTCTTTCAGCATCGCCGCCCGCTGCCGCACCGTTCTCGTGGACTTCTACTTGAGCTGCGATGAGGTTCGTTCTCTTTACCGCTCCTTCCATTGTTTCTCGTTCGTTTGCAGCAAGGCCGCCTGATCGTTCGGCCGACGCACAACCTCGGGCAGTACTCGTACGACGAGGAGATGCGCGGCAACAGTCGGATTTGATGCGAGAATCTCCGCCCACCGCTTCCTTTGTGCAGATTTCTTCGTTTGTTTCTTGCATTTCATGTTCTTCCGCCTCTCACTACGTGGTACACCCCTTCCCCTTTCTCCCCTCTCTTCTGTTCCATCGCTGCAAACTCGGATTAAAGCGGAAGCGATTCGTTTCGATCGATGCCGCCCGTTTGGCCCCCTTCCCATCCAACGACCCCCGAGGGAACATTTCATTCGAGAACATCCACCACCACCTCCTCGCCCTTCTGCTCGTGTCATCTGCCGGTTGGATAATCCGCCCGTTTGGCTGGTGTTTGCTTGTCGTTCGCTGAAACCTTCCCTCGTCGACCGCGTGCCGCGTGGTCGGGGCCGTCCGTTGAGTACAAGACGCCGCCGTTTACTTCTTCTTCTTCTTCGTTGTTGTTGTTTTGGGTCGAAACCTCCGCAATTGCACGCCGCTTCGTTCCGCCCGACTTCTTTCGGTTTCCCCCGTCTCCACTGACTCACTTTCCGCTCCGCTCGACGACTGCGGGCCGCCGATCACGAATTTCATAAAACTTCTTCCGATCGCCCACTCCGCTGTGTTCTCTCGCTTCGCTTTAGCCGCTTTAGGGACTGCTCGAAGGTGAGTTGACCGAAAGAAAGAAGGGGGAACAAGGGGGATGTTCGGTATGCTCGCCACGAATTCCAGTCATTCCGCAAACAGCGCAAGAATTTTGCTCATGGGCGCGTGCAAAAGAAGTTCGAAACGAACGCCCGACCGCTTCGCTCCGCAATCGGAGGCCCGCACGCGCCACTCGAGACGTTCGGCTCGTGTGAATCCGCGTACTTCTTTGCTCTCCGCTCGCTCGTCCGTTCGAGTGAGTCGTGCATTAGCCGGCTGGGCGGGTGGCCATTGTTCTTTTTAGCCCTCTTCCTCGCATTCGTCACTTCTGGGGATAAAAGGGGAAGAGGGGAGTGGAGGGCGATGTTTGGTCGTGGAATTTGAAGGAGGATCGTAAAGAAAGAGCGCTTTGCACCTTCTTCTCATTCCAGTCGTTTCTCTCCGCTTCCACTCGCACGTCATTAACAGAAGTGTTTGAGCGCGCGACTTTTGACTTCCGAGCGGTCTTCACGTCGAATTCGGAGGACGCGTGTTTGCCCGCGGATTACTCACTTCTTTTGCTGCCGGTCGGCCGGTAAGACGGAAGCCGCTCGTGAATCGCCACTCGAACTCCCGAGAAGCCCTTCGTTCACCTGTTCGATCACCTGCTCACTTATTCGCTTTGGTGTTCTTCGATCTTCGTGCCGCGAACGTCACGTTCGATCCGACCGGACGGCGTGATTCAAACGGCGAGCGGCAGGAGGGAGAAGTGGGATTTCCGTTCCGTTCGGAAGTGCTCCGATTTCGCTCGAGTGATCGTTGACGTGAGTGTTCGACGGAAGAGCGGAGGAGTGAATGGCGGGATGAACGGCGGAAGTGAACGAGCTCTTTAATGAGCTTTTTGTTGCTTCCATCAACCGACCGGCCGGCCGCCCGCTGGAGGTCGTACAGGCGCCCGCTCCCCCTCGCGTTTTGGAATTCCGATTTTGTCGCCCGTCCGCCGCCGCCGGTCGTCCGATTTCTCCGCGCGCGCGTCCCCCGTCGACGTCGCCGGGCGGCTGAGCATTTGGAGCGTCGCCCCCCTCCTCTTCCTTTTTTCTTCTTTCGCTCTTTTCGGGCGACGAGAAGACGAGGGGCTCGCGTGTTCGAATTCGTGACGCGCGAAAACACGCTTCTTTCCACTCGTTTCTTCTTCGGGGATCCTCGGCGTTCTCATGCCGACCTTTGGGCGATCTTCGAGCTTTCGAGCAGCTGTTTGTGTTCGATTCGAAGCAGCGGAAGCAGCTGGAAACTCGCGACGACGTCCAGCGGCGCGCGTTCATCGACACCCCGCAGATCTCTCAAAAGCGGAAGATTAGAGGGACTGTTGGGTAATCCGCCGTCCCTCTCGTGCCCACCGGCCATTCACTCCTTCTCCGAACTCCCCCAGCTGCTCGTGATCTCCGAAAGGAATGCGCGTCGGCGTTTGTTTTGCGCGAGATCGAACGAAAGAACGCAAACAAGCGCCCGTTCTTTCGATCACGACTCCCTCCAATCGATTCGAGTGGATCGGCCGATCGGATGGCTACTCGGCCGGCTTCCACCTGATTGCTGGGGGCTGACGTGTTTTGTTTACCCTCGCCTTCCCGTAATCCTCCAGCCATCGGCATAATCGGGGCGTCAAAATGGGGCTGTTGTTGTTATTCCCTTGTGAGGTGATCGTTCGCTCCCGCTGCCCTCGGCGAACAGCCGGCGGGAGCAATTTTTGGTGCTTTCCGGCCGGTAATTCCCTCCTTCGGACGGCAAACCTCGTTAGACGGCGGCCGGCGGCGAGCGGACGGCCGAATTGTGCAGGTGGAATTCTCACGAGTCCGTTCTTTCGAAAGCGGCTTGTAGTTCCCCGTTCTCTTCACGGCTCGTAATGGCGGCCTCGTGTTTATTTCGGGCCTCTTACGTTCATTACTCCCTTGATTCTTCAAGTGGATTGAATGGACGGCTAATGAGCACACAGCGGCTATTTGGGACGTTTGACGTCCATTCGAAAGCAAGCAAGTGGGCGTTTGGAAGGGATTTTGTTGCGGAATGAAGCGAATCGCCGCTGCAACGAAATCCCGACGACTAATTGCGGCCGACCGGCCGTCTTCTTGCGCGAAATGTTTGCGCGCTTCGTGGCCGCCGGCTGGCCGCTCGCTTTCCGTCCGGCCGGCCGGCTGGTCGTTGCACGCGGCCGACTGACCGAAGACCGCCGGCCGGCTGGACGGCCACCTTCTTCCTCGTGCTGCTTGCTTGCATGCTTGCGTGTTTCACGTGCTGCAGGCAGAGAGGTAATTGTTTCTTTTCGTCTAAGAGAACTTCGCTACAGCTCTTGTTAACCAGAGATCTCGTTTCTCTTTCATTTCGGCTGTTTTCCCCCGAGTGCATTCGTTCGGTCGTCGATTGACGTCTGCGCGCACTCCGACGGCGGGCCGTTCGCCCGGAGGTCGCCGTTTATCGATCGTTTGACGTCCTTTTTGAGGATTGGTCGGCGAAACAAGCGAGTGCTTGAGGGTTCGTACGCGAGCGGTGTCGTCTGTGAAAAGGGAGGTAATTTTCGACTACTTCGTAGCAAGTCGAGAGAAGGACGTGGCTGCCCTCGCGTTCGCTCCAGCGACCTCAAAGAACTCGATTATTCTTCGGCTTCTTTGTGCGGGGTTCCGTTACACGCTGCGCTCCTCATTTTGTGTTCCTCCTGCCGCCCACACGCTTCTTCTTTCTGTTGCGCGTGACGACCACAGGTCGGAGGAAGCGCTTCTCTTCGTCGCTGGGATTAATCGACTCCGCGCACGCTCGTTTGGTCCCGTCGACGGGCGTCTTCGCAGGTGCAAAACGTAGGTGGAATTGCGGGGAGTCGCGCTTGGAAGATTGAAGGGGCGAGGGAACGACTCTGTAACGTTCCTCTTGTGCCGCGAGTGTTCGGAGGGGAGGTCGTCCGGTTTTTGACTGTGGCAATTCTGCCTTCTTTTTTATGTGCTTGTTTACGCGCTTTGCTGCCCCCGCTGTGTTCCGGGAATGCGTTTTCGATCGACGATCGTTGGATTCTTGATCACGCGGAAAGTGCGCGGGTTTCGAGGTCGGCGGCAAACGGGCGGGCGAGCGGGCTCGAGTGCAAACGGGGGCTATCGATCAACAAACTTCCACTTGAAACAAACAACTCGATAGAAAGAACGAGGAAGGAAGTGGACGCTCACTTCTGCCGCCCCCTCCCGGTCGTGTGTGCGCAGATGGCCGCCGCCCGTTGCTCGTGGTCACTCCTTCCCGGTTGTTCGTGGATTTCGCGTCGATTCGAACGGAATAAAATCTTCTGCCCGTGCTCATCGGCCGCTTCTTTCAGCCGAATGATTCGGAGCCCCACCGCGGGGTCTAACTCGCCTTTCCGCCCCTCCCCTCCTCCTCCCACCTCTTCGGCGGAAGATGCCGCTCGAAGGCCCCTTCGATTGATCTCAACCCCTCGCCAACGGCCCCACGGATCTCAACTCGCTTCTCACCCACGCCCTCCGGTTTTCAGCCTCCGATCGTCGAGGAGCCCCGTCGGCCTCCTCCTCGTCGCCCTCCTCGTCCTCTCGGCGTCGTCGGCCGCCGCCCTCGAGGCCCCGCAGAGCGACCAGCCGGCGAACTCCACGCTTCGAGGTTCGTTCCAACGGTTTCTGTTTATTGCGAGCGTCTTGATTTCGCTCCTCGAAAAGAGGCGGGAATTCGATCTCCCGGCCGCCGCGAGACGCTTCCCGCTCGTTTTTTGTTGGCCCAAACGATTTGGACGCCGGGCGCCTCGAGCGCTCGCCCGTGATCGAAGCGGTTGGGGGAAAAGCGATTGCTGGAGCCCGCCCTCCTCCGTTTTGACTCCCGCATTTCCGTTCTTTTTGCGGCGGTGGGGCGAGTGGCGAAGGGAAGCCCGAGCGACGGCTCTTGACTTCGGCCGCCGTACAAAACTTGCCGCCGGCGTCCAGGTGGAAGGGCGGGCGGCTAAAAAGGCCACTCGAACGGAAATTCCGAGAGGAGGCGGCGAGTGGAGTTTCTTCCCGCCCTCCTCGCCGCTTTTTGTGCAGCGGGAGTTCCGCTCGCGGAATAATCGACGGCTTGGCGCCCGCCCCGCGTCGCCAATCCACGCACCTCCGATTTTATCGCCCACTTGCGCCACTCCCCGCGTTGATTTCTTCGTTTGCAGCCCTCCCGGCGCCCCCGGCCGCCCCGCTCGACGTCCAGCCGGCGGCTCCACTCGACGAACGCGAGGGCCCGAAGCAAAAGAAGAACATTCCGGAGATCGTGCAGGAAGCGCGAACCCTGAAGACAACCCCCGATCGAACAACAGCGAGCCCTCCGCCGACCCCTCCGCCCTCCACTCGGCGCCCGTCGACCGAACGACCCGCCGGAAGTGTCGAGGCGGCCGATTTGGACGTCCGAAAGCCCGCGAAGCCGAACGATCGGACGGGCGGCCGGCCGAGCGAGCAGCCCGCCGCCGTCCCTCTTTTGACCAAAAAAGAGGTCGGCAATCGGACCGAAGAAGCCGCAGAGGAAGAAGTGATCCCCGCGCTCACCACCGAGGAGTTTCGCGCCCTCCAGCAGGCGAACGCGACCTCCGCGCCGCCGACCGCGCCCACCGCTTCCGCTCCGCCGCCCCCCACGCCCAAAGTCGTTCGGGACGACTCGAAGGACGCCGACGGTGAGTTCTCGCGGCTTCCGTTCGAACGGCGGCGGCGATAAGCGACGAAGCGGGCGGTCAGCAAAAAGAAGCTTCTTTTTGGCGGCTCGCAATCGAACGACCTCGAATTATTACTTATTCTTTCCATTCCGGACAGTTATTGTCCGAATTAGTCACTCCCTGCCGATTGCGTAACGTCCGTTTTGTTTGGACGCCTTTCGTAGGATTCGAGCGGCGTTTCACGGCCGAAAGCGGACGGGCGGACGGGCGGGCGATTAGTCACCCCGGTTGTGGTCGAGGGGAGCGCTCCATTCGCCCGTTAATTGTTGGGTGCAAACGGGCGTAAGCAGCCACTTCCTTCCCCGCTTTCTCATGAGTTCTCGCGGGAAATTAGACAACGTTTCGGCGATCAGCCTGCTCCCGCCGCCCGCTGTCAACACCTCCGTTCACCCACTTGTTTTGCAGAGCCGACCGCCGCGACCCCCGAACCTCCGCCGCCGCCGCCGCCGCCGTCGAACCGGACAGCGAGCGGACCGAAAAGCAGCGAGGCGGCGCTCGCCGGCGCGGAAAACAACTCGTCCGATCAACACGAGCGGGCGGACGGGCAGAAAATGCTGTTGATCGAGCAGCACGCGATCAACCTCATTCCGCTCCAAGACCTGCTTCAAGCCATGCTGTTCGCTCTCGCCGCCACGTTCATGGTCGTCGGAGGTGAGTATTCTTCACAATAATTTCCTTTCGATCCCAACAATCCTACCGAATATTTGTCGCTGTTTCTCTGCCCTTCCGCCCTCTTTTATCTTCAGAAATCACTCGATTTTATTGTTTTGGAGCAAAAAAAGCAGGTTTTTCCGTGGCCAACAGCCGGCTGGTCGAGCGGCCGGCCAGGCGGGCGGGTGTTTGATCCGTCCGGTTGTCCTCGTCGCCGGCAATCAATCCAATTCAATTTGTTTTCACACGTCCCCAACGAGTAAACAAATCAAGCCAAGGGATCAAACATCACTCTCCTCGTCCACTCATCCTTCCGTTTGCAGGAGCCATTCCTTATGTCTTCCAATACGTGGAGATCCACCGGCGCAAGTCGGCGCTCGGCTTCTCGCTGCTCGTGTGCCTCGCGCTCTGCGTTGCGAACATTCTGAGAATATTGTTCTGGTTCGGGAAGCGCTTCGAGACGGTCTTATTGTGCCAGTCGGTGGTGATGATCGGCTGCATGCTGCTGATGCTGGAGATCTCCGTGCGGATGAACAAGCGGATGCTCCCGCCGTCCCAACTGAAGTCCATCTGGAGTGAGTACTCTCTACGCATCCTCGCATTCATTGCTCCCATTGCAGAGGGTCATTTGATCAGCGACTTCTGGAAGTGGAACGATTTGACGTCCTTCATTGCCGTCCTCGGCCTCTTCACGCTCGTCGCCTCGATCATCACGTTCCTCTTCATTCGAGTAGGTCACCTTTCTCTCTTTCTTTTGTTTATTCGCCGTTCTTTAGTTCCCGATCTACGTGGAGGCGCTGGGTATGGTCGCGCTGCTCGTGGAGGCGTGCTTGGGCCTGCCGCAGTTGATCCGCAACTTCCAACGGAAGTCCACGCAGGGCATGAGGTGAGCGGAGAGGCGGGAGCAAAAGGGAATCTTGTGCTTGCAGCGTGAACATGGTCCTCGCGTGGCTGCTCGGAGATGTGGGCAAAACGGTCTACTTCGTCGTGCGCAAGAACCCCGCCCAGTTCTGGATTTGCGGTGGGCTGCAGGTGAGACTTCCCTTGTTCGTTTGTTTTACTCCTCGCTCCATTCAGATCACGATCGACGTCCTCATCCTCGGCCAGGTGTACTTCTTCGGTCGCGGCAACGCGCGCGTCCCCACGTACCAGCCGCGGGATTCGGAGGAGAAGACGACCGCCTGAATTCACTTCTTCCCTCTCGTTTGTGCACTTAATCAATCGGTTAATGAACCTCGACGCGTTGATCGGCTTGTATGGCTTGTAAATACCCTCTCTCCTTCCTCTCTAAGTTATTCCTCTCCCACTTGTTTCTCGTACGGAACTCCCACCTCCAATGCGGGTTTCTTCCCTCTCGTACGCCCGATTGCTTGACGATTTCCCTTGGAATCAGGTCCTCTTTGTTCTATTCGTTGTTAACCACACGCAATCAAGATTCGGCTAATGAGTAAACGTGAAGCATTTGGCTCTTTCGACAAAGAAGGATGTCTGATGATTGTCTGAAAGCAATTGGATGGAACTAGGAGGATGCGGGGCCAGCAGCAGTTACCGGGTGTTGTGAGCGAGTAGATGAGACCGCGCGGAAGCTGCTGACTCGTTTCCTGCTGCGAAGGCAACAAGCAAAAAATATTAGCTGTCTTACTCGGCCGCGCAAAAGAATCTGGAGCTAGCAAGAATCGAACTCGCGACTTCTCCCATGCTAAGGGAGCGCTCTACCACTGAGCTATAGCCCCTCACATTCATGCGGGCGACGAACAAAGTGATAAAGCGGGCGGCTGATTGACGCGCCGCCCGTTGACGTTTTTAGCGCTGACAATGACTGATCCCGGCGGCAACGCGTGAAACGAGCGGCGAGCAGCTGGTGCGTTTCCTTCTGCTAAAGCCCTTGTTATCGATCTCCGTTTATTACTGCTGATACAAAGGTTAACAATCGAATTACTGGGGCACGTCGGTGGTGGTCGTGTTGCTAATGACGCTCGCGCGGCGTTCCTTTTTGTACTGCTCGAAGTCGATGACTGCCATTCCCTTGATGCCCTTCTTCTTATCCGCCACTCCGATCGAGATGGACTTGCGGGGGCAGCGGGCAAAGGCCATCGCGTCGTCCACCTTGGCGAAGATGTGCCGCGGGTTGAACTTCGCGCCCTCCTTCTCCATCGTGTACATCAGCATCTCTGCAAGAAGGATGAGTGAGTGAAGTGAGCGGGGAAACGAACTGGAGGTCTTGACGAAGAAGATCTCGATCTCCATCTGCTGGATCTCCTCCATCATCTGCCGGAGGGCGCGCGCCCCCACCGAGTCGATCTCCACCATCGCCGAGCAGTCGAACACGAACGTGCGGGTTGTCTGAACGTTTCCTTGAGAATCCCTCACCCTTGTGCACACGTGCTCACCCCCTTGTGGTTCTCCTCTTTGTCCCACAGGCCGAGCACCTGGTGGATGGCCGATTTGAAGCGTTCGGCGTTCGTGAACAGGAGCATCGCCTCAAAGGCGAACACGCACACGTCGATTTGATCGTCCTTCTTGCCGAATTGGGCGTTCCAGCGAGGTCTGAACGGGAGCGAGGTGAGTAGGGGGTGGAGTGTGAGGGAACGAACTCCTGTGTTCGGAGCACGATGGAAAACATTTCGAACGAGACGCCCACCGCCAGCCCGCAGATCACGTTGTCGCCCACCGTCGCGATCAACGCCACCGCCCAGATCGCGAAGTCCCAGCGGGAGAGCCGCCAGTACTCGAACGCCTCCTCGTAGCCACGGATCAGCAGATTCCGCAGCGAAATAATCACGATGGCGGCGAGGACGGGCTGAACACGAAGGCTCAGGAGATTCCGTCTGTTGGGGGGCACTCACCATCGGAAGCCAGTAGAAGAGCGGACCGGCGGCCACGAGGACGACCAACACGAGGGCCGAGGCCACAAAGTTGTGGATCTGCAATCACTCCTGCTTGCTGTTGTCGAAGTTGGCTCCATTGTTCTTTTCAACCACCCTAATCGCCCTGTTTTCGTCTGCATTCGACGATCAAAGACCGCAATCACGTGAGCGGACAATCGAATCGTCGGAAGTGGACTCGAAATGTTCGTTCGAGTCGACCAATTTGATCGTCGGAGCACAAACAACAACCCACAAGCGAGAACATCATCACGAAACGGTCGATTAGCCCCGAGCGGAGCGAAAATTGCAGCAAGTGGGCGGAAAAAAGCTCTTGATTCAAGAGGGCGTTGCGCAAAGAACGTTCCGAACATCACGCTTGACGTGGAACGTTCTTTGCAACACTCGAAAGAACGTTGACCTTTCGCCCCGATTGGCGCCGATTACCCCCGCCTTTTCGCTCACCTGACTGGTGGCCCCGCACTCGACGAGGATCTGCGGCCGGCTGAGCGCGTTGGACGTCGAATAAACGGGCAGGAAGGAGGAGAGCGTGAGCACGAACCCCACGCAGTAGATCTCCTGATTGTCGTCCACGCGGTAGTTCAACCGTTGGCTCATGCTCTTGATCATTGACATGTGGATGGCGCCTGCAACCATCCTCAATCCTCTCGTCTTCTCTCGGACACGCACCCTGCACGACGATGATGGCGACCGCTTCGAAGAACAACTCCTGCATGAGGAAGAACTGCGGCACGGCGGGCATCGGCAGGCCGCGAGGAATCGGCCCCACTACCTTCACCTCCTGCCGCGTGTCCAACTGCATCAGGTAGCAGACGAGAGTGCTCGAGACCACCTGCAAGCAGTACGGGGATGAGCAGAGCAGCGTAGTGAACGAACCAGAATGAGCTCGTACGAGATGTTGACCTTCTTGCCCACGTGTCGCTCCAATCGGGGATGCAGGATGATCTTGAAGACGACGAGGAAGAGGATCGAGCAGACGGCGATCAGGGCGCTCGTCAAGTTCGCTTGTGGAATCAACGTCCAGATGTTGTAGAGGTCCTGAACGTTCTTCTTTCTTCCGTCCACTCACGAGAACCCACTTGGAAGAGCTGCCCGAAGCCGGAGGTCTTCGGTTTCTTCACGCCGATCGCCGCGTCGAACTGCTGGACGAGGATGTGGAACGTGGCGCCGAACAGGAAGCCGCCGACGAGTGGCTGCGAGAAGTACTCGGCCAGGAACTGCAGGTGGAGCATTGCGCACAAGATCTGCAAGCATTTCATCCGCCAATCCTCCTCCCTTCCACTGCCTACACAAAGCAGTCCTATGGTGAGTGTGAGGGCACACGAGACGGTGTTTGGATTGATGAGAGCCAAGATTTCCTCGTCGACAACCACCGTTCGGTTCTCGCCGTGGTACGTTTCCATGACGCCCTTGATCGCCGCCCCGACCATCATTTGGATGATCGCGAACGGTCCTGCAAGAGAGGATAGAAGGGTGTTTGTTCGGTGGACTCACCCATCGTTCCGTGCGGCCACGAGGCGAAAAACGGGTACAAAAGCGACGAGAAGCACGTGGCGTAGAGGCCGCTGACCGCCGGCAGCCCCGCAAGGATCGCGTACGCGATTCCTGAAGAAACAAGTAAGTGGGAAGTGGAAGGAAAGGAGCGCCTTGAGTGATGTTCAATATGCCGCTCATGATCCCCGCTGCAACGTCGCCTGACAGCTGACTCTTCGGGCAGTAGTTCGGAGCCCAGTGGAGGATCGGGAAGAACGAGCAGAAGGACTCCCGGCATTGGGCGAGGTTGCGGAACGGTCGGATGTAGCACATCAACACTTTCCTTTAAACCTTTTAATTGAGGAAGAAATGTAGAGGGCACTCACCTCCAAAGCGGAACGCAGCACGAGCGGATCTCCACGAGCTTGTCGCAGTACGTCTTCACGCACACGTTTGTCGGCGGCTCGCTTCGCGTTGGTCCGATCGCCTGGTAGTCCATCGCTCGGCTGCAAGCAAACAAGACAGTGAACAGTAGAAAGAAGAAAGAATGGCGATCGTAGTCACGAGTTCGCCCGCACCCGCCGACCGCTTCGCCCGATTCCGCGAACGACTCGAACGGAAGGCGGAAGGAGTGCGCATTGTCATCACTCGACTACAAAAAGGAGGAACAGCGAGTACAAGGTCGTACAAAGAAGAAAGAAGTCGTGGTTTCGGATCGAACGGTCGGAACGGTCCTTTGAAATTCGACTCATCCATTTGAATTTATGATCACGGCCCGGAAAAGAAGACGGGAAGGAAGGAGGTCGTTAAGCAACCCAAATGGTCGCGGTCCCGCCGTTCCGTTCGAGGCGAACACGAAAGAAGCGGCAGGTAGACGGGCGAGCGGGCAGGAAAGGCAGGGAAGGAAAGGAGTGTAATTGGAGGCAATCAACACAAACGACTCCCGACTTGCCGCAATCAGGGGAACACTCGAGACGTTCGCCCGCCCGCCTCGCTGTTCGTCTGCCTGTAGGCGGGCGCCGTCCCCTCGGCCTCTCGTTTGATCGTCCTCCGTCGATTTAATCCACTTACCGTCGGCGGCCGTTGCGCAACGCCGCCCGCCGTCGTTCCGTTCGTTTCGAAAACGTCGTGACGTCCGTTCGAATTGCATTGATTGGATTAAAATAGAAGAAAGGCGGACGAGAAGCTCGTGTTTATTAGTTGCCTGTTCACAGCCACAGCGGAGTTATTACTCGACGAATGGATGGGCGGCGGCCTCAAGCGGCCACTCCGATCGCCTGCGGGACGGCCGGCTGCTCGTCCGCCCCTCCGCTCAGCGACGGCGCCTTGACCGCCGAGCGGGGCGTGCGGACGGGATTCGCCTGGCCGCCCGTCTCCAAGAACTTCGTCTCCTGGTCCTTGTACTCCTGCAAACGAAGAGGGGAGTGCGGGAGAGCAGGGGGGACGGACCTTCAAGTGCTCCAGGTGGATTTTGGTCGGGCCGCGCGCCTCCTCGTTGGCCAACACGCCCGCGCGGATCAGGTACTCGACCACGCCCATCGCCACGGAGAACGCAACTGAAAGCAGCAGTGAGGAGGAAGAAGGGGGAGGACGAACCGAGGAAGACCACCTCGATGATCAACGGAACGAAGTCGAAGCGGTTGAAGTCGGGCGCGACGGTCGTGTGATCGGACGAAGCAGCAAAGACGGCGGTCGGCAGGAGCGAAGCGATCAGTCCGATCGAGAGAACGGAGAGCATCTTGCGGAGGACGGATGGGAGCGAACGAACCGCAGGCTGGACGAGCGGAATGCGCCAAAGTGCCGAAAGGAATCAACGAAATGCTCTCGGCCATTCATGCATCTCTCATGCAAATATGAACGAATGTCTTTATTCGCGGGGGCAGCACAACAAAGCGATCATTAGGGCGGGGCCTGCATTCCCTCGTCCTCCTCGTTCGCGTACTCCAGCACTTTGGTGAATCGCACTCCCGCCCGCTTTGCGGCCACTTGCGCGCCCATCGCTCCCGGCAGGCAGCAGCAGACCCACTCGGTCGCGGTGTGGGTGGCCGCGAAGAAACGCCGCGATCGCGATCGATACGGTTGGTAGTTGAAGGCCGCGCACTTGCATCCGGACAGGAGAGCTTGAACGTCTTTGACGATGCGGTCCTTCTGCATGAACGGAGCGCAGAGGAAGTCGAAGAAGCCCGGATTCAGGCCGTGCCTGCAAAAAAACGAGCAGGATTATCAGACAGCCGTCTTCTGCTCACGTTTGATGTCTTGTAGCCGCTGTGACGGCTGGCGGAGTTTGCCGCCAGTAGACGTCTGCAACAAGGAGTGAGGCAGCGAAAGGAATACTCGCTCACCGAAATCGTAAGAACTGAACACTAGGGTTTCTCCGAAGACCGCCAAGCACAGAAGGGGCGAACCATTGTCGAGCAGAAGCCCTTTCAACAGCTCCTCATCGTTGGCCAGTCGGTGATAACCGCCCAGCTCTCCAGCATCCGAGTAACAACGAGCAATGTCCTGAAACAAAAAGCATCAGAAGCCAGAGATCGGGAAAACGAACGCTGGCAAAAAATCGGAGATCCTTCGGATCGATCAGCGACGATCGGGCAGAGTGGGGAGCCGCCCGCTCGCTTCTCCTCTGCGAGTTGCGGGCCGGAAGGAACATCGGGCAGGTCGAAAGAAGGCGACGAGTCCACTTGACGGTTGTCGTCCACGCGCGGCTCGTAGTGCACGAAGAGGACGCCGAGGACGATGGCCGAGACGATCGAAAAAGAGAGGACGAACGCGTTCAGCGGCTGCATGGCCGCCGTCTCGTTGAATGCGAAATGAACAAACGGCAGCTCGCGAGGTCAAATGGGTGAGGAGGGCGGCAGGCATTTGCATCATCGACGTACTGCTAGACGACACGTGTTGCCGCGGTGGTTCCGGGAGAATATTAAGCCTACTTCAACGTCGCCCAATCAACCGGCTTTCTCTCCAGTCTATTGCATCCCGACTCGCCTTTTATTGGAGCACACGCAAAGACAAAACGAAGAAAGGAGTCAGTGCACACGAGGACGGCCGATCGGCGGCCTTCAGCACGAGCTGTCACGATCGAAGCGGCGGTTCACGGAGGGCAGAGCGGCCATCAGACTGCAAGAGGAGAAAGTGAGAGGGGAGTGGGCGGAGGGACTCGCCGATTGCATTCGGCCATCCACTGCGACGATTCCGCGTAGCCGGCGGGCGAGCCGAACGGGCGAGCGGGCGGAGCGGCCGCCCACGGGTTGGACGGGACGGGGAGGCCGGGCGGCGGGCGCATCGACGGGGCGGCCGTGAACAGCGGCGGCGAGTTCGTGGCCGTCGAGAGGCCCTGCAATGGGTTGGATGACGGAATGAAAGGATACTCACCTGCTGGAAGGCAGCGACCGGGGCGCCGGCCGGAGCGGCAGGGACGTTCGACTGCTTGATTGAAAGGAAGTTATTACACATTTGAAGGGGGAGGACGAACCTTGAGGTGCAGAGCGGCGAGCGCGTCCTCGGACGGCGACTTGTGGACGAACAGGCAGCGATGTCCGTACTGAAAGCAGGCGGGAGTGAGCGGCGAGAGGAGTGGGCGGACCGGGCACACGCCGTGCTGCACGTAGTTGACGCACGGCTTCGTCTTGAACTTCGGATTGCCGAGAGCCGCGTTCCGGAAGCTGCAACGAGCGGGCGAGAGTGTGCTGGGCGGGGAGCAACTCACGGCATGGGGCGTAGCTCGTGCTCCCCGTGGGCGAACGTGCACGCGTCCCCGTAGGAGCAGTGGCCGTCCAGCAGCCACAGGCGGCAGATGACCGTCTTGAAGTTGCGCGCCCGGTGGTCCGCTCCGGTGACGGGCACGCCGTTCGGCAGGTCGCGCAGATCCCTCCAATCAGAAGGTGTTAGCGAGAGCACTCGCCCACTCACCCGTAGATCTTCGGGTTCACGTACTGCGAGGGGTCGCGGAGGGCGCGCGGCGAGTCGCGGGCCGGCTGTTCGGCGGGGGCGACGGCCGGCGGGTCCTCCATCGTTTTGATCAACTCCTCGAGGATCGAGAAGCGGCGGGCCATCGCGGAAGAGAGCGGGCGGAGCACGAAAAGCGAGCAGCAAACTCGCACGCGGTGGAACGCGGGAAGTGAAAGCGGATGGGCCGCGTGGAGCGAAAACTGCGGCTCGTCCATGCAAATTGGTCGAGTGATCGATGCAATCGTTGTCGTTCTGTTAGCCAGTTGTTCCATCCAGCTTTCTTTGAGTTGGAGCTGTTTGCTGGCCAAATGACGCCATGAGTTGGTCAGCTTGGCGCGGTGGTCGTGATCTTTCCGACTGGAGATGTCCGTCGGCTGGAGTTTCACCCTTACAAACCGCCTGGTCGAGGGCTCGTCCGGGATTTGCGGCAGCCGAGCGGTTTTTCCTGCGCCAAGGGCAAACAGTGGGCGATCGCCGCCCACGAGCCGAAGTTCTCGGCGTCCTCACGATTCTCCCGCTTGGCCGCCAGTCTTCTCCAGTGTGGGTACTGTACGCTTTCTCCAAGCCCTCGTCTCATCCTCTTTCTTCCTTACGCTTGCAATCGGCTGCCGCTCTTGGAATCGGCCATTTGTCCGCCCTAACGTTGGTGGACATGTGTTGCGAGGCTCGCCATCCCGTCGATTTCTCTTATCTCGAGTGAATAAGTGACCATTTCTCACAGCGTGTTTGAATGCTTTGCGGAGAGAAGGAAATCGTTTGAGCCGGCTTTGTGGACGCGAAGTGGTGAATGAGCAGCCGGCCGCGATTCCAACGACGATCCCAAACAACACGAAAGCGACTATCAATCTCTTGTATCTCACGATGCGCAAAGTGGGAAGCCGGCCCACTTTGCGTCATAGAGATGCCGTTTCTCGCGGTCAAAGATCGGCAAGAACGTAAAGAATGACGTCATCTGAGAACCCGCCAGAACCACAAGTCTACAAATGCCATCCACCCAGCGCCGAAGTTCATTCCTTTGCTCCTACCGGCAGGTCGACAATGGGCTCCCGCTTCTTTCTTTCGATTTTCTTCTGCCTCCTCGGAGCACTCCAGCTGGAGGCCGCGATCCGCGATGAGCGGGAGATGTGGCTGCAGGACGTCCGCCAGCTGACGTTCGGCGGCGTGCACTCGAGCCCGACGATCAGCGACGACGGCCGCTTTTTGGTGTTCGCCGCACGGGACTCGCCGCACGCGGCCGCGCACTACGGGCACGAGTGCAAGCAGGTGGGTGGGCGGCGAACAATTCGAACTGCTCTTTTCGCCGTCTTCTTGCAGCTGTACGCGCTGGAGCTGGAGCAGGCGAACGCGACGCCGCGCCTCGTGAGCAACCGGTTCGGGACGTTCGAGTCGGCCGCCTTCCTGCCCGCCGGCCACTCGCTGGTGGTCGCCTCGAATCTGCGCCGCTTCGAGCCGCTCGAGCGGCGGACGCCCGCCGAGACGTGCGGCGGCTGGGCGGCGGACGGCGGTGAGTGGGCCGAATGGATTTATTGGTAGCTCCGCTCTTCCCGCTTGCAGACGAGGAGCGGGCGGCCAGCAACTTCGACCTCTTCGAGCTGCCGCTGGAGCGCGCCCACCGGCCCGTCCCGCTCACGCGCAACCGCCGCCCGCTGAGCGCCCTCCAGGTGGCCGCCTCCGCTCGCCGGCAGGTCGCCTTCGTGGGCGCCGAGGCGGCCGGCCGGCGGCTGTGGCTCCTGAACGCGACCGAGACGCCGCCGAAGTGGACGCCGCTGACCGCCGCCGGCGAGTGGGTGGCGAGTCTCGCCTTCTCGCCGGACGGGAACCTCGTCGCCTTCCAGTGCGAACACCACGCGGAGCAGCAGAGCGGGTGAGTTCATTCGCCCTCCTCCTTCCGCCCACCCTCGCTTTCAGCCGGCCGATCTCCCTCCACGACCACGAGCTCTGCATCGCCGACCTCCGCCACCCGCAGCGGGAAGTCGACCGCGTTCTCCACTCGGCCGTCGCGTACGCGCAGCCCGCCTTCCACGCGGACGGCCGGCGGCTCTTCGCGAGCGGCCGCCCCCACCGGCCGCCCGTCGCCGCCCACCTCTTCCTCGTGGACCCGAGCTCGCAGTCCACCGAACAAGTGAGCGCTCCCCTCCCGCCCGTCCCCCTCATTCCTCCTGCAGATCACCTTCGCCGGCGAGAACTTCACGCCCGTGATGTCGCGCGACGGCCGCCTGCTCGTGTGGACGAGCACCCGCAACTCGGCCGCCCATTCGGTCGACCTCTTCGTCGCCCGCTTCGAGCAGAAGAGCGCCCTCAAGAAGTTCCTGAGCGGAATGATGGACGTCTTCAGCGGCCGCTCGTAATGATGGTTTCGAATGATTCCAGTGGGTGGTCTCTTGTGAATAAAGCTATCTAAAATGATTCGTTCGAAAGCGGCCGTCAAATGGAATTGGAATCGGGCGTCGAAATTGAGCGTGCGGCCGATAAGCGGGTGACGCGTGTCGTTTGTTGGCGGAGGAATTCCGCAAAGCTGCTTTGAAGGCAGGGGATTGAAACGAGGGGGTTGGAGGACACGAACGAAGAATGCGACGAATGCTGCACGTGTTCTTTCTGCATCGCTTAGAAAGCAGCAGATGTCTGTTGCCTTCGACTCTTTTCTGTTCTTGCTTTCTTCAACGTTCTTTTCCGCCCTTGGACTGCAAGACGGTGTGTTTGAATTCGAATACTTTCCAAGCGGTTCGTTCTTCTGAACCTTGACCGACATCTAACGGCCTGCTCGCGTTCAGGTGGTTTTTACCTGCGGCTGGGGAGTGGGCGGCAGGCGATGCGGGCGAACTTCCACTTCGCCGTCGTCCCGCTCGTCGTTTCGAGCGAGGAAGTGCGGCGAGCGGCGGGGCGGCTGTCCGCTCTACTGCGAAGACGGTCGAGTTCTTCTCGTCCTTCAACCGAACAGCCCGCGTTTAGACGTCTTCTCGTTTTTGTACTGCGAGTCGTCGTGCTTCCCGATCAGCGCGCCTCTAAAGCCCGCCCTCTGCACGCGGCCGTTCCTCGCCTCCAACTCGTCCACCTACACGCCGCTCGGCGGCCGGTGGGAGGAGTCGCTGCGCTGCTGCAAGAACCGCTTCTACGGCCACTTTGCTCGAGATTTCGTTCGGTTCGGGAAGGACGAGGAGGAAACTCCCCCGTTCATGCTCGAGTTCGTCGAGGGCACTTCGATGCAGGCGACGTTCGTTTGGGAGTCATTTGTTTTCTTTTTTAATTCTCTCCGTTGTTCCAGCGGCTTCAACGATCGCTCCGTTCTTTTGGGCCTCGGCCTCGAAGATGCGAGCGGACACGTGGGCTTCCTGCAGTAACTGCACGCGCAGCAGAGGATCCGGGAGCTCCGTCGTGACGTTCGCGAGTGGCGGGCGTCTCGTGATGGGCGCCGTGGACCGCGAGTCGTGCGCCAACTGGAGTTTCGTGCCGCTCGCCCCGACGGCCGTCGGCTGGACGATCCGCGTGCCGAAGATCGTCCTCTTTGGCTTCGAGTTCGCGAATCAACTGGCAAGCACTCCCTCCATCCTCCAATCGATCAATCCATTGAGTGCAGGTGACGTTCACAATGCTGCCGGGAGAGTTGGCCCTCCCGCCGGCCGTCATCGCGTTCTTCCTCCAGCGGGACGTCGTTTGGCCCACGCCCTGCTCGATTTACGACGCGGATTTGTGCTTCCGGACGGACGTCGTCGACTACGAGCTTTCGATCGTCAACGGCGGGCACACGTACACGTCGATCATCGGGCATTACAATCGCCTACGATCCGGACGTGTGTGCGCGGAACGGGCGGAATCAAACCTTCTGCTCCGCCGACGTGATCGCGCCGCCGTTCGGCTCGAGTTCCACCGAGGGGGCGTGGACGATCGGCTGGTACGCGCTGGGGCGGGGGATCTGCTGGTCGTTCGACTTCGCTCGGCGACAAGTGGGCCTCGGGATGACCGAAGAAAGCGGGAGAGAATAAACGGTTGGCTCTTTTGGTGCAAGAAAGTGGACAAGAACGCATCTACCTTCGGTCAACGACACCCTGTTCATTGCCATTCGCCGCAGACTCTCAGCCGTTTTAGTCCTTGTCCGGTTGTTTGATCGATGTGTGTATTGCACGAACGGAGGGGCAGCCCGATTATTCATCCAAGGGAGCTCTTCGCTTCCTTCCGTCGGATGACTCACAATCATTGAAAACCGACTGGACGGCTGGCCGAACGAAAGCGCCCCGGCTCGATTCTTGCGATCGACCCATATTTCGATTCCATTTGATTCAGCTCGTTTTACGCATAGACGTCCGGCGTTTCGCACCGTTGGGAGTTGGCGGACTTTCGCGATCGCTTTTGTGCGGCGGCGGCCGGCGAGCGATGGAAAAGCGGGCTGTTCGAACTGGACGGAGTGGCCGGCAACCGCTTCCGCTCTTCTTCGAGCCGAAGAGTGGGGCGGCGAGGAGAGGCGCCGTCTCGTTGTGCTCCGCATACAGCTCGGCGCCCACTCGTCCGTTTGGCTCCGCTACGCTCTGCTTCGGGGACGGGGGCGAAACCTCGGGCCCTGGACTTGCAGCATTGATTGCTGCTCGTTGCAGAGGACACGGAGATTTTCGGGGCGGGCGACGCCTGTGAATGGACGATCGCGGGCATTCGGCCGGGCGCGGGGTCCCGTTTTCTTCTGCTGCGCCGCGGTGGTGCTCGAAACGAACGAGTAGCCGCTTGTTTCGCTGTTGCTCGATTGAATCGAAGGGAGATGTGCTCTTGCCGCTGTTCCCACGATTCGACCGTCACGCAGCAAAAAAGATCGGCAAGCGTTTGGCATCACGAGCAGAAGGAAGAAAGCCCATGAATCAATCGAATTTATTCATTCCACGAGAGAGCAAACAATCATTCGACATCCAAATCCTCCTCCTTCTTGAAATGGACCGCGGGAACGAAGGAGGTCGTTTGAGCGGACTTCGTGCACGCGAAGCGGTAGACGAGCAGGCCGGCCAAGAGCCCGCATACGATGCCGAGCAGCACGAGGGCCAGGAGAGTCCAGTTGGAGTGGCCGGTGGGCGGATTGATCACGTGGACACGCCGTTCGAGGAACTTGTCGTCCGAATTGAAGATTGGGAACGCAAACAGGCGGGACTTGAGGTCAGCAGAAAACGGGCCGTCGTCGTACGTGCGCAGGCCTTCGGGCACGTAAAAGTAGTGCCTGCAAACAAACAGTTACAAAGGAATAACCTTTCGAGTCACCTACCCTTTGTAGCGAATCAAGTAGTGCGTGGGCGCGTCATCGGTCTTGGGCCGCACGATGAGGCTCATGTTGAATTTGTGCAGCAACACGTGCTCCTTGTCGCGAATCAACCGCTGCCCGTGGCTGTCCATGTCGACCGAGCAGTGCACTTTGGGGTCCACCTGAAGCGGGATCGAATTGCAAAACATAGGTGCGGGACTCACAAAACAGTGCGCGCGGATCTCTTTTTTGATGCGAGGAGCGAGTTGGTTGTCGGGGATGTCGTCGAAGGAGAGGCGAGTCGGGGAACGCGCGAAGCAGTACTCCTGGTCACTGTTCTGAGCGGAGCACTCCCAAAAGCTGAAGGAAGGTCCGGGAATGAAGACTGGAAGAACCGATGACTCACGCCGTTCGCACGTCGTAGACGGTCGTCGCGTTGAGCAGAAGCCAGTGCTCAAAGAGGAAGTCGTGCGTAGAGTTCGCGCGGTCGCTGTCGCGTGCGTAGATCTCGGTCGGGAGAGAGCTGAAGCCGGCATTAATGTCAGGGCTTCTCATTTGTCTTCTCACGTCGACCACAATTGAAAGACGGTGGCCAGAGGTCCGTTGTACATTCGATAGACGTAGTCCTTGACTCCATCGATCGGCATCAAAATCGCGGCCGTCTTGCCCCCAGCGGAATGTCCCGGGTAGTGCGCTCCAACGGGCTTCCCGTGTTCCGCTGGAAACGAAGTCAGTAGAACGGGAGGTGTGCCCGCGAAACACTTGCATTTGATGAGTGTGGCTTGCTCGAAGGATTTCATCTCACACACCTCGAAGAACTCCCTGAAGTCTCCCTCCTCGAGCACGTGGTAGTTCGGGTCGTCGGGGATGTAGGGCGGTCGGGTTGCTGGAAGGATATGGACTGAACAAGGGATTCTCGAGACGTCTTACCGACACAAACTCCAGGGAAAAAGGCGAACAGGAGCAGGAAAAGAGTGACGCTCATCGTTCAGTTCTTTGGAATTAGGCCTGCAAAAGTTGGAGCTCGATTTGAAGAGTCTCGCTGAATTCTCCGCTACGAGCAAGCGGCAACAAATGCGGTCGACGGGGGCAAACGCGGCGGGGACAAGTGAACAACGAGCGAGTGGATGACCGGCCGATCGCGTCTCGTCGTTCTCGCCGGCAGCGTCAGGAATGCGGATCGACGCGAGAGGGCGGCCTTCGTGCGGGGACGAGCGAACGAGAACGAAGACCGCCGATGTTGTCGTCGAGCGGACACGTTGGCGCGCAAACGAGCGGCCGCGACGGCCGAAAGTCCGTTCGATCGAGAAATCCGAACGAGTGAGCGACCGAAAGCAATAACGGACGGCTTGCAAAAGAACGATCGACTGGCGGCCGCAAAACACGACCGTCAAGCCACCTTTAAAAAGTAAGAAGAACAAACCACGGTTTGCTCCAGAAGACCCCGATTAATTCGTACCTCGACGCGGTGTAGATTAGACCGCAATTGGAGTTTAACAACCAGGTACTGCTCTTCTTGTCGCCTTCTTCTGCCTTCTCGAAGACCCTCGCTGGACGGCCGCGATCCACGATGGGCGGAACGTCCGCTAGCTGGTGTCCAGAGACGTGCATTCAAGCCCGAAGATCAGCGACGACGGCCGCCCACACTTGCCGACCGGCCGGCAGTGAAGTTCAACCGCTGTAGTCCGATGGGCGCTAGTGTCCGCTTGCAAAAGAGGCGTCAACCAGCAAAAAAGACTGGAGCTAGCAAGAATCGAACTCGCGACTTCCTCAATGCGAATGAAGCGCTCTACCACTGAGCTATAGCCCCGCACACACAACCGCTGCGGCAACAAGTTGGAAAGAAGACGGCAGGAGCGACCTGTCAGCTTGCAGCCTTCGGGCGGGCGAGGGGCAACAAGCGGATCTATTTAGAGCGGAACAAGGTTTGTCTATTGACTTTGTTGATTGCAGCACTCGGTGAAAGATGTGAACAAGCTTGCTCTCTTGTGAGGGAGGAAACAGCTCGCTTTGATCCCTGTGGCGTGAAGCACTGCGTGTGGTCCTTCAAATTCGATGCGGGCACTTCGCCTCGTCCTCGCCGCCCGCTGCTTCCTGCTCGCTCCGTTCTTTCAATGCTTCTTCCTTTCCTTCAACTTCTAATGACACGTAAGCCCACCTTCGTTGCGCCGTTACTCTTACCCGTTCAGCCCACGAGTCGGCCGAGCGGCACCCGCACGTCTTCGCCCACTTCCCCGACGGGCGCTGGCGGGCGGCAGCGGCGCGACGTTCGGCGGCCGCTTGGCGCTGCTGCGGCTGGGCGGCTGCTACGAGCTCGTGGACACGTTCCGGGCGACCAGTCGGTTCGTCCGCCCGCCCGTCCCGCCGACCGGCCGCCGCTTTCAGGCCGCTCAAGTGCGACTTCCGCTCGCTGGCGGCGGGCGTCGACGGCTTCCGGGGGCCCGCCCGCTTCAAGCTGCCGCTCGTCCACCTCGTGGGCGCCGCGCACGTGGTCGCCGTCCTCCGGAACGCACGAAACGACCTCCTGCTGGTCGCCGTCCTCCGCTGGAGCGAGGCGGCGGGCATTTTCGTGGTGGACAACGTGGTCCGACTGCCGGCCGAAATCCACGTCTACGAAGCGTTCGTGGCGGACGGCGGCCGACCGGAGGCGTTGGGGCTGGCGGGCTCCGACTTCTTCGGCCTCTTCAACGTCCTCACGCGCCTCCGACTGCACGCGACGGCCGGCGGGTGTCCGCGGCTGGAGCTGCTCGAGACGACGCGCTTCCCGCGGATGCTCGTCGCCCCCGCGCTGGACGGCCGCTCGCTCTTCGGCTTCCCGCTGCCGCCGGACGGCCGCTTTCGGGCGGGCGGCGAGCTCGTCGAGTTCTCCCTCCGCACGGCCGACTGCTCCGTCCGCCCGACCAGCAGCGAGGAGGGCGCCCTGGACTTCGGGGACGCCGATCGCGTGAGTCGACCGCCTTCTCCCCGACCGCCTGCTTTCAGCTGCGCTCGCTGTGGGTCGGCGGCGTGTTTGTGGTGGCCGCCGACCGTCGTCTCTTCGCGTTCGGCCGGGCGGACAGCCGCTGGCGCCGGACGCCCTTCGAGCTGCGCAGTCGGGCGGTCTTCCTCGGCGCGGACGGCGGCGTGTTGATCGCGCAAGACGAGAAGGGCTTCTTCTACCGCTTCCCCGTCACGTGAGTTCTCTTCTTGCACTTCTGTTCATCTACTCACTCTCTTCTCCGCTTGCAGCAGCCCCGACTCGCTCCGCAACTCGTGCTGGACGGCCGTCTCGCGACTCTCCCACGGACACTCGAAAGCTCTCTCGGCCATTTGAATTGACTGTTTGTTTGTGTTCTGATCAGTAATTAGTGCTCTCTGTCTTTTCGTTTGTCCGCTTGCTCCTCGCAATAAACTCACAAGTTTAGACGAAAGGAACGATCAACCGTACACTCGTGGAAACTGCGGCCCCAGCGAGGTGCAGGCGGCCGTCCGCCTCGCACTGCCCGGCGAGCTCGCCCGCCGCGCGGTCTCGGAGGGCACGAAGGCGGTCACGAACTACGCGGTGAACGCCCGCAAGTCCACCTGAACCTGTTGTTTGAAGAGGAATAAATGGCTGTGGTTGCTTGTGGGCATTTGAATCAACTGAAAAACTCCGCGATCCGAGCGGTTGATGGGCAGCTGCCGTTTGCTCTTGCTTTGCCGCTCGTCTTTCCGTTGGCCGCCGGAGAAATCGGCCGGTTTTCGACAATCCAAGACAACCTTCGAGTTCGTTAGTCTTCTTGTTGTGCAGACCAGCAAACGAATGAAAGTGAAGTGTTTACTGCGAAGAGACCATTCAGCGCGTCCGATCGGAAACAATGCGAGAGTAGGAGGAACAATGCGAGATTAAGAAGTCCAAAAAGAATGAAGAGCTTTCTTCCAGTCCCCCTCTTTCATCATCGTGTACCAGAAGAGATCCAAATTGCGACCGAATTCCCCGTCCGTGTCGAGGAAGTAGAGCCCGGCGCGAACGGCCATCCACGCGATCATCCCGAGCGGCAGCGTCCAAACACCCGCCCAGTGCAGGAACAGAGCGACGACCAAGTAGACGCACGAGCAGGCGAACATCCGCGAAAACAACTTCTGAAAACAATGAAAAAAGAGATTGACTTCGGCTTCATTGCAGAACTCACGGAGAAGAAGACGCGAGGTAGCGAGGAAGACGGACGGCGTTTGTACTCGACGACCAGGCCGAGAACGGAGACCACGAGCAGCAGGAAGTGGACGGCCGTGTAGGCGGCCCACGACGCGTCCGCCTTCCGCTTGACGGCGAACAGGACGACGGAAACGAGGGCACCCACGATCACGCCCCCGATCGCGTCGAACAGGACGGCCATCAGAAGTTCGAACGTTTTGCTCTAAAGCAACGGTTAACGCAACGAAGAAAAAGGAACTCACCTCGCAGTACGTCTCCGCACGAGTGTTCGTCGGCTGCGAGGTGGCCGGCGACGACGTGCGCGCTTTCGATCCGCGCCGCGACTTCTTCCCCATTTCGGTCGCGATCGAGTTTGGGCGAGACGGAAGGAGCTAAAAACCGAGAATCGATTGGCCTGAGCACCGATCGACCGAGATGGATGGCCGAAATTCGCGCAAACGGACGTCAATCTGCCGTGAGGAACTTCTTTCCCTAATTCGGTCGAAATACTTTACAAAAGCGCCTTCTAGTCGTCAAAAAAACACACCAGGCAAACAACCCCACAAACGATGACGAAAGAGCGGCAGAGCGGGCGGCCGGCGCAATCGATCGCCGACCGCTGGGGAACAGCGCTCGGACGGGCGGCAGACGGCGGCGAACCGCGGCCTGCCCGCTGCCAAAAGAACGAAGCAAGACGAGGACTGCTCGTCCTCCGACTGCTCGCGCTTCCGACAAGGAAGGCAAAGAGGAGCCGACAGAACTGTTCCGTTTGTCCACATCCTTCTTTCGCTCGTCACCGACCAACCGGATCCACGAGCAAGCACTTGCTGTTTGTCGTTTTGCCACTCCACCCAAGATTCAAGCCATCAGCCCAACGAACGTCAAAGGTTTATTGCTTGGAGACCATTCACTGCATTCGAAACGAAGAGATACTGCGGGAATACGGAAGAACAATGCGAGAGTAGAGGGGAACAACGAAAGGATGTGCGGGAACAACGACGGGGAGATACTCAAACGTAGTGGTCGTCCTCCTCGAGCTCGGCCATCTGCTCGTCGATCAGCGCGTCGTGGAACGTCACCAGGCACGCGCGGTGTCCGCCGTGGTAGTCCAGAGAGGAAACGAACAAGACGATCGCGATGACGACCGCCACCCACACGGGAACCTCCTTCGGCATCGCCCAAGCGCCCGCCCAGTGCAGGAGCAACGCGACGGAGAAGTAGGCGCACAAGCAGGCGGCGATCCGCGAGGCCGCCTTCTGCAAGCATGCGATTGATGAGACGATTGAATGGGCAGCAATCAAAGACTCACGTTGAAGTGGATGGCGGGCTTCAAGAACGACGGACGGCGGTTGTGGACGGCGATCAGGGTGAGCAGAGAGACCACGGCCCACAGGAACAGGAGGACCGTGCACGCAGCCAAGACGACCCGCAGGTTGTGGCCGATCGCGAACAGGACCATCGTGTAGATGCAACTCTCGAACGTCAAAAGGATCGAGAGGATCAGCTCGATCAGCGCCCAGGCGAACACGCAGCTCTGAAGCAAGTGGATGGACGAATTGTGGCTGACAAAAAAGAACTCACTTCGCACGCCCGTTTCGAGTTGCCGCGCGGCGGCGTCGTCACCTTCGGTTCGTCCGGGATCTTCTTCTCCATTTTGGTCGCGATCGGTACGTTTGGGCGAGGTGGACGGAGCTAAAAACAAGCGGAATTGTCGGTGAGTGGGACAATCAATCGATCGGATCATCGGGAGATCGCCTAAACAAGAGGAAACATGCGGAGAAGATGCCGTTTCGGCCGCATTCCCTTCAACACTACGTTAAAACGCCCTTTGATGGCCCAAAAGAATCGAAACAAACGAAGATGCAGCCCCACAAAAATGATGACTAAACGGAGAGCGGCGGGGCGGTCGGCGCGATCGATCGCCGACTGCGAGGGACGCCGCCCGACCGGCAGACGGCGATGTGCGGCCACTTCGCCGCTAACCGAGCGACCGGCGGACAGCCCGCCCGCCCGCACGTCCGCCCGCTCGCCGCGGACTGTTCGTGGGACGTGTGAAATGCCTGTTTGTTTACACGAAGTCTCTTCGTCTATCCCCAAGCACCTGAAGCTCCACCATTGACGACTTGTCGCTTTGGGCATGACTAAATGGTTGATGGAGCGGAAGAAGACGAGACCAGGCGACTCGAAATTGCCAAAGGTGTGAGCGTCTCGCGTTCGATTTTGCCGCGTGTTTGGTGGCTCGGTGGTCGGCGATTCTCGCAGGTCTGTTGAGGTTTACGGGCTCGCTGTTCGATTGCCCGCGCGTCGAAGCAGAAACCCTTGGGGCGGTTCGCGGGCAGTGCGGTCGGAGGGGAAAGCGGGCGGAATGACCGCGAGGCACTCGGTCGGCGCTCCGATCGTCGCTGTCCGCCCCTCGGCACTTACTACCCACTCGCTCGCAGGTTCTTTCCGTTCGTCATGTTGCCATTTCCGCGCTTTCGGGCGCCGCAATGCTACGCGAAGAATCAATTCACGACTGTCGGCCAGTTCGGAGCCAATCGCTTCTTCACGACCGGCCGCTCGATCCTCGCCTTCAACCATACGGGAAACGACGAGAGGATCGGCGTGTTGGACACCTTCTACGGCGTCGAATTGCGAGTTCTCCACTCAATCAAGGAACTCTCTCTTTTAGCTTTCTGAAGCGTGCAGCAGACAGTCAGCAGATCGGGGACGACGTGTTGGATTGTTTTGAAATGGAGAGCGACGTGAGCAGCCGCACGGCCGCCCTTCTGCTCGTTACGCGGAGGCCCGAACCGTCGCAGAGGTTTAGGCTCTTCATCCAGGATGTGGACGTAGACTTTGACCGAAAGTCCTTCACCGCTCGTCCGCCCGTCATCGTGTCCACCGAACAACCGCCGGCCGAATTCGAGCCCTCCCGCAAGTGGATGCACCCGACCGACGATCCCCGCGTCTTTCTCGTGTCCGTCTTTCAAATCGGCCGGACGTCTTTCTGCCGCTTTACTCGGGGCAGCCAGACGGTCGAAGAACTCCCGCAATACGCGCTCGAAGGCTACGGAAGCCCGCCCCTGGCCGTTCACGTGCACAACGAACGGGTGTACGTGATCGACTGCCCGTACACTCAGCTCGTACTCCTTTCGCGCACTCAGAACTCTTCGCTTTCCCTCATACGCCGAGAAAACCTCGAGTACAGAGCGCCGAGTCACTCCAAGGCGAGTGACCACGACCTTTTCTTAAACGATCGTTCGTTCAGTCTTGCTTCCTCGTCTGCAGCTTCGTGAGCGACGGCTTTTTGGTCGTTGTGCTGAAATCGCCGTGCATGCGGAGGAAGGTCGAGGTCTTCTACTTTCCGCTCGAGAACGACGACGGCTGCTGGCAGAAGATCGAAAGTCCGCAATTCGCGGACTTCGAGTGGCTCGTCTGCCCGGCGGTGTTCGTCGACGGAATCCTGTGCCTCCATCCCGTCCAGCAGACGGTACTCAAAATTGAAACGTTCCACCAATTCCACTCCTACCGCATCCCAATCGAGTACACGACGCCCTTCCTCTCTTCAGCTCATCTCTTCGCTTCTAGACGCCCTGAATCTCTCGGCTACGCCGCCTGGTTCCGAGTGCTCCGCTTCGAGAACGTGGAGATCGACGTGCTCCAACGGGGCGCCTGCCGCCCGCTCGCGACCACCGGCTTCTACCTCAACAAGATCTCGTTCGTCTCCCCGTTCCGCCTGTTCATCCGAACGGACTTCGATCCCTGGCATTTGTTGTGGGCGAAGAACCCCGCGCCGGTGGGGGTTGGAAAGAAAAGAGTCTTGGTGGAGCGTTCTCACGACCAACCTCCGCTCAAAGCGGAAAGGTCGGCCGCTTCCGCCCTCGCCGCCCAGTCGAGAACTGGTCAAGAGGACGAAGAAGGTGCCTTCTTATGGCCCGTTAGCGTTGATTCCCCTTCATTTCGTTTCAGAAAAGATGCAACGTGCCATCCTTGAGTCCCTCCAACCGACCGAAGAGCAGGCGGGACCGTCCAGCTTCCAGCAAGACGAACTTTTCGAACCGCCAAGCGAGCAGGACGCCGACATCTCGGAAGGGGACGAGGATGCAGCCGACTAACTCGAATCGACTGTGTTGTTGGAATAAAAAGAGAGTCTTCGCCAGAACCGAACTGTCTTTACGGAAGGTAAAGGGCGATTCACAGCGCCCGCCCCCCTTCAACTAATTCAACCAGCCGCCGTCTTTATTCTCCCCAAACCGATCACACGAACGGTTACACGCGATCGCGACTGCCGCCGAGCGTCGTCTCGGCGGACGGGCGGTTGGGGGCGGCGAGTTCGGCGATCGCGTCGGTGGGCGGCGGCTCCTCTTGGGTCGCGTCCAGCCGGTGGAGCTCGTCGAGGACCTTTGGTTCGGAGGCTGCAGGGGGCGGGAGTGAGGAGAAGGAGAGGAGGGGACTCGCCTTTGACGGCCTCCTTGATCCTCGCCGCGTTTTCTTCCAGCTGCTTCAACTCCTCGGCCGCTGCAACACGCGACCGAGTGACCACTCATCCTCATCCGAAAGGACTCACTGGGCGACGCGACGAGCAGCCCGTCGTCCCGCTCCTCCTCGTGTTGGGTCTTCTCGGAGGGCTCGGGGAACTCCTTGCGCGTCTTCTGAAGCGGCCGAGTGAGCGAGTGGACGGCCGCCCACCTTCTTCCAGCGCTCCTCGTTCTCCGAGGGCCCGGCGGGAGTGGGCGGCTTCTTGCGGGCGGCCGGCTTCTCCTTCGGCCGCTCCGCCGCCTTCGGCCGGTCGACCGGCGGGGCGGAGCGGTGGGCGATCTCGTTCGTTTTGGTCGTCCGCTTCGTCGAGTCGCTGCCGACCGCCGTCGCCGCCTTCGGGAGCTTCGCCGACGGCTGAGTGGGTTCCGTCTGCAGCGGCCGGGAGTGTGAAGAGAGGGAGGGGAAGAGAACTCATCTTTTCCGGGCATTTGATCGCATCCTTCGGCCCGAGGAGTGCCGCCCGATCCTGCCCCGGCTGGCTGCTCGGCTTCTTTTTGCTCGAGCAGCAGCCCATCTCGTCGTTGGGGAGTGGCCGGCCGGAGTGGACGAGTGGTGGAGCGAGTGGAGTGAGGGGAACGGCGGCTTGCGAGGACACGAGTGATGGCATGCAAATTCGTGCTCATTCGCTTGATGTGGCGGGTGCGGACCGAACAAAACGGATCTCTCGCTTGCAGTCAGCGCAATCCGAAGCTTCGCTTCTGTTTCCTCACCCTCATTGTCAGCAAACCCCTTGGATCGGATAAGGTGGAACAAATTTATCGAACACAAGACGCTAGTAACCCCAAATTCCTCAAGCAAGTCCGTTCACATTGCATTGACGATTCTCTCCACGAATCCCGGCCGTTCGCGGTAGACGCGGCGGAACTCCTCGGATCGGAGCAGCTGGAGGAGGCCGTCGGTCGATTTCCACGCGAACTCCAGCGCTCTCAGCAGTTCGGCGTCCTCGTGCTCCACGGTGAAGAGGACGGCGGCCGCGAGGTTCTCGCCCGGCTGCTTGAACGTCCGCTTGATCGACTCGACGCACGTCTTCTGCAACGAGAAGAGGAATGACGGCATTCATTCAGTTGCTTGCCTGGAGAGCGGGCATCTCGAGCAGTTTGGCGGCCGCGTACAACTCACGTGCCCGCTTGTCCAAATCGTCCACTTCTCTCGTTTTCATCCACGCGATCACGGCGCCCATCGTCTCGCTGTTGATCTCCGCGGGCAAACACTCGACCAACGGCTCCTGTTTGGCCACCTTCTTCGCGAAGAACGCGCTCTCGTCGATCAGGAGGTCCCGTTCAATCTGCAAGCAAAAGGACGAGTGAGCGAAGATCTCGACGGAGTGCGTGGACCTCAAACTCCTTCCCGTCCACGACGAGCGACAGCAGGCGGGCGTCGGCGGTCTTTTGGATCTTCGACGGAGTCGCTTCGTCCTCGCCCTCTTCGATCGGCCGAGGACGCTTCGCAGCAGAGGGTTCGATTGTTCTATTGTGCTTGGGACTTGACTGAAGCTCAATCAGATCGCCGCTTTCCTCATCGTCGCTTTCATCCTCGCTTTCATCCTCGCTATCTTCAAGCTCGTCCTCCGGCTCGACCCACTCCTTGTCTTCGACGTCCGCCTCTTCGTCTTCCATGTTTTCCTCATCCTCCTCCTCGTCGTCTTGCTGCTCTCGCTGCTCATCGGCGTTCTGCTTCGGGTTGCTCTGTTGCCCGCACGCTTCTCTGCTCTCTTCCACGCGCACTGTTGGCGAACGAGCCGTGGCTGAAAGCGAATACGAGTCAGTGCGAATGGAAAAGCAGAACTCACCGCTTTCCTTCTCCTTGCTGGCTTCTAGTGGCTGGGGAAGAGGCCGTCGAGGAATGGTGGGTGGCAAGAGGCACATGCCGCCTGGAAAGGAGCCATCCAATCGACAGTCCTCCATCGAGGACTTACGAAGCGGTGTGCTCGCAGGAGGGAGTTGCTGCACCGTCTTTTTGGGTGCCACCGCCTTCTGCGCGGGTTCTTGTTTCACTTGAACTGTTTGGCGGGCGGTCGCGAGAGCGGGAGGCGGCAGAGGAGCAGCGGGGTGGTCAGAAGCGGCCGCATCATTGAGAACCGGTGTTTCTTGCTCTTGGTTCGTCGATTTCGTCGGCATCATAGTCGGAGTCGATTGAAGTTGTGAGCATGTTGTGAACGACGCCAATAGCGGTCGAAACGCCGACACAAAAAGCGGGGGTCCAAGCGGATTCTGCGGCTGCTTCGCCGGCGAGAAGATCGGCGTCCGCTGGACAAACGGCGACTTGGCTTGCTTTTGCGGCTCTTCGCGAGCGGCGTCCGTGGTCGAAGAGCCCTGCGACAGAGCGGGCGACTCGGATTGTGCGGAAGTGGCGGGCGATGCGGGGCGCAGCTTCAGGATCAAGCGGACCGGCCGGTCGCCGGCGAACTCCTCCAACTCCCGTGCGGACCCGTGGTGCCACGACTTTCGGAAGCGGGCGTGATCGCACCGCTCGTTCGGCGGGCAACCGCACACTTCGAACTCCAGGACCTCTGAAAGCACTCCATTGATTGAATGAATGGTCATTGTTCGAGCTGACCTTTGTAGCGGAACTTCGTCTCCTTCTCGCTGTTCTCAACCGCCCACTCGAACGCGAAGCGAACGAGCCGGCGGCCGAGAAAGCGCGTCAAAACGAACTCGAAGTCCGAGCTGTCCGGCCGGCGGTCGGGCGGGAAGAAGCGCAGAATGAACTCGACGTCTTCGAATCGTCGGCGTGTCGGCCGCGCGACTCTCTCGCGCACGTCGGGCACGTGCAGGATGAACGGAGTGCCGTTGGGATCGCCGGGCGTGTAAGGCACTAAAAGAGAAAAACAATGAATGAAAGAACTCGTCTGCCACTCACTTTCGCCGTCCTCGTTCGGCTGGAGTTGGCGCGAAGCTCCTTGCAGCACGCTCTCGTCCAACTCGACCTCGAACTCGGCGAACAGCTCGTCGTGCACCTTCCGCGCGTCTTCCAGCTTCGAGCGGGCCACTTTGAAGGGCCAGCGTTCTCGCTTACCGCGGTGGAACACGAACCGATCCCAATCTGAAGAGAAATTGAAGAGGGATGAATGGATGGACGGAAAAAGACTCACCACTCTCGACCACCACTTCCGACTGCTTGCCCAGCACGCGGCAACGGAGCCGCAACCCCACCGGGCTGAAAGCCCCGAAGTTCGAAATGAAGACACCGAATTTGGACGTCGCCTCGTCCCGCTCGCCGTCGTCCCTCGATTCGAAGAAGTAAAAGGCTTGGAAGCGGAGTTCGTGGCCCAGCTCGCGGCAGAAATTGTAGGACGAGGAGTAGAAATTCTCGCCCACTTCGGAGGGGATCGGAAAGCGACAGACGGCGTTTCCGTTCTCCAGATGTCGGCAGGTGCTCCTCTCGTTTGTGAATCTCCGTTTGCAAAGCATGATCTGGAAAGAAGTCCAGTGATTACTGATTTCGCGCATTACGAAAGTAGCCGGTCGACTGCCGAGAAAAGGCGGGGATCGGTGGGTGAGTAATCGGAAAGCAATGAGTGATCGCTTCCATACCGTGAGCTTTTGCATCGCCGTGCTTCGCTGCCGCCCACTGGGGCTGCCCAGACGTTGCGAATGTCCGTAAAGCTTTCTGCACTCCGCGGTGTTCCTTCGTGTCACGACTAGCGGTCTGTTCGAGTAATCGAACACGCTTCATGGCAAAAGGTGTGTGTCGACACGCGAGTTTCAGACAACCGTCGAACTGCTGATCGTTTTAACTTGCCGCCGATTCGCTGCAACAGTTGGCGTCAACGATTCTCGCACGGCACTGCAAGTGAACGAAAGGAGTTCTCGGAAGAGCGATATCGGAGCTTTTTCGAAAAGACATCCGCATGAACATCGCAAAGACCGACAATGAACGCAAAAGCGAGATGAAGAGGACAGCAAGCCGCTGTCCAATGCCGGTGAGCAAAAAAATCCATTAGCGGCCGATCGTTTCCCGCGGCCCCGTGTGCAAAGAACACTCGTCGGCTTCATCGCGCCGCCGCCCACCCTCGAAAGGTCACACGGCGCCACTGTCCATCCGTTTGGATCGAATAAAGTCGAAGCGTTTGACACACTTTCCGTCGAGAACAATCAGGCAACTCCCGGCGGCGTCGTGCTCGCGGCCTCGACGACACGAATGACCGGAGAACGACGGCGAGTCCACGGGACGGCCCCTCGCTTCGTGCGATGGCCGATGCGAGAGCAACTTTCTTGCCGCCCGCCCCGTTCGCTCGGGGGTCACGAGTCGCCGGCGGGGGCCCCTCGCGCTTCGCCGGGCCTTGTGCACTTTGCCCGCCGGCCGGATTTCGCGGCGCGGTTTCGCAACCCGGCAGACGGACCGTCGTTGCCCCCGCCATCCTGATTTTTTCGCGGAATGACGAAACGGGTTTGGTGCATGGCCGTCTGGCCGGAAACCGCGCAGTTTGTTGATTACTCGTTGACCTGTCCGTTTGGCTTGTCGTCATTGCAGCCTTACTTACCGCAACGACCTCTCCAACTGCAACAAGAGGCAAGAAATAACCTGTTTATTCACGAATAAACAAACACAACCGACGAACACAAACGATCAATTCCACACACCCACAAACTAACGAAGAACGAGCTGAAAGAAAGGAGGGATTGAAGGGCAGAGGGAACGGAACTCACTGACGGCGGGCCCTCGCGATCAACGACGGTCGAGGGACGAGCAGGAGGGCGTCGGGACGTCCAGCTGGTGGAGGCGCTTTTCCAGCTTGCGCACCTTCCGCTCCACGCGCTCCAGCCGGTCGGCCCACTCGGCGGACGAGGGCGCGGAGGCGGTCGGCTAGCGCAGACGGGCCACGAACTGCTCCAATTTGTCCACGTCGACGGACGAGTGCGTGCCGGTCACGTGGAAGCACGAGATAAGCTCCAGCGTGTCCACCTTGACGAAACGAGACGGGCGCGCGTTCATCGGAGAGCGAGGCGACCGAGCGGCAGGCGAACGAATCGGCGAAATGACCGCCCGCGAGGAAAAGGAAAATGAGCTGGCGGTGAGCGACAGCCGTCTTCCCTTCTTCAAAAGGAGTGTATTTGTTCTCGATCAACGTCCGACGAAGTCATGCCCGGCACGAGAGATTGGACGGCGGCACATCTCCGCTTGCATTTTGGTTTGCGACCGAGCTTCAAGTTCAGCAATTTGACGTTCTCTTGCTCAAGTAGACTGATGCGGAATGAACGTTTTTATACCCGAGCATAAGCAATGAACAATGAAATAACTTGAAAGACACAGATTAAAAGAATCTCTGTTGAAGTGAAGTCCACAGCGTCTACTGATTTCTAAGTGCCTGAAAGCAAGCGACTGCTCGATTCAAAGAAACGAGTGCCTACCTATTCAACTACATTATCTTTCCCTCACGGCGAGAAGTCGCCCTCGATGCGGAAGAAGGTGGGCGTGGAGTCTTGCGGCCGGCTGACCTTCAGGAACATCCGCTCGTGCCGACTGACGGGATCCCGCCAGAAGGAAGCCTTGTCGAAGGGCGCCACACGCTTCAGCTTCTGCGCCCACTCGCGGTCGTGCTGGAAGCGAGGACACGTGTACACGGTAAAGCATCATTGGAACGAACCTTCGAATCGAATTTCCACTGCAGTTTGACCGTGAAGGAGAGCCGCTTGATCGTGAGGGCGTCCAAACGATCGCGGAGCTCCAAGCAGCGCGCCCACTCCTCCTCGAAGTGGGCGTCGAGGTCGTGGCGAACGGTCTGCAATTCGAACGAAAAATGGAAAAAATCGAAACGATCTCCTACCCACGAGTGGATGCTCACGTGAACGTTCTCGAGCGACGGGAAGCGGCGGCAGAAAGCGCCGATGGAGTCGATCGGAAAGTCGAACGAGCCGCCCACGAACAAGTGGCCCAGCGACTTTAGCGATGCGGACAGGACTTGATCCCTAAAACACGAAGAAATCAACTGAAGGAAAAAAGGAATGAACTCCGGGAATTCACGAAGAACCTCGACCATCGACACGTCCAACCGCTTCACTTGATGGCAATTCAAGAGCTTGTAGTCGACTGAAACAATCCAATAAATAGATCGAAAGGAAAGGGAAGGACGAACACTCGCTCCGATCGTGAACGACGAGCTTCTGCAGCGTGAGCGGCGGGAGGTGCTCGAGGACGTTCGAAAAGCACTCGAATTCCCGCAGGTTGGGCGCCAAATCGGCGACGAACTCCCGAAGAACGCGGAGGTCGGGGAAACGGTTGACGGTCAGGCGGCTCACGACTGAAAGCAACGAATAACAACAAACAACAAAGAGAATACTCACATTCCTTCTGCTCGACCACGTCCGTCCACTCTTCCCTCGTGAACCACGGAAAGAAGTCCAAATCCAAGTGGACGGCAGTGCGGAGGAGCTTCAGCAGGCGGCACACTTCCGTTTGATCGATCGGGAACTCGACGACCGACGCCCCGAAGGCCGCCTGCCAGTGGAGCCGCCAGCCGCCCTCCTCCTCGTGCTTGAACGTGAGCCCGCCGGCAGAACGACGAACGGCCGCCAGTTGAGCGGACGAGATCGCCTGAAAGAACGAAGGAAACAATCGGAAGGAGCAAAAGCGAGAACTTACCAACAATCGGTTGAATTGAAGGAAAACGGCCGGATTCTCCGCTTCCGTCGACATTGCGGCGGCCAGCACGAAGCGATTGAGGCCGTCGCGCGCCCCCGCTGCCCGAAGTCGTGGTTTCTCCTTCATCGTGGAAGGATTGGTCGGAATCAGCAAGCAGCAAAAGAAAGCAAGGAGTTGGACGAGCAGCAAGCCGAGTGTGGCGATCCGCAGCAGGAAACGCTCGCGGCGGGATTTCTCGCCCGCCTTCCATTGGGCAATGCACCTTCGTAGTCGGTCTTCTCTTCGCGAAAACCCAATGGGAGAAAGTTCCAGGGCTGTTTGCTTGACGGGTGGATGCTTCAAGCGAGAAAAGACAGAACTTCTTGATCTCGCATTCTGTTTCAAATCCCTCGGCTTGTTGCGTGTTTATTCCGGAAATTCAGCCGGTTAAAAACAAAACGACGAAAGTCATAGGCGGAACCATTGAAGTCACTCGGATACGAAGATTGATCAGACAGAAACAAGTTCGCTATTCGGGAAACAACACGGCGCTGGAATCCGCGAAGTGATCGAAATGGTCGGGTGAGTTCAAGGTCGCCTCGTCGTCCGAAGAGTCCGGCGGTTCCTGGAGCAAGAACGTGCTCGATTAATACACAGCAGTCCTCCCACCTCCGTCTTCTGTTTGTCCCTTGGGTAGCAGTCGGCTTCGATGTGGAAGACGGTGGGCTTCGACCCGTCCGGCCTGTCGAAGCGGACGACGAGGGACATCCGCTCGTGCTGAGTGACGGGGTCCGTCCAGAAAGTGGCCCTGTCGAACGGTTCTTTCGCCCTCACCTTCCGCATCCAGTCGGAATCGAACTGAAGCGAGAAGATGGTAAATCAATCGAGGGAAAGCAAACGAACGTCGGCAGAAAAGAAGGAAAACTTGAGTTTGAGCGTGACGAAAATTCGCTTCAATCCGGGCACGTTCACGCGCTCGCGGAAGTCCACGAACGTCGTCCACAGCCCCGAAAGATATTCAACGAAATCCCCCGTATTGTTCTGAAGTCGTAATCAATACATAGAATGAATGGTAGGATCGATCGTCAACGAACGAAGATGTTGCTGGAGATGTGGAGCTCTTCGAGTGCCGGGAAGCGACGGCAATACGCTTCGATAGCGTCGCAGTTGAGATTCCATTTGTACACGCTGTAGTCGGTGAGGAGCCCCAACGACTTGATTGTGGGCGACAGGACGCGGTCTCTGCAACGTTGCAATCAATTGAAAGATCGAATTGAAGGAACAAACGGCGAAAATCTGACGTTATGCGCCGCCCACCACTTCACGTCCAACCGGTGGATGTTGTGACGACCCAAATACTCGCAGTCGACTCCTAAAGTCAAAAGTAAGCTTAAAAAACAACGGCAATAGGATCGTACGTTCGTCTTTCACGACCAGCTTCTCCAAATTCAGAGGGCGCAGTCGCTTCATGAGGTACGCGTTGCACTTCAGTTCTTGCAGTCGACGGGCCACTCGTTTGATGAACGCCGCCTTTTGTTTAGACCTGTGGTCATGTCCAACGTTCATGCTGTACAGGACTGAAAGAAACGAGCGCGCTAATAAAAGAATAGAAGTCCGTTGTGCTCACATTCCTCCACTCGCTTCATCTCCTCCCAGTCGACGTCCAGCGCCCACTCCAAATCCAAGTGGAGGGGAATGCGGAGGAGTTGAGCGATGGCGCCCATCTTCGGCTGACTGGTGGGAAACTCCACCATCGACGAGCCGACCCCCAGGTCCAATTTGAGCGTCGGTCCGGAGCCCAAAATTCGGAATTCAAAACCGCGAGCGGAACGCCGGACGGACGCCAGTTGAGCGCGAGAAACCGCCTGAATGAAAAGAAGATAATCGAAGATACAGGAAGAAGACTTACGGCCAACCGCATTAAACGAAGCGGTCCCTGCTTTTTCTTTGTGCACATCGCATCGATCAGCAAGAAGCAATTGAGGCCATCGCGCACAGCAGTCGGCCGGATCCTCGGCCGCGGCCTGTTCGTCACGTCCGCTGTCAGCATTTCGCAACAATGAGTAGTCAAAAGTGTTGTGAATTGCGGACGAAATGCGGAGAAATATTGAAGCCGTGCAGCAGGTGGGTTTGGCGACTCGCCACACACGAAACGTGGAAATATTCGCGGCGGAACTTTTGCTTATCGCTTTGGGGTGTGGCCCCCGTCTGAAGGCAACAGAATGAAGGAACAGACCCGTTCGCACGCTTCAACAGAAAAATGTTGCGCCAAAGAAGCCACTATTCAAATGCACGGAAGCACCAAAGAAATGATCGCTGGCCATTTCGTTTAAAGCAGAAGCAAAAGAAAGGCCCTGGTCAGAATCGAACTGACGTTACTGGATTCAAAGTCCAATGTACTAACCACTATACTACAGGGCCGTCGAACGGAAGGCAGCGGGCGACGAGACGAAGCGGGCGGCCGCTGGGAGGCAGCGGGCGAGCGAGAGCGACGGGTGAGCGGCTTGCGGGCGGCGGAAGGGTGAGCGCGGATAAGCGGCGATCTTTTTCGTCACTTTGAAGGCGGCTAATCGTTGTTTCGTGTCGTTGATCTCTGAGAGAGTCTCGTTGTTTCATTTGCCCCGCCCGCATGCCCGCTTCCGTGAAGGCCTCAATGAGAACGCGTTCTTGCAGTCGTTTATTTTATTACAACTCGTTAACAACAACGAACAAAACACAAAACAAAACAAAGCGCAATGCAATACAACTGTCAACTCATGCCCATTTCGGAGTCAATGGGGGCGTGATTGCCCACTCGGGCAGCGCGGTCACTGGTCCTCGTCTTCGAGCAGCGGCCGAACGGCGCAGCAGACGGCGATCGGGCCTCCGGCGGCCAGTTTGAGGAGGTCCTCCTGCGGAAGGAAGGAATTCCAGCCGTGCCGCGGGTTCTTGGCGTCGAACGAACGGAGGTCGGCTGAAAGAACAGAAGAGTGAACGGGTGAGAAGAGAGCTAGTGGGTGGAGAACTCACCGTATCTGTGCGACCGACCTCCTCCGTGGCCCTCGATCCACACTTCTTGCTGCACGAACACCGGCGAGTCCAGTCCCTCCACTTGAATGGACACCGCGCAGTAGCCCGCCTTTCCGTCGATGCTGCCCGTCGGCTGGAAGTCGACCGTCCACTGGGCGCCGTTCACTCCCGTCACCACGAACGAGCCGCCCTCCAAGCTCGCGGTGAAGGCGAGCGTTTCGAAGTGGGGCAAGAAGTTGCGGATCTCCAAGCGGAACTCGGTGGGCTGATGCGAGAACACGTGCGTGCGGCAGACGGCCCACGGGAAGCCGCAGCAGAAGAAGAGGACGGGCTCGTCGGCGATGGCCACCCGCTCGTCGGCCGAGAGGAACGCCGCCCATCCGATCGCCGTCTTCGTCGTGGTGAAGTCGAAGAGGCCCTCTGCAACAAACGAGTGATCATAAGAAAGAAAGCGGGAGAACTCACCCTTCCGCCCGCTCGATCCACGCGCTCACTCCCATCGGCGGGACGGCGGCCTGCTCGCCGAGGATCCGCACGTGGAGGGCGCTCGAGCGGCCGTCCGTCTGACGCGTGCCGCGAGGGCGGAGTTCGAAGACGAACGAGATCCAGCGGCCGTCCGGAAGCTCGAGAGCGTGCGGCTCGTTGAGCCAAACGTCGCTCGCTTGCGCGCCCGCCAGTCGCTGCGCGAGGCCACGAACTTCGCCCGAGGCCACATTCGAATCGTCGCGGAACCGTCGAGGAAACATCGTGGTGGCGATCGAACTGAAAGCAGAAAGAGGAGGCCGTTGCGGAAGGAAAACGGGTCGGCGGGCGTGAGAGCGCAGAGAGGAAGAGAGGCGAAGAGAAGGCGCTGCGAAAATCACACCGAAATGCGGGCGAGCGAGCGCTTTCGGCGGCGGCCAGCGATCCGTCTCTTGTTCGGTTATGAAATGCGATGGGAACGTCAAAGGCGGGAAGTGGTCAACAAACCGCTTGCAGAGCGTAAACCTCGTCGTGCGGGAGTGTTACGCGAGGAAGGTCTCCACTTGCTGCGGACGTCCGCAGTCGACGGCCATCCACGAAACGAATTGGACGAAGTATGCAAGCGGGCCGGACCCTTGTGATCCGCGTTCGCTTGGATGGAGTTACGAATTAGACGAGACCGGGGAAGCGGGATACACGAGAAAATGCACGAGTGGAGACGAGCGAAGGGACGGGGAGAGAAAAAAGGAGGCCGCCATCCGCGGGCCGTCGATCGCCTCGAATGCGCCCGTCCGTCCGATCGGCAGGCAGGCGGCGGTCCGCTCGTCTTTTGCGTCGAACTCCGTTTGGCGTTCCGTCCGCTCCGCTCAATCCGCAGACCGCACGGCGCAAATCGACTCGAAGCACGCGCCATCGGCTTCTACTGGCACACCGAAACGGATGAAACTTTTCCAACATTCCAACGCATTCGACAGAAGAAAGCTTGGGATGAGTGTTCACGTCATTTCCCCGCAACAACCCCAATTCACAAATGCAAAGGCAAAAGGTGAATTCCGTTGCGGGGAATCGAACCCCGGCCTTTCGGGTGAGAGCCGAAAATCATAACCACTAGACTACAACGGACACACTCGTCTTCGGCGACCGTCGGCTTTGAGTCCACTGGACGCCGCTAGGGCGCGTTCCGCTCGCATGTGTGTGTGCCCCGCACTCGTCGCTTTCTGCCCGCCGCCCGGCAGGCCGCCTGGGAGTGCGAGCGCTTTTTTCGCTCGCTAGAGAAAAGGCGAGTGCTGGCGCTACTGCCCGCTTGCGCACGAAAATGGCGAGGCCCAATGGCCTAATCGACAAGGCGGCCCGATGGCTACGGAGCGGACGATTGGAGGTTAGATCCCTCTCTGGGTCACAATCATTTCTTGTTTTCGATCTATTCGTTGCTGTAATCGCTTATATAGCTTCCGTCGTTGCTAGCACGCTTTGAGGCCCTGTAAACCACCGGAGACGACAATAATTGGCGGTAAGAAGGCAACAACAAAGCATTTTCCAGCCTTGAAACAGAATGCTTGCAGCTCCTTGCTTGAGTCGTTATTTTTTTACCTTCCGGTAGACGGGCGTCGTGGAAGTGGACGACGATTGAGTACTCGACGACACAATGGAAGAAGGTGGAGAAGAGGGCGGCAGCGATGAGGACAGAGGCGAAAAAGCGGAGGTTTGAAAACGGAAGCGACGGCAGTTTGTTGTTGCCGTCTCCGTGCGAACGGAAAATAAGCGAAAACTGTTCAAACGAAAGAGATGCTCACGGCAACCACAGAGCGTGCGGTTCATCGGACTGTCCGGCGCGTACATCGCTTGATGGCAGTGGCCCGTGAGACCTGCGACGCCCATCCACTGAACAAGAAAGCGAGTTCAATCGTGTGATCCAGTGACTACCGAGCAGTCGCTTGTTCTGCTCGAACAAGTGGCGTACCCGGTTCTTCCTTCGACTGTGATCGTGCAAGACAGAGCCTCCGCGGAACAGTTCAAAAGTGGTTCCGGTGCCGGCAAACTGTTGTACTGCGTGCCCTTGTAGCAGCGGAGCGAACCGACCGCACGTGGAGCAGAAGAGCGTAGAGGAGAAGTAGACTGCGCATGCCCCTTGCTTCCGTTTCTTCGGCTTTTATACCCAAACAGGGCGGGCGGAGTACTCGGAAATTACTTGCAGTTGAACCACCAGCGAACGCGAGTGATCATTCCTCGCTTGCGTGCACTAACGGCAACTCAACCAGATCATCAGCCCGTTCGCTGTTTCCTCGTTTCAAGCATTTCTCTCAAGCAAACGATGCTTTCTTCCTTGCGCTTAAAGCTTCTCATGCAGCGCTCCAGCGGACATTCTTCTACTGACTGCTGCCCGCAACAAACACACGGATTTCCTTCCTGCCCGTCCACAAGCGACCGTTTACTCGTCAAAGTGGAGGGGCGGTATCGAGAAGCCAAACAGGCGAAAATCGTGCCAAAACATCCGCACCACGTGTTCCAGCAGGAAGGCGGACGAGCGGAGGCGTCGTTCGAAGAAGCGGCGCGCTTCAGAGGTGATCGTCGCGTGCAGCGGCCGTTCGCCGCCCACCTCCCGCTCGAGGAAGCGGAGGCTCTCGGCGGCCACCCCGCGCGCCTTCAGCAGCGGCCGCAGTTGGGCCAACAGTTCGGCGCTCCCGTTCGGCTCGCTAGTCGCGCGGATCACCCGAAAGTGCTCCCGGTCGAGGTCGCAGTGCCTGCAGAGAGCGCAGTGAGCAAACAAGGGCGGGACTCATCAGTTCTGCGGGGCGAAGTGGCGATCTTCGAACGTGCGCTCCAGCCGACCCGCCCGAATTTGCCGCTCGAAGCGGCGGAACTCCGAGAGCACAAAACACGTGAAGTTCGCCTTGCAGCCTGCAATGCGGGGAACAGTGGAGGGGGAGGAGTGGGCGGATCACCGTTGCAGAATCGGAAGCGAGTGGGGTTTCTGAAGATAAGTGAGTGGACGGAAGGTAAAATCCTCACCGAATGCACTTGTCCACGTAGCCGGAGAGAAAGCGGTCGATCGGGTCCCGCACCACCACGAAAAACGTCCACTCGCCAGCTCTATTTGATTCCTTGGCGTCGGCCACGCTGCCCGCCTCCTCGGCCTTCGGGCAGAACTGATCGCCGGCGTACTCGCTGCCAAACGAGCGACCGGCGGCCCGAAAGGCGGTCTCGTTGCGGAGGAAGCAGAGAAGCGAAGAGACGACCGTCGAGAGGCACTTTTGGATCACGCAGGCGCCCAGTCGGAGGTTCGGGGCTGTCTGGAAGCAAGTGACTCCCGCACGACCTTCTGTTGCCTCTTGCTCACTCGAATGCGGGTCTCCATTCGGAGGAATTTCGGGAAACACCGCCGCTCATCCTTTCCTTTGCAGATGTCGGCCGAAGGGCGGGTGCCGAAAGCCGAAAAGCGCGGCAGAAGGTCCGAATTCGCCCGGCGGATGGCCTCCAGGTTGCGCAGCCGCCGTTCGCCCGCCGCCCGCGCGCGCTCCTGCTGCTTGAAGGCGGCCGAGCGGGCGGAAGGCGGACGAGGAGGATGGACATCCTGCGACCGTCGCGGTAGGAGCAGAAGCAGAAGGAAGTAAACAATAAATGCGCTCGAAACAACACCGAAAACCAAACGAAGCGGTCGCATTTCACCTGAAAGAGCCGACTGGGCGGGCGAGCGGATCAACGAGTGGATTAAACGAAGAGCAAAAGCGAGTGGCTCGCAAACGAGGGGTACAAATCGCGCATTTCTCTTCACATGCTGTTTGCGTCAATTTGTTCGTTCAAGGACCAGAGGCACATGCAAGAATTAGCCTTCGGGCACATCAAACGTGGTTTCTTCTCTTAATTGGTAGCAAACGAGTGATCCGAATGGCGCGCGTTCGATAACACACTCCCGGTTTTTGATCAAAAAGCAACAGAATCGTCCTTGTTTCCTCGCTGCCGCGGATTGAGAGGTGGCAGCAAAAAGGCGGCCGCTCGCCGCTTGAACAGCCCCGCCCGCCCGCCCGCTTTCTCTTCGCCCTGGCGGCTCTCGAACTCGACGGCCCTGTAGTATAGTGGTTAGTACATAGGACTCTGAATCCTGTAACGTCAGTTCGATTCTGACCAGGGCCTCATTTTTGCTTCTTATTTGAAGGTTTAGGAAACAACAATGAATCGATCATTTCTTTTTGAATCGATCAAAGAAACGTTTCTTTTTTGTGGAGCTCTGAACGGGCGGTTCTCCCGCGCTCCCTCCTTTCGAGCAGTTCGCTTCCGGTTCCTCCTCCTCGTCTTCCGGCGGTGAATCAGAATACGTCGCCTCTTCGTCCTCGGGCATCGCCAGCGACTCCGCGTTAACGCGTTCCAGTTCTTCTGCAACAAGAAGACGGGAATCAGAAAGCAGCGGACGGCTCACCTTCTTCGTCGTCGCGGCCGCTTTTCGCCTTCACGCCCGTCGGAGTGACGTGGAAGAGGCCGGAGGGATCAGCGGAAACGGCCACTCGTTCGTCCAAAAGACGCTCAACATCGAGCTCGGAGTGAACGAACAGCCGATCGGAAGGGAGAAAAGTGATCCGGTTCAGACACAAGCCGGCGGTCGTGAACGGACGAGCGGGACCTCGCTGAACGACGCTCATCTCAACCTCCTGTTGCTTGAGAACCTCGAACCACGTGGAGTGGCTGAGAGCTTCGGGCCGTCTAAGGGAAGAAAGTGAACGAACACAAGAGGAAACAAGTGAGTGTACCCGACGGGGATTCGCACGGAGTGGAAGACGTCCACATTCTTCGTGCCCGAAGCGTGCCGCTGGACGGGGTGGAGGCACAAGACGCCGTCCACGAACACCCACGGGCAAAGGCGCCACGGAAAGGTGGCGAGCTTCGCACAGTCGACTTCCTCCCACTCGGCCTGTTCGGTAGACGCAAGTGAGATACGGAAGGTCTTGGCCGGGTCATCGATCTCCGTGTTCTTCAGCACGACGAACAAGAAGCCGCCGCTCACGAAGCTCGAAACAAACCGGCGGTACTGAAAGCGAGTGGTGGCTCAAAGGAAAAGAATCCTAATGCACCTCGTAGGCCTCCTTGCACTCGTTGCCGAAGGGCGCCCAATTCCAGCGAGCGGCTCTGAAGTCGCAAGCTTCGAGGTGGAGGCGGTTGGCCGTCCGCTCGACCGCGAACAGCCGCCCGTCGTGCACGTGGAAGTCGTGGACGATCTTGCGGCCGTAGGCGACGAAGCGGGCGATCTCCTCGACAGCCTGCGCGCTCTGCCCGAACCGAAAGAAGAGGACGTCGCGGGCGTAGTGGACGGAAACGAGGAACAAATTCGAGTCCTCGGTCGGGTAGATCCACTTGCTGCTCGGAGAGGCCATCCACCCCCGCTCCGCCGCCACGACCACCGGCAGGCCCGTCGCGAAAGTCTTCTGCTGGAAGTCGACGACCACCGAGTGGAGGCAGAGCTCCGACTGGGCGGAGAGGTCGTGGGCGAGCAGCAGGAAGGTGGCCGTCCGGCTCTTCGCGTCCTCCTCCAACGGAAAGCAGTCCAGCACGCGGCACTTGATTCGTTCACTCCATTCCGCTCGTTTCACGAAGATGCAACCAGAAGGAATGTTCGAAGAAAAGGCGGGGAACTCACAACTCGAGGCCGTAGAAAGTGTCCAGCACGCCGATCTTCTGCCCGTCGTTCGTCTCGTCGAACGCGAGGACCAAGCGGCCGGCCGTGAAGAAGCGAGTCGTTTCGGAGTCCCCAACTGCCGTGAATTGATTCTTCGCGTAGCAGCGGGGAAGCAACACCCGCCGATTTGCCGCCATTTGGGCGAGCGACTGGCCGCTCGGCACTTATGCGCGCGCGATGAGTGCCGAGTGGGCAGGCGGCGTACTAGTTGAAAGAGGCCGAGCTGTCCGATTGCCCCGCAGTCATTCGCGCGTTTTTTTTGCCTCGGCTGGGGTACTCGCGAGGAGAGCGAACAACTGCTCGTTGCGAACAAGAAGCTCGAATAATCGAGCGGGGCAGCCACCCCGCCTCGTGCATGCGGACGACCCGGGTTGTACGTCATGTGCAAAGAAGAGCTTGAACAGATTGCACTCCTTTTCTGTATCTTTACACGAACATCCTCTTTCAAGCTCCATCTTCGACAATCAGACACTCGCGTGTTCAAACGAAAGCCCTCAACCGATAGCAAGGTGGTCGCTCGCGGTCGACGCGATTTCGCGCATTCGCTCGCCTTTCTTCGCGCCTGCAATTGCGAAGAAAAGTCGTCGCTCGCCGCCCGCCCGCCTGCGGGCGCGTGGGTGATCTCATCGGCGAAACGAGCGGCGATTCGATTCCTTTGGCGTCTTCTTTCTGCTCGCTCCGCTACATGTCGGCTTCGTGGTCTAGTGGCATGATTCTCGCTTAGGGTGCGAGAGGTCCCGCGTTCGACTCGCGGCGGAGCCCCAACATTTTGCTCTAAAAGTAGTCGTTTATTCTTTTTCGTTTTAGAACAGAAGAATGACTGCTGTTGTCGATTGCACCCACTCAACTGCCGCAGGAGTCGCGAATTTCGATCAACGGCGGCTTTTGATTTCTTCTGCTTGCAGAACAAGACGGAGTGGATCAACCGCTCGGAAGCGGGGGGACCGTTTCGCGAGGCACGCTGAACAAAGCAAGCAACAATTAGACGACCACTCTGCCGCAATCCGGAAGGACAGAAAATCTCGTGGAAACAGGCCGGCCGACCGTCCGCTTGCTCGCCGGTTGGAGGGCGGCCGACGACTCACTTCGAACACGAACGACTCTTTTTGACGTAATCAATCGCTTTGTCGCGTAGAAAGAACTTAAAGCATTCCGTAACGGGAATTTAAACGGACACGCACTTTGTTCTTTCTGGTTTAGAGTTTGTTCCGGAAATGGGCGGTTTTGCGTTCGTCGGTTAAGCCATCTTTTCTCGTTTTCCGTTGATCGCAGCCACCTAACCGGCTGCAAAAAGGGCCCTAATTGCGTTTGACCCAACCCTCCCACCGCTCACCGATGCAAGCTGAGAACTGCTCTCCCACGCGTGCTTTTTCCCACCCAACTGCAGTTCGTCTTGTTTGGGCGAAAAAGGCGACCAGCGGGGTCACAGGCTTTCTTATCGCGCAAGAGTTTTTTTAGGGGTGATTGGTTGGCAGTGGCGTTGATTTGTTTGTGGACCGCCGGCTTTTTTCGCTCTACTCGCGTTTACCATTGGACTCACTTCAGTCACGGCTCCGGTCCTTGGTGTTCGTTCTCTTGAGCGCTTCCCGCTTTTAATTGGCACGAATTGCAGAAGATGCCCACCGTCTTCAACTACGCGAACGATGGAACGATGGCGGTGTGTCGCCTCGAACTGGATCCTCGCGCCGCGCACGAGTCCGCCGCCTACCCGCTGCTGAAGGACCTGCCACCCACCTTTCGTGCGTTCTTTCGACCCGAAGCGAGTGGAGAGGACGGAGCGGGAATGGCCGAACTGGGCATTTCGATCTCCGACTTCCACGACGCGCAATCCGTCGACTGCCGCCTCGAGTGCACGGCTTTCGACCGAGGAGCAAATCGAATCTACAAAAGCGGTGAGTTCCTTCCGCATCTCCTCATCCTCGCTTGCAGTCTGCGAGAAGTGGACCTTCGAGCGAAGAACGAACGAGAGCTGGACTGTGCGCGTGCCTCGGCGCAAGCTCGAAGCCGCCGCAAAACTCGGGAGGGTTTTCGTCGAGTTCCGCGTCGAACTCAAGCTGCCCGATCCCCGAGAAGAGAAAGGCGACGGTGAGTTGTGTGGATCTTCCTCTCTAACACCATTGTCTGCTTGTAGAATCGCTTTCGCCGGACATGTCGCCGACCACCAGCTTCGAGTTCCCGGTCGCCAACGTGCTGGAGGCCGCCGAATTCGAGGCGCGCAGCTCCAACGGGCTCGCGTTTGTCGTTCGCTACCGCCCGCCAGTCGGCCCCGTCGGCCGAGCGAGCTTCGAGTTCGCGATCGTCCAGTTCTTCGGCCGCCCGCTCGTTCGCCTGCAGTTCGAGTGGTCGCTGCGGAATGCTCACGGAGAGTCCGCTTTCGAACCGACGGGTGAGCGCCGGAAAGAAGAGAAGCGATCATTCTGTCGAGCCTTCAGACACGGTTGCCTTCGTCAACTGTGGTTGCTTGGTGGAGTCCTGTACGTGCCCGCGGAAGAAGTCCACGATTCACTACTCCGCCACGCGAACTCTCGTTCTTTTTTCGCGTGGTCAGCCGGTCGTTTTGGTCTTGAAACTGCGGGAGGTCTTCACGAGCGCCCCGAACGTTCCCCCGCCTCCGAATGAGTCGACTGTTAGACGTCCGCCCACTTGCGACCCGTTGCCTCCGATCGCCCCCTTCCGCTGGCCTCCACCGCAGCCTCCGTTTCCGTTTGTGCCTTGGCCCTTGCCGATCATTCCGGCGATGAGGCCGCCGGTTGGTGAGTGGAGAAACAATCGAGATAGAATCTGTTTGCTTTTTGTACAGCCTTCTTACCGGCCGCGCCCCCATTGGCCTTACCGCCGAATGGAGGGCATTCTGGTGAGTTCGCGGACAGAACGAGAAGGCTAATCAACCACTTCTGCCCAGCCGTGCCTTTTTTGCTCGGACAGGAGGCCACGTACTTGATGAGCGTCCCCGACGTCAACACGGCGATCAAGAGCGTCCAACAACCCCACACATTCGAGGACATCCAGTTCGTTCTTCGCTACTTTCCACCCAAAGAACAATCCGCTGCCAACTGCGCGAACTTCGAGCTGGTGGTGATCAAAATGGTCAAGAACTCGTCCATTTTGCTCTGCTTGCGGTGGGGGTTGCTGCGGACGGACGGCCCGCCAGCTTTCGAGCACACGGGTGAGTACAACGAAAAAAAGAGACGATCGACTGCGACTTTCAGCCACTCACCAGTTCACGAGATGCGGTTGTGGCGGCCGGTGCACGTGCCCGCACAAGAAGATCAAGGCGCTTTACGCTTTCCCGTTCGATCTGCTTCGTTCTCATGCCACCGTCCACGGAGTGCGCCTCGCCGTGAAGATCGCCCGTTGTAATCAACCGATGGACATGCGGACCGCGGGATTCGCAGATGCAAACGTCGTCTTCACTCCTCCCATCGCTCCAGCCGCAGAGCACACAAACCGAGGGCAACCGTGCGAGCGGGCAGGTGAGTGCAGAGACCATGTGCTTGCCAGTTCATTGCCGGCCTTTCAGCCACTAGTCGAGTGGAGCAGCCGAAAGCTTCCTGCCGCTCGCCGACCGGCAGAGATCTCTGTGAGTTCCACAAGCTTCCTTCCTTTTGCCTGTTCACCCATTTCCTCTGTTTAGCTCCTCGTTCGCCCGCCCAACCGATGGACGAAGCGAGTACAGCCAAAAACCCTATGATCTCAACAACCATCGATGTGAAACGGAAGCACGAAAGTCCCCTGCATTCCGAACCGACTCCCACATCTTCTGCTTCTGCGGTCAAGCGTCTTCGACCGATTGAACAGAAGGACAATGCGGTAGAGAACAAGAAGCAGCGGCTGGACGAGACGTTGACGATCAAAGTGGATGGCGAGAAATTCCGAGTAAGTCCAAACCACAGTCTCTTCTTCACTTCTTCCGCTTGCAGGTGGACAAGAAGCGGCTGACCGACGAGTCGACGCTCTTCGCCGAACTCGTGGCCGCCAACGAAAAGTCGGCGGGATTCGAAGTGAACGGAGTGGATCGAAGGCAGATGGCCGCCGTCGTCCAGTGGATCGAACGGAGGCGAGTAAACGAGATGGAGCAGAATCCGTGGGATCTCTTCTCCGTCGCCAAACAACTCGGGATGATCGGCTTCAAGGCAAGCGAGAGATTAGTGGGCAGGTTCCCACTCACTCCTCTTCGTTCCAGGCGGCGTGCATCGAAGCGATGAAGCGGGGCCTGACGGACGAGAACCGGGCGGCCGCCTTCGTTTTCGCCGTCCGCCAAGCAGACGCCGACCTGCTGCGCGCCTTGTCGCCGTGGAACGAGGAGACCACGCGAAAGGTGCTCCTGCTGCTGGAGAACTCGGAGATAATGCGGCTTCTTGGCACCCGCTCGCCGTTCATGCAGGAGCTGTTCGAAGCGATGTATCCCGAGTGAATGAATAAACGGATGTTTTCACACGTGCCTCGTCGCCCGCTTGCGTATGAAGAGAAGGACAATAGGCGAGTGGAAAAATGTGCGCTACCTCCTTTGCGCCCCAGCCGTTCATTCGCAAGATAACGTGCACGAATCAAACAATTTTTAAACTGTCCGAACGCGGCGGCGGCGACTTGTGAGCGGAAACTCGCGATCTCCCGCCCGAACGTCTCGCCTTCTTCCATCAAACGGTATGATCGCGCCCTGTTCGTCTCGTTCGCTTCTTGCTTCTTGCCGTTCAGCAATTCTTGCAAACGCGCGTTCATCTGCTCGTCTTATTGAACCTTCACGTAACCGACGCTTTTGCTGATGCTCGAGAGGGAACGTGAACGTAGAGGGCGTGTTTATGCTTTAGTCATAACGTACAACGAATAGAACAGAAGAGGAAGTGTAATGCGCAGTACACGAGAACTAATCGCGATGCAGTCCGATCAGAATGCGGACTCTGTCGTGGACGAGGGAACACGTGGGCAGCGACTTCGAGGGCTCGGGCCACGGGATTTCGCCCTCGCGCGTCCAGTGAAGCCGTCCGAACAGCTGCTCCCCGTCCACGTGTTGCCACTTCTCCTGAACAAACGAATGAGTGGCAGAAAGAGAATGACGAACCGAGTCCTTGATGACGATTCGCAACTCGTCGCCGCCCGAACAGAAGCCCGCTTTGTACATCTCGGCGGCAAACCCTTTTGCTTGGTCTGCGATCTCGTCCACTTGTTTCAAGTCCGAAGGTCCCTGTTTGAGGCAGCGGCTGATTAATCGACAGCCGAGTTCACTCACCTCAAGGCGGACATCGTAGGCACCGTGGCAGATGAGCTTGAAGTTTTTGTTGACGGCATGCAGGTGGAGGAGAGCTCGAGGAATTTTATCCTTCGCGCAGCTTGTGGCCTGGACGTGGAGCTCTTGCAGCTGCTCGTTCCGGTCGAACGGCCCGTAGTCGTGCAGCAGGTGAAGGCAGGAAGATTCTTCCTTCGGCTGCCAGCAGAGCGTGATGCAAGCGGAGTTCAGGCGGAAGACGTCCGCAAGGTCTGAAGCGAAACGAATCGAATGACACATTCCGATCTTCTTCCACTTACACGAATGCTGGCGAGTGGAAACAATGGCTTCGATCGATTCGAGCGGAGTCTGCCGCTTCCGCAGCAGCGTGGCAATTCGGACGTTGTTGGTGATCAGACGGGTGACGCAATCGGGCAGCGAGTCGACGAGGAAGCTCGCCTCCGTCTGCGTGACACGCGCCGCGAGCAGGCTGATCGCCGTCAAGTTCGGAAGGGCTGAAACGAGCGGACGGATGAAAGAAGCAAGGAACGGTGGACAACTCATTCCGCAACAACGAAGCGACTAGCACCCACTCCTGCGCCGCGGGGGAATCCCAGCCGGTCGGGCTGCAGCCTCCCTGAACTCCAATTTCGGTCAGATTGTGGGAGAGACAAAGAAGAGACGCGACGCCCGCGGCCGTCATCGCGAACAGGGGGACCGGGCGGCAGGCTTTGCCCAACATCGTGGCCCTGGGCGGGAAGAAGATTTGCGCGGGTCCGAAGCCGGCGGGATCGAAGAACGACTGCAGCCAGCGGCGCTTGACGAGCAAAGCGCGGGCCGGTAGCGGCGTTTCGTCCTCGTTCTCCTCGGGGTCCTGGTCCTTCCCCATAACGAGCGGATCGTCGGCCATGTGCAGCTGGACGCATTTGCAAGCCTTCATGCGCAGACGCGGCGGCGGACGGGCGGGCGGCACGTGGCTGCTGGACTCCGCTTCGAAGCGGGGCTCTTCGGTGTGCGGATCTCCGTTGACCTCCGGCTTCTCCTCGACGCCGGGCTGCTCGTCGACTGCGGGCGGGTCTCCAGTGCGGGGCTTTTTGGGAGCGGAGGCCATCTCGCCTGAAATGCGGAAGAAATTCAAGGAATTCCGCAAGGAAATCAATTTTTGAAGAAATTCGAAGAAACTGGCGAATTTTCCGCACGTCCTGATCAAAATTGGTCCGAAATTGTGGCTTGAACAGAAAGGAGTGAGTGAAACCAAGCAACTCACCTCGACCCACGACAATTCGCGATCAAAACAAGAAAGGAAGCCGCGCCTCGGCAGTCGGGTGGACGGCGAGAGGCGGCGGCCGGACGTGCGGCGAAACGCCAATTGGCCGCTCGTTCGCGTTTTCTCGGCGAGAGCTCGAGCAGACGTCCGTCCGCCCACTTCGTCCTTGTTTGATCGATGCGACGTGTTGGCAGGGGAGCATTAAGAACGTTCGGACGGACTCCTCGTGATCACTTCGAAGCGCTAGCACTGCAGTTCTCTTGCCGCGCGATTGCTGTCGACCGCATCGCAGGCGAGCATGCAAACTCTCTTCTTCCCGTGCACTCCTTTCCCGCTCGTCCGCTTGTCGCTCATTCGAAGCGCCCGCCTTCCGCCGAGATGCCCGCCGCCCGGCCGACGTTCTGCGGCAACCCGCAGCTGGCGGGGATGCGCGACGGGCTGCACGTGGAGCCGCGCGTGTTGCGGCTGGATCCGCGCCACTTTTCGCGCGAGCCGCTGCTCGTCTACATCACGAACGTGAGCGACGGGCGGCTGTTCGTGAAGGCGAGTGCCCACAAGAGTCCAGCCAACATTCTTCGCTGCAGATGACCTCCGACCACCCGCTCAACTTCCAGTGCGCCGACCCGCACGCCGCCTTGGCGCCCGGCGAGACCCAAGTGCAGGAGGTGGCGGTGGAGAGTCTGCAGTTCGAGCGCGACGACGTCCACTGCCTCGTGTACTGGGGCCGGGAGCGGGACTTCGTCAAGGACGAGAAGCGTGCGTTCTCCCCATTCTTTCATGCACTCACCGCTCCTCTCGCTCTCGTTGCAGACTGCCACGTGATCGAAGTGCTCCGTCGCGGCCAGAAGGCGAAGCGCGACCGCCAGCGCGTGTGGGGCGGCCCCCGACCGACTCGCGACGCCTCGCCGGCCGAACCGCCCGCCCAGACGCCCCAATCTAAGGGCCGCGCGAAGAGCCGGTCGAAGAAGAGCGGCTTCTTCTCCAAAATGTTCTGATCGCCTCGCTTCTGCTGTCGGCGGGAATAAACGAGCTCGAGGATGTTGGATCTCAATGGAGAGCGTCGTGTAGAGCGCTTGGCGGAGTCCTACAAAGCGGTCCTACTGTTCGCCGTCGACCATCGGCGAGCGTTCGCGAAGATGCCCGCGTGGACGACGTTCGCTCGCCGGCAGCCGGACGTCCCGCTGGCCGTCTTGAAGTGTGTCGAGTTGTGGGATGAACGGTCGATTGAAGCGGTGGGAAGACGAACAGGCGGAAGTTTGATCGACCGCTCTGCTGCCGTCATTGGAGTGGCTGATAGAATACGAAAAGACGACAGAGTTGTTCGCTTTCAACCGGAGGAAGTTGCGTGCGCGAGAATTCGGTCGTTTGGTTCATCTCCAGCCGCTTCCCGCACTCCAGCCGCCGATCAGGCGCGAGAAGAAGAGAGACGACCGCCGGCAAGCGGGAACGCGGGGGTCAATCGATTTGCTCTTTGCAGACCTCTTCGTTTCCATCCCCATCTTCGCTTTCCAGTACGCGTTCGAGCCGAAGATTGCTTGCGTTGATGGTGAGTGCGCGCAGATGTTCCGCTTTCGGCTCGCAAGCCGGCCGCCGTCGCCCATCCTTTTGCCCGTTCGCCGAGAGTGCACGACAGGAGGAGAGGGCATGCGGAAGAGCACGCGGAAGGGCGGCCGGTCGGCTGTGGGGAGAACGCGAGCAAGCGGGGCGAGTGACTCGACGCGTTGCCGCTTGCCGCCTTTCCGTTGCGGCCGGCGTGTTTGTGGACTCGTTTTTCGATTCTTTCTCTTCGTGCTTGCCTTTTCCGTTCGTCAATCTTGGTCTATTCCAGGATCCTCTGATGGCCGCCCGCTCGATCACCGTCCAGCGGTGGAAGATGAGCGATTTCGTGACCCGTCTGGTCGACGTTCCTACGGGAGAGAAGTGGACGGGGCCCGTGTTCCCGCTGCAAGGGGTCCTCGGCGCGGATTTCCAGCTCACCTTCGAGCCGTTCCTCGACTTTTTTCAACGCGAGAATCGCCGCAGCCTCGCGTGCCTTTGACTCGACGGCCGCTCCACCCTCCGCGTTCGCTTCAAGCTGTGGATGGAGAACGAGGACGGCGTCAGAAGCCACGAATTCCGTACGTTTGACCGATCGATACACCCGTTAAAGAACGTGGGAATTGCAGGAAAAGAAAGAGAATTCACCATCGACCAGAACGAATCGATTTGCCAGTCGTGGGTGTCCGCTCGTCAACAATTGCCGCGCATTCCGTTCACTTTGTTTCTCTGCTGCGAGATCGAATGCCTGGAGCCGATCGAAGTGACCAACAAGAAAATCGAGGATCCGAAGCTCCAAATGGTCGCGAGCACAGCGGCGATGTTCGGGGACGAGCGGTTCACGGACGCTGAGGTGCACGTCGAGGGGCACATTTTCCGCGTGAGTTCTTTCTTTACTTCTTTTTTCATCTTTCCGCTCGCTCAGGTCCACAAGTTCGTGCTGGTCACGCAGTTGGAGTACTTCAAGGCACTCTTCACGCACGACGAGGAGGTCAAACGAACGGGCGTCGCCAAAGAGAAGACGTTCGGTGCGGAGATCTTCCAGCGAATCCTCCGCTTCATGTACACGAGCGAGGTGGACGGCCTGCAGTTGGTGGCTCGCGATCTCCTTCCGGCGGCCGACTTCTACCAACTCCCATCGCTCCAGGCGAGTCACTCTTCTTCAATTTCCTCTTCATTCTCCTTCGTGTTCAGAAGCTGTGCGTCACGGCGATCATCGACTCGCTTTCGATCGAGACCGCTCTGGAAGACCTGAAGCTCGCTCACTCCCGCCCCCACTTCAAGGAATTCAAGACCGAAGTGTTGAAATTCGCTAAGCAGAACGCCAAGGCCATTCACGAGCTGCCGGGATTCACGGAGTTCATTGGAGAAAATCCCGTTCTCGCCAGCGAGTTCATCGGCCTGCTTGTCTCCTGAGTTCCGCGCGTTGTCTTTTGTTCCTTTCTGTTGTTCAATTGTCGTTAAAGAGTAAACCCACGCTGTCTCTTGCTACCGATCCGTGGACGGCGGTTGTCATCTGAAAGGACAAACGAACGCTGGTTTGAAAGGAAGCGGGCGAGAGGTCAAAGCCTATCCTTTCCACGTTGACTACTCAACGGCTCTCGGATGGGCGAGGAAAAAAGAGGTGAGCGAGGAGTGGGGCCAACAGCACGCTCTGCAGCCCGCGTCTTTCCACTGCCGACGACCGCCATTTGCATCAACGAAAAGAGCCTGCTACTTGAGAGAGTCCCGCAGCCTTCCAGAGCGCATTTGCTCTCGAATCGTCCGACTGTTGCGGCCGCTCTCTCCCGCTGGTCCGCGATGTCCGTGAGTGTGCAGCCGACTTCTCTGCAAGTGAGTGCTCCGTCCATCGCTCTTTCTACGTCTGATTTCAGTTCCCGAAGAGCGGCGGGCAGGCGGAGCTGATCGTGACGAACGGGAGCTCGAAGCGGAAGGCGCTGATGGTGCGGGCGACCAACTTCATCCACCTCGTGCTCGCCCCCTACTACGCGCTGGTGGAGCCGGGCGCTTCGGTCCGCATCGCCGTCACGCGTCCCGTTCGTCCCGCCGCCCGCCCGTCCGCCCGTCCGCCCACTCACCGTTGCCGCTTGCAGCCGACCGCCACGCGCGACGACGAGATCCTCATCGCTCACCAGGAGGCGCCCGCCGGCGTCGCGAGCGCCGAGCGCGTTTTCGAGGGCCGCAAGGAGGTGGAAGGCGAGCTCACCGTCCCCGTCAAGCTCATCAAGTGAACGACTCTTCTGTGCGAATAAACATGTGAACAGGACGAGTCGGCTGTTTGGGAGAAGCGAAGAGATCGCAGACAAGCCAACTGGATGTCATCGACGCCCTTTCCGACGAACTTCTCTTTTCGCCGTCGTTCCAGACTCCCCGTTGTTAGTTCAAAAACATTTATTCCCCTTTATAAGCGCGTTCAACAATTGACAACAGAAGGTCGAGATTATTGGGGCGTCAGCATTTCGAACAGCGCGTCAACGATCTCCACGTTCTCCCGAAGGAAGTCCGGCGTCCAGTCGGCTTGCTGGCGGACGAGTTTGAAGTTCAGGCGTGCGAAGTCAAGGACCTTCCGCTTGAAGTCGCCTTGATGGTCGTGGGCGAAGGTCAGCTGGAGATCGCGGAGGACGGTGCCGACGGACAACTTCGAGATCAGCGCCTCCATGCACAGCGCCTGCAACAAGACGAGTGGACAGAAGAGGCAGCGGGGAGAACTCACGACCAGCTCGAGGACCTCGTAGCAGTTGGCGATCGGCAGCAGGCGAGGCGCAACTTCGGCCAATCCCTTCACTTGTCCCGAGTAGAGGAAGCGGAGCAGCAGTTCGATCATGTCGGCGTTCTTGTTCTCGATGATGACGACGCCGCTGGTCTTCTCCTTTGTGTCGTCCGTGAACATTGCGCGGAAGACGGGCGATCCCGCGCAGATGATCATCCGCGTCACCTGAAAACAGCAGTCAGCAACGGAAGGAAGTGGACGAAAGGAGGGACGTACCTTGAAGACCTTCCCTTGAACGTGCACCTCGGTGTCCGCAAAGTGGTCCGAGTCGAAGGTCGCGGCGATCTTGCGGCAGACGCCCAGCGGACCCGAGCGTTTGGCCCACTCGACCGGCTCGATCGGATCCCGCGGACGGATCGAAGCGCAGACGAAGAGCGGGCCTTTGCGGGCGAATTCGACGAGTTCTTGCTGGGCGACGAACGCCTGCCATCCCCAGCTCTTCTCCGCGAGCTGGAATTTCTGCGTGCACTCTGAACACTCCGGTGATTGCCGTCAATCGAGCGAAGGGAACCTACCGCTCTTCTTCAGCGCCTGCTTCTCGGCGTTCTCGATCCACAGAGCGAAGTTCAAGTAAACGAACGGATGACCGGCGAAGTCGCGGACGCGCAGATACAGCGCGCAGTTGTCTTTCGTCTTCTCGTTGTCTCCCTTCGGGTAGAACAGCAGGCGGAAGGTGGCCTGCGGGACGCCCGCCACCTTGAAGTCGCCGCTTTCCCACAGCTGCTTGAACGCCAACGTTTTCAAGCGTTCGTCGAAGTCGTCGAGCGGCCAGCGAAAGAGCGTCTCCTCGGCCATGGATTCTCCAGTGGTCTAAAAGAAAGAAGAATCGAGTGAGAACTCGCGAAGAAACCAAGGAATTCCTGGAATAAACGCGCCAAACGAAGAAGCGGGCAGAAATGCGCCCAAGCGGTCGGCCGCCGCTCGTAGTCGGCGGAGAGAACGCGTTCGCCCGCCCGCCTCTGCCGGCCGTCTTTTTGGCGCCGCGTCCCCGCCGCCGATCGGAGTGGTGGGAAGAGCGGCGAACGGGCGGCTTTTTCCCAAGACGCCCGAATGTCTGGCAAACACCCGCTTTGGCGGACATCGGTCACTGATTTCTCACCGCTCGCGTGACCGTTTGTTTGTGGCGGAAAAGAAGAACACGAGCACGGGAACCATTCGCGATCTATGCATTCGATCAAGCTGCTCCCGAAGAAGAAGCATCAGGCATGCACACAAATGAAAGTCGATTGTGATCGAGATCGAATAGCCTCGTTCGCACTCGTCGCTCGTGCGACACGTCCGCAACGGATCGCGGCAATTCGCTTTCGACTACAACGAGCTCGCCAATGTGCTGGAGCGGGCGACTGCCGTGATCGCGGTCGAGAGATTGCTGCTCAAAAGTGTGCTTGCCGTGCGTCGTGTTTGCGCGGAGATTCAAGGGTTCCAAGTGGCCCGCACGTTCGACCAGCCGCAGGCCACCAATGCGACCATTCGAGTGGGCGATCTCGGGGACTTTTACGTAAGCCCATCCGCCAGCGTTCCCTCCACTCCTTGCTTCTTCAAGTGTCTCGTTCGGTCCTCCTCTCCCAATTGCCCGTCTTCGCCGAGGAGTTTGCTCCACTGCCGGGCGGTGGACGACAAAACGAAGTGGTGGTCGAGCGCTTCGATGCGGATGCGGTGGAACGGATGCTCCGCTTCATGTACGCGGGCGAGGTGGAGGAGTTCGAGCGAGTGGCCGTCGCGTTGCTCCCGCTCGTCGCACATTAGGTACGAACTGAATCCGCTTGCAGCTTCTTCTTCAATCATCTCGTTTACAGAAGAAGTGCACCGACTGGATCGCCACCAACCTTTTGCTCGGCAACTTGCTGCCCGTTCTCGAGTGGGTCGTCGATCGAGAGGACGTGGCGAAATTCCGCGCTCAAGTGCTTCAGTTCGCGCGTGACAAACAGCGGCAGTTGGAGCGCGTTCCCGGGTGGCAGCAACTCGGCCACCGCCACCCCGACATCGTGGACGCCATCGCTGGCCGTCAATGAGAGGAGTCCTTTTGCTTCCCACCTGTTCGATTGGAAGGGAATCGACTACGCGTACCACTAAAACAAAGCCGAAAGGCAACACTTATCGTCGAATTTGCATGAGCAGTGAGCGAACGGATCGAACGGGCGGCCGCTCGGCCAGTCGCTCCAACTCGCGGCGGAGGGAGCCGGTCGTCGTTCTGCGCGCCGAAATGCCGCTCCCGTCCGGACAGTCGGGCGCCGTGGCGAGGGGCGCGGCCACGCCCGGCGGCAACAGCCAGGCGGGGGCTCGTCGCGGGAAGGTGAGTCTCCGCTTCTTCCCGCTCACTCACGCCTCTCCGCTCTCTGCAGATCGGGAAGAAGCGGACGACCCGCCGCTCGCGGAACACCAGCCGCCAGGAGTCGGAGGACGTGGCGCCTTCGGAGGACACCAACCAGACGGCGGAGGTGAGTGGGCGGGGCGGGGCGGACGGCTCACTCTTTCGCGCAGACCGAAGAGAAGGAGAACGCGCGCGGCGGACGGGGTGGCCTCGACCCGGAGACGGCGGCCATCATGAACGCGTTCGTGGACCGGCTGGGCGCCGCCGGCGTCGCGGGCCTGCAGCGGGAGTACGCGGAGCTGAAGGCCTTCCTCCCGCCCAACCGCTCGGCCACCGCCTTCGAAGCCAACCGAATGCGCAATCGGTTGGGAGCGAGCGGGAGAACGGACTGACCGCCTCTCGCTTGCAGCTACTCGGACCAACTCTGCTACGACGCGACGCGCGTGAAGCTGACGTACAACGTGCCGCCGGACGTCGACTACATCCACGCGAACATCGTGGACATTCCGGGGCTCGGCAATCGGTTCATCTGCGCCCAGGCGAGTGCCCGCCCTCCGTCTCCTCACTTCTATTCCGGTTGGAGGGCCCGCTGCCCGACACGGTGGGCGACTGGTGGCGGATGGTGTTCCAGGAGAAGGCGGCCGCCATCGTGATGCTGTGCCAGAACGAGGAGGACGGCCGACCGAAGTGCGCGCCCTACTTCCCGCCCGCGGAGGGCGAGACGCGCGACTTCGGCTTCCTGACCGTGCGGCACGTGAAGACGGACCCGCACTTCGACCGCGCGTTCGGCTGCGTCTCGCTGGAGGTGGGCGAGCGGTCGGCGCCCGCCGCCCTCCGCCTGCACGTGTACACGTGGAAGGAGTGGCCGGACAAGGGCGTGCCGCCGGCCGGCTTCGGCGTCCTCCGCCTCCTGCGCACCATCCGCCGCTTCCGCAACGGCAACATCGTGGTTTGTTGCAGAAATACGAGCTGTTTAGTCGTGTGGTTGCAGGTGCACTGCTCCGCGGGCGTGGGCCGCACGGGGACGGTGGTCGCGCTGGCCATCATCGTCGCCCGGCTGCTCGACAAGAAGCCCTTCACGGTGCGTGCCCACTGCTGTCTGATCACCTCTCTTCCCCTTGCAGGTGTTCGACGTGGTGAAGGACCTCCGCTGCCGCCGCCACAACGCCGTCCAGACCGAGGCCCAGTACCTCTTCATCCACCGCACCGTCTGCGAGTACATCCAAACCAAGGGCCTCCAGCGGCCGCAGATCGCCCAGTTCATGGCCGACTACGCCGCCTACGTGAAGGCCCAGGCGCCCGCCCACCCGCCCTCCACCTCCATCGTTTGAGCGCGTGAATAAACACAGAGGAGTGATTTTGCTGTTTGTGATGAGCGCCTGCTGGAAGCGGAAGATGGAGGACACTTGTTTGTTCGTCGACCGGGGGACTATTCGCTTCTTTCTGAACGTCAGTCCGTTCGCCGCCGCCGGGCGCTTGCACCCTCGTGTGATCGTTCCTTCCACGCTCCCACTCGTCGATTTGCAGCGAGTGCCTCAAGGAGTGCGCAGAGTTGCGCGTGAACGATGCTAAACGGAACACTCAACAGTTTATTCACAACCAGCAATCACACAACACGAGAACGACAACTAACATAAAACGATCAAATTTGACGTCCAGCAAGAACTGGAAAGAAGAGAAAGAGTTTAAGCAAAGCAAGAGCACTTACCTCATTCGTAGCCGGAAGACGAAGAAGGCGACGAGTGGCGCGGCCGACCGCGGCCCGCTTCCGTCCGCAGGTTGCGCGCCACTTCGGCGGCCACGCGCTCGACGAGACGCTCGTGATCGCGGGCGGCCGAGGAAGTCGAGGCGGCGATCGAGGGCGTGCGGCGGAGACGGGCGATCAGGAGCTCGAGTTTGTCCAGGTCGACGGTCGCCCGTTTGCCCTTCAAGTGGACACACGCGAGCAGCTCCAGCGAGTCCACCGAGACGATGCGGGAGGGCGCGGCGGCGGACATCGAGCAGCCGGTCGGCGGGCGGGAAGGAAGCGGAAATGAGAGCAGCGGGGCTTTGTGAACCTGACCCCTTTGTTCTTTTCCGTTCGAGAGAGAGAACTGCAGCTGCCGGTCGTTTATCCACCTCACTAACAACACTCGTTGAATCCTTGTAGACGGAGGCGATGATGATGAAGGACTCGAAATTGACCTCCTTGGTGTTGCGGCGAATGCAAAAGAATCCCTGCTCTCCTGCAAGCGAATGAAAACGAGTGGCCGGGCGGCGCCCCACGAGTTGCCGGCCGTCCAGTGGGGGACGCCGCCCTCCACGCCCCAGCCGACGATCCGAACCGCGCGGCCGCCCACGTACTCGCCGCTCGTGTGCGCAAAGGCGCCGGCCGAGTGCTGAAAGCGGGCGAGTGAGTGGGCGGACGGGGCGGCCGACCAGCTGGAAGTCCTCGTAGACGTCGAACGTGGCGACCACGCAGCCGGCGTCCTTGAGCAGCGTAAAGGAACTGTGTCTGCATGAACGGTCTTCCATGAGAACTGTTGATGTTGTCGTTGTTTCATTGGTAGAATAGTACGGCGAGCAAGAAAGCAACCTCACAACGTGTCGTCATCAAACTATTTGCTTTCACGCGTGTTTCCGTGGGAACGAACGGAAACCCCGGTTGTTGCCATTTGCCGGAAGTTTGTTGAAAGTTCTGCGTTCCACACGCGTTCTCTACGCATCTTCGTGCCCACAACAAGCCGACGAAGAAGCGATGAGTAAGGTAGCGAACGACTTCTCGATCACTCGATGCCCCCTTTTTCTCGCTCACGCCCGCCTTCTCTCCACGCGCTCCCACGCGGTCGAACTTTCGGACACCACCTAACCGACCGAATCGACGAGTTCAGAACACGAACAGCAGGTTCTCACGTTCTTCCAATCCTTCCGCCGTTCTTTCAACCGACTTCCGTCTCGCCTCACTCACTCGCAAGATGGCGACAAGCGGGATCGAGGGCGCCATCCTGCAGGCGAACAACCTCACGGACTTCGAGGAGACGAGGGGGCGATCGAACAGCGTTTCGTTCGTGCTCGGCTACGCGGCCACACTGCTTCTGATCTTCCTGATCGTCGGCCGCTCCCCGCCGGCCATGCGGCCCTACCGGCCGGTCCTCCTGATCGCCGCCTGCGGGGATCTCTGGATTCTCTTCTGCCACTCCTTCGAAGGGGCGGTGAGCACACACTCCTTGCAAACTAGTCGGTCGCTCGGTTCAGGTGTTCCGCGTGTTCAGAGGCCTCTACGTGGTCGCGTTCTTCGGGCCCGTCCTCGCGCTCCCGCCGTCCTGCTGGCGGGTGGTTGTGGCGCTGAAGTGGAGCTCTGATCAGATCCCGAGCGCCGTCCTCCTGCTCGAGTCGTGGTTCCGGCTTGCGTACATTCGGGAGTGAGTTCTTTCCGGGCATTCTCTTCTACCCACTCGCTTCAGCCGCGTGCCGCCGTCCGCCCTCCGCGTGTTCGCGCGACTGGCGGCCCTCGTGATCGTCGTGTTCGCGGCGGCGTTCGGCCACTCCGCCAACCTGCTGCTGGAGTCGCCGGCCGTCCGCGAGTTGAACCGCTTCGCCCTGAACGCCACCACGAACGTGCTCGTGCTGTCGACGGAGGGCGCGTTGGGCTGGGCGGCGATCGGCCTCCAGCTGGCGGTTTCTCTCGGCTGCTACGCGGCCGCCCTGCTCGTGGCGGTCGCCTCGCTGCGCGCCACGCGGCGGGAGGGGGCGGCGATCTCGCCGAAGACGCGCGTCCTCCTCCGCCAATTCACGTGGTCGATCGCGGTCAAGGCACGACTGAAGAAGACGGGAGATCAATCTATTGAAGTGTTCAGACGTTCCTCCCCCTGTTGGCCCTCTTCCCATTCGTCCTGAACGTGTTCGGCTACTTCACGGGCACGAGCATCCCGCTTCTGTCTCTTGTCGGCTCGTTCGTGCAGACGTGGTCGCCGGCCGTCAGCTCGACGACCACCGTCCTCCTGTTCTCTTCCTACCGCCGCGCCCTCTTCCGAATGCTCACCAGCCGCCCGTGCAGCTCAAAGGCGGCCGCCGTCAGTTCGGGGGCGACCGGAGAGCGGCGCACTTTGGACGTGTATCCCGCACGGACGAGCACTCTCAACTAACTCGTTTGTTGTTGAATGAGAGCATGTGCATAAAGCGGTGTGGTAGTAGAAGTGAAGCGTTTATTCTTGGTTAATTCGGTTTGCTGCCCACCGAACAGGAGGATTGTTGTTACTCGTTGAAGGCTCGAGCAGAACACCCCAAACCCGATTTACTGAAACGAACGCTCATGACCGCTCCTCGAAAGTGGTTCGAAACTCGACCCGCAAGTGCAGGGCCCGAAGAACCAAAGAGGACGAGTTCGGGTCGACCGCGATGTAAATTCCGACTGCAAACGACCCCAACAACTGGAAAAACGGCGTTCTTTTTTCGCTACCTCTCGCCAGCAGTCGGGCACTCACTCACCAACAAAAGATGGAGACGAAATCGACCTTCGAGTCCTCCGCCCGCTCGACGGTCAGCCGCCGCACCCAGCGCTTTGTGGCCGCCGCTCCCGCCCCGCCGGTCGTCCAGTCGGCCGCTGCCCACGCGCTGCTGGAGCGCCTCGCCGACCGCTTCCAGCGCGCGCCGATGCGCCGCGGGCCGAACGGCGGGCTGCTGGCCGAGTTGGACGTGCGCGTGGCTGCCGAGGAGGTCTTCGAGGTGTGCGGCCTGGCGGTGGACGCGTTCAAGCAGCAGCCCGCCCTCCTTCGCCTCTCGTCGTGAGTCCCACCTTCCATTTCATTCATCCTCTTGTTTGCAGGGACCTCCTGCCGCTGACGATCGTCGGCGACATCCACGGCCAACTGCGCGACGTGCGGCTGATCTTCGAGCGGCTGGGCGGACCGGGGCGCCACTCCTACTTGTTCCTGGGCACGTCCCCTGCTTGCTTCCTTTCGTCCACTGGTTGCAGGCGACTACGGAGACCGCGGCGTGCAGGGCGTCGAGGTGGTCGTCCACCTGCTCGTGTGCAAACTGCGCCACCCCGCCCACTGCTTCCTGCTGCGCGGCAACCACGAGGACTACAACACGTCGATGGTCTACGGGCTGCTCGACGAGTGCATCGGCAAGTACAAGAACGAGGGCGGGCAGCGCGTGTGGCTCTCGTTGGGTGTGTTCCCCACAATTCTTCTTTCCTTTCATTTTCCGGCAGTGAACGTGTTCAACCACCTGCCGTTCGCGGCGGTGATCGGCGACCGGATCTTCGCGACGCACGGCGGCCTCTCGCCCGACCTGCACGCGCCGGAGGACGTGAACAAGGCGCGTTCATCCCTTCTTATTTGAAGTACCGCGAGATCTCGTTGCAGATCGTGCGGCCGTGCCTGATCCCGCTCTACGGCCTCGCGTGCGACCTCGTGTGGGCGGGCCCGTCGGCCGTCTACGAGGGCTGGGCGCTCAGCGGACGCGGCATCTCGTTCGGCGACCAGGTGGCCGAGCGCTTCTGCCAGCGCAACGGCCTCGACCTGATCGTGCGCGGGCATCAGATCAGCCAGGACGTGAGTGCCCGCGAGATCTCCATTGGCCACTCACTCCTGTTCGCTCCTCCCCCGCAGTTCCAGTCGACCGGCTACCGCTTCTCGCGCAACCAGCGCGTCCTCACGCTCTTCACGGCCGCCGACTACCAGCACACGCAGAACACGGGCGCCGTCCTCACCGTCCACTCGGGCGTGAGCGGCCACTCGTTCTCCCCATCTCTTCGTCTTCTTGCAGCTTCGCCTCCAGTTCACGCTCTTCCGCTCCTGCACGCAGCGCCAACGCGCCAAGAAGGCCACCCGCGGGTCCTCGCCGCCCTCTTCTTCGTCCTTGCAGCGTTGAGTTTTGAGTTCGGCGAAGAAACCGAGTGGTCTTTGCGGATGTCTCATGGAATCCCCATCAATCACTTGTCGCTGATGAGCAAGGTCAGTAGCAATGCCCGGCCTCTCCGAGTGTGTCCGTTGTAGTCTAGTGGTTATGATTTTCGGCTCTCACCCGGAAGGCCGGGGTTCGATTCCCCGCAACGGAATCACTTTTTGCTTTTGGAAGAACGAAAGACGAGTTGAAATGACGGCCGTGCTTCTTTTGAGGTTTGTTGCAAGCATTGAACCAATGGTTGAACGAAGCTACTGACCGCCGATCAATCGAAGTGCTTTCGGAAAAAACTGCAACTCCTCACGTCTTATACGCGTGCGTGTGTTCGAACGGACTTTTTCCTTTCGAGTGCGCGATGGCCGTTTGTAGTAGATGAACGGCGACGGCGTTTTCATTTAAACCGCTTGCCGCTTGTGACTCACCGAAAGCCGAGACGAGCAGCGGAGCAGGCAGGCAGACGGACGAGGAGCGGCGGCGGCAGAGAGGGAAAAACCGACGTTCCGCGTTCTAACCCCCTTTGCGCTCGCCGCCGCTGCCCGCTCTTTTTGCCGGCCGTCTGCTTTGCTCGCGTTTCCTTTGCACCGCTTCTCGCTTTCCTTGGTTAACCTGCGCGCATTTCAGGCCCTCCGTACACGATGCCGCTGAAAACGGTGTATCGCTGGGAGATGGCCGCCTTTCCTTATCGCTCGAATGCCGCGGTCCAAGGAGAGAAGTGGGACAGCCCGTCTTTTCCGTTGGTCGGACTCCCGGGCGCCCAGTTCCAACTTTTCATCGTGCCGAAACGTTTTGCTGCGCTCTCGGGTATGAAGAGCGAGTTCGGCCTGTTCTGTGCTCAACTGGACGGCCGCCCGCACATCGGCGTGCGGTTCAACGTGCGATTCGAGACCGCCGACGGCACGAAATTCGCGGAGTTCGGTGTGTTACGATTGTATTAAGAGTCGACCCCAAATCTGGCTGATTGCAGGAAAAGAAGAGCAGTTCATGCAGGGGCACAAGCACGGATGCACCGCGTACAAGCTCTCTGACCTGCATTCCCACGCCAGCGCATCCTCTTTGTTCCTCGTGGCCGAAATCGACTACCTCGACGAGATCGCGGCGGCTCCCGTTCCGCCGAAGGTCGACGACGTGAAGCTGCAGATGTTCGCCCGGACGGCGGCGCTGTTGGGAGACGAGACGTTCGCGGACATCGAGTTGCACGTGGACGGGCGGGTCTTCAAGGCGAGTGGAGAAGAAGAGTGCAATTCATCTGTCCACTTGCTCTTGCAGGTCCATAAGGTCGTGCTGGCATCGCAGTCGAAACACTTCCGCAACATGTTCACTCACGACACCGAGGAGAAGCGGACGGGCATCGTCGAAGTGAAAAATCGAACCGCCGCTGCAATCGAACGAGTCGTTCGCTTCATGTACACGGCGGAGGTCGACGATCTCGCCGCTTGTGCCCGCGAGCTTCTGCCCGCCGCCGACTACCACAATCTGGACGCTTTGCAGGCGGGTCCTTAGACATCCTTTCCTTCCACTCACCTTGCTTCAGGAGATGTGTGTGGCCTCCGTTCTCAGAACGCTCTCCGTGGCCACCATTCTGGACGATCTGAAGCTCGCCTTCACGCTCACTCATCTCGAGGACTTCAAGTCGCAACTCCTGCAGTTCGCCCAGCAGAATTCGAAGGCGATCGCCGAGCTGCCCGAATTCACGGACGAGTTCATCAGCGAGAATCCGGCCATCACGAAGGAGTTGTACCGATCGATCGCCCACTGATTCCCCGCCTTGCTTCGTGTTGTTGGCTAAGAATAAAACACGTCTAAGGTTTCTCAATTGCGAGCGGGGCGGACGACTGGTGGGTGCGTCGAGAGCGAGCAATCGAGCGGCGCTTGCTTCCTACCGCTCCTTCCGTCGAAAAGGTGCGCTGGTTGACGAGCTCGTTTTAAACTCCGAATGAACGAATTCGTTCGCCTTGTGTGAACAGAAGCAGGCTCTAACAAAAATGGAAGAGACGACCACTCGGTGCGTTCGTTCGGCTGCCGGAAATCAACAGCCGAGAATTCCGTCCATCAAGCGATTGGCCGGCCGTTCCGCCGCCCGTTCGCCCGCTTTTCGTCCACGATTCGAGTCGATTTCAATTTCTAGAGAGGATCATGGCCACACGCGACGGAAATCCGCCAACGGCCAGGGGCGCGCAAAAAGCAGCCAAATCTTCGAAACAGCCGACCAAATCAGCTAAGAAAACGGTAATTCTTCTTTTTCTCTCAACTTTATTCTACTCGGTTTTCAGTTCTCGTGCACCGTGTGTTCGTCGGCCTTCTATACACTGCTCCAACTCCAGAACTATCTGAAGGACGGCCACTCGGTGCCGCTCAATGAGCCGAGAACCAAGTTCACGGTGAGTCTCTTTTCTTTCTTTTCTGATGGTTGCCCGACACTTGCGCTTTTACACTTGCGCCCCGACACTTGCGCCCCAACATTTGCGCCCCGACATTTGCGCCCGACACTTGCGCCCCGACAGTTGCGCCCCGACTTTTGCGCCCGACACTTGCGCCCCAAATTATCCAAGGACCAAAACGACGTAAAACTGCTTTAAACGCTTATACCTCCCAATTTAGCGGTTTTCAAATCGTAGGGGCGGTATGTAAAGGAGCAAAAGGGGGTGTGGGTTGCTATAAACTTCTTATTTGTGACGTTTACAGCTTTTCTGTGCATGACATTTTGGGGCGCAAATGTCGGGCGCAAGTGTCGGGGCGCAAATGTTGGGGCGCATGTGTCGGGCGCAAAAGTCGGGGCGCATCTGTCGGGGCGCAAGTGTCGGGGCGCAAGTGTAGAAGCGCAAATGTCGCATCACCTTTCTGATTGATTGTTCTTTAGGTCAAGTGCAGCAAGTGCAAAGCCCTGTTCAAGCGATGGGAAAGCCTCGACCACCAGCGTTCAGTCCACTTGGCCCGCCTGAGTGTGTCCGGAACGATCTACTTGTGCCCCGAATGCCCCTTCCGCTCGACGAAGATGAACGACCGCGATGAACACATCCGCCGACAACACCCACAGGTCGACCTTGCTCGCCCGCTCGTGTTGAGGCTGGAGTCCGACCTCTGGGTAGGCGTCTTATTCTTCTTTAGTCTCTTCGTTCATTTGTTCTTTTCAGTTCCACTGCTCCGACTGCACGCGTTCGTTCGACAACAAGCCGGAGCTGTTGGAATACGTCGATCGAGAGCACTCGGCCGATCGAACGTCGAACGGCGAACTTCCCGAGTGCAAGGCGAAAGACGAAGAGGAAGAGCAAGTGGAGCAAACGGTGAACAGAATCCAGCGTTCGCTCATCGACTTCCGTTGTTCAGTCCGCCGCGAAGCCCGAAGAAGAAGTAGACGACACTTCGGGAGACGAACCGTTGCTGCCGATCAAGACCGAACTCCCGGAGCCGCCGCTCGTTCCGGTGCGCGCCCCTTTCTTCCGTTCACTCACGAATTGCAGGCGGCCGCAACGAAAAGAACTTGGGAGGAAGGGCCCGCGGTCCCGTTCAAGCGCCCGAAAGACGAGCCGCTGGACGAACGGGTCGTGAGCGCTCCGAAGAGCCCACAACAGAGCGGAGGGGGATTCGAGTCCCTCTGCTTCCTGATGAACACGCTGCAGACTCAACCGCCGGTCGTTTACTACGAGCAGGTGAGCGCCCCCCGTCCTCTGGTCGACAACTGATCGCTGCTTCCAGCTCGGCTCGAAGTTCGGCCCGCTCCCGATCGCCGTGTGGAAGGCGGTCCCCAAATGCCGCGTTCTCTTCTTTCGTCTCGGAACGGGCGAGTGGGCGGGCGAGCCGCCGCTGGACGCGCCGATCCTCCGCTCGTCGATGCCCCGCACGGACGGTCGGGACTCCTTCCTGCTCGGCTTCGTGAAGCTGGACGCGGAAGAGGCGGCCGCTCGTCAGTTGATCGAAACCCTGAGGCACACGACGTTCGCCGAGATGATCCGCGATCTCGTGCCCGCGCTCGCCGTCGACTCGGCCCTCTTGATCACTTCCGAGGCGGACCGTGAGTTCTCTTTCTGCTTCCTCGTTCATTCGATTGAGTTCAGGACAGACGGCGGAGGCCTTCGATCACGCGAGCTCCAGCGTTCGCTACTCCCTCGTCTAAAGGGACGGCAGATTCCAATAGCTTCCAGTTCTTCTCTAATCACTCTCCAAGTTTTCAATTGCTTGTTGGATTGTTGTTGAATGGTGTTCGATAAATCGGAGACATGTACATACGCTCTTCTTTCTTGCCGCCGATGCGATTCTTCCGTTGGCTTCAAGTCAGCAGGCGCAAGGAAAGAAGGAGCACGCAACTCTACCGCATGTATCAACGTAATGAGCAACGGAAGAGCGACGGAAGAGCGGAAAGGAGGGTCGAGTTCGAAAAGCGAAGCAAGAGCATTTTTCTTTCGTGAACCTCGCGCCTTTACGAAGAACAACCGGCGGACGATGCGACCGCGAAAGGTGGGTAGTCCACAGGGATCACTCGTTTCTTCTCCGCTTTGCAAAAGGTCTTTGGGATTCGCGAGAACACGCGACCTTCCCACCACAACTACAAAAGGCTCTCGATTCTCGGCTAGTGACGACGGCCGTGAGTGCCGTGTGCGATGATAAAGAATGCAGCCGGGTGTTCGCTGAGCAAGCAGGCATCCACTCACAGAAATAAAAAGCGACGAGCAAATGAGTACTCTAACCGGCAAGTAAGCACTGGAACAAAGGCAAGAGAAACGAGCGACAGTCGGCACAACGGGAGACGAGCAAACGGCCGAAAGAACGCGCCGAACGCGAGCCGCGGAACGAATGAATTCGAGTCGTTTTTTCTGCAGGAGGTTCCAATAAGTGGTGCAAATTAGGGGCGAGATGCCGGTGATAAAGCGAACGGTAGACCGTCTTTTCACCTGCATTCCAACTGCCCCAATGTTTCCGCGCAATAGATTTGTTTTTTTCTTTGTGGTCGCCGCAAGAAATGAACGGTCCGACTTCTGGTGTTTCTGGCTGTCCAAATCATTCATCACTACTTTCTTCTTTTAATTCGCTCAAAGCACGTGGGTAACTTTCGAGCGTTCGCTTGCTCCAGAGGAACCAGCAAGTGGACTTCTAGGGTTCTGATCGCATTTGGCCTTCTCTTCGCGACGAAACGGGAGGCTGCTTGCATTCCTTTTGTTGTTGTCCACTTCTCTTTCGAAACACGCCTCGGTCGGGGAACCGCGGCAGCGAAAACAACGGCGGGGCGCGCCGATCGGTTGCGAAATCGGGCGGCCGGGCGGGCAGTCGGGCGAACGGAGCGGACGGATGGCGAGCAGGCGTCTCTTTCTTCGCTTTCTTGACGACGCGTTCTCCCTGCCCGCCGAGTTTGCAGTCCTCCGAGCGGCCTCCTGTCCATTGGGTTTGTTTGTGCGCCTCTCTTTCGCTTTTCGTCTTCGCTCCGTCGACAGGCAGCCGTCCTGCACGCGTTCTCTCGTTCGACTTGCAACCATTCGAACGGAACTTTTCGTTCTTGGCCCCGTATGCCCGCATGCTTTCATTCCCGTCTTGATTTCAGCACTGCGAACTCCGATCCACGTGTCGGTCTCAAACGCCCTGACTGCAGCAAACATCATGAACAAGTGGGTGTCGGCCACCAACTCCCACTTCATCCGCTTTTTTCAGGAACGGCAAGTCGAGCGGAAAGCCGAACGGCGGCGGCGATGCGGCCGGGGACGCGCAGCCGTTCGACAAGTTCGACATCAAAGCGTCCATTCGGCGCGCGCTGCGGGAGGCCGGCCTGCAGACGCTCACGGCGCACCAAATGGGCGCGCTGTTCGTGATCATGGACGGCGACACGCTCCTCATGGAGGTGCAGCCGAAGGCGGGCGAACGGTTCGGCCGCACGACCTCGATCGCCGTCGGCGTCCTGCACCAAATCCGCGAGAACTCCGACGGCCTGCAAGCGCTCCTCTTGAGTCCCACGGTCGAGGCCGCCGAACACGTGAGTTCCCTTTCACCTGATCCTTTGATTCCTCGTTCCCTTTCAGATGAAGGAAACGCTGGAGATGGCGCGCAAGTACATGGGCATTCGCGTCCGCTCGTGTGTGAGCGGCTCGCTCTCGGTGGAGGACGAGCGGCGGCTGTTGGCGAAGAAGAAGCCACACGTGATCGTCGGGACGCCCGGCCGCGTGAACGAGCTGCTCGCCGGCGACGCCTTCGTTTCGTTTCATTGAGTTTTGGGGTCACATGGCGGGCGGGCGGACTGAAACCCTCACCCACATCCACTGCTCACTTCTTTCGCTTTCAGGAGTCGACTACGTCCGCTCGTTCGTGCTGCACAAGTCGTACGAAGAGGCGTGGGAGTCGCTGGACGAGCCGCTGGCCGCGATCCTCCGCCGCTTTCCGTTCGGTTGCTTCGTCGGCAACCGCACCAGCGGCGGCCGGCAGCTGGTGGCGGACGGCGGCCTCACCACGTGCGTGTGCTCCCCGACCATCGAGCACTGCCTGCCCGAGCCGGTCCTCATGCTCATGAAGAATCCGCGCGGGCACTTCGAGCTGGTCGACTTCCGCAACAACGCGATGCACGCCGGCAAGCCCCTGACGAAGGAGGATCGCAAAGACTACGCGTAAGTCCTGAAATCGTCTGCTTGCTTTCATCCCATCATTGCAGCGTTGTGCCGATCGACATGCCGCCGCATCTCGTCTCCCTCTTCATGGAGGCGACGAGCTCGGGCGCTTCGGACGAGGACCTGCTGAAGATCGCGGACCAGAAGACGATCGACGAGATGTGGGCCCACTTCAACCACTCGATGTTGACCTTCGACTGCAAAAAGCCGGGCACGAGCAAAAAGTGAACACGGTCGTCGTGCTCCAACTGTAAATGAGACCGATCCCCCAAGCTTCAATTCTTTTGCGCAAAAGCTTTGTTTTCTCGATGTAGCCCCCTTCGGACGTGGTTTGTTTTTCTCCCCACTTGTTGTTCTCCGCGCACTCTTTCGAATGTTCTGTTCTTTGTTTCGTTCTTCCAAATATACCGCCGGCCACCGCAAGACGAGGTCTCCGCTCCATTCTTCGAACTTCAACACGTGCGGTGAAGAGAAAAGACAAGTCGTGGATGGGTGCCTTTATTGCTCTTCGCCCTGTACGCCCGTTGTCCAGTAAGTCACGAAAATCAAAGGCGAAGATGCGAGATGAGCCGCGTGGCCGGTCGGGCGCGCCGACGGCAGCAGGTGGAGAACGGAGAAGAGAGGCGCGTGACGGCTTGGCGCGCAGAAATCGACGCTCGTCGTTCGAATTTGCGCGGGGGGTCGCGCGTTGTTTTCCGCTCCGCATTTCGCGCCTTTCCGCGGCAGGCGTGTCGAATCGCATGAATTATTGGATGTTTTTCGAATCAGAGGGTATCCGTCGCGTAAAGGCGCTTGATCGTTCTTTTATGTCGTTGGACGCGAACTCTCTCTAATTAGTCAGCCCTGTTTTTTCAGCGGAACCCATGGAGCAGAAGCCGCTCATCGTTCAGCTGCCGGCCCCGAAATCAAGCGCTTGCGCGGAGTGCTGAAAGACGGCGGTTCTTCGTCCGCTTTCTTCCGCTGACTGCTCGAATGCGGAAGGCCGGAAGCGGGCGAAGATGACGCAGACTTTGGACCACGAGCGGCACGAGTCGAAAAGCTCCGTCGTCTACGAAGGACACGATGTGCGTTCCTTCCTTTGCCTTTCTTCATCCCCGCGTGCTTTCAGCTCTCGGGCGAAGTCCGTTGTTCGGCGGACGGTTGGTACATGTACGCCTTCATTCAACAAATGAAGCTGCTCGTCGTCGATCTTTCGGCGGTACATCCACCAGTGAGTCCACTTGCCGGTTATTTCTGTGCTTTCTTCTCTTTAGGCGCTGAATTCGCCAGAGACTCGCTCTCCTTTGAACACCATTTCCGACTTTGTGGTCGTCCATTGCAACACACTTCTCGTTCACGCGACCAACGCTTTCGACGTCGAATTGCGTTTGATTCGCTTCCAAAACGACGGCCACTCGTACGAGCGCCTCCAGCTTCACAGCCTCGACGGCGTGCGGATCACGTCGTTTGTTCTCGCGGAGATCAGCGGCCGCGTGGTGGACGTGAAGCGGGCGATCGTTCGTTGCGCTTTCTTCTCTTCCGCGTCAACATCGACGAAGCTCGCGTCGTTGTGGAGGAAGCGCTCGGCGCCCCCGCGGCTGCTTCTGCTCCGCTCAAATGAGCGCGGATGGACGCCAGTTGTACGCGATCGACAAGTGGCAGCCCGGGAGTCTCCACGTCTACTCGTTGGAGCAGAAGACGTGGACGAAAGAAACGCTGGACACCGACGGTTTGGACGGGAAGGTGAGTTTTCTTGAATGTTTCCATCAATCATTGGCCGCAGCTTCCAGATCTACTTGACCGACTGTCTGCACTCTTCCCAAACGATGTGCATTCGAGGGCACACGCAGACCAATCCTTCTTCTTTTTTTCGTTGCCTGCTCGAAAGCAGGAAGTTGGAGTAAGTTTCGACCGATGCGCAAGACGCCCACCACGTTTCTTCGATCGTCGATTCTTCCGATGGAGGCGAAGGTGGAATCCTCGTCATCAAGACGCAACAAATAAGGCAAAACGCTCAAGATCAGCGCGTCGATTGCATCAAACTCGAACGTCACCTGTTCCGGTAGGCCCCACTCTTGTACGTCCACTTCCTTCTGCTTGCAGCCGCCCCGATACGCTCCAACAAACCGCGTTAATGGCCTTCCGGAAGAGTCGGGAGGGAGTCGGAGGAACCGTGAGCTTCCACAAGATGATCAACGCGCCTCCGCTCAAGACGCCGCTGAAGAAGTGGGCGCCCATCAATTTTGAGGAGATGGAGCCGATCCCCGTCCGTCAGGTGCAGTGAGCCGCTACTTATCCCTCCTGTTGTGCTGACTCCCCATTGGCCGTCGTTTAGTTGTCTGATAAACACGAGATAAAAACAAGACGGAACCTACAAGAGAGCGAGTGCATCCGCATGAACCGAAGGCACTCGAAATGACGTTTTCTCGTTTCTCCTTTGGCCGTTACTTGTTCCGGTTCGTTTGATGGTTGCTTCTCACTCCTTCCTTCTCCTTTCCAGCAATACGAACTCGCTTTGCTACTTTGCCGTGATGGCCGTCCGCAAGAGCCGCGAGTTGATCAACGGGGAGGAAGGCTTCCACGAGAAGATGAACGACGAGTCGATGAGAGACCTCCTGCCCAACGCGTACAGGGGAATGAAGGCGATCCCCGTCCGACAGCTCCAATGAGCGGCCGCTTGTTGCTCATCGTTCTCTTCTTTCTGTCGCGTTGTTGCCCCGAGCTCGCTGTTCATCCGTTTTCGTTCGAACAGACCCAACAATAAAAGAGGGCCAGCTCGCAGTTCGAACTCGTGTTCGTGTCGATGAGCGCGCGATGCCCGACCACGAGCGGTCTCTGGTCGGAGCGCATTCGTCTGCTGCACCACTCGACCGTCCAGAACGTGGAGAAGTCAGCCAGTCGCTTCGTCCTCTCGCTCTACCGAATCCAATGCAAACGGGTGGATTGCCGAGGAAATGGAGTGGGTCCTGTCCGCATAACGCCGCGGTTGAAGTGGCGGAGGCAGCTGAAGGGCGTCCGCAAACGCGCGCTTGCTCGCCGAGAATTCCAGTGATTGAGCAGTTTTGAATCCGACTTCCATTCGCACCTGCTCCTGGTCGTCCGGAAAGCACGCCAGAGTCTGCAAAACGGAGCACGACAGCGCGGAAAAGCAGCGGATTCAATCGCCCGGGCATTGCATCTCGTTCGTTGTCTTGCTCGTTTGGAGAATAAACTGAATGATCGAAGCGAACTCCACGCCGTTCTTTGCCGACCACTTGCGCATCGTGAGAACGCGAGGCGATCCCCCGACCAACGCCCATTGCGCTCGACGGGAGCGGCAGCGAACAAAAGCGGGCTACTGGGAGAACTGCGCAGTTTCTTTTTGCTGTTCGCTTTTGCTCGTTGGGCGACAAAGTGAGCATCTTGCTCATTCCAGTCTTTTTTGTTGCCCGCGACCAATCGGCCGCCATGCCGCCGATCACTTCTCATCGGTGGGAGCTCGTCGACTTCCTCGGCCGCTCGATTTCCGCCAAATTGGGGGAGAAGTGAACGGGCCCGCCTTTCGCTCTCGACGGCCTTCCGGACGGCGAATTCCAGCTCCTCCTCGTCCCCAAACCGATGGGCAAAACGGGCTGTGGCGTGCACTTGGCGTGTCGGCAGTCGAAGCGGCTCGTTCGACCTGCTCCGCTTCAGCACGTGGTTCGTGGGCAACAACGAGCAAACGTTCAAGTTTGGTGAGTGTTGCCGATTGGATTCGAAAGAGCGCGCAGTTGTTTGCGGGACGAGAAGCCGCATGGGACGATCGGCGCTTCTTGGTCGCCCGCCAGGAGTGGGCGGCCGCCGGTCCGCTTTTTTTCTGCGCTCAAGTCGAAATCCTCGAGGCGGTGAGGAAACCCTACGACGGCCCGCAACTTCCGGACGTGATGGCACGCATGCACGAGAGCACGGCGACGTTGTTCGGTGACGACTCGCTCGCGGACGTCGAGCTCCACGTGGAGGCGAGGATCTTCAAGGGGAGTTCCCAGCTGTTTGTTTCACCCGCCTCAACCGCCCGTTCAGCCTCTCGTTTTGCAGATGGAGGGCGAACGGATGAAGCTCCCGCTGCTCTTCGCTCCATTCAACTCCCACGTGTTCGTGCAACGACCGCGGCTTGTGCGCCCAGCGAGTGAAAGATGAACTCGTCCCTACGATTAACGGCGACCTCTTCGCTTCAACGAAACGAGCGCGAGTCTTTGGTAGCAAGTGAAATCGCTGCACGTGTTGGCTTTTCCAAAACGAGTTTGAACGAGAGGCCCACGAAAACACACGACTGTTACATCCATTTGTGGGATTTGTGTGGTGGAAGTGGGTGATGAAAAAGCTGAGGTGCACGTGCTCACCGCTGGAGCGCCTTGAGAGGAGCACCATGGCCGATGTGTGGTGCGCAGACCGGTAGATGATAGTTTGTGTTTCTAATGGCACCTCAAGGATTCCAACGAAAGGTCTTCTTTGGTTGAAGATTACGAACACGAGTGTACTTCGAGAGTTCAGCGACCACACTCGAGCAACCGTTCACTTTTTGGCGCAAATCAGTTCGTTGACGATGTCCGCGTGCTCGTTCATGAACTGCTTCCACTCGTTTGTGCGGGTGAGGGCGGCGAGGTTGCGGGCGGCGTACTCGAGGGCGCGCTGCTTGAAGGCGGGCAGCGAGTCGAACGCGAAGGCGACCGGCAGGAGGTCGAGGATCGTGTCCACGGAGAAGGTCGCGCACATGCTCGCCAGGCACAGCTCCTGCAAACAAGCGATTAGCGATCAATGCATTCCTTTGCATTCACCTGGAGTCCGCTCAGTCGGTAGCGGTCGGCGAGGACGAAGAGCGGCGCGTCCACCTCCCGCACGCCCTCCACGCGGCCCGTGTGCAGAAAGCGGAGCATCCGCTCGACGAGCGCCGGCTCCACGTCGTCCATTTCGATCCGCCGCTCCGCGCTCTCCGTCATGTTCGGGTGCGCGAACATCCGCTCGAACACCTCCGAGTGCGCGCACAGGACGAGTTTAGAGACCTGCAGAAAGCGGAGAGATCGAAGCAGTGAGTTGAACAGCGTACGTGGAAGACGACGCCGCCCTTCGCGACTACTCGGACGTCGCCCACATTCGGGTCGTTGAAGTGGTTGCCGATGTATTGGCACAAAGAGTCTTTTGCCTTGACTTCTGGCGTCTTCTCTTGATGGGACAAGAACGGAGGCCCCAGGCGACGGAGGTTCAGCCGAAGGACCACCTCGCCACCCGCAAAGAATTCCGCTTCCTCCAACGGAGCGCCACACAAGCCGCCCTGCAAAGTCGTCTCGTCGTCGGCGAACAGTCGCGAGAGTCCTTCTGCAAACCAAGAGATTTTAAGCGTTCGGAAGCGTGCTGTAGACGAACCGTCTCGGTAAGTGCACTGCTGTCGCGAGTTCTCGAACCAGACTTCGTAGAAGAACTCTTCGCCCCACCGAGCGCCCGCGTTCTTGACGGCGACGTTGCCCAGTCGGTGAGCGACCTCGAGCGAGAACTTCAGCCCCAACTCGTCCACCGTGAACACCGCGCTCTCTTGTGTGGGGCGTTCGCTCCCGTACGCAAAGGTCCACGCGAATTCGAACGGCTCCCTCACGCGATCGACCGCTCGGATCACGCCGTTGTGGGCGGCTTCGAGGTCGTCCTCCCGGCCGGTGTCGTTTTGCTGCAGTTGGCAGCAGACGAAGAGCGTTTTGAGGCCGCGCATCCGCTCGATCGCCGTTGTTTTCAGCCGAAGGCCGCTGCTGTCGGTGCGAACTGAAAGAAATTTCTTCTAATGAACCGCCTGCAAAGATCGTCTGCTCACCTTTGGGGGCGACGACGTCTCCCGCCTCGTCCTCCAGCCACATCGTCATTTCGACCATCGGATAGGAGGCGGCCAAGAAGGCGAACACGTGGAAGGGGCCGAGACGGCGCTCCAGTCGGGGGTGCTCGTCCGAATAGCCGACCGGAGAGACGGGCGGAAAGAAGTGGAAGAACAGCGGCGAGTTTCCGTTCAGGTTCGTCGTGAAGAGGTCCGAACACCAGCAATCGCCGCACACCGCCGCCCGGAACTTCTCGTCAAAGTCCTCGATTTTCCACTTGACGAGCGTCGTCCCGTTCGGCCAACACTTGCAGATGGACATGGCTGAAACAGAACGGAGAGCGGAACGAACGAGAGCGCCGAAGAATGAACGAGGCGATTTTTCGCTCCTTTCTGCTCGTCGTTTGCGGTGTTCACGAGTCGATCGCCTGACAGCGGGAGGCTTCTTATCGCCGCTCAGAGTCCACAAGCGGGCGGAACAGAAACGGAAGGAATGCGGTTGCCGAAACGACAAAGCGAGTGATAAGCGGCGAGCCCGGACGTTCGCAGGCGTTTCGCAACGACGACGAACATCCTCTTTTCTCGATGACCAATTCACGCGAAATCAACACCTCGAGTTTTGCTAATCAAAACAAAAGAACAGCAGGTGGGGTGCCCACCGATTGCGGAACGCGGCTGTTCGAGCGCTCGCTTGATCTCCCACAAGTGCCCACTGTCCTTGGTCACGCGTGGAGCGGAGGAACGAGTGGGCGTTCGCACTCGAGCTGGACGGCGAGCCGCACGAGGTTTCCTTGATCGTCGGTCGTGTCAGCGGTCGCCTTTTCTCCACCATCGCTCAAATCTGCACATACGCGGTCGGTGCGCGCTGCGAGTGGCCGAAGATGTCTGCTGGTACACGATGTTCACGGTCGACTTCCTCGACGGCCACTGCGTCCACTTCGCGTTCACGCAGCTGCCCGCGCAGTCGACATTGCCGCAGAGTCCCGTTGCAGTCGACTGAGATTTGTTCTCCTCTTTTTCTTGCTTCTTCCCGTCGTCGACCAAAAGCCCGCTTCGATCGTCAACCTGCGATTTATTCGGCAAGAAAGCTTGATTGCCTTCGCACCAGCAAAACGCACAAACAAGCAGAGAATCAATCGATGGACTCCACAACACAGCGGGCTCGCCTCTTCAGGGCCGCCTTCCCGCACGTCCATTTCGAAATACAGACCGTCGTTGTCCATGAGCGAAAAGAAGGAGAGGTGAGAGGAGCAGGGCGGAGGAACAAGAAGGACTTACTGCGAGCAGTTGGTGCTTGCAGATGGCAACTATGCTCATGCACAACCAGTCGGCTGTTCGGAGAAGAACAGGGCTGAAATCAACGGAACGGTGCGTACATGCATTAGACGTTCTAAACATGTTTACACTTTCTTGGATCGATGGCACGCCCTCGTTCGCAAAAGGCTGGAATGGACGAGCGGAGGAGTTGAAGACGAACGAGAAGGACTCACACGTTTGGTCGACCGCCTTCCTCCCGTTCATCCAGCCACTCCAGCATTGCAGGGCTGAAAGAAGAGCCACTTACTTGATCAAACAGAGAGAAGAACTCACTCGGTGGTCGTTGAAGCGAAACAAGGGCCGTGTGAACTGCGGCGACTTTCTTTTGCACATCCAGAGGCTGATCGCAGACTTGTCGTTGCTCACTGTCAGCTGTCGCACAGAGGAGTCGAAAGAACGAAATGAATGGGCAGTTGATTCTCGAATCCCCAAAAGGACTCACGTTTCGTTGAAGTCCAGAGCTTGAGATTTGAGCGAGCTCTGCGCGCAAGACTGACCAAGCAGAATGCCGTTGTCGCAGCAATCGACCTGTCTGAAAGCAGTGCGAGGCGCAGGAATCTTCCGTTAGAGTCAAAGACCACTCACCGAACACGTCGACTGGAGAATCCGAGGAGATGAACGACACACGGAAGTCCAACGAGGAAGAAAGCCGTGCACGTGCTCGACGATGTCGCTCGCAGAGACCAATAGGCGGAAGCGACGGGATGAAGGCGACCTCGTCTGAAAGCACACGGCGGCATGAGGACACAAACCTAAAAGAGCTCACCGAACGAGTGGTCCAGAGAGGATGCGAAAAGCGAATTGACGACAAAGAACTTGCGCGAGTGACGATCTCCACCTCCCAATCCAGCAAACGACCGCAAGCAGAGCGGAGCGGAAAGACCGACGGAGAGGCGAGCGGACCGAGCGGAGGAATGAGCGGCGAACGAGACTTCTCGCCCGCTCGGCCGCCTTTTGTTCCCGCCCGTCTTCTCGTCCCGCAGCGAAGAGGATTGCGTTGCGCTTTGGCGACCGAACGGGTCGCCTGCTTATTCCACTCGTTGTTGCGCAGCAAAGGCGGCTAATCGCTCGAGCTGAATACGGACTGTCCTGAAATGGCCTCAACTACACGCGGATTTCAACGTGCTCCAACTGCGCGCCTTCCGTCTGGCGCCTTCTTCTTTTTCGGGGGTAAACATCGCCACTCATGGATTGCTGATCGTTTGCTTGGGGGTCGATCGCATACCCGTTCACTTGATCGTCAGTCTTCTTCGGCCGGCCCGCTTGGCGCGAATTTTTCGTTGCTCGCCGCGTAGACGTTTTTGGGTACCTCTGTGTGTTCGCGACCAGAAATTTCTGCCGTCCTAACCAAAAGACTCTAAAGTCGTTGAAGACTGGTCGAACCCAACGAGCGAAATGGCGAGCCGACCGACCGGCAGCGGAGTGTCTTCTCTTCTCCGGCAAAGACATGTCCCGATGAGGAGACGCCGCGTCCGGCCGCCCGCCGCTCTTCCTCCGCATTTCGCTGTTGTTCGCTGATGTTGATGGTCGACTATTCGACGGATTTGAGGTGTTCTTTGGCAGATTTTGTGCTCAAAACAATCAAAAACGTCTTCCATAGAATTATCTACCAGGATTTTGGGAGTCCTTTCGAGTCGTGGAGTTTTGCGTGATATTTTTCGTCGTTGCAGTTTCCACCAACAACACCAACAATTCGCGTGTTTGCAGCGGAACGATGGTCGACGCGGCGGGTTCGTCTGCGGGCCGCAAACGAGCGGCCGCCGAGGACGATTCGGCGGACCAAGCGCCCATCGTGCAGCTCTGTTCGTCGCAACTCTGCGGCTGCTCCAAATGTTGGAAGCAGGCGACCATTCGCCCCTCGTTCCGTTGCTCCGCTCGTTTGCGGGCAAAAAAGTCGAAGCGAATGGAGGGTGTGGCGGCTTTGGATCACGAGCGCGTGGCGGCCAAGAACTCTTTCGTCTACGACGCCTACGAGGTGGGTCCTCGTTGATTGCTTGAATGAACGTACGCCGTTTTTCAGCTCGCTTACGAACGCAGTTCTTCCGCAGACGGTCGCTACTCGTACGTGTTCACGGAACCGGCGGATCTGCTCGTTGTGGACTTGCTGCGCAACACCTACAGGTACGTTCCTTTTCATTGTCTGTCCTTCTAGTAATCGTTGTGTTTAGGCTGTGGAAGACTCCGACGAAATGGCTCCAAAGACGTGTGATCGACGAAGTCGTGGTCGTGAGCCGCAGCACGGTCCTCATCACCTTCAGCGACACCAGCGAGTTGCACCTGATTCGTCTTTCGGCCGACCGTGAAGCCGACGTTTACGAGCACGCTCTCCTTCATTCGACCACCGCCTACCAAACGATCGTCCTGACGGAGATCACCGGCGATGAGGTGGACGTGAAACGAGCGGCGTTCGGCACTTCCGGCGATTTCGTCTTCTTCCGCCTGAACATCGACGAGCGGCGCGCCACCGTCCAGCACACGGCCACTCATCCCGAACTCGAATGGTTCGCGTCGCAAATGAGCGCCGACGGCACGCGGCTGTACGCGCTCGACTGCGAACGTCCGAAGGATCTCCACGTGTACTCCCTGGGAGAGCAGAAGTGGACCAAAGAGGAGTTGGGCGGCGTGGAGGCTGGTGCGCGAGTGTGTTTTCCTTCTGCACTACCCTTAATCTTTATGCTTGCTTTTAGTACGTCCTGTTCGTGTCGTTCGGTGTCCAAACCGTGTTTGCGGAAAAGAGGGCGCGAATTCACGGATTCCCGCGCAAGTCCATCCGCCGTTGCAACTTCGAGGCGAAGAAGTGGGACGCAATTCCGGTTTCGGCGGCGCTCAACGATCAGCTCTTCCCGGTCGTCAACTCGGAAGACGGCAAAGGCGATGGGATCGTGCTCGTCAAACCGTCTTACCAGCCGCAGAACGGACATCACGTCGTTCGCTTCAAGATCGAGCAGTTCATGGCCCGGTAAGTCCACTTTACCGTTTGCTCACTCATTTCTTCCGTCCTCAGGAATCCGCGCTCGCTCAAACACCTCGCTCTGCTCGCGTTCCGGAAGAGTCGCGAGCTGGTCGACGGAGACGAGGGATTCCACGAGCAGATCAACAAGCCGCCGCTCAAGGCGCAGCTGAAGAAGTGGGCGCCCGTCCACTTCGAGGGCATGAAGCCGATCCCCGTCCGCCGTCTCGAGTAGTCTTTCTTCTGTTGTGCCCACGCTCGTGTTTTCATTACGTTGTTCTCGATGCGTTCTTTCTGTTGCTGTCGTTCTGTTAGAATAAATGAGGGCTAATCGAGAATTCGTTGCTTCTTTCGTTTGATTTTGTTGCTCGAAAAGTAAGTGGATTCAACCCGATTTCTGCTGAGTTCACAGCGAATGAGCGAGGAAAGAACACTGGCTGAGTTGCCTCTTTCCTTCCTTTCGAAACGACGCCCGGGCGGCCGTTGCGACTTGCCGTCGTCGATCCAGGACTCGACAAAAGGGGATTCTACGCGCAGTAAGTTCGAATTCTCTTGGTTCAATCGACCAGCGTTTGCTTCTTGTCCGTCTGCCCGCCAGCAGGCCACCGCCGTTCGCCCGCACTGCGACTTCGACGGATGACGTCGAGTGTTTTTCGGGGTTTCGTTCGATCAAACGCGTGAGAAGAACGGCCGACTTTTCGGCACTTGTCGTCGACGGCCCTTCTGCTCGATTTGCGTGTCGACGGCTTCAAGGCGTGCGGACGGGAGTTCGCAGAGAAACGCATCGGCGGGATCTTCGAGTGCCCTAACGAATCCCCACGTTGCCCATCGCCGACGAGCTCAACGAACTGCTCGCTCTTGTTTGGTTGGTGACAGTGGTCATTCTGAGCCTTCCCTTGCCTTCAGTTGAAGACGACATCAACCGCTTGCTCGTCGTTTAATCGACGCTGCGATTCGCGGCAGAAAAGGCGGTGAGGAACGGGGTTAGCGAATCGAAACAACGACCAGTTATCTCTTTCGGCAAGGAGCGACGATCAATCGCATTTTTCTTGTGTTTCGATCGAAATGCGCCCGTTTCTTCTGCCGTTCCTCGTCTTTGCAGTCGTCGGAGTGCTGGGCTACGCTGAAGAACAATGGTTCCCGATCGACACGATCGTCGTCTGCCGAAGGGATCTTTTGGCTTCGGCCGGGACTCCCGGCAAGAACTCGAATGAGTCTTCGAGCTCATCGACATTCGTTCCGCCAGAGTCCTCCACCAACCGCTCGTCCTATTCCGACTACACGCGAATGGTAAGCGAGGGTCGTTTGTTGGATGACGAGCCAGTTGTTCGCAGGACTTGGAGATCTTCGAGTGGACGTCGGACGGTTGAAGCGGGTGCTGATCGTTAGCGTGGGTTTGAACAGCTGCCTGTTCCATGCACCGAACTCATTGGCAGAAACCTTGGAACACGGGGCACTCGCGTCTGCGAAACGGCGTGTACCTCCGCCCCGACCGCCTGTGCTGGTCGCGAGTGTGCGTTCACGTAAACAGGCGGTCGATCCCCGGCTTCTGCTCAGGACCTCCAACTGCACGCCGAGTGGACGGGCCATCTGTCGAGGAAACGAGCGCCCCTTCACCGTCAACTGGCCCTCCGGACTCGGCGAGTGGTTGGACCCCCGCTACAAGTTGAACGGACAATCCACCACCAACGGCGACTGCTCTTCTCGACTGTTTGATTCGAGTGGCTGCTGCAATAAACACTGTTGCATTTGGCAGTGGGGTGTCCGAACGCCTAAGGAAGCGAGCGAATGCTCAATAAAAAGAAGCCAATTGAGCCCCAGCAAATGACGAATGGCAAGGATCCGATGGAAGAGCAAACACAGACAAAAGAACGAGTCGTTGTTCACACCGAGAGAAGAACAAGCGTCTTGCTTTGTTTCATCCCGCACGACAACTGGCCGATTATCGACGCCGGAAACGAGCCAGACGGCATTCGACTAGGGGCCAAGAAAGCGTTGCCGGGCGCCGCCACTCCGCCCTCCGGCCGCTGCTTTGGCCGAATGGTCATCGCTCTGCTCGCTTGTTGTATGTCGTTGAGGATTCATTCGGCCTGTTTTTGATTTCTGTTCCGCAATTTGTTTTTGTGGTTGTTGATCGGTTCAAATAAGTGGTGCAAGATATCTGCTATTTTTTCACCACATAATCTTACTTTATGGCTCGTCGAAATCCTTCCGGCATTGGTCGAAAGAATGCTCACTCATTTTGCTGCTCGTTGGTTGCTCGACTGGCGTTTGATGCAAAAATCGTTCCCCTGCTTTGCTGCTACCCGTTTTGACGGGAAAGCGGCTGCCGACCGCCCGTCAGTCGAGCCTGCGCTTCACTCTTCCGCCCACCGTCTGCGGATTGGCTGGCCGGTCGGACGGAGGACTTTTCGCGCTTTTTTGCGGGTTTGTCCTCGCTGTGGGTTGGAATTTGTGCTTGAAGTCCGTGGTTTGTGTTGACGGTCCGCATTCCTTCCCGCTTCTTTTTACCCGCTCTTCTCGTCCGCTTCCTCTCGATTTCGTTCGTGAACGCGCTATTACATTTTCACCCGAATTCATCCGATTTGTTGCAGACCGCCCCACCCGTCCAGATGTCTTCCGTCGCGCACTTCAACGACGAGAAGACGATCGTCTGGCGCGTGCCCGACTTCGACAAGCGACTCGGGGCGACGATCACCGGAGATCACTGGGCGAGCGATCTCTACGAGTTCCTCGACCCGATTCACGGCCGCGTCCTCCTTTACCTTGGGTTGGTGCCGAAGGAGGACGACGGCGGCTGTTGGCTGTACGTGCGAGGGGTCAACGCTGTCCCGGGCTTTTCGGTGGACGGGAAGTGCGAACTCTGGCTCGAGAAGACCGACGGTACGTCGACGGACCGCAAAAGTGAGTGGACATCGATCGAAACCGTCGCTCAGCCTTTCTTTCAGCCGCCGATTGTGTTCTCAAGGCGGGAACTGCGCGTGGATTGATCTTGTGCACTTCGCGCGAACTGGACGCCTTTCGTCACTCGCCGACCGCCTTTGTCTGCCTCCAGCTGCCCTTCCACGTGAACAAGATCGGGACGCCGTTGCCCATCTCGACCGTCCACCGCTGGGAAATTCCCAACTACCAGCACCGCCTGAACTTCGCCGTCTACACGGAGGCATGGACAAGCGACGCGTTCATGATCGACGGTCTGCCTGGCGTGAAGTGTCGGCTTGTGTTCTGTCCGAGAGGCCGAAACGAAGAGGGCAAGGAGCATGTGGCGTTGGCCTTGCTGCTTCGGGAACTCGGCGGTCGTCCGTCCATTTCGCTTCAGTACGACCTGTGGATCGAGAGCGCAGACGCCAAGCGGACCCCCAAATGGAGTGAGTTTTTTCGAGTGTCTTCGATGTTCACTGCATTTGTTTTCAGCGTCCAACTACGTGTGCACGCAGTTGATTGGATATGGATGCTCTCGATTCATCACGCAAGAGGAGCTCGTGGAGCTCGCCGGCAACGGCTCGATCACGATCTGCTGCAAGATTCGCCCGCTCGGACCGCCGATCGAAATCTCCGTCGTCGAAATCCGCGGCCTCCAGGTCGCTCGCTCCTTCAACAATCCCGAGGGTGCGGACTTCAAGATCCTCGTTGCCGACCGCGAGTTCCACGTAAGTCGCTCAAAGCGATGTGTTCGTCATCCTCCGTTTGTTGCAGGTGCACCGTTCGGTCCTGAGCGCCGAGTCGCCCGTCTTGGCGACCAACCTCTCGTCCGGCATGATCGAAGCGACCGAGGGCAAGCTCAAGATCGAAGGCCACGAGCCGGAAGTGGTCGAAGTGATGGTGCGTTCGTTCTACACGGGCGAAACCGAGCAGCTCGACTCCTTCGCCACTCGACTGCTTCCGCTCGCCGACTACTACCAAGTCCCTCGGCTGCACGTGAGTTCTCTGCGGGATCTTCTTCGTACTCCCTTCTTCTCTTTCAGGCGGCCTGCATCGCCTCGATGCTCGGCCAGCTGTCGGTGGAGCACGCGATGGAGCACCTGCTGCTCGCTTTCCGCCACGACCACGAGGGCGCCTTCAAAGAGCGAATGCTGGAGTTCGCCTCCGAGAACCGCCAGAAGATCATGGCCCTGCCCGAGTGGGAGCAATTCGGCGAGGACAACCCGCAGATCCCGATGGCCATGCTGAAGCGTTGGAAATCGTCGTGAACGTCCCTTCATCCGTTGCTCCATTCCTGTCGTTGTTCACGATTAGACGAAGTGAACTGGTCACGCGCTGATTACGCGCTAATTGGTTGGTCTTGCTGTTGAAGAGGGCGGAACAAATGCAGACCGATTCGCCGCTGTTTTTGCGCTCCGCTCTGACCGCTCACGCTGCTGCTTGCCGCTGGGCGCCGACCCCACCGGCATGCTGCCGCTGGACTCGTGAACCGCTTGGAGGTGGAGCTGGAGTGCGGAACGGAGATCGCGGGCGTCCTGCCGATCAGCGCCGCCCTCGCGAGGCATCCGTGGTTCTCGCTGCTACTTGGCGCTCGTTGGGAACTCGTGCATTCGATCGAGCTTTCCAATCCGCAATGGACGGCCGAGCGGGCGAGCTCCTAATCGGCGAGCTGGACGAGCGGAAAGGCGGGCGGAAGCAGAAGTTCCACGGCCTTCCATCAATCAACTCCTTTTTGCGGGCGTTCACGTAAGCGCCCCGAACCCGCTGCTTTGACGCTCGTTCAGTCGCTCGCCCTCTTGCGGCAAACTCGGCGCTAAACCCGGCGACAACTCCGCGTTCTTCTTTAAGGTCGACTTGTCGGCCGGCAGGCTAGGCGTCTACGAAGAGACGCACTAAACTTAACATTTTCACTTGCAATCAGCAAAGTGAAGTGCAAGGAAACCGCTCACGTTTATCGTCGAGGCGAACAGCAAGATATTCGAGTCGCGACGAACAATTCGATGCCAGTCGCCGTCCGCACTCCGTTGCGGTGGCCGTCGCTCCGCCGTTCGGTCGGCGTTGTTTTCGCTGAATTTTCATCGTTACCTCGCTTCTTGTTGGTGAGTGGGCTTCTCTCGGTTTTACTTCTTGGTGGCCCCAAAATATTTCACCAGTTCACTTACTCCGCCCTAAATCGCGGATTCTTCACGTCTCGCCCGAATTTCGTCCATTCGCCTTTGACTCGCTTTCAGGCCGTCCACCCGTCCAGATGACGTCGGTCGCTCACTTCAGCGACAACAAGACGATCGTCTGGCGCGCGCCTCGCTTTGACCAACGTCTCCACGCGGCGCTTCTCGGAGACGAGTGGATGAGCGACCTTCACGAGTTTGTCCACCCGCTGCACGGTTGCCTCCTTGTTCACCTTCGGTCGATCCCGGGGGCGTGAGTGAAGACGAAAGATTGCAGACGTGTGTTCTGATCAGCGAGCGAGCATCCGTCTTCGGGGCAAAGAAAGCAGTCCACTCGCTCCCACCATCCAACCGAACTCGTGCGAACGGAAGCGTTTAATCGTGCGAGAATGAAACAGACGAGAGCGGAAGGAAGCGGAGAGTAACGAGTACAATCGAAGGAGTAGTGAGTGGGATGATCAGATGGAAGAGAGGTCGACGGAGGTCTCGCGGGTGGACGGCGGCGAGCTGACGGGCACCACGCGCACTCGGTGACGACGGACGGCCTCCGCTTTGCGGCCGATGGCCCACGCGAAGCCGCAGGCGAGGAGCGCGAAGACGAGCAGGCCGCCGAGCACGAGCCAGCGGGCCGCCCACTCGCCGGTGGTGAGCGCGTCGCCGCGGCCGGGCGGGCGTTCGGCGGCGGCGGGGCGGGCGGGCGGCCGGTCGGCGCGCTTCAGCCGGTCGATCTCGCCGTCGTCCAGCGAACGGGAGGCGGCCGAGCGGTGGCCGGAGCGGCGGGCGCCCTGGATGAGCAGCTCGACCATCTGCGCGATCTGGCCGGTGATCTCGCCCAGCCGCTCCAACTCCTCCACGTCGAGCGGCGGCAGCTGGAGCGGGACGTCGCCCAGGCCGGGCACTCGCGAGAGGTCGAGCGGCGACACGGCGGGCGGCTGGACGGGCGGCAGCGACGAGGGCGGCGGCAGCGCGGGGAGCGGCGGGAGGGTCGGCAGGTGGCCTGAAAGCAGCGAGAAATGAGCGGCGAGCGGTTGGATGCGTTGAGCAAAGCATTCTCCCAATCACTCCCCGTCCAGCCACGCTTCCGCTCGCCCCACTCACCCTTCTCCACGTGGAAGACGCGCGTGTTGAAGGCGGCGGCCAGCGGGTTCTTCGGGCGGGCGGCCGGCTGCTCGTCGGCCCGCGTGGCGTGCAGGAGGGCGGCGGCGAGGACAAAAGTCGCGAGTCCCAGGAAGCGGCTCATCTTCGCGGTCGATCGATCGAGCGGGAGAGCGAGTGGACGAACAAGAGAGAAGGTGGAAAGTGGGAAGACGGGAAGGAAGACGGCGAGCGGCCGGCAGGCGAGTGGACGGACTGCCCGCCGATCGAATTCGCCCTGCCGGTCGACTTTCCGCTGCGGTCGCGGCCGGCATTTGCTCGATCGTTGTGGGTTGTTCAATCGGTCGTTTCTGTGTCTTCGCCCATTCTTTCCGCTTGTCTCTCACCGCACCCTGCGACATGGCCCGGACGACTCATCACCGGTGGGAACTCGTGGACTTCTGGAAGCGAAAGGCGCTCGCCCGCATCGACGACAAGTGGGCGGCTCCCCCGTTCGAGCTCAAAAAGAGCGCCGGATCGCAATTCCGCCTCGTCGTTGAGTTCCAGGACTATCCCGACCACGCGTGGGCGGAGACCACATTGAGCGTCCACTTGCTCTGCCGGGAGCTCCACGAGCATTCCGCCGTCCGTCTTCGCGTGAAGCTGTGAATCGGGGAGCTCGCAGAAGACCCGCCGTGGAGGAGCGAGCATCAGTCTTTCGAGCATCCGAAACCCGACGGTCACCGAGTAGATTCCTGAGACGACGGCGGACTTCCGCCCGGCCAACACCACGGCTGGGAGGCGTGGAACGACGAGCACTACCTCTCGTACCTCTTGAAGCACGAACAGCCCGTGTTCCTCTGCTGTGAGGTCCAACTGCTCGATGCGACGACGCACGCCCACCTCGACGAGCGGTGCGTGAAGGCGGCGATCGTCGACAGGAGCGGGCGGGATGTTCGGCGATGAACGGTTCTCCGACTTCGAGGTGCACGTCGACGAAGCAGTCTTCAAAACGAGTTCTTCCTTGTTCTCTTCGTTCGTTTCACTGTCTTCTCTGCTGCAAATCCACAAGGTCATTCTGGCGTTGCAATCCGAGTACTTCCTCAAGATGTTCACAACGGACACCGAAGAGAAGCGGACGGGAGTGGTCGCAGTGAAGAACCACGCGGCCGAGTCCTCCGCTTCATCTACACGGGAGAAATGCGGGAGTTGGAGTCGAATACCGCGAATTCCTCCCCGCCGCCGACTTCTATCACCTGGAGTTGTTGCAAGTGAGTCCACTCCTCGCCGCCCTCGTTCACTCGCTTCCAGGAGATGTGCGTGGACTCGGTTGTCCGCAGTCTCTCCATCGCGACCATCCTCGCCGACCTCCGCCTCGCATTCGCCGTCAAACACCTGGACGGCTTCAAGAACCGCGTGCTGGAGTTCGCAAAAAGGAACGCGAAGGAGATCGTCGTGCTGCCCAAGTGGAACGCCGCGTACACACACGATTATCCGGCGATTGTGACCGAGTTCTTCACGTTGGTCGTCTCGTCCTTCGTGTAAGCGGTTCCTGCTTGTTTGTTGGACGAAAGTGGAATAAACTCGCTGTATTCTGTCGTTTCGAACAACAACTTGCGCAAGCTCTTCCCAAGCTCAATCAGTTGTAAGTGATCGGCCGCCGATGACTGCGAGACGCGGACGTTGCGCAAGAGCAGAGGAATGCGGTCGACCAACCCACCTTCCGCCGCTCGCACAACTCGCAGCTTTCGGCCGACATGTCCACAGCGACGTCCTTCCGCTGGCCGGTGGAGGACTTCACGCGCCGTTCGGAGGCCGCACGCGTCGGCGCCAAGTGGAAGAGCCCGTTGTTCGAGCTGAACGGCCTTCCCGGCAGCCAATTCCAACTCCAGCTGGTGCCCAAATTCCGGAGCATTCGGAAGAACAGCCACTTCTCGCTGGCGTGTCGCCGGCTGCCCGACCGCTCCGTTTGGCTCCGCTGCACGGGCTGGTGCGAGTGGGCGGACGGCTCGAAGTTCTCGCCGGTCGGTGCGTGTTTCCAGCATTTGGCGGTCGACTCCGACTCGAATTGCAGAAGGGACGCTCGAATTCGCGGCCGGCCGGACGCACGCCGCTCCCAAATCGCCGCGATTGCGCGCCCTGCAGCAGCGCTGCGGTGCGGGCCCGCTGTTCGTCTGCTGTACGCTCGAAGTGGTCGCCGGGCCCGCGCCGCCGATCCTCCCGCCGAGCAGCGCGAAAAGACGGGCGACCACCGCGAATCGGGCGGTCGGGAACAAACGGCGGGCGTTCGCAACGAGCAACATCGCGGCGATGGTGAGTTCCCTCTTAAAATCATCTGTTCATTGCATTCTTTGTCCGCCTACCAGCACTCCTTGCAGCTCTCTTCCCTGCGGATCTCGAACAAGACCACCGCGCATCGCTGGGAGTTCCCGAACGCCCGCAATCGGCTGGAGTTCGCGATGGAAGGCGACCGGCACGCGGGCGACCTCTTCGAAGTGAGCGGGCTCGCCGGCGGGCACTTCCAGCTGGAGTTCGGGCCCCGGAGTCCGCACCTTCCGCACTGGAGCGGGCTCCACGTGGCCTGCAGTCGGCACTCCACCCACCCGCCCGTTCGCCTCCGAGTCGCCGTGTGGGTGGAGGGCGGCGGGCAGCAGAGGCGAAGAATCGGTGAGCACTCGCCACTCCGAGCAGCCGACTACTCCGCGCATTCCAGAGAAGACGGCGGAGTTCTCGGCCGGTCGAGTGCACGGATGGCCCGCTTGGAAGCCGCTGAACACACTTCGGGAGGTCGCAGCCAAGGGGCCGCTCTTCTGTTGCGAGGTCGAAGTCCTCTAGAGGTGGAAGTCGTCTATTTTGTCTGACCGCGTGTTGCTGTTGTTGTTGAAGTTTTTTGTTGAATAAAAATGAGGATTGATCGACTGACGAGTGAACAAAGCGAAGGCGAAGAGGTTGCCTGCGGTTTGCGGTCGCTTGCGGCACAAGAGAACGGTCGGAGAGCATCTCTGTTTACTGCTCCGAATGCGGGCAGATGTGACGACTTCTCATTGACGGCGGCCCACTCGATTTCGTGCGTGCATCACCAGTGAGCGGGCGACGGACAGGCAGAGCGATCGGGGCGCAGCGGAGAGGCGGCGGGAGAATTGGCGCGAGAGAAACGACGTCGCGGTCGCACTGGCGTCGCTTTCCTCCTCGCAATCTGCTCTTCTCTAAGAAATGATGTTGGATGATTGTTTCCGAATTTTGGGAACACATCGACCTTAAAATTCTCATGATCATCTACGGGATTTTTGGGGTTTTTTGTTGGCGGAATCCGTGCAATTTTCCCCGAATTATTTCGATGATTTCTCGCCGAGTTTCTCGCTTATTTCAGGCGCGATCATGGCCGCGTCCAGTCGGCAGTCCTCGAGCCGAAAGCGGAAGAACCTGGCAGACGCAGATCCGCTGGAAGAGTCGCCGATCGTCCAGCTCTCCTCCGCTCAGCTGTGCGGGTGCGCCAAGTGCTGGAAGACGGCGGTTCTCCGTCCGCTCGGCCGTCATTCTGCTCGCTTGTCCGCGAAGCGATCGGCAAGCGCGAACTCGTCGATCCATCTGCAGGCAGACGCCAACCACTAGTTTGTCTACGAGTTCTACGGGGTTTGGTTTAATCGAAGGCATGCTTTCTTTGATTGTCCGTTTATACAGACTTTGAACATCACTTGCTGCTCGGCAGACGGTCGGTACATGTACCTCTTCACGGACACCTACGACCTGTTGATCGTGCATCTTCAGCGCAACGCTCGGAAGTGAGTCCCGTTCCTTTTGATTCCTTTTATTTTGTTTCTTCTCCAGGTTGCTGCGATCGCCGATCGAATGGGGTCGGGAGTCGTGGATTCGAAGCGCCGTGGTCGTCAACCTGGCCACGATCCTCGTCGAGACCGGCCATTGCGACGGTTCCCGCGAGTTGCTTCTGCTGCGCCTTTCGGCCGAGGGCAACGTCTACGAGCTGCACTCCCTTTACCGGCCCGCCCCCGACGCCGTTCCGCTGTTTGCCGTCACGGACATTCGCGGACGGGATGTGGACGTGGAGCGGGCGTTTCTTAGGAACACTGGGCAGACGCTCCTCGTCCTCCGTCTGGACGTCGACACGGCGACCTCGGAAGTGCTCCATGAGGCGCGCCTTGCGCATTCCAGCCACTTCCTGGTCGGCATGAGCGACGATAGCCCGGCGGTCTTTGCGATGAGCAAAATGGACGCGAAGAGCCTGCTCGTGTACTCGCTGGACGCGGGGACGTGGAAGACGGAGCAGCTGGACGACCAAGGGATGCAAGAAGAGGTTCGTGTCTTGTTCGTTCCTCTCGTCATTCCCTTCTACTTTCAGTTTGGTTGGACGAGCTCGTTCGGGTCTTCGCACTCGCTTTACATCATGCGTCCCAAGCGAGACGCCGGCCCGGCGGACTACTCGGCCTTTCGTTTCAACGTCGAGACGAAGAAGTGGGAGGAAGCGCCGATTGATGCGAACGACCTCCATCACATCTTCTCCATCGTGAATCCGAGCGATGGCAATGAGGACGGAGTTGTGGTCGCCCGATGGTCGAGCAGCCTGCAGCGCAGACACCGCGTCAGGCGTTTCAAGATCGAGCGTCACATGTTTCGGTGGGTCTCCCTTACTTTCGACTGCTCATTTCTGTCCTTTGCTTTCAGGAATCCCAACTCGCTTCGCTACTCCGCCGTGACGGCCGCCCACAGGGGCCTCGAGCTGGTGGACGGAGAGGGCGGCTTCCAGCACGAGATGAACAAGTTGCCGCTGAAGTCCGTTCTGCCCAGCTTCTACAAGGGGATGGAGCCGATCCCCATTCGCCATCTCGAGTAATCGTCGTTTTGTTGCCTTGTGTGTTGCCAATGAGTGTTCTTTCTGCTGCAAATAAATACGGTTGACGTGAAGCACTCATTCCTGCTTGCTGCCCAGTTCTGTTCGTTCCAGCAAGAGCAGCGCGTTCTTTCGAATGGAATCAGCGGTCGTTTGCTCGAAATAAGAGAAAGATCGCTCGGAACGGCGTTGTTTTGCTTCGGAGTGGTCGCGGGCGATCCCACTCCTCGTCGAGAGTTGTCTTCGCCTCCCCGCCTGAACGAAAAGCAGACATGCGAGGCAGCAGGCAGATAAACACAGTGATCACGCCTCGGTTTTCTCCTTCACTTTCTTCCGTCTGTCTAACCCCGAACTACAGCTTGCCACGCGAGAATCCGCCGGGACTATCAACCGACCAGACAAACAACGTGTGATGGAAACCTCAAGAACATTTCATACAACAAAACAAAGTTCACAAAAAGAGCATTCGGTCAGGAGTTGACGGCGGCGAATCCGAGTTGTTGGTTCGCGAAGTCCAAGAGGCCGCAGAAGTGGGCGAAGAAGGGGGCGCCGAGGACGAGTTCGTCCCGTTCGTCGATCGAGACGGCGAGAACACACGAGTTGGCGGCGAGTGGGCGGCGGAAGGCGGCGAGCGGGAGGACGAGGTCGCCGCCGGCCGTCGCGAAGCGCAGCGGAGAGTCCAGCGCGCAGTCGACCGCCCACTCGTCCAGCCGGTCGTCGAACTGCAACGGGCGATCGGATGGACTGTTCACTTCCTCTTCGCTGTTCTCACTTCAGCCGCCGTCACGGAGAGGAGAACGTCGAACAACGAGCGGGGGACACTCCAGCCGCTCCTGTTCGGGTCGACCACCGCCTGAAAAAGCGAGTAGGGGGAAAGAGAAGAAGAATGAACACACGTGCAGCCCACTGCCGACTGCGAGGTCGCCGATCGTCGCCCCGACCACGCGAAACGACCAGCGGGGGTCGGCGGCGACGAGCGGGACAAAGAACGCCGTTTGGGCGCACTTCCGCCGATCCCAGCCGCCGAACGTCAACTCGCCGGCCACCTCGCCGCCGGACGCCTGGCGCCCGCTCAGCCGGAGCCCGACGAGCGGCTGCTGCAGGAGTCCCGCCCGCCGGAGCTGCTCGACGAGGCCGCCGGCGCCCCCGACCGCCCGCCCGAAGCCCACGACGCCGCTCACGTTCCGACAGCCGCCGCCGCACGGCGCGAGGCGGTCGGCCAGCCGGGTCGCCTGCGCGAAGACCGCCGCCTCCAGCACGACCTCCTCGCGCAGCGCCAGCCGGTCGACGCCCCACCGGCCGCTCAGCCCGTCGGCTGCCGTCCAGCTCTCGCCTTTCGGCCGGTAGGTGGAGGAACACGCGGAGTCGTAGCGGACGAGCACCGCGCACTTCTCTTCTGCAACGAGCGGTGGGCACTCGCCGCCGCACTCCGCCCACCGCTCGCACGACTCGTCCGCCAGCCACAAGTCGGCCGAATCGAAGCGGACGGCCGCGTAGAAAGCTTGCGGCGGCTCGCCCACTTCCAGCATCACTCAAAAGAAGGCAGTGGAAAAAGAAACAAGCGGGAGAACTCACCGGCCAGTCCGTTGCTCTCCTCCCGCGTTCCATTGCTCCGAGCTGTCGGAGAGAGTCGCTGGAAGAGCGGCAGTCGGAAGGCGGCTTCAGCGACGATCGGCAGCACGAAAATCAGTGCGGCGAGCAGCATCGTCGAGTGACGAGTGCGGTCGTCCGTGCGGCGTAAGGACCCAAACCGGAACGAACGGAAATAAGCGCCGTCTGTTTGCTCTTTGGATTGGGGTCTGTACAACGGCGTCCACTCGTTTTTTTCTTTTCGTCGCCGAAATCGAGGGCGTTCCAATGAAAAGGGCGGCAAGTCGCAGCAAGCTAACAGTGTTGTCGTTGAGTTTGACTCGGTTGCAACGTAAGGAGCAACGATCAAAAGACAGGAAACAGAGGGCAATTTTCCGCGGTTCCTCACGCATTTTTCCCGTCAAATACGCGCCTCTCCCTCGACAGCAGGAATTCTGCTTCGTTTTCGAGGGCGGTCTTTTTTGAGCACGATGAAGGAAGTGTCGCTGGTTGTCGGGGCTAATCCTTGTGCGTGCTCGTCGCCAGTGATAAGACGTGCACTCGTCTGCGCGTGCTTTAGTGTTTGTCTTTCTCGTCCGCGTGCTTTGGTTTCGTTCAGAGTGAAACGAAGGAAGTGATGACTAACGGAAAATAAAGCACGCCTCTTCGAAGGAAGTGAAATGATTGCGATTCCACAATAAACGATGAAGTGGGACGCGTAGAGGAGAATTCAAACCGGAAGCCGTGGCTTGGTTCTGCAAACCGTGCGGCTTGTTGGTCGGCAACTCTTTTTCGAAATCTGCGCGTGGTGATCGAGGAGCGCGATCATAAAAACGTTCATCAAGTGCATTTGTCTTTCGAGTACGGCGTGTTCTGCTGTTTGACGTGAGTGCCGTCGAATTGCTGCCGGTGTCCGGTCGTCATCAAGGGGTCGATTCGATTCGAAACAGCGTGAACGAGTTCAAAAGCAGGGTTTTTCGAAACGCGCAAAGGCGTCCCGCTCTCCTTCCACACGCCGCTGCTCTCCGCGCGTCCAAACGAGCGAGCGCAACGGAGGGACGAGCGAGTGGCCGCGTGGTCGGCGGGCGGGAAGGCGGCCATTTTGGCGCCAAAATCGGCGCTCGCCGTCCGGCGTGCAGGAACGAGCGAGGACATTCCGCTCTTTACGGCGGGTGAACTTTCATTCCTTTCTGGCGACGAATGCTCGATTTTTCCTCGTTTTTCGGTCTCGTTGGTGGCCACTTTATAATTACCGCTCATGTTTCAGCCTCATGCCCCCGATCACCCTCTTCCGTTGGGAGCTTCCCGGCCGCTCGAGCGACTCGAATTCGACGGCGATTGAGCAGAAGCGGACGAGCGCCGTTTTCGAGCTGGACGGGCTGCCGGGGGCCGAATTTCGCCTCGTCCTCGTGCCCGACCCAAACGCCCCGCCGACTCGCCCACTCGCAAGTGCCCGCTTGTTGTGTTGCCGCCTCACCGCCCACTCGTCCGTCCGCCTTCGCTCCACCACGTGGCTGGAGGGACGGCGGGGCGCCAAAAGCGGGCAGTTCGGTACGTGACTCTCCCGCCTCCAAACAAGTGAGTGGCCGAGTGGATTGCAGAGAACGAAGCGGACTTCTCGGCGGGCGACGAACGCGGCCGCTCGGACGTCTTCTTCGAGCTCCCGCGCGACAACGGCGGCGTCTCCCTCTGCTGCTCGATCGAAGTGCTGGAGGCGGTGGAGAAGCCCGCTCGTTCGCTCCAAGCCGAGAAGATGCGCGGGCGGTTGGCCGCGAACACGGCCGCCATGTTTGGAGACGAGCAGTTCGCCGACGTCCAACAGCACGGGGACGGGCGGGTCTTCAAGGCGAGTGCAACGGGTTCTCTCCAATTACCGCTCGCTTCTCTTGCAGGTCCACAAGGTCGTGCTCGTTGCGCAGTCGCCGTACTTCCGCGCGCTGTTCACTCACGACTCGGCGGTCAAACGAACGGGAGTGGTCGAGGTGAAAAACCGATCGGCCGAGGTGATCGAACGTGTGCTGCGATTCATCTACACTGCCGAAGTGGATGACTTGGACTCATCGGCCCGCGATCTCCTGCCTGCCGCCGACTACTTCCAACTGGAGCCCCTGATGGTCAGTCAAATGCTTCCTTCTTCCTTCCTCACTAGTTTATTTGCAGGAAATGTGCGTGGCCGCGATCGTCGGCAGCCTGTCCATCGAGAGCGCGGCCGTCGACCTCCGACTCGCCTTCGCTCTCGCCCACCTCGAGGGCCTCCGCACGGGAGTGCTGGAGTTCGCGAAGAAGAACGGACGGGAGATCCTCGAGTCGCCCGAGTGGACGGACGAGTTCGTGGCCGCCAACATCCCGCTCTTCCGTCAATTTGTCCTCTCGATCATCCCCTGATTGTTTGAAGAAGGATGAACGTTCTGTTGAGCCCGTGCTCTTCTGTCGGATTTATTTGTGCACTTGTTCGAAACATAAAGAATAAAGAGAAATGGAAGATTTGCCGCTCAAGGTCCACCGTCATCCGATCAGTCGGCTTCGTCGTCGCTCGCCGGCAGGGGGTCCTCGATGATCTCCTGAAAGCAACGCTCGAATCAACCCCTCGCTGCTGCCCGGAACTCACGAGAATGCGCATCGGGGGCGGCGGCTGGTCGGGCGGCACGTAGGTGCGGGAGTAGTGGGCGGGCGCGTGGCGGTAGGCGGCCTCCAGGCGGTCCAAGTAGGCGACGGCGCGCGGGCCGGGCACCTCGCGGCGGGCGGGGCGGCCGCGCAGTTCGAAGATCCACTCGTCCAGCCGGCTGCTCAGCACGTACACGTCGTAGAAGTGGCCGCGCGTGTAGCCGCCCGCTCCCGACGAGGCCGCCGACCCAAAGGCCGCCCGCTCGCCGCTCGATTCGCCCCACAGCCGGACGCGCTGCATCGAGCCGACGATCTGCAGGCACTCGTCGGCCGGCCGGCCCTCCAGCGCCTCCACGCAGCGGCAGAGGACGCGCACAAACTGAACGGCGGCGGTGAGCGGCGGACGGAAGGCGCACTCACCGGCCGGTCGCAAAACGGCTTGAAATTCGGCCGCTCGCCGCCCGCGAAGCGGTGCTGCCACTCGACGCCGCCCCGTCCGCCCGTCAGCGGCCACGGCTGCAATCGAACGGATGAAAGAAGAGGGCGGGCAGGCACTCACGCATCCCCCGAAAACCACGTCCTCCATCGTGTAGTTCAGGAAGCCGCCGAGGCCGACGGAGCAGCGGACGCCCGCCCGCGTCCAGCCGAACGCAAAGCGCAGCCCGCCCACGAACTGGACGCCCGGCGGCACGTTGGAGTCGCCGGCCGGGAGGTCGGCGAGGGCGCCCAGCTCGTCCACGAACAGCCGGCCGGCCGCCTCGCCGACGCCGCGCAGCAGGCGGGCGTAGCGGTGCTGCAAGCGGGCGAGTGGGCGGCGAAGCGGCGAGACTCACGATCTGCATGGGGGCGTACTCCACGATGTCCGCCACGAAGCGGCCGCCCGTCGCCGATCGGGCGAAAGACACGAAGCGGACGCGCGCGCCCGCGTCCAGCGCCGCCCGCCCGACCGCCTCGCCGTTCAGCCGGAAGCCCCGCCGCAGCAGAAAACAGCCGCTCGCGCCCTCGGCCAGCGTGTTCACGACCGCCGAGCCCCGCGCGAACGCCCGCACGACCCACGCCTCCAGCCGGCCGCCCTCCCGCTCGTCCGACGGCGGCGGCGGGCGAGCGGCTGCAACGAGCGACGAGTGGGCGGAGGGCCGAACGGAAGAACTCACCGGAGAACCGCTCCCGCTTCTCCAAGTCGCCGTCCAACTCCAGCGGCTCCTCCTCGCTGTCGCCCATCGTCCGGGCGGGGCTGAAAGAACCAAGGCGGGTGATTTCGCAAGCAGGGGAAGGCGGACGGCTTTGCGGCGATCGGGCGGACAAACAGAGAGAGAAAAAAAGCGGTCGAGCGCCCTGTTCCCAGCGACAGAAATCGAACGCGGTGGTCTCTTCCGCTCCATTTTCCTATTCAACCGGCCGACGTTCAATGCGTTTCGTTCGTTTATGCCCAGCGATTGAAAAGGGATGGAAAGATGAGAAAGACAGTCGAGAACAATGCGGGTGATAAAAGTAGACAACAAAGAGAGGAAAGGAGAACACGTGTGAATGGATGAAAGGAGAGAATGCCCCCGATTTGCCGACTTGCCGCTCACCGATGGCCGTCGCGCAGTTGACGGATGGCCGCGAAGAGGCGCTCGAGGTCTGCAACGAACAAGCGGTCAGAAGAATGATTAGAGAAGCGGATGGAACGAACCCGACTGACGGAAGTGCGGGTACACCTGGAAAAAGCCCCCTTGCGGCTGCCTGAAGAAGAGGAGTGAGTGGATGGAAGGGCGCACTGCCGGGACGAACCCCATGGAGATCTCCTGGAACTTCTGCTCCTTCATCAGGGCGCACAGGTCGGCGCCGTCCGCGATCTCCCGCCCGAACACGCGAGTCGCCTCCTGAACGGAAAGAAGTGAGCAGAAGGAGGGGGAACGAGGGACTCGCCTCCAGCAAGTGCTTGCCCTCGTTCGCCTGCACGAAGTTGAGTTGGACGAGCGAGAAGCGGGCCTGCAAGCAGCGAGGAGTGAGCGGAATGACCGAAGGGACTCGCCGGCTTCATTTCGTTCGTCTTCCACGCGGCCTCGACTAGACGGCGGCGGAACTGAAAGCGAGTGGAATGGGCGACTCGAACTCCCGGCCGCCGCTCACCTCCAGCTGCTCGTCGGCGGGCAACTCGGCGGGCGGCACGGCGCGGTAGTGGGCGACCGCGTCCTCCAGCGTGTGGATCCACTTGGGGCGTCCGGACGGGGCCATCGCTTCGGTCAGTTGGTTGAAAGAGTGAGAGAGGAAGGGGGATTCGACTGCGGACAACACGAGGCAAGAGCGGAGGGGGGCAGCAAGACGGAGCGCCGATTTGAGAGCGGAGTGCCCCCGACCGATTGCGAGGAGACGGAGCGGAGAGCAACAAAGAGCGCCCCCTCCTTTTTTGCCCCCGTTCTTCTAGCGACCATCCAATCAATCAAACGAAGCGAGTGTTCATTGAACGAAAGAGTTCAGGGCTGCTCCTCGTCGAGGACTTCCGGCGGCGGGCTCTTCTGCTTCTTCGGTCCGCAGAGGACTCCTGGAAGCAGCGAGATGAGTGAAGAAGAAAGAAGACCCACCGGTGAGGGCCAGACAGAAGAAGACCGCAGCGACGAGCATCCCCAGCGCGCAGGCCCCGATCGCCCCGAAGAGAACGTTCTTGTCGACTGCAAGCGGGAGTGAGTGGCGGGCGGCGGCGCTCACCGGGCAGCTCGATCGGCTTCTCCTCGCCGCCCGCCTCTCCGCCGGCCGTCGGGGCGAAGAGCGGCGCGAGGACGAGCAGAAGCGACAGAAAGCGGCCGGCGGCGTCCATCGGCGGGCGAGTCGAACGGAGAGCGGCGAGTGCGAGCGGTGCGGAAAGCAAGAGAATGAAGTGGGCGGACGAGTGGACTCGTCTGTTTGCTGCAAGGCGGGAGTGATGCAAATCACGAATGGACGAGCAATTTCAACGTTCCTCTCACTTCCACTCAAAAGCGATCGCTCGAACTGATGCTCCTCTTCATTCTCCTTTTGACTGGGCTGCCCGCACTCGTCACTGCAACCACCGACTGCTTCCACTTCCAGGGCGTCAACACGTGAGCCCGCCTTCTTGTTCTCCTCCAATCCTCTCGATTGCAGCGTTTACAAACCGATCAACGGGTGCACTCGAGTCGAGAAAACGCTGCTCTTCGCGGGCACAACTCTCGACTTCTCGATCGAAACATGCGCTGTTCGGGACAATCAATCCACTCACAAGTCCTCTTTTTAGTCTCCCCCTCTTCATCCCCTTTCTTTGCAGTGGCTCGTTCGCGGTGGGCGGCTGCAAGCACGCGCTCATCTTCTCTGGACCAAACTCCTCGCTTCTTATTGGCGGTGAGCGCTGGAGATGAACAGCTCGAAAAGTCGTTTGTTCTGCAGGCCGAGGCTTCGCGGGCATCACGCGCGGCTCGATCGACAGCGAGGGGATCGTCCTCCAGCCCCTTCACAGCCCTCCGCTGCGCCTCCCGCTCGCCGGCTGCTCGCTCGACGTCCACCAGCCGGCGGCCGGCAACTCGTCGCTGACCGTTGGGATGCAGTGGAGCGCCCCGTTCGACGGCCTCGCCTTCCACTTCGTGAGTGCCCCCTCTCGCACTCATCCCCCTCTCTGCAGTACGAAGCGGTGCCGAGCGAGTTGGCGAAGGCGGGCGACTCGTGGACGAGCGGCTGGCGGTTGGCGCTCCTCGTCGGCGTCGGCGGGTGGCTCATCTGGGATAGACCCGTTTCACTCATCCCTCTCTTCCTTGCAGCCTGTTCGGCCTCGTGCTCGTCGCCGCGGCCGTCAGCTACGTGTGCCACCGCCGCAAAATGAAACGGCAGATGGGCAGGACGACCGAACCGACTGCTCGGGAGGAGGACGGCGAAGTGATCGACCAGCAGCCCGAGGATATTCACTTGCTGCCCGCCCAAGAGCGCTTCAATCCCGCCGCTGGAGTGAAGCCGAGTGTCGAGGCGGTGGGCACTTGATCGTTGAACTTGAGACTGATTAAACGAGCTTGGGGATAAACTCGGCTTCATGCAGCGAGATGCAACAAAACGTCTGGCCAGTTCGAAGCATTCTTACCGCTCACTCCAAACACAACACTGCCCAGTGCTTGCGGCGACTCGTTTATTTACGGGAATACGGGAAAATGGAAGAAATGCGGACATTAAAAAAAGATGTGAAGATTGTGGTCAGTGCGCTTCGCCGTCGGCCGGCTGCTCCTCGAGGACGACCTCGGCGAGGAAGGCCATTCGGATCTGGGCGGGGCGGTAGACGCAGTACTCGGCGTAGACGCCGGTCGGCAGCTGGACGCTCGTCGCGGGCACGTCGGGGTCGCGCTCGAGGCCGCCCACCGGCAGGTTCACGTGCTGCACGCGCTCGTGGGCCGCGCCGTCCGCCGCGAAGAAGCGCTCGAGGAAGGGGACGCTGCAGAGAGGGAAAGCGGATGATTGGAGGTGTGAAGGAGGGGGAGGACTCACCAGACGACGCGGGCGGGGCGGAACATGGCGGTGCTGACGCGCGAGTCGTCCCACCGGCCGTCCAGCTGCTTCTTGCGGGGCGTCCGCGAGCGGTGCGGCCGGCCGAGGGCGACGGCGCAGAGCAGCACGTGGTAGAGGCGGGGACTCGCGGCGGGCACGATCTCGTCCGTGTCCGTGCGCCGCTCCTTCGTGTACGCGTCCTCGTCCGCCGCCCAGTTGAGCGCCTTCGTGGAGCAGTCGGCGAAGTGGAAGCCGGCGCCCCAGAACGCCTTCGCGCCCGCCCGGCCCGCCCGACCGAAGCCGTCGGTGAGCAGCGCGTGCAGGTCGGTCTGATGGACGCCGTGCATGAGGAGGCGCCTGAACGAGCGGGTGAGTGGGCGGCGGGCGGGCGGGCGCACTTCTCCGCCAGCTCCCCAAAGTCGCCCACCGTCTCGTCCTGCGCGATGCGGAACGTGGTGCGCACGCGAATGCGGCGATGCGCGTAGTGCGTGTGCGTGGGGCCCTTCATCGCGTTCAGGTACTCCTCGATCCACTGCAAGCGGCCGACTGATCAGTGGGAAGAAGAGGACGGAACTCACGTCTCGGTCCGCGTTCGTGTCGTGCAGGTACTCGTTGGCCACGGCCACGTCCCGCTCCCCGCCGCCCGACAGCCAGTCCAGGAAGTCCGCCTTGATCGCGTCCGGAGAAGCGGGCCGCGTCATCTGCAACGAGAACTGGAGGAAGGGACAGAAACGCGGTGAAAAAAGCGGAGATCCTGGACAATAAATTGCTGCCGACTCGGAACGCGACAACAAGCGACCAACGGAAGACGGCGGCGATTGACGGGATTCGCAGCAAAGTCATCACTTTTTGGTGCCCGCCGCCCCGACTTTGCCGGCCGCCGGCCGGCGAGCGGCGTCAACTCTGCCGCATGGGGGCGTCGCTTTTTCTTCCGTCCTGGCTGTTCGCTGTTTGGTTGTGTCGCTCGCTCGCGTCTGTGAGGTAATCGCTTTAAGATGGTCGTTGCACGAGACTGACCCTCTCCCAATGTGGTCGGAAGGCGCTGACTTCCGTTTGGATGCGCCCGCCGGCCTCCGCTCAACCCACGCTTCCTTTGACTGCCATCGGCGCCCTGCTGGCACAGTGATAACGCGTCCGTCTCGTACGCAGTTGAGCGAATGGGTGAACAGAAGATCACTGCTTTGATTCCAGCGCAGCCATCGACGCGGAAAGTGACCAGCAATGAGGACAAGCACCGTCTTCCGTTCAACCCCCACTGCCCACTTCCAACAAACATTAACGTTTATTCACTCAACAAAGAACGGTAGCCATTCGAAACAAACAAAAGTCAACAATTCAACGAGTAATCAAACGATCGACGAGTAGTCAAACAAATAAGCGAAGGGATGATCGAACGGATGATCAGAGGGCCTCCTTGACGCCCCAAATTGCGTTCACTCGCGCGCGGTAGGCGGCCGAGAGCGGGCGGGAGGGCTGCTCGTGAGTGCCGGCGGTCGGTTGGTCCGCCCACAAGTGGCGGACGGCCTCCAGCGAGGGCGGCGGGCGGAGAGTGCGCGCTTCCTGCCGCTCGACCGCCCGCATCGCCTCGAGGTGGTGGGCGGTGGAGTTGTCTGAACAGACAGAGGAGTCGCTCATGCCCACTTCGAGGCGCTCACCTCGCTCGCCGGCCGGCGGAGACGCGCAATCGGACCAGCGGACGGGCGGCTGCTGGGGCGGCGGCGTGGAGAACAGCGACCAGACGGGGATTTGACGCCGCTTCGGCGTGGCGGCCGCCTCTTTCGCTGCCGACTGTTCGGCGAGCGGCTTGCGGGCGGGCAGGAGGGACTCCAGCGCGGGCACTTCGGGCGGCGTGCGGGCGAAGAGGCGCTCGAGATCGCCGACCTCCGCGCCCGCCTTCAACTCGCGGACGACCTCGCGGCCGTGGGCGCGCGTCTCGGCGATCCGCTCGCCGACCGTGTGCCGGACGGCCTCCAGCGAGTGCACGTGGGCCTGCAGACGGGCGACCTCCTCGGCGCTCCAGTTCCTGCAACGATCGTTCGAAGAAGGTCGGGCGGCCCACTCACCCGCCGGCGGCCTCGCGCTGCAACTCGGTGATGCGCGCGGCGAATTCGTCCCGCCGGCGCCCCAACACGCCGACCGCCGCGCCCACGCGCAGCTCCACGAGCGCGACCTCGGCGGCGCGCGCCCGTTCGGCCGCCTTCTGCACGCCCCGTTTGTCCTGCAAGCGGGCGAGTGAGTGGCCGGGCGGAGGGGACGCACCTGGACGGCCGACTGCTCCATTCGGCGGGCGGCGGCGTTCGCGTCCTCCAGCTGCCGCCGGAGCCGCTGGCCGGTCGACTGGCGGGCGGCGAGCTCGTCGGCCAGCCGCCGCTTCTCCGCGCGTGCGGCCTCGAGGCGGCGCGCGTGGTCGCCGGCCGCTCGCTCGTCGTCGCGGCGGACGGCCGCCACCTCGGCGCGCAGTCGCTTCACTTCCTCCTGGACGGCCGCCCGCTTCTTTTCGGCCGCCTCCCGATCGGCCCGCAGCTGCTCGCGCTCCCGTTCGAGGGCCGTCCGTTGGGCGCGGGCGGCGTCCCGCTGCTCCTCGAGACGCCGCTTCTCCTCCGCCTTCTCCCGCCGCTCCGCCCGCAGCGCCTTGCGTTCGGCCTCCAGTCGGGCGGCCTCCTTCGCGCGGAAATCGAGGTGGTCGAGCATCACTTCGACGAGGCGCTCCACGGGCACGCCGTCCACTTCGGGCGGTCGGAGGGCGCGGTCGAACTGCGCGTCGAGGCGCTCGAGGAGGCGCCGCCCGCCGCTCTTCGCGTCGAAAATCACGTCCGCGATCTCGCGCTCGTCGAGCCGCCCGGGCAGCTCCGGCGGGCGTTCGGTGCGGTCGACTGAAAGCGGGCGAGTGCGGGGATCGCCGGGCGGCCACTCACCGATCGCCGGATTCACGAGGCCGCGCTCCAGGCAGAAGCGGAGGATGCGGCGGCCGCCTTCCACGTCCTCCGCCTCGTAGACCGCCTGCAGTCCGCTCTGGACTTCGGCGACCGTCTGCCGCAACGAGTGCCCCACGCGCAGGTTCGTCGCGTAGAGATGGCCGACCATTCGGCGCTGAACGAAAGGGAACGGTCGAGGAGCTGGCCGGTGGAACTCACGAGGATCTTCAAATCATTTGGGGTCGCCCGCTTCTTCTGCTCGGGCGGCAGTCCGTCGAGGCTTCGAGAACGTCGCGGCTTTCCGTCGGCCGGAGGAGACGGCCGCTTTTTGAAGTGAACGGCGAGACGCTCCAGTTCTTCCGGTCGCTGCAACGAGTGGACTCAATTGAATGCTCAAAGCGACTCACGAGCTCCCGCTTTTCGCCGCCGCCGACCGCGAACGCGTCCTCCAAACTCCGCAGAAGGCTCTCGCGCACGAACGGGGCGACCACCTCTCGCTTCTCCCGACGGTCGGCGGGCGGCTCCTCGAAGCAGATGGGGGCGTAGAAGTCGTGGGCAGACTCGTGGACCGCCGCCAGCCAGCCGTCCAGCTTGCGGCGAGGGGCGGCGGGGACGGAGAGCGCGCGTTTCGGGCGGGTGGACAAGAGGCCAGCCGTCGAACTCACCACTCGAACGGCCGGCGGAGGAGTCGGCGGGCGGAAAGACGGGATCGACTTCCGCGCGGTCAGCTTCGTGCGTTTCGGCCTCTCGCCGACCGGAGCGGAAGTGGGCGGCCGAAGGAAGACGGAATGACTGGAAGAAGCCGCTGGGAGCGACGGAGAAGCCGGCTTTTGGACACGCGGCTTGTCCAGTGGCTCTCCTCGCTCTTCGGCCTGCAAGAAAAAAGGGGATGAAGTGAGTGGTGGCTGGAAGGGACCTTCTCGACTGCCGGCTTCACGTCTGTTTGCTTCTTCTCTGCAACAGCCAAACGGTCAACGAAAGAGTGGAAGAACCGACCGACGACCGCGGGCAACGGCGGGAATTCGGTTTGGGCGCTCGCATCGGCGGACAGCAGCGACCGTTTGATCGAAGGGCACAAGTGGGCGGCGAGGTCGTCCAGCGCGGGGTACGGGGACTGAACGAGCGGGAGTTAAACGAGGCCTCCTCTCCTCCAAAAGCGTCCCCCAAGCACTCACCGACCAGTCCACCGCGTAGTCCGAACAGCGTCCGGAATTCTCGGTTGTCTAAAAGCAGATTCAAGAGTAAGCAGCCGGACACGAAACGAACCAATTGGCAGGCGAGAATCTCCAACTGCAGCGCCGACAAGGCGGGGCTGCACTCCAAGGCGCAAGGGGGCGCTTCCTGCGGCTGGAGGTCGACCGTTTCGACCGCGTCTTCCTCTTCGTCGTCGCTGCTGTTCGCCCACTGCTTGACTGGAGGACGGCTTGTGTCCGCGGCCTTCGGCTCCTCCGATTTGTCCGCCTGCTGAAAAGAAGGAAGCTGTGAACAGCCGAACGAGTGGTGGAGACTCACAGGAACCGCCTTCTTGCTCGCTCCCTGCCGCTTCTTCTTGCTCTTGGCCGCGCCGAAGTCGACGGTGATCTCGCCTTTGAGCCACGCGCGCCGACTCACCGCCGCCGTCCCCTCGTGCCGCCCGCAGAAGACCATCCGGAGGGCCTTTGCGTTGGCCGGCAGGAGGGCCGTCGCGTTGCCGCCTGCAAGCGAGAAGAAGTGAGCGTTAAACGGAGTCCCCGTACCCTTCTCGATGCGCTCGATCGACTGCTGCAGCTTCCGCTGGGCGAGGTCGTCGTGCTGCAGCTGGAGGCGCTGGAGCGACGGGCGGTCGCGCCGGCCGCAGAACTCCAGCGCCCGCCGGTTGCACTCGATCGCCTTGTCGAGGAGGCCGCGCTCCGCCTGCAGGTCGGCCACCCGCACGTAGTCCTCCACCTTCTTGCGGAATTCGGGCAGCGAGCTGAAGCGAGGGGATGAGCGGAAGGAGGAGGCGGAGGGGACGTGCAGGAGGTTCTTCGCGCTCTTCACCTCCACGCGCACCTCCACCTCGAAGACGCCGTCCGCCGAGAGGCCCGCCGACTCGTCGAGCAGGTCCTGAACGAGCGAGTGGGAGAGTTAGAGGAAGGCGGAAGGAACAAACCGCCCAGAGCACGAAGGCCGACCATCCCCAGTCGTTCTGCGCGGGCGTGAACGTGTGTTCCGTGCGGCGGCACACGTCCGCGCGGTCCGCCCGCTGCGCCACGAGCCGGAAGTCGGCGGTCGCCTCGCACGACCACGAGCTGCAACGAGCGGGAGTGAGCGGAGGGCGGAGGAGAGGACGCACTCGGAGTACGCGTCCGGACAGCAGTGGACGAAGAGGCCGAGGTAGCGCTGCTGTTCGCCCCGCCGGTTGGCGCTCAGCCGCCGCTCGGCCATCAGCCGCCTGCAAGAAGCGAGTGGGCGGGCGAGCGGGCGGGAACGAACCACGAGACGCCGCCCACGATCGCCGGCGCGCCCTCCACCGGCTCGCGCATCGCCGCGAAGTTCCGCACGCGCAGCCGCAGCGTCCCCACGGCCGACGGCTCCTTCACGGGCGTGCCTGCAAGCGGAAGGATGATTGAAGCTTGCCCTGATGCCCCCGCTCACTCTCTCGCTTCCAACGGGCGGGATCCCTGCACCCGACGAGGGAGACCGCCGCCTCGAGTTCGTGCGGCGGGAAGGCGGGCGAGCGGAAGTGGCAGAGGGCGGGGAACTCGTCGGCCGGCGTCGTCTGGACGCCCATCGACTGGTGGCAGTGACCGGTGAGCGGGCAGTCGTTCGCCTTCGACGGGTCGACTGCGGGGATGTTCAGCACCAACTCGTTCGGTTGACTGGAAAGAACGAGACGAGCGATGGTGGGTGGTCGACGAAAGGAGAGAACTTACGGCCCGTTCGTCTCTTCTTCCAGTGCGGGCAGGACGCCCGCTCCGCGCTGCATCGCCTCGAACAGCCGCTGGAAGATCACGAGTTCGGCCTTGATTTTCGCTTGCAGGTCGGCTGAAAGCGGGTGGATTGGAGGGGAGAAGTGCGAATGGACGGGCGCTCACCCAATCCGCTCGGATCGTCGCCGTCCGGGTACGCGGGCGGCCACCCACTCGCCGCCTCCTCGCGCCCCTCCTCTCCGCTCGACTCTTCGTCCGTGGAGGGCGACTGGAGGGCGGCGAGGTGGCGGAGCTGCTCGGCCGAGAGCGTGCGGGCGGAGAGGAACTGCCGCTTCCACTCGCTCATGGGCACTCGGCCCTTCACGACCTCCTCGATGCTCACGAACTCCTCCTGGTGGCTGGAGCACGCCGGCAGGGTCGACGGGGTGGAGCGCCCGCTGCTGCTGCTCGAGCCGTCGGTTGGGTGGTGTGCGGAGCAGGAGCAGCTCTCCTTTTCGTCCATCGTTTGGGAGAACGAGCGGTGGAGACAGAACTAAAATAGGACGGGATTTGCGTAAATCTGTGGGAATTAAGGACGAAAGACGCGGGATAATAAAAACAAGTGTCGGCTTTCAATCAACAAACTCCCGACCGGCCGAATTTTCTCGAGGTCCATCCAACGCGGCAGAAGCAGCAGGAAGTTCAGCGAACAAGACGAAAATCGGCAGAAATCCGAGAGGAGAGCGGAAGACGCCGATCGGCCCGACGGCGGGCGGCGGAGTTCGCCCGCATCGACTCGCCGCACAGGGGGCGCAATCCCCTGCAGGACGGGCGATTACTCACTGCTCTTCTTTCTTGCTTGTTGTTGAATAGCCGTTCGTTTGACTTGCTCGTGTGTTCGCTCTTTATTCTTCGGGCAAGACAACGGCGATTCGAATGCTAACCGGAAAGCAAAAAAGAGGAAATCAAGACGAAGACGAGAATCCGCAATGAACAAAGGGATTCGTTGCGCTCGAATCGAGCGAGTAGAAATTCGCGGCCACTCCGCCTGTCGACATCGGTGGAGCAGCCCACGTGTTCTGCGTGAAGTCGAAGGCCGCATTGCAGTGGGCGTACTGCGGGTAGAAGGCGGTCGGGTCGACGGGCATCGAGTACTCGAAAGTGGACGGGGCGGGAGTGGCCACCGGGAAGGAGGGGTCGACGGTGTACGGAAAGTGTGCTGAAAGTGACGAGCGTGTTGCTTATAACGCGGAATTCGAGCACTCACTGTTCTCGGCCGGTTGTTCGTTGCTCGTTCCCTCCGCCTTCACCCGCGCCGCCCCGTCAATCACGAACGGCAGCGGGTAGAACGAGTGCCCGCTCGCGTCCGCAGGCGGCCACCCGCACTGCGCGTAGTCGTGGAGGACGGGCGGCGAGTAGAAGGCCGTGGGAGGAATGAAGGGCGTCTGGTCGACCTGCGGCGGGCCCTCCGCCTCGCTCCCGAAAGAATTCGATGCGGTCGACGAAGAGGTGGCGGTCTGAAACGAGTGCTTGCGTGAGTGAACGGACGCGTTGTTTCGTTCATTTCTGTGGTCAAGGAGTCTCGTTCTTTCCACAGTAACCGCCCCCGTCTACTCGCCCCACTTTAATCCGCGCACTTCAAGCGGGCGTCTGGCGAACACGAAGCGAGGACTCCCGACAGCCCGCCAGTCGCCCCGCCGCGTTCGCCGGTCATTCGATCCACCCGGCCGGCCGAGCGGTCCTCGAATTCGCGCGCTTGATCGTCGACGGGCGGAATAAACAACGGAGTCAATTTGGACGGTCGAATCAAAACATTTACGCAGTCAATCAGCGAGGTGCCCATCAAGTGGAGACTTGCAACTTCCGCCCGCCCGCCGATCGGCAGCCATAAATCGCCGCCCGCACTCGTTTGTTTTCTTGCGGAGTGATGAACGAGCGGTCGCGGCAGGAAGGGGAATTTCGGCTGGAATTCGCGCAACCGAGTTGGCGGAGGAAATTGCAAAACGTGGCGTCATTAGACGAGCATCATTTGAATTGGTTGCTGTTCGTTCAATCGGCACGCCGCGCAGGGAAATGTGATCCGATTGCTCCGTTTTTCACATGGAACGCGAGTGGACGGGAAAGTTCGCTTCCACCAGCACGTAGACGAACACTCAAACCAACTCACGTCCTGGGGTTGCTCGAAAGCGGTCATCTCCAGTACCGCCTGCTCCTTCGCTCGTCTACGTTCAGCATTGACGGCGGCAGTGGCCTTCGCTCCTTCCACCGACGATTGAACTCCAGCCTTCTGCGGGTTGTAGCGCCACGGGTGTCCCTTGCCGCGCTTGCGGCCGTTGCGTTTGTCCAGCTTCTCGAAGCAGGGCATCAGCGAGAGGTTGTGGCGGACGGAGTTCTTCCAGCCCGTGTACGCGGGGTCGCGGAAGAAGGGGTGGAAGTCGCGGAGGAAGGCGTAGATCTCCGCCAAGGTCGCCTTCCGCAGCGGGTGGGCCTGCAGTCGAGCGGGAGGAGTGAGTGGGCAGCGGAGGGCACTCACCTCGATCGCCATCCGAATGCACTCGATGTAGGACTCGGGCGGCTTCTTCGTGCCCCGCCGCTCGCCTCGCCGTCCGCCACCTTTGGATGCGCGCTTCTTGACGGGAGTAGCCGGTTGGAAGTCCGGGAGGGCGGTCGAATCACCGATGGGCGGCGTCCAGTACACGTCGTTTGGCCACTGAAGCGGGTACTCGACCGCAACATTTGGAGCGTAGAGGGAATGCGGGTAGCTGCAAACACAAATGCAGGAGGATCGAAGGGAGCGGGATGTTTAGGCGATTTGCTTACGGCCCGAAGAAAGGCGGCCTTCCCGACGTAAACACTCGTTGTCCGCCGTAGATGCCGAAATAAATCATCCACAAGAAGTAGGCGGGCAATGAGTGCAACGAGTGTTTGTACACACGTCCTTTCACCTACCTTGGAATTGCGGCTTCCATCGAGTGCAGGCGTGGGTCGATTTGAGTGAACTGCAAGAACAGGAGGAAGTGAGGACTGGAGAGAAGACACTGGCGTTAATCCCCGCACCGTACTCGCCGGCCGCCTCCCGAATTGCCGACGGCCACGAACGAGCGGCCGCGAAGCGAGCGGATTGTTTATTCGGTGGATGGCCGTTCGAGGGCAGAGGGCGGCCGGCGGGACTCGCGCTCGGTCAGCAATGGGGGTGACTCGTGATCAAAACAGGCCGAAGCGGGCGGAAGTCGCGCTTCGACGAGCGGCCCTTTTCCCGCGTCGCGCTCGGGATCGACGGGTGGGCGGGAGCGGCGGGCGGGCGGAGTGACGTGACCGTGGAATCGAGAGTGCGAGTGGCGACTACCGAGTGATCGCCGGGGTCGATTGGCTGAGGATCGAATTACACGGGGCCGTCGACGAGTGCGTTGATTCAATCGTTGGATTCACCGATTCAAGTTTTGCGGATGGCTGTTGTTCATTTCGATCTCCGATTGTTCCCGCCTTATCACTCGGCTAATCGCCTCCATTCTCCGATTGTCCCCCTGATCCGGAGATCGCGGGTCAAAGTGCGCAATCGAACGAGCGGCTCGAATGGCGGCCGCGCGCTCCCGACTTCCGCCCGGCTGTCCGCTCGCTCGCTGTTGCCCCGACGGAAATCGATCGGCGGCTCGGATTTCCGGCTCGATTGCGATCGGCAGCGAGTGGACAAATCGGGAGCGAAGCGGGGGCGAAGGGGGTTGCAATTGACTGGATCCAGGGGACTTCCGGACGATCGACCGGAGTGACACTCGTTTCGTTCCTCGCCTGCATTTTAAGTCCGCCGGCAAGATCCGACTCGCTGCTCACGGTTGATTTCAATTGGAGTGACGGAAAGCTGATCGCGTGCGGACTGGACGGCTCGCACGAGCAACGAAAGAAAGATCAATGGGAGAGCAGTCCGAAAGCTTCGCCGGAATAACGTCCTTGCGATCGACACGCAACCGATCCTGCAAACAGGCACGCGGATCACGTGGCAGGAAGATGAAGCCGCAACTCGGCAGAAGGCCCACCTCCCACTTGTTTCGACGATACCCGCTGCAGCATTGGGGCGATTTGAGTGGTCGTCGGAAAAGCAGAACGGCGTTTGTTTCACGAGTCGCCGCCTGTACTGCCTTCTTATGAGTGATTTATCGCTTGAACACATTAAAACAACAGACAACAGAATGAATGACAACGGCAGAGCGTGAATCAGGAAGTGCAAGCCCGCGTCACTTCGAAAACAATCTCGGGATTGTCGCGCACGAAGCTGAGCGTCCAGTCGGGTTGTTGACTCAGCTCGTCAAGGTTCTCGTGCGCGAAAGTGCAGAGTTTCCGTTTGAACGCGTCTTGATGATCGTGGGCGAAGACGAGTTTGAGGTCGCGAACCGCCGTCGGGACGGTGACGTTTTTCGTCAGCGAGGCGAGGCACATTTCTTGAACGACAGAAGTGAGAAAGCGGCTGGTAGAAGTGAACTCACAACGAGATCGAGCACTTCGTAGCAGTCGGCCACCGGCAGCAAGCGGGCAGCCACGTCCTTCAAACCCTCCACCCGTCCGGAGTACAAGAAGCGAAGAAGCAACTCAATGAGATCGGCGTCCTCCTTTTCGATCTCGATCACTCCCCTCTCGCGCTCCTTCGTCTCGTGCTCGAACATTCGGGCGAAGACCGGCGAGCCCGAGCAAAGGATCATCTTGTTCACCTAAACAACAGCGGCGGGATCAGAGCGCCTGACAGGGAGACACACCTTGAAGACTCGTCCCTGCACGTGCACCTCCACGTCCGCAAAAGCCTCGGCATCGAAATTGGCGGCGATCTTGCGGCAGACGCCCAACGGAGCCGTGCGCTCGGCCCACTTGACGTCATCGACAGGATCCAACGGAGTGAGCTTGCAGGAGAGCACGAGAGAACCGGCCTTGGCCAATTCGAGGAGTTGCGCTTGGGTGCACTTTTGCGACCATCCCCAGTTGTCACTCGGCGGCAGGAATTTGCTCTCCGTGACTAAAAAGAAATCAGTTACCCGTTGTGGAAGCGGCCGACTTAACTTCTTTTTTGAAGTGCGTCCTCGCGAGGCCTCCGCTTTCCAGCCACAGCTCGTACTTCACTCGGATCCACGGGTGCTCGTCGAAGTGCCGCAGGTAGAGGAAAAGCGCGCAGTACTCCTTGTACTTCTCTTCGTTGCCCTTCGGGTAGAACTTGAGGAAGATCTTGACCTTCGGAATGCCGTCGACTTCGAAGTCGGGGCTCTCCCACGCCATGCCGAAAGCCGTCTCCGCGTAGCCCTTGTCGAAGTTGTGGAGCGGCCAGCGGAAGGTCGTCGGCTCGGCCATGATGCTCGAAGACGACCTGCAACGGAGAAATCGAGTCGAGTGGAAGAAGAAATCGCGGGTTTTCGAGTGGGCAGCAAAAAGAACGCGATGGAAGACAAGTGAGCGGACGGATGGGCAAGCAAGCGAGCGCCATGTGGAGCGAAAGCGGCCGTCCGTCCGCAGACCGCGGCGGCGGAGGGCAGAAATTCGCCAGTCGGGCTACGCGTGCACGATTATGAGTCCAGGGGACGCGCTCGTTCCACCGCAACGTACGAATCGCGCAGCAAGGTCGTTCCCGACAATAAGCGAATGGACGAGTGGAAGAAGAGCATTCAACAATTGGAGTACCGCCTGTTACACGCGACTGCGACATGCGAACAGCGCGCGGGCTATCCTTCCGCTCGAGCGCGGCGGCTGTTGCCCTCGTTTGAGCGACGCTTCCACTCGCAATAGCGAAGAAATCGTCGCGCGCAATCTGTCCGCATCGATCCCGGTGAGTTCGGAAAGAACGAAGCGCAAACGTTCGGATCCTATCAAACCACAATCAAGTGGCGCAAAAGAAGAAATTCACCCGACTGCTCGTCGCGCATCGAAACGCGAACAATCGAACGAATCATCTGGTCGCTGGCAGCAAAGGGACGAGAATCCACGCCGAAATCGTCGGCCGTCGGAGCGGGAAGCGGCTTCTTTTTGTCCGTCCGCCGAGTGCCCACCGATCGACGGGGCAGAACGGAACGGAGTGTGGGGGGACTCGCCAAACTGTTTTTGCGTTCGATCAACAAGTTGGGGAGCAGGAAGGACGGCTGGCTGTTCGAAGCGGACAAAAGAGAGCTCATGAGTTCGTCGATGGTCGGCCGAACGAGTGCTGTCGCCATGCTCTGATCGCTCTGCCGCGAATTCTTCCGACTCGAAGCAAGCGGGTGGCCTTCTCGGGCTCTCATCCGCTGGTCTCCTTCGGCAATCTCCGCAAACCGGTCGCATGAAATCGGCACCTTTAGGATGGCGTGCGGAAATCGATGTTCTATCGACAATCATGCGCCTGATTTGTTCATTGCCTTTGATACAACCCTGCACCACTGTTCCCAGACCCCCAACAAGTAATCCACAAACAAAGAGCGTTAATGAGCGCACCGACGACTTGCGCGCTCATTAGCCGCCCCGATCGAACGACTCCCATCGGTTTCGGTGCACCCACGCGGCGGGTATAAAAGCCGGCGGCCTGCGCGTCTCTCCACTCGCCATCCGCCCGCTCCTTCGAAGATGAACGCCGCTCTTCCGCTCGCCCTCGTCCTGCTGAACGTCGCCTTGAGTGCGATGGCGTCTCGTGAGTTCCCTTCGAGAGGAGAATGTCGACTGTTTGTTTCCTCTTGCTGCAGACCACTGCGATCTCCCGCACCACGCCACGCACCCCGCGGCCGCCGCCCGCGGGCACGACGGCGAGTGGGCGGCACGCGGACCGGCGGGATCACGCCCACGACGCGGGCTTCGCGAAGGGCGACCAGGCGGATTGGGCGCGGCTGGACTACGGCGACCACAAGCGGCACGAGAGCGGCGACTCGTTCGCCGAGGGCTTCGCCCACGAGCACGGCGACGATCACGGCCGGGCGAGCGGCCACGACGGCGGCCATTCACCTCACTCGTCGCGCGCCCACCACGAACTCCCGCACCACTTCGGCCACCACCCGCACGGCGAGTGGCACTGAGCGCGAATGGTTTGATTGAGTTGAATGAACAATTCTCACAGCGTTCTCTTGGCTTCAACGATACAACTGACTGATTGAACGCAATTGTTCGCTCTTCAGGACCAAATGAACGTGTAGACCGCGTTTAAAATCAGCAGTTCAAACCGACGCTTTGGCCGCGAAGTTCGAGGCGTTGGGTTTCAGTCACTCCACTCCGAAAGAAGCCAGCACGTCTTTGAGGTGCGCGGATGGAATTCACGAACATCTGCGCTTTTTATTGCCGTTTGCCGTCTGCTGCTCTGTCCGTTCGCGGTGATGAGTCACTGGAAGTCGGACGGGCAAAGCAGAGGAGCTGCAGAACGAAAAGGTCGCCGACTAGGCGCGAACGACCGCCGCTCTCCGCCATTCGAATTTTCTGTCGAACGGCGCGTTCCTTCAGCTCTCGTCCATTTCCTCGTGCTTTTGCTGATCGTTTGACGCTTTCAGCGAACTCTCGCAATGACGCCCGTTTCGCTCTTCGACTACTCGAAGGTGATCGTTTGGCGGGTGGACGGTTTCGATCGGGAGCTCGAGGCGGCGATCAGTGGGCGAGCCATCTCTACTCCTTTGCGGATCCGAACTTCGGCCGCCTTCCGATCGACGTTCTTCTCGTGCCGAAGAACGAAGACGGCAGCTGCTCGCTGAACGTGCGGGTGATGAACCAAATTGCAAACGGAATGCCCGGCAACGGCGACGATGCCAACTGCGAGGCGTGGATGGAGAAGATCGACGGAACTTCGAGCCCGCGCAAAAGTGAGGAGTGGTAGCTTGCTTTCAATTGTTTCCCGTTTGCCGGGATCGCGGAGAGCGGATGGCCGCTCACGTGGACGGCCGAGGAGATGCACGCCTTCCGCCACACGCCCGCCGTCTTCGTGTGCCTCCGCTTGCCCATGGCGGTGAAGAAACTCGCCACTCCGCTGCCCCTTCCGACCGTCCACAAGTGGGAGCTTCCGGACTTCCCGCAGCGTTTCAAGTCGGCGGTCTTCGGCGAGGAATGGAAGGGCAACAAGTTCACGGCCGATGGATGGAACAACGTGAAGTTCCAGCTGGCCTTTTGGCCCAAGGGCAAGGTCGAGGAGAGCGAGGACCACGCCGCTGTGTACCTGCACGTTTCCGACCTGGGCGGTCGTTCTTCTGTCGGCGTGCGCGTGGAAACGTGGATGAAGAACGCGAACAAGCAGCGGACTCGGAGGACAGGTGAGCGTTCAGCAGCAACTTCCTCGACGTTTGCTCGTTGTTTAGTTGACGTGCATCAATTCTACGGCCTGTTCAAAGAAGGAGACCACCGACAGCGCAAAGAGGGGCAAATCTGTTCGATCAAGCAGGATGCTCTCGAGTGGTTCGCCGGCGGCCGCCCGCTTGTCGTCTGCTGCGAAATCCGTCCGCTCGGCCCGCCGGTCGAGATCTCTCGAGTGGAAATTCGCGGAATCCTCGCGGCCCGCAGCTTCGACGTTCCCGCGTTCTCCGACTTGAAGCTCCGCATTGGCGGTCGAATCTTCCACGTGAGTCACTCCTCTCGTCCTCTTCCATTTGTGAGCAGGCGTCTCGCTCGGTGGTGTGCGCCCAGTCGCCCGTCCTGAACTCCAAACTCGCGTCCAATCCGCCCGAACTCTCGCTCGATGGCTTCGATGCGGACTTGCTCGAGCGGATGCTCCGCTTCTTCTACACGGGCGAGATCGAACAGCTCGAATCCATGGCCTCCCGTCTTCTGCCGATCGCCGTTCACTTCGAGTCGATCGGTCTGCAGGTGGGCGCAACGCTCTCCTGCTCTTCTACTCCGAATTCTTGCAGCGCGTGTGCACGACTGCGATCCTTTGCAATCTCTCGATCAACAACTCGCTCGAGCACCTGGAGTTGGCGTTCGCACACCGGCAGCCGGACGACTTCAAGCAGGAGATGCTGCAGTTCGCTTGCGAGAACGCGAAGGAGATCATGGAACTGCCCGAGTGGGAGCAATTCGGCCTTCAGAACGCGCGTGTTCTCATGGCGATGTTGAAAGCGGGCGTCAGCCCCAAGCAAACCGTCTGCACGATCCTCTAAATTCGTTGCTTGTTGCATTGTTGAGTAACCTGTTGACCCGCTGCATGACTTGTCAGACCAGCGATGCCCTGGACAACGCCTTTGTGCACGGAGAGGAGGCGAACAAACGAACGGTCACTTTCCGCCCAGCTTCCGGCGCACGAATAAAAAGACAACAGTTGGACAAACAAGCGGCAACAGGCCGTCAAAGAGCGGAACATGAGCATTCCGCCGTTCTCCGTTCGCCAGGCGGCAGTTGTGCAAACGATCGCCGCATTCCCGCCGACCTCCGGCTGAACATCGACGCACCAACGAGTGGGATGAACGGAAGTGCAAAAGCCGTCCGCTTGTTGCTCCCGGAGTGTTTTCCGTTCGCGTGTTGCCGCTGCTCTTCTTCGCCTCGCTTCAAGCCGTTTGCTCCACGAGCTGAAAGCGCTGGTGTTCGCAAAGTTCGCCGTCGAGAAGCGGCCTCCCTCTTTCGGTGGTGACATCCAGTAGCCGGAAGTTTACCTGCTCTTCTCGTTGCGATGCTCACGCCCGAGCAGCACGAGCACGTAGAAACGACCGAAGAACTCACTGCCAATGAGGATCCACTGAACACGCCGTCCAGCGCTGGCCCGACAACACGCTCGTCTACCGTCTTTTTCTTGCTTACACGAAAGAGCAGTGGGAGCGAGGGGCGCGTCCTCCTTTCACGCACTCCGTTTAGAAAGCGAGGCATCCGAAAGGCAGTGGACGAGGTGGAGCGGCAAACGTGCTTCGAGTGCGTCGATCAAAAACACGCGAAAGGAGCCGCCGACTATTGAAGCGGGCGGGTGAGTTCGCCCTTTGATCAGAGGTGGAATTCGGGTGGTTGCAGGCGGAAAGCAGTTGATGTCGTTGGCAGCGGACTGCATCTGCGGGCATGTCGTCAAGCACGAGTTCATGGTTCGTCTTCCATTCATCTGTTGCTCATTGATCGGCTGATTGCAGGACGCAATGGGTGACACCTCTCACCAACCAATCAGAAAAAGGCGGCCACTAACACCAACGCCCCAACCGGTACAAACACCTGCGCGGTCAGTCCGAATCTCCGCCGTTCATTTCGCTTCCTTGGACGCCCAAATGAGCGGCCGTTCGATCAGACGCCTTCCGCGTGCACTCGTTTGCCGACTTCCACAGACGGTCAGGCCTTAAGAATTCGAGAACATCGTGCACTACGACGAGCGGTCTGCCTTTCCTGCTGGCAAGTACAATAAATTACGCTTTCAGCCGGAATGGAAAGCGGACTACTCGAGTGTCCGCTGGTCTCCTTCGTTCTGGAGAAGAACTTTAAGATCGCCGACAGCAAGCGCCTCACGCGCCACGGCCTCAAGAAGCTGGCGATCGTGGGCGGCTGTCCGGAGCTCGAACGAGGCGCCCCGCGACGCACAAAGAAGGCGGCCGGCCGAAAGCGGTGTGCGCGGGAGTCCGTCGAGTGAATGGAGAGAAAATAGATTCGCCTAGTCACGGAAAAAAGGAGGCTTCTGACGAGTGATGTCTGCTCGCGGGATCGGCTCTCGTTTTCCAACCTACAAAACGGAGCCGTCTAAGAGTCACTGAAGGCAGCAAAAAGTGACTTCCCGGCCGGGAATCGAACCCGGGTCTCGCACGTGACAGGCGCGGATACTCACCACTATACTACCGAGAACACACTCCAAGGTCGGGCGACAGGCGGGCGGTCGGTCTCCACTCGGTGGGTCGCCAACAAAACCCGCTTCCTGCTCGAACGGGCAGCAAGGGCATGCCGCTTGATGCGAGCCGCACAAGAGAGAGCAATCTACGCAAATCCAACGCCTGCCCGCGCACTCACGAAGCTTCGCTCACTTCGCTCCGCTGCGAACTCCTCGCCTTCCAAAACCGAGAGCGCAACGACCAGGACGACAAAAACGAACGGGTTGCTTTAGACGGAGCACAAATTTCGACTCGTCCTTCTACCCAACAAGAATTGCTTGCCATGAGGCCGCCTCAACTCGAGACTCCCGCACGAGAAAGAACAAGCCTCTCACCACATGCAGAATTCACAAGCGATTTATTCCTTCAGTTCAACAACACAAGACAACAAGGAGGAATCAGCACGTGCACAAGGCCGTCACTTCGAACGCGATTTCCGGATTCTCGAGGAAGAAGGCGGACGTCCACTCGGGCTGCTGCTTCACGAGTTTGAAGTTCTGGTGGGCGAACTCGACGAGCCGCCGCTTGAAGGCGCCCTTGTGGTCGTGGGCGAAGGCGAGCTGCAGGTCGCGGAGGACCGTTTCGACCGACACGTGGGCGAGGAGCGACTCGAGGCACATTCCTGAAGGAAGGATGGACAGGAGGAGGGGAGGGAAGACTCACGGCCAGACGGAGCACCTCGTAGCAGTCCGCGACGGGCAGCAGGCGGTGGGCGACTCGCTGCAGCCCGCTCACCTGTCCCGAGTAGAGGTAGCGGAGGAGGAGTTCGATCACTTCGGGCTCCTCCTTCTCGATCTCCACGACGCCCGTTTCCTTCTCTTGCGTGTCCGTCGTGAACATCCGGTGGAAGACGGGCGAGCCCGAGCAGATGACCACTTTCGAGACCTGCCGCAACAAAAGAAGTTGTTCGAATGAAACAGAGGGAACAAACCTTGAAGACTCTCTCCTGCACGTGCACTTCGACGTCGGCGAATTCCTCCGAGTCGAAGCTGGCGGCGAGTTTCTTCAGCACGTCCAGCGGCGCCGTCTTCTGCGCCCACTCGACCGCATCGATCGGGTCCAGCGGAAGGACCTTGCAGCAAGCGACGAGCGGTGGGTACGCGGCCATGTTGAGGAGTTTTGACTGAGACCACTTTTGCCAGGAACCGAGGTCGTTACAGGGGCCGTAGAACTTCTCTTCGATTTCTAAAAGAAGCCATCGAGTCGCTTCTTGTGAAAAGTGGGCACTCACCGTTCTTCTTCAGCCGCTGCTCCTTCCCATTCTCGAACCAGTACTCGCACTTCATGCGAACGGACGGGTGATCGCCAAAGTTCCGAATGCAGAGTTGGATGCAGGAACTCGTGCTCTTCTTGGATCCTCCTTTCGGGTAGAACCACAGGTGGAACTTGGCCTTGGGCACGCCCTCGACTTCGAAGTCGGCGCTCTCCCAAAACTGGTAACAGGGCGTCTTCGCAGAACGATCCTCGAAGTCGTCGAGCGGCCAACGAAAGATCGTCTCCTTTGCCTTGATCATGGTCGTCGAGTCCGGCCTGAAACGAGAAGGAATGGAGTCAAGAACGGACGCGTTGTCGCGCGGACAGCAAGCAAAAGCACGAGCATTCAGGCGAGCGGGCAGAGGAATGGGCGATATCCGGAGCGGAGGGCAACATGTAAGCGTAGAATGACGCAAATTGGAGCCCCGTTCAACGGCCTCGGCACCCACTGCACAAACGAAATGGAGCACTCGATTCGACCATCAACAAATGGTTGCTGGAAAGAAATCCCGCAGTCGGAGCGGGAAGTCGGCTCCTCTTTCTTTCGTTCGCTGAATGCCCACCGATCGAGCGGGCAGAACCAAGCGGAGTACCCCCGCGGACAGAGAGGTGAGTCATTTTGTTCACTGATCGAAAGAACTCGTGTTGTGTATTCGAACAGGAAGCGAAAAAAAATGCTGAAGTCAGCAAAGTCCGTTCCGTACGAGTGAGGAAGAGAAATGAACAAACCACCCACCGCTTGCCGCCCGCCCGCTCCGCACTCATTTATTTCTTTTCCACCCCTTCCCGCTCGGTCGCTCGTAAAAGCGAATTCACCGTTTTCTCCACCTCACTCGTGATGTTCAAGTTCGTGGACGGGGCGGCGGTGTGTCGCGTCGAATTGGACCCCGGCGTCGCCCACGAGTCCGCCGACCACCTGCTGACGGAGACGGAGGGCGTGCTCGTTCGCTTCCGCGCCTTCTGCCGGCCCACAATGGACGCAGAGAAGGAGGCGGCGATGTCCGAAGTGGGCGTTTGGATCTCCGACTTTCACTCGGCGGACGCCCTCGACTGCCGTCTGGAGTGCACGATCGTGGACGAGAAGTTGCGGGTGATCCACAAGAGCGGTGAGTTCATTGGTTTTCCCACTACCCCTCATGCTCTTGCTGCAGTCTGCGAGCACTGGACCTTCGAGCGGGCGACGAGGGAGCGCTGGAGTGTGCGCGTGCCGCGGGGCGGGCTGGAGGCCGAGCGGGCGGCCGGGCGGATCTTCGCGGACTTCCGGCTGGAGTTGCGGCCGCCCGACCGGGGCGAGCGGGAAGGTGGGCGGCCGGCTATTCTCTTCGGCACCCACTCGCTTGCAGCCGCCTCTTCGGACGACGAAGCGGAGGCCGCGCCCGCCGTCTTCCGCCTGCCGCTCGGCGACGCGCGCGAGGCGATCGCGACGCGGCCCCAGCAGCTGGCGGACGTCTCGTTCGTCCTCCGCGCCTTCCCGCCGCGCCACGCCGGGCGCCCGGCCAGCTTCGAGTTCGTGATCACGCGCTTCTGCTGCCGCCCGTTTGTCCGCCTCCACTTCGACTGGACGCTGCGGGACGCCCACCAACAGCCGGCGGTCGAGCATTCGGGTGAGCGGAAGGGCGGACGGCTCACTCGGCCGCTTGCAGAGACCGTCGACTTCAACACGTGCGCCTGCGGACGGCCCTGCTCGTGCTCGCTCAAGAGGACGAAGGCCCGCTTCATGGTGGCCGGCGAGACGCTCGCGGCCGCCGCCCGCCCGCTCCTCGTGGAGCTGCGCGTGCGGGAGGTCGGCGGGAAGCCGCCCGGCGTGCCCCCGCACTTCGAGTGGTCCCTCGCCCACGGCCGCTTCGTCGACCCCAAGTTCCTGCCGGCGAAAACCACACGTGGTTGTGCGATTGGCGAGTCGGCGGGCACTCGCAAGCAGACGCGCTTCTCCGACCCCATCGGTTTGTGGAGGGCACGGAGAAACGGATTGATCTGTTCGTTTCAGCCTTCCAACAATCAACTCGTGAGTCCACTCTGAGAAGACGCCTCAATCTGCGCCGTGCAGTCTTGCCCATGAACACGGCGACGTACCGCCTGGACGTGCCCGACGCCGGCCGGGCGATTCGGCGCGGGCGGGTGCTGGAGTTCGAGGACCTCCGCTTCGTCCTCCGCTACTTCCCGGCCGACACGGCGGGGCGGCGGGCGAACTTCGAGTTCGTGCTGGTCGACTTCGCGAACGGGGCGGACGTCTCGCTGCGGCTGGAGTGGGCGCTGCTGGAGGTGGACGGGCGGGCGGCCTTCGAGCGGACGGGTGGGTGGCCGCTCGACCGACCGCTCACTCGCCGCTTCCAGCCGTCCGCCACTTCACGAACTGCCCCTGCCGCGCGGCGTGCAAGTGCCCGTTGAAGCGCCTCAAAGCCGCCTTCTTCCTTCCCGCCGACCGCTTCGCGCCGTTCGCCCGCGCCCACGGCGTCCGCTTGCGGCTCGCCGTCGGCCGCTGCGTGGCGGAGGCGAGCGGATCGAATGGGGCGAACGCTGGGGACAACGCGGTGAATGTTTCGCCGCTTCGGTCAACTAGTGAGTGCGCTCGCTTCTCCTGCTTCTTCAGTTTCAGATGCCGAGGCAAGTGGACGAACGGAGCAGGCGGCAAGCAGCGACAAATCGAAGGAGGACTGCAGTGAGTGAGACACGCTCCGTTTATTCCTTTTTTGCTTCAGGCGCCTCGTTCGACAAACGGATGGAGCAGTTGAACGACAGGATTCGTTTGGCTTCAAACCGTGAGAGCAGCCCGCAGTTCGAAGGATCCCCTCGGCCGAAGCGCCCGCAGCCGCCCGAAGAGACGACCGTCGTGAAGAAGAAGCGAGTGGAGGACGTGCTCACGATCGAAGCAGAGGGCCGCCGGTTCGTCGTGAGTCCGCCGTCCGCCCACTCCGCCCACCGCTTCTTTCCGCAGGTCGACCGGCAGCGTTTGGTCGCCGAATCCGCCGTCTTCGCGAGGGCGACGGCCGAGCACGCGGACGGCGAGCTGTTCGAAGTGGGCGGCGTCTCGGGGCGCGCGATGGCTGCCGTCTGCGTGTGGGTCGAGCGGCAGCGAGTGGACGCCGCGGACCTCCACGCCCTCTTCCTCGCCGCCAAACGCCTCGAGATGCCCGCCCTGAAGGTTGGGAGGCATCTTCTCTACTGCGCTCATTCGCCCGCTTGCAGGACGCGTGTGTCGCGGCCATCCGGCGGGCGTGTGCCGACGGGCGGGCGGCCGCCGCGGTGATCTTCGCGGTGGAGCAGGCGGACGGCGAGTTGATCCGCGCGCTCTCCCCCCTCTGGGCCGCCCCGCACCGCCTCCTCCAGCTGATGGCCGCCCCCGAGATGGCGGCCCTCGTCGCCGCCCGCCCGCAGCTTCTGAACGAAATCTTCCGACTCGTGATGCCGCAGTGAGCGCGGCGAGTCTGTTCGATGCAATTGTTTTTTGTCGTGGAATAAACACAGTGTTGGTTGTTGAAGCGGTCGAGATGGGATGTGCAACTGCGAGAAGCACCAGCGGTTTTTGTTTGACCAGAGAGGTGTGCACAACCGCCCGTTTGCGGTTCTCACTCGCAGTCGGGCGGTCGCCTGGCAAATTCACTTGTGCGGAAAGTCCACAGTACTTGAAGGCAGGGCATTCAAAGCCTTTAGGCCCCCACCTTTCACTTCCGCAAAGGACTGGCTGCTGGAGGGCAGCAACAAAGAAGACATGTGTCTACCCTTTGACCCAATGAAGAGTCTTCTGTTTAAACAAACAATCGTTTATTAACAACTCCACCAAACACAACAAACAAAAGTTAACAGAAGTAACTACCTGGCGAATAAACGACTCGAGCTCGAGTGACAACCGAATCCACACACCAGCGCTCTCTCTACTCGATCGTGATCACGTCTTCCACTCGCGGCTTCTTCCCCGCCGCCTCTTCTTCTTCGGATGAGTGGGGGCGTTTGAGCGGCGGGACGTGGAGCTCGACGGGAGGCGAGCGGCCGATCGTCGAGGAAGTGGAGTCTGGGGAGAAAAATGGTTGAATTGACTGAACGGCCGAGTACTCACCGGCCACTGCCCCCACTCGGTGTCCTCGGCCCTCGCCATCAAGCGCTGCGACAAGACGACGGCCGAACTCACGCTTCTGCTCGGCGGACGTCGAATCGGGCTGAACGGCGGCCGCTCGCTGCTCGTCGTCCTCCGAGTCCGAGAGCGTGACGACCGCCCACTGCTTCGGGCGGGCGGGCGGGACGGTCAGCCGGACGGGCGGCCGCTCGTCCAGACGGCGCATTCGGACGACGAGGCGCGTCGGCCGGCCGGCGGCCAAGTGGGCGAACTCCAGCGCGTCCACGCGGAACCTCGCGGCGATTCGGGGCTCCGAGCAGCGGCAGGCCGTCCGGCACGCGCACTTCTCCACGGCGATCCTCTCTGCAACACGCCGTTCGATCGGTGAAGCTGCTCGTCGAACGAACCGGAGTGCGAGAAGGCCGACTGGCCAGCGGCGTTCTGCAGCGCCCACTCCACGCGCAGCCGGACGCCCGACCGCCCGCCGCCGCCCGTCACGAGCTCGAAGTGGAGGAGCGGCAGGTGGCGACTGGGCGGGAAGAAGCGGAGGCCGAAGGCGACGCCGGCGAACTGGCGACCGCGGTCGTTGCGGACGGGCGCGCGGGCGGTCGGCAGCTCCAAGAAAAAGAGGCCGGCGGGCGGGTCGTCGGGCGGCGCGGTCAACGCCGAACGCTCGCGGTCTTCGGGGACCTCGCCGCCGCCCGCTGGACGTTCGGGGGCCGGCTGGAGCAGCAAGCGATCGCTGGGCAGCGGGCGGAGTTCCAGCACCAGGCGGAGGGGCCGCCCGTCGGCGAACGCGAGCAGCGCCGCCGCCGCCACCCGCAGCGCCCAGCAGTTCGGCCGCGTGGCGCAGCGGCAGGCCGTCCTGCAGCCGCAGTCCACGAGGGCGATCGTCTCTGCAACACGCCCGCAATCAACCGACCGCTCGCCCCGCCGCTCACCCGAACGCTCGAAGCAGCGCCGCCCGTCCGCGTTCTCCACGCGCCACGCGACGCGGAGGGCGAGCGGGCGGCCGCGGAAGTGCGGGACCGCGAACTCGAAGCCGCCCGTCGCGTGGGGCGTGAGCGGCGGGAAGAAGGCGAGGAAAAAGGGGGCGGGCGCGAAGGCCGCCCGCAGCTGCCGCTGGACCGCCTGCCGCACGTTCGGCACGTCCAGGAAGAACACTTCGTACGGAGGACGTGGTGGGGCTGAAAGAAGAGAAGCCAGTCGATCGCGCCGCTCCCCGCACTCACCAACCGCTGCAGCGATCTTCAACGACGGCCGCCGAACGGGCGGGAAGAAGCGGACGGGCTCGTCGGCCGTCTGGAGCGTGAGGAAGAGCGAGACGCCGCGCCCGCCCGCGAACTCGTGCACGGCCGCCGGCAGGACGTAGTGGACGTTGACGCGCTTGGCGGGGCACTGGCAGAAGACCGCACACGCGCAGTTGAAGAGCGTCGCCGTCTCTGCAACACACGAATCGCAATCAGCCGCCCGCCCGCCCGCCCACTCACCCACGTGCCGGAAGGCCGTCCGCCCGTCCGCGTTCCGCAGCCACCAGTCGAAGCGGAGCCGCGCGTGGGCGTCTTTCGGGAAGCCGACCGCCGCGAACTCGAAGGCGGCCGGCCCGCGCGCGTCGGCCGGAAAGAAGCGGACGGCGAAGCGGAGGTCCGCGAACTCCCGCCGCTCCCCGTCCAGCACCGCCTCGTAGAGACTCGGCACGTGGAAGCAGAAGGTGGCGCTCATCGCCTGAAAGGAGCGGGCCGTCAAAAACGAGAAGGCCGCGGCAGGGTGCTCGCAAGCGGCGGGCAGGCGGTCGGTTGGGCAGCGTCTTTCGCTTGTTTTCGCCGCCGCTTGTTCGATTGGCGGCGAGAATGCGGGCGGCAAGCGAGACGAAAAGGAACCGCCCGTTCTGCTTCGCGGGGATGAAAAGCTCCCTTTTCGAATGGGGCGAGGACGAATTCGATCCGACCGGTTCGTGCTGATCCTCCTCACTCGATAGAACCCCCTGCGGACAAGTGCACAGGTAAACAGTGGGATTTATCACTTCTCGGAACACACACAAACAGTCGAGAGAACGAGGAAAATTCTTCCGCCGACGCACTGAGCGAACTGTCTGGAGGCGGCCTCCCTGCCTATGAAACGAGCGGCGATGAGCGGCACGAAAGGTGTGGACGGACACCGAGTGCCTGCGCGTTCATCGGCACGGGGCAAAAGGTCGAGTTGCGGGCAAGGAGCGACCGCGATCAGTACAATGCATTTGGCAAAGGGAAACTAGGAAAAAAGAAAAGACAAGCGAGGCGACGGCGAGCGCCCGCCTTATTGCCGTGCCCTTCTGCTCGGGAGGCGGTTGTTTGAGGTTGGCAAGCACACGCATCTTGTTCTGTGCGGTTGATGACTAGGCGAGTTCTCGAGTTTGGAATAATATCCTCGCGAAACATTTATTTCATTCAAATGCTAGAAACAGCAACTCGAAGCCATTCAGCCGCCTTCCTCCTTCTTGAAGAACACTTGAAGTGCAGGAGTCGTCGAGGCGGGATCCGTGGACACGTAGCAATAGATGAGCAGACTGACCGCTAGCCCGACTACGATGCAGAAGAGCCCCATAACGATCAGTCCCCAGTGCGAATGGGAGGGAGTTTCGATTGGTGTCGGGTACGGCCGGATGACGCGATCTCGCCGTTCGAGAAAGCGATCGTCCGCGTTGAAGATGGGGAACAAAAAGAGGCGAGTGTGGAGGTCGGCGGAGAAGGCGGGATCGTCGTACGTGCGTAGATCGTCCGGTACGTAGAAGTAGTGGCTGCAAGAACAGAAAGTAAGGCTTTCCGTCCTCCCACCACTCACCGCTTGTATCGAATCAAGTAGTGCAGTGGGATGCTCTCGTTGCCGCCTCGAACGATCAGCGTCATTCCGAACTTCTGCAAGAGGGCGTGCTCGTAGTCGTGAATCAAAGTGATGTTGTTGTCGTCCAGGTCCAATACGCAATGCCCGTCTCTTTTCTAATCGTCAACCATTCGTCTTTCGTTCCAATTAATTGCACACTCACGAAGCAGTTTCTGGCGATGTACCGTTTGGTGTTCGGGGGCAGCTCCTCGTCGGGGATGTCGTCGTAGGACAATGCGGGCGACGAACCCGAGGGGCACACCCTCTCTTCTTCGGGTCTGCGGATGCATTTCTCGTACGGAATGCGGACGTCGAACAGGGTCGTCTCGTTCACGAAAACCCAGTGCTTGAAAAGCAAGTGGCGCTTGGGGTCTGTCTGGCCGCTGATCTTGCCGTACGGCCAAGTCGGCAGCGTTCTACATTTTTTCATTCAATTGTTGTCTTTTTGCTCCCTCACCGCGACCACAAGCTGGGCACGTCGTTGGGGTAGCGCGGGGGTTGGAAGTAGACGTAGTCCTTCTCTCCGTCGATCGGAATCAAGATCGCTTCGTGGTCTTCGATCAACGCCGAGCCTTCGAAGTAGGGACCAACTGCCTCGTTGTGGACGGCTGAAACAAAGGAAATCGAACGTTTTAACAAAAATTACTCACATTTGATCAGCGTGTTTCCAACGTGTGATTTCATGCGGCAGAATTCGAAGTACTCGCGGAAGTCGCCCTCTTCCAGCGACAGATAGCGGGCGTCGTTGTCCGGGATGTATGGGGGACGAGTGGCTGAACGAAACGTATTGAACGCGACACTCACATGCGGACCGCTCACTAAAGCAGATGCCCCAACAGGAGGCGAACAGAAGCAGAAAGCGGGCGACGGTCATCACTCACTCCTTCACACGAAGCTGCAAACGGTAGGAGAGCAACTCCAAGCGTCTCAAAGCCGGCTAGTTATCGTTGTGTTGTGACAACAACCTCGCTCTTCGATTCAATCGACCAAAAGTCGCGAACGGCCGGCCGATCAAGTGACCACAAAATAAACCCATTCATTTGGCAGCCTCCAAAGCATTCGATTTTGGCGTAAACATTCCTGCGCTCTGCCAATGGTTTACTTGCAGTTAGGGCTTTCCATTTGCCAGTTTTGGTCGTCGGAATCGCCGCAGAAAAACGGCGACTACTCGTCACCCGACTCAACTCGAAACAGCCAACCTCTCGCCGCTCTGCTGTCTGGGCGCCTAACCGCCGATCGAAAAGCCGACTCTCAGCATGTCGCTGGGCGGGCACCCTTGCAGCCGCGCCTTCTCCACGCAGTTGTCGAAACGGAGCAGGCGGAGCTCGTTGCTGCCGCGCTCGAACTCCCGAACGACTGAAAGCAGCGGGCGGACCGATCGTTGGCGCCCGGCTCGTGCGGCCATCCTTCTCGCCGTCATTTTTCCGCTCGCCAGCTTTCAGGCGGCCAGTGCTGCAACGAGCGAACGGGAGGAGAGGATGAGAAGGCGGCCGTGCATTCCTTTCCTTCAACGCCTCTGTTTTCTGACGATGATTATGAACGGTCGAGAAAGCAATCCAATGGAGTTTATTTTTTTACATCGACTTTACAAAAATCTCTCAGACAACTTCCTCTTTCTTGAAGAACACTTGCGAGACGAAAGAGGTGGGAGACGCTTGGAGGGAGCTGCCCCACGGGCGCCGCTAGAGCAGGCCGCCGATCGCGAGTCCCAGAGCGATACCGACGAGCAGAACGAGGATCAGCGTCCAGTGCGAATGAGAAGTGGCGGCTGGAGAAGATTGCGGGTCAATCACCCGATCGCGTCGTTCGAGGAAGCGGTCGTCCGGATTGAAGATCGGAAGCATGAAGTGGCGATAGGAGAGGTCGGAGGTGAATGCGGGGTCGTTGAATGTTCGCAGCTCTTTGGGCGCGTAAAAGTAGTGGCTGCAGAAGTAAAAAGTAAAAATTCATACTTGCTGCCAGCTCTCACCGTTTGTAGCGAATCAAGTAGTGGTGGGGGACGCCCGCAGTCCCGCCCCGCACGATCAATGTCATCCCGAATTTGTGGTAGAGGACGTGCTCGTGGTCGTGGATGAGCCGCTCGCCGTTGGTGTCCAGATCAACTGTGCAGTACACGCCCTTTTTCTGAACATTCATTTGTTCTCTTCGATTCTCCGAGCACTCACGAAGCAGAGCGCGGCGATGTCCATCTTCGTGCGGTGGGAGAGTTCGCTGTCGGGGATGTCGTCGTACGACAACGCGGGCGATCGACCGGCATCGCACAAAACGTCCTCCTCAGGTTCGTGGCTGCATTTCTCGTACCTGAAGCAAACAATTTCTTTTCGATTCAAATCGTGGCGTACGGAATGCGGACGTCGAACAGGGTCGTCTCGTTGACGAAGACCCAGTGCTTGAAGAGGAAAGGGCGGCTGGTGTTCGTCTGCCCGCTCGTGTTCCCGTACGGCCAGGTCGGCTCCGATCTGCAAACGAACTCATTGGATCTTCGCTTTTCTGTTTACTCACCGCGACCACAAGCTGGGCACATCGTTGGGGAAACGTGGAAGGTGGAAGTAAACGTAGTCTTTCACTCCATCGATCGGAAGCGGGATCGTCTTATCGCTCCTGACCATTGGACCTTGCTGGTAGGGGCCGACGGTCTCGTTGTAAACCGCTGGAAGAAAGCAAGCTCTCAATATTGATGACAGTTGCATTTGATCACAGCGAATCCGGAGTATAAACGCATGCGGCACGCTTCGAAGTACTTGCGGAAGTCGCCTTCGACGAGCGGGTGGTAGCGCGGATCGCCGGAATGTACGCGGGACGAGTGGCTGAAAGCGGTGTGGAAGGGTGTTCTTGAAGAGGCAGTTTACCCAAACATCCGCCTTGAAGGACGAAAAACAGCAGTAGTAAGAGAAGAGCGACCATCGTTCACTTCCGAATGCGATAAGTGAAGAAACGACTCTCGTTCGCGGCCAATCGGGGCGGCAAAAAAGCGGCAGCTGGATGATCGCCGAAGTGCCGCGCAAACAAGCCTCCGTTTTATCTGCCGCTCCTTCCCTTTGATCTCGAGCGTTGATAACTTAATAAGCCCTTCCGTCGGCACGTCTTCCCGGCTTTGGGTCAAAAGTGCCCGCTGCAAGCACTCATCGGAACAAAAAAGGGCAAAAAGAATCTGGAGCTAGCAAGAATCGAACTCGCGACTTCTCCCATGCTAAGGGAGCGCTCTACCACTGAGCTATAGCCCCGCACACACACAAGGGCGGTGAATGCGGAGGCGGGCGAGAGGAAGGCGGCGCGTGTCGAACGGCTGTCTGCTGATCATGCTTCCCGCTTCTACTCGTCGACCCGCAGCAGAACTCAATGTTTATTACGAACGGGGCATAAATACAGCGAGACAGGCGTGTGTACAACAACGAGGCCGCTCGAACGGCGCTCAGGACTTGGCGGGCGGCCGGGCGGCGACGGCAAGGCTCTCGGCCCACTCGTACGCGCCCTGCATCGCCTCGCAGAGGTGGGCGCCCACTCGCTTCAGGTCCGCGATGCCCACCTGCTTGCCGGCGAACGCGCCCGCGTCGAAGCCCGCGTACGTGGACTCGAGCGTGTAGCAGCGCTCGACGCCGAACTGCCGCCACAGCGTCACGCGCGCCGACGGCTCCTTGCTCTTGGTGACGGCGAAGCGGCAGTCCTTCAGCGAGAAGCCCTCGCCCAGCCGGTCCAGCAGCTCGGGCAGCACCACCACCTGACCGGAGTGCCGAAGCGCCTGGTCGTCCGGCCGCCACGACTCTTCGGGGCTGTTGCCGTACGTGAACACGTTGGACTTGCGCGAGTGCCCGTGCAGGTCCACGATGCAGAAAGGCGCCTTCTTGAGCACTTCCGTCTGCAACGAGCGGTCAGAGAAGCAGGCGAGAAGCTCTCACCATGTACTGAACGACGCCCTTCGCGTGGAAGACGGTCGGGTGGCGCGTGGCGGACGGCCGGTCCCACACACGGTTCAGGTCGATGCCCGCCAACGAGCAGCGATGGCTTCCGTTGATCACGCCGTCCGGGTTCAGGCACGGAATGATTTTGAAGACGAAACGACGTCGCAGTCGATTGGCCACTTCCGTGTCGGCGGTCAGCGCTTCCAGGATGCCTGCAAGTGGAGAGTGTGGAGAAAGACGGGTGTGGAGGTTACCGTGCATGATCCAGCTCGCATTCGACTCGCCCGGATGCACGCGGGCCATGAAGAGGACGAACGGCCGCTCGCGCACCTCCTCGACCGTCCCGCCGGCCGTGATCGTGAGCAAATCGAGCGGATTCCCGCCCAGCGTTTGGGTCAGGCGGTCGGAGCGCACGTAGACGTCCGGCTTGGTCGCACTTCGCGCCAAGATCAACTCCAGATTGGACTGAAAGCACAACAATTGAAACAACAGATGAGGGAAAAGCAAACGAACCCGAAGGTAGGAAAACGTGTATGGGAAGTGGTAGGCGATGTAGCAGACGTCGGCCGCGTGTCGGAAGCGGATCGTGAACCGAATGGAAAAGTAGCTCTTCGTGTCCGATTGGCCGCCGTTCGCCGTCGACTTGACCGAGGCGGCCGTCTTCGGCGGAGTGCCATTCGGAGCCGCCGGACCGATGGATTGAGTTCGGCGGCGGGTGGTCGGCGCCTTTCGGTTCTCCTCGTTCTCGTTCGGCGGACCCGTCATGTAGAGGTTGCGGTAGTAGCAGACCGAACTGCCCGCTCGAACCCAACCCGGACGGCCCATCTTGGCTTCCGTCACAGAGAACATAACCGGCTGCATGCCCTTGGAGAACATCGACGTGTTCTTCAGGCAGTTGATGATCTCAAACGTGTACGAAACGTTCGGCTGGTTGTTCGAGACCTGAACGAACGAAGGCTAGTGAAATGAACGAGGAAAAGAATGCAAACCTCGAAGTAGAACCACTGGTAGTGCGGACGGGCCTCGTTGATGTCGGGCGAAAGGACGAGCTCGTAGTGCGTGTCCGTCACTTGGATGGCCGACCGCAAGTTGCCGGACTCGTAGCGGCTCTCGAACGCTAGGTGGTCGAGGCCCGACACGAAGCGCCCGCACCGCTCGAGATCGTTGTTGCCCAGCGGCGAGGTCTGCCGCGTCGTTCGGCCGGCCTGCGAGTCCACGTGCAGCTGATCCAAGTCGAAGACCACGCGCGGTTTCGCGTTCTGCGATTGGACGCGCGCTTTGGCCAGCTTCTGCACCACCGTCTCCCTGAAACGAAAGAAATGAACAAAAGGATTAACGGAGGCAAAAGAAATGTGGCTCGGTGTACAACTGAAGCGAGTCGGGATGCTCACTTCAGCTAAAATGCCGGGCCCTCGTTTGCTCTAACCTTGTACTTGAGACGAACGAACACGAGCAGGACGTCCGTTTTGATTCAAGGTAAACGACCCCTTTTGCTGCCCCTCCGCCCCGCAATCCTTCGCCCAACCCACTGAGCCACGCAGCCCATCGCTCAACAGGCGAACCAAAAGGCCCTTGAACGAGGTGGCTTTTTGCGAGTGCGAAAAGCAGATGGGTTTTCCGTTGAATAACGACGAATACATGGAGAGATGCCTCAATTCGAGCAGCAGAAGACGATCAAGATGCTTACCGCATGGACTCCTGATTTTGCAGCAGATCCTTCCGCTCGGTCTCGATGTTCGGGTCGGCGAGCTCCGGGTAGGCGATCTTCACGAACTCGCCCACCGACTTCGTCTGCTGGCAGTTGGCCATCAGGCGGTCGCGGTGCGTGGACTCAGCGGTGGCGGCCGTGGAGGGCGGCGGCGAGGGGATCGGGCCCGCGTTCGTGCGCCGCAGCTTCGGGCTCAGGGCGTTCGCCCGCGTGGCGCCCTGTTCGTGTTCTTGGAACATGTGCACGTAGCGCTCCTAATAGAAGACGAGCAATAAAGAAGCAAACGTGAGAGAACGAACCTTCAGCTCTTGGAATTTCTGGCGCGTGTATTTGGGCAGAGCGAAGGAGGCGGACGCCCCGTGGCCGGTGAGCGCCCGATCCTCCTCGTCATCGGAATTCATGAGCTCGTCCATCTCCTCGTCCTCCTCGCCGCCGCCGAGCAGCTTGCCGCCCGCATTGCTGAAGCCCATGAACGAGTCCTCCTCCTCGTCGCCGCCATCGTCATCTGCAAGCGAGTGGAAAATAAACACGAACGAGGAGAGCGAGCGGATTTCGAAGGCGCGAGACCGCCGTCTTCATCCACTTGGCCGCCCGAATGCTCACCGCTGTCCGCCTCCTCGATGGCGCTGTCGTTGTTGTCGACGCTCTTGTTCTTGCGGAAGGGCGACTTGGGCCGGGCTTTGCTCAGCGAACTGAAAGCGAACGGTTGAGCGAAAGAATCCCTCGTTCCCCACTGACTTGTGTTTCGTGCGGGGCGGCGGCTTGACCAAGGCGGCGGGATCGTTGGGCAGCGGGAAGGTGAGCGGAAATCCCTGGACGGGGACGGGGAACGGCAGTTGCGGGAGGCAGCGAATGCAGAGGGCGCACAGCGAGTCCTGCAACAAGAAGGTCCTTCTTCCCGCACGCAACAACCGACGGAGCAGGCGGGGCGCCATCCGCAAATGAACGGAACTCACTTGGAGTTGGGCGGTGTTCGTGAGCAGCCCCTTTTTGCTCGCGAACTTCGTGCGGTCGTCGGCCAGCTGCGTGATGGAGGACTCGCACATCTCGAGGATCTTCAGGTTCGCCAGCTCGTCCTTGCCCTTGCGGGTCTTCGAGAGGTGCCGAATGACCGCCACCGCGATCAGCGAGATCTCGGAGTGCACCGAGTCGAAAGCACGCCGTTGGAAGTGGTTCTCGAAGATGCTCTTGAGCACGCCGATCACGCCCTGGTCCAGCAGGTAGAGCTTGTTCTTGCCTGGAAACAACATCAATGAGTGCTGAATGTAATAGGCCGGAGGAAAGGGGGGACCAAGAGAAATGTAAGCGATCTTCTTCGAAATCCGCGGGTGTAGTGAGTTGCGGGAAGAAGGTCGCTTTCCCCCGCAGCGGGGGGTCGATCTACGAGACGATCAGCACCCGGGTTTCTTTGCGATTCCGAAACCGAGCAATTTGCGCCTCGAGAAGGGGGAAGAAAGAAGAAGAAGCCGCCCATTCGCCCCGAAACCGCAAAGTGAAGGCGGCCGGCGGAAGAGGACGATTACGTCCGCAAATCCCCGTTCCGCCCGCCCCCAAAAGTAATCGCTTCTTTCCGCCCGTTCGATTCCGGACGGAACATCTGCGATAATAACCGCTGGGCCGTTCGGAAGAAAGAAAGACGGAAGAACGTCCTCCAATCCACTTCTTCCTCTTCCGCCCGGCCGGCCGGTCTTTGGCCGCAGAAGAACGCTCGTCCTTATGGAAATTCGAGCCCTTCGAGATGCGAAAACAATCGACCTCGAAACAACGGCGGGATTGTTTGCCAACAGAAAACGGAGGGAGCAGACGACCACCCAAATCTCGATTGCAATTCACGATGGATCGGCCGGCTTTTGAAAGGAACGCCTCGAATGGCCGCTCGAATTCCGTCGGCCTCGAGGCCAAAGAGCGAAACGTTCGGCGGGCGGCGACGTGCGGGGCGGGAAGTCGTTAATTCCCGCTCCCTCCTTCTGCCGTGTCACCCAGCCGGCCGGCCGCTCTAATCCGCGGGGATATTTTTGATAAGAGGGAGGCCGTACTTTTGGTCACGGAAGGAGCGAAAAGGCGGCTCGTTTCGGTCGACATGAGCGTGTCCAAAAGGAGGAGTTTCCCACCGGTCAACCGCAGGATTCCCACGAGCACGCGACTGCGGAGCGGAGATCGCTGCTCGTATTTAAAGCCGGCTACTTTCCCCCGAATGCCACCGAAAGAACGTTCTCTTTACGAATCCCACCGGCTAATTGCACGACTCGTGCCATTCGGCCGCTGTTTCGAATCGTACGCTCATTTCCGGTGGATTTCGACTCCCGCCGGCCACCGGCCGCCTGCAGCGGTCCAGCGAGCGCGAAGAAAAGCGGGTGGTCGTTCGGGCGGACTTCCGATCTGTTCGAAAATACCCGCGGATGGGGAAACAAGTGGGATGGAGGCCAAACGGGCAAGAGGGGGCGGACTTACGGTTCTTCGTGACGTAGAAGAGGATCTCCACTAGACGGGCCATTTTGTCCGCCGCCGTGTACGCGTCCGGGTTGGTGGTGCGCGGCACGAACGGCAGGCTGTCGGCGCACTCGATCGCGTTGTAGGCGACGAGGACGTTCGTGAAGCGCTCCGCGAACTGCCGGTCGCGGCCCATCAGCTGGGAGTTGCGAGCTGAAAGCAAACGAGCGTTAAGCGGATTACTCGAGACTATTGTTTCGATTACACCCCAACCTTTTCCATTGTGGACGGCAATTTTAACATCAGCCATCAAAGAAGTCCTGGATATAAACGGAAGAGTCAATTTCGCCCGATTAAAAGCCGCGATCTGCCGTCCGTTAGATCGAAAAGCGGGACGTGACTTCCAACTGTTTGCAGAACGAGGAAAAGAACAGTGCGGGCGGGCGGGCCAAAAGGAAACCTGATCCTCCGATTCAATCCGAACTGTTCGAAGCAATGGCGGGCTGTTTCCGCTCGATTGGAGTGCAAACACCCGCTCGCTATTCCCGCTACTTGCTCATTTCGTGGAGGGCGTCGATCAGCTGGTGGATGGTCTCCTTGCAGGGCGGATCCCTCTCCAACTGCTTCATGATTTGACTCAAGGGATCGCCCGTGGGCAGTGCGGGCGGGACGGCGGAGAAGATCGGCCGCAGGACGGCGACCAGCGGCGTGTGAGCGGACCGCAGGAAGCAGTAGGTCAAGAGCATTGGGCAGATTCGGATACCATGTTCCCAATAGGGGGCAATAAGAAATGGGATGACGTGCACAATTCAGCCGTAAGGCGACCACTCATGCACCTGACCGCCGCCGCCGAAAACAAATGAGTTCGGAGGCTTCCGGGTTGATTTCTTCCTTTCGGCCGGCCACCCCGCTTGCCGGCTGATCTCTGGAGAGCGTCCGGAGAGCCGAACGGATTTCGAAAAGCCGCCGTCTTTTTTATCACTCCCCTTCCGTTCCGTTCGACCCGTCCGTCCGGCCGCCTCGTGCCTTTCGACGGCTCGCTCGTATCAGGACGTCCCGTTCGACTGTTGGCCGCAAAAGACGAGCGGCCATGCCCAATTTTGAAGGCAGACAAGTTCAAGTTGCGTTGCGGAGTTTAAAAGAATTTTTGCGGTCATTCTGCGCAAATTAGTGTTGCCTTCAGTTAGTGGGCGATCACCAACCTTTTTTCCTTCAAAACAAGCGAATTCTTCCGCTTTCTCATCACTCATTCTTTCGGCCAACAGTTGGCCGGCGACGGGCACTTGGCGGCTGGGAGGAGGAGAATGCGGGCGTATTTTTGAGTTCGGCCGTCCAAAAGGCGGCCGGAAAGCAGAGCCTGATCGAAAACATGCCGAATTTTGCGGCCAAACAGCCACGCAAAAGCAAGAAGGAGATCTGGGAACAACGAAAAAACCAAACAGCCCAACAGAAACGATTAATCGTCCTTGCTCTTACCCAACAGAAGGTGGCTCCATTTTGTAGTGGAAAGTGGGGAAAAATTTCGTTTGAATCGCCGTTGAATTCGCTGACGACTGCTCATTAGGACGAATGGGGGATCTCTTCCGTTGAACAAACGACCATTCAAGTTTGCGGACAAAACGAACATCACTCGAGTCGTCTGAACGAAGAGCAAACAAACGAGGAGGAACGTACTTCCTCTCGTTTTTCGCAGGGGAACGGCGAGTGTTCGCGATCATCCCGCCCCGCACACTCGAACGAAACAGACGGAAGAGAGCGGGAACCCAAAGAACTCGAAAACGAGTGGACTTACGCGACTTGAGCGCCTTGCAAGTGAACCGCAGGAGGACGAGCGTGCACGGGATCCGGTCGACCTCCAGAATGCGGACGGCCAACACTTGCAGCAGGCCGAGCAGGCGGATCTTCAGCAGCAGCTTTGAGTCCTTGGAGCACACCCGCACGGTCGTTGTGATCAGGATCTCCGTGCTCATGACCACGAACGGCGAGGGGTTCGCGTCGGCGAGGTGGCTGCGGATGGCGCGCAGAAGGAAGTTCGCGGCGTCCAGTTGGGCCATTTGCCGCAAGCGACGCTGCTTGCACGCCTTCGTCCCAACGGTCACGTAGCCCTCCAGCAGGCGGCACAGGACCATCACGGTCATTTCATCCGAGGCCAACTGAAAGCAAGGAGAGTGGACCGTAGAATCAAACGGAGAACTCACCTCGATCGCCTTCAGCAGTCGCAGGATTCGGTTCTCGGTCGTGTCCTTGGCCAACTGCTGCCCGCTCGGGTGGAAGCCCATCGCTTGGGAGCCGCCGGCCGACGTGCTCGGCGGTCCTTCGGGCGACGAGGACGAGGAGCTCGCCGTCTTGATCGAGGAATCGCTCGGCGGGGAGGCGGCCGAGATGTTCGTGAAGGAGGTGGCGATCGTGGACGTGGACATCCGCCGGCCGACCGCCGACGTTCCCGCGTCCGCGCTCATCAGACGCCGCCGTCCGCTGGGCGACGGGACGGAGCAGCGAGGGCCCGCTTTGCGCACCGACGATTTCGAGCCCCGCTTCGGCTTCTTGCTCGTGCGGGGCGTCGAGGTTGAAGCGGAGGGGTTGGAGTTCGTGGACGACGTGGACGCGATTTTCGTCCGCTTCTTCACGATTTTCTTCTTCTTCGCCTTCTTCGGCGAGACGGTCAGGAATCTGAACGGAGAGCAAAAGAAACAATTGAAAGAAAGAGTGTCCATTCACTCGTACAAGGCGGGCATCGCCGCCGTCTGGCTGTTGAGCAGCTTGTCGACCTCCCGGGCCACATCGTTCTGGTCTTCGGGCTTGGATTGGTTCAGGCACAAATCGATGAGCACTTGGAAGAGTTCGGTTAGGTGGGTCACGCGAGTTTCCCTGAACGACGGATGAGAACGGAGAGCGGAAGGAGTGGACGTACCCGCTGATCAACGACGTCAAATTGTTGAGGGCGGCGGCCAACATTGAGGATCGGCGGGCGGTGGACGAAAGACGGAGTGGAGAAACCGGAATGAATCGGAGGTTCGCTCGGCTTTTCGGTTGGTTGTCGAGTTCTTCGGTCAACCCATCTGCAACTCCCGCCTGAACGACTCACAAGAAATGGATGAAATATGCGACTCGTTCAATCGACGAGGTGGCTGGAAGAAACCGGGCGAAACGAGTGGCTCAATCGAATTTATTCTCGCGAATCGAAGGACCACTTGAGCAGAAGAAAAGGCGGGAACCTAGACGGAAACAAGCGAACGGATGGGCGGACAGTCGGGCGGGATTGTACACGTGTTGGTCCTCTTCGACGCTCAACGTTCGCGGAGTCCACCGCTCTGAAATCAGAGGAATTACATGGGTAAAAGAAGCAGACGGTTATTTTTGTTGTGCGTTCTTTTATGTTTAGAAATTTCGGCCACTTTGTTCCGCTTGGTGCACACGAAACATCCGACCGAAGATCTCCGAAAAGCCGGCTGGGCGGCGGCCAAAAAGCAGGCGGACGAGCGGGCGGGAAGGTTGCCAAGGGCAACTTTGGCCGCTCCCGTCCCGCCCGTTTCGAACGCATTTCGTGAACAACGAGCGGAAGATTTCAACAACAACAACGAGAGAGTTTTCAACACAAACCGCTCAAAAGAAACGAGTGGGAACTCACGTTGATGACCGCGCACTCCTCCGCGTCGGGCAGCCGCCGCCGCAAGTGGAACGGGAGGTCGAGCTCGTCGATGCGAACCGCGCCGCCGCCCGTCTTCGATTTGGCCGCCGATTCTGAAGGGAGCAGTCACGATGGAAAGGAAGGAATGAACTCACGGCCTCCGCTGCTCGACTGGGCGGCCGGCGCTTTCGCGGGATCGAAACGGGGCACGTCGCCGTGATGTCCGACGAATTTGATCATCGGTTTGCGCGGTTGCGAGGAGAGCTGCAAGCGGGATGCAATAAACGAGCAAAAAAGAGGACGAACCTGCCGAATGGCCTGCAAACCGGTGGACAGCCGCATTTCGTCGCCCTTCTTCACCGCTTCTTTCGGTTTGACTTCTGGATTCGAGGCGACGGCGAGCGGTTTGGGGCGAAGGACAAAAGCGATCAGGCGGGTAAGAAAGCCGCCCGCACTGTTCGGAGCTCCGCGGAACAGTCTGAAGAACAATGGGGTTATCAGAGGCCACATGAATTTGGAAGGAAGCGCAAAAAATTCGATTGCTATAAACTAAACGAAAAAAGCCGATTCAACGAACGAAACACGAGCCACAACGACCAAAATTTACGTTCGAATGGCGGTCGACAAGCGGAGAAACGCGGGCATTCCGTTCGGAAAAGAATCGAATCAATTGCGCATCGATCAACGGTGGAAGATCCCCGAAATCCGCGGCTTCTTTTCGCCCACGTGCAGCAGACGGGGGAGCGGCGAGAAGGCGGAAGGCCGACCGCAACACAAGGCCAAAGCCGCTGTCTTTGAAGAGAATCCGCTCGTGACCACTCGCCCGCTTTCTGGCGGTGATTTCTGGCGTCCTTTGCGAAACGCCCGCTTGTCGACGTCTCCTTACAAACTTGGGTTATAAACAAGAGTTGTTTTGTGTAGAGCGGGTTGTTTGTCGTCTTGTTGGCGTGGATTATTCTCGTGTATTCCCTTCCATCGAATTTCCATTCAATTCTTTTTAGATGCGACCCAGAACGACGACCAAACCGGCGCCCCGCCGGCTAAGCGAACCGACGACGGGCGTGGACGTGGTGCACGGCGTGCTCGTTCAGATGGCCCGCAAGTTGTTGTTCGTGCCGCCGCTGAAGAAGGCGCTCTTCTACCTGGCGATGATCAGCGCCCTCTCGACGATCTCGCTGTACGTGGACCTCCCGGAAAATTATTTCATGCAGGCAAGTCTCTTTGGTTTGTTCCTCGTTGATTGTTCGTTGGTATAGAAACACAACGTCTTCAATGTCTACGGAACGAAACTGGGATGGTTTTGGACGGTGACGGTGATGGCGCCGTTCATCGCACTCACCTCCTTCCTGCACCACAACTCGACGGCCCTCACGTTCGCCCACCTCCTCCGCCTGATCGTGGCCACGCTCTTCTGGTGGGGATGCACGAACACGTGAGTTCTCTGCCTTGTGTTCTTTATTCTTGCTTGTTTGTGTTCAGATTCACGTTCTTCGAGCGGATGACCGGCAAGTGCATGGGCGCGACGGCCGGACAGCGGCGAGAGTGCTTCGATCTGGGCGGCAAGTGGGTGCCCGGCTTCGACATCTCCGGCCACACGTTCATCCTCCTCTACAGCATCCTGCTGATGAGCGAAGAGGTGCGTTCTCCCAACTGCTTTTTCATTTTTCTCCGTGGTGTTTGCAGGCGATCTCATTCCGCAACTGGCCGCTTTCGCCGAAAGCGACGCCCGTGCGGCCGCCGACCAAGGGCGACCAGACGGAGTTCCAGAAGAGGACACGCACCGTTCAGTGGCTCTTCATCGGCATCTTCTTCGTCCACATCATTTGGGTTCGTCCACCTTCTCTCTTCAGTTTATTGCATTGGTTTTGCAGGACTTCCAACTGGTGATCACCTCGCTCTACTACCACGCGATCTCCCACAAGGTGCTCGGCGCCCTCTTCGCCGTCGCCTCGTGGTTCGTGACGTACCGCGTGTGGTACCCGAAGTACTTTCCGCTGGGCCCGATCCAACGGCACTCCAAGAGCTTCTAATCCCCAAATAGCTTTCTTTCCTTCAAAACAATTCGGGCACTCTCATCTTCTTTCGTTCTACAGCTTTCTTGTTAGTTAATGTGCTTTACGCTCCCAATTGTTGTTCTGCCTTCCCCCACTCACTCGTACGTGTTATTCTCAACACCAATTGCCTCGTGTCTTCTCACATAATTGAGTACAACGAAAGGAGTATTGCCCACGTGTTTCGTCGAACAGCAATGAATAAACAGGAGATGAATCGATCACGAGCGGACAATAATTTCGACCCTTTGCATGGAGCAGCGGGAGCGAACCGACGAAGCAGGAGATTCGTCGAGTGGAGCCTTCCGTCAGGCGAGCGGAGCACAGGCGAGTAACCAGACGAACATGTGTCTATTTGAATCAGCACATCTTGAGCGATCATCTACGCGCTGGAGAAATTAAGTAAACACACTAACTATTGGGCAAGAAACAAGGGAAGCGTTGTTAACGACTGGATCGCTCAAATGGCGTCAAACGTCTAAAATGTAAGTGATTTGGGAGCATTACAAATCGGAAGAGAAAAATCACTCCGTTCATGAGTTAAAATCACACACTTCCGGCAAATATGTAAATAAAGAGCACAGCGGTGTGTCGATGGACAATGCTTTAATGCTGAAGACTGCAAATGACGTTTGCATGAGAAGAAACGGATTGGTAAACATTTACCGAACGAGTGGTTCATTTGTCATCGAGCTATCAACCTCCCGTCCGGAAACAGCGGTCGGTTGAAAGGTCTTTATTCCAATAAATATTCCTACGTGCAGTAGCTTTCGTCGCCCCACACGCGAGCGCCGTTTGTGCGCGGATTTTCTTTTGCCTCGCTCTCTCCTTCTACTTCTTCGTTCGTTTCATTGCGAGCAACATGCGGACGGGAGCGACGAGCGGCGAGCGCACGCACACAGCGGTGCGTGCGCCTGCCCGCTCTTCACCCAGCCAGCGCGCTCGGGTTGCGGAGCCGCTGTGGCCTAATGGATAAGGCGTCTGACTTCTACTCTACTCAGTAAGCAATCAGAAGACTGTCGGTTCGAGCCCGACCAGCGGTGTCTTTTTGCCGTTCTGAACGTTCCATTTTGTCCCAAATGACCTAAGGAATCGATTGCCGTAGAGATCTTCTCGAAATTCCACCGTTTAGCCGAGTTATGGTCAAAATACTGCAATTTTTGCTCATAGAATCGGCTAGATGAGATGCGGGGGTTGCTTTATGCAAACATTGTGTCTAGTAACGCTTACGGGTCATCTAGACAAGCTATGAAAGTTTCAGAAGCCAGGTCGTCGATTTTGGGTTGTTATGAACGTTTATCGCCCCCACGACTTGCTTCGTGTTTCTGCCTGTTGGCTTATAGTCAGCCGTCGTTCCAAGCGTGGTCTCAGTACGAGCAGCAAGTTCCATGCGCTACAAGAGCTTCTGCGCGGTGAAACGGCTTTTTAAAGAAAAGCGTGGCAGAAGTCACGGACGAAAATCACAAGACTGGTGGCACCAGCCCCTCCGGCGGTGGACTTGTCTTTGCTTCCTTATTATTGAAGTTCTTTCGATCGCGCAATGATCCTTTGGCAACTGAACAATTGTCTTTTCTTAATCAGTAGAATGGCAAACTGTGCAGTGAAACCCGTGTGCAATCCATTGATTTATTGCCTTCTGCGAGCAAACGGGGAATGTCATGAGCAGAAATCCGGGAATCATCGACGACAAACAACAAACAAACACAATTCATCTAAATGGAAACACTGGCGTGGACACGTGGATCGGAGATGCAAGTGTGCAATCAAAAGAGAGCGGATTGCACGTGGAAGTGGAATAGACGAGGAATGCGTGGAGGTAACGAGGAAGAGAAGAGGAATTGGTGTGTTGAGTGAAAGAAACGAGGCGAACGGGCGGCTCACAGATCGCGTTCGGTGCTCGGCGGAATGAAGCGACCTTCGAGCACGCGCACTCGGGCCTCCAGGTCCTCGAAGCGGCGGGCGATCTGGTCGTGGCTGAGGGCGGGCGGCTCGCGGCGGGCGATCTTGGCGGGCGGCTGCTGGTTGAGGGACTCCGAGCTGCTGGGCGACGAGCACTCGCCGCCGTTTTGGTCCTCCTTCTCCTCCTCAGGCCCGAAGAAGCGGTCCATCAGGCTGCCTGCAAGCGGTTGGTGAACGAAAGAAACGAAGGGGAAGAAACGAACCCTTGAAGTCGTCCGCACTCTTCTGCTTCTTGCCGCCGCCCACCTCTTGGGCGATCTGCTCGCGGAGTTGGCGGAGGACGACGTCCCACTCGCCCACCGCCTCGACCACGCACGCCGTCTTCACTTGATCGTAGCCGAAGCTGAAAGGCCGGGGATGAAGGAAGGAATGCAATGGAAGGCTGCTCACTAGGCGGTGATGATCTGCCCGGGCAGCAGTTTGGAGCGGTCGACGGCCGAGTTCGTGGTCCGGTTGGGCGGGAAGAAGTCCTCGTCGTTGGCCTTGCAGAGGACCGGCTTGTTCGTGCCCTGCACCCGCATGAAGATGTACGTCTGCCGGATGCGGTAGGCGGCGCGGGCGGGATGCTCAAAGTCGGGCGTCGGGGTAGCCGAGTGGCTGCTCGCACGAGAGCGCGTGTTGCTGTGCTGGACGGCGCCTGTAAGTAGGAGACGATTAGAGAAAGTTGGTAGATAGAAAGGATTGGTAGTTGCTATCGTCAATTTGTTTCGTTCTTTCGGTTGTTTCCTCTCTTTACCTCCGGCCGCTGAAAGAGAAGTGGGACTCGCTGCAGCTCGAAAGTGGTCGGTCAGGTCGACCGCCTCGTCGCCGAGCTCGTTCTTGCCCGCACTAAACGAAAGGAGGTCCTCTCGACGGACGGCAGGAACGAACCCGAGGAGCGAGACGAGCTCCCGGACGAACGTGCCGACCGCTTCGTCCGCTCCGGCGGTCTCCAGACGGGCGCTCGCCTCGTCCTCGTCGATCTCGCCGCTGGCCAACTCTTCGAGCACCTTGAGGGCGACTTCCCGCTGGTCCTCGGTCAGCAGGGAGTTCATCAGGGCGATCGTCTTGTCGTCCAGCGGCTCCCGCTCTCCGTCGGCCGTCTTCTCGTCCGTTGCCGCCTGCACGCCGTCCGTCGCCTCGACCAACGGCAGACGCCCTTTGCAGTGCTTCCGATGGCGACTGAACGAAGAGAAGAATGGAAGAGGAGATGCGAGCAGAAGGACGTACGCAGGATTCGAGCCGCCGGTCAGTTTGGCGACGAGCAGCTTGTGACACACGCGGCATTGGACGTAGTTCGTGCGCTCGAAGGCCACGTGAGGCCCCGCGCGGAACATGATGCGATTGAAGTGGGAGGACTCGCTCTCCGATTTGCCGTACGTGTTGAATGAGAGGCGTTTCTTGGCGGCCGGCAGTCGCTCGTCCGCCTTCAGGACGCGGTCGATGTCGCCCTCGGTCAGGTCGACGGCGGCGGTCGGGAGCGGCGGGGAGAGCGGGGGTTTCGCGGCGGCGCGCTTCATTTCTTTCGGCAAGAGCGGACTGAAAGACGGACGATGAGGGCGGCGGCCGATCGCGAGCAGAGCCGATCAAAGATTGCGAGCACAAAAAGGACGACCCCAGGAACGATCCCAGCAAAGAGATCAGTCCTCCATCAATCGTCCGATCGATCGGAGAACAGAAGGAATCCTCGAATCATATTCGAGGACAATCGCGTGTGAGTGCGGGAAAACGAGGCGAAGAAACGAGCGGACGAAAACGCGAGAATCGAGTGCAGACGACCACCGGCGGGGCGAATGAAAGGGCGGACGGGAAGCAACGTTGATATTCGCCCGGTCGTGCGGAGTGCAGAGCGGCGAGGCCCCGCATCGACCCGCCGACCGTCGATGCGAAGCGAAAGCGACCGGCGGGCCGCGGGGAGAGCGGCGGACGGGCGGCGGGCGGACCGAGCGGATGGGCGAGTGGGGACCGGGCGGGAGTCGAAACGCGTGCGTGTGTCGAGAGTCCCGATCGAAAGACCCCGTCGCCCCTCCGCCGCCGTCGCGCCCCTCGACTGTTGATTCGGCGGGCGCTCGATCGAACTCGTCGCCCGCTTTCGTCTTCTTTCGACGGTGGTTGATTGGAAGGAGTACACTTGCTTTCGATCCACGGAATGCCCTTGTTTCAATCACTTGCTTTCATTTGCTTGTTTCTTTGTTTCAATGGAAAAAGAAACGAACCGTTCATGCGCTTGTTCCCGACCACGGACAGCGAAAAGCCCCGCTCGGCGGACGACGAGAAGCCATCGTCCTTCTGCAAACAACGGAGGTCATTGACACGTGGACGACCGAAGGAACAAACCGAGTAGTAGTCGCCGTTCTCCCGCTTGCTCTTCGATCGCGAGTCGAATCCGTCGCGAGGGGGCAGTTGGACGTTCGTGGGTAGGAGCTTTTTGAGGAGATCGTGGACGTCCATCTCTTCCAGCGGGGTCTTCTCTTCCTCGTCCACCGGCGGCTCGTACTCGGCGAGAGTCTGCGGAAAGAAGTTAGAAAGAAAAGAGGACAAAGGAACACTCACCCGTTTGCGCACCGGAACGCCCAGCTTCTTCTTGCGGCTGAAGGCCTCCACGTACGGGATCAAGAAGGACAGCGGTTTGTACAGCGTCCACGTGGACTCGCGGCCGTAGCGCTCGTGCTCGGAGATGAACCGCCGCTTCAGAATGCGGAATTTGTCCCTCACACTCGTCGCTGCAATCAAACGAGCGATTAGTGAGTGAAAGACCTCTACCACTCACACTGCGGCAGGCTGGCGCCCTTCGCGGCGATGCGCTCTTGGATGCGAGTGAAGGCGCGATGTCGCTGGTTGTCATTGGAGTAGTCCTCGTGGTGGATGTCCCAGAGGGCGGGCTCGGCGGCGATCTGCGTGATGATCAGCCGGGTCAGCTGGTCGTCGTTCATCACTTCGCCTTTCTGCAAGTGGAGGAGTCAGTGGAGGAACAGAACAGCAAGGAGTAATCGAATAATGCTCGAATTCGATAACCGAACGAAATCCCCCTCCCCACCGCTCGCCTGCCGCACACACGTGTGCACGAGGGGCGCCTGACCGCCGCCGCCCCCTCGACGTCCGCCAGCCGGGCGGGCGGTCGAGGTCGGCGGGCGCGGTGGGAGCGCCGCAAGCCGCCGGCATTCGGCGCGCTGGCGGGCGGCCTTGAAAAAAGAAGATGGCGCGGGGGAAGTGGAGCGGGGCTCTCGAAGTGGCGACCGGGCGCCGGGCGGCCGGCCGGCCGGGTGGCGGATGGCGGCGTCCGCGGTGACGAGGCGCGGCGGAGGGCCGGCGGAGGGCGGCGGTGCGGTTGGCCGGACCGTCGGCGAGTGTCCGCCGCCCGCCTGCCCACAGCGAGCGGCCAAAACGCGCCCGCCGGAGGGCACGCGGACGAAGCGGGAGGCCGGCGGGTCGCCCAACCCCCCGCCTTTCGCCCTCCAGAAGCTCCGCGGAGCGCCAACGGCGACCGAATTCTCCGCTTCCCCGCCCGCCAATGTGTGGAGAAATGCCCAAGTTGCAAGAGAAACGGTGCAATGGTGGATTGCGGAGCGAAAGGAACGCGCAATGTTGCGTGGAAATCAAGCGCCCATCCGAAAGCAGACGGCAACCTACGAGAAGATTGGCGATCGCCACTTCGGCCTCTTGGTATTTTTCTTCGTCCGCCTCGCCGTCGTCTGCCTCGCCGGCCGCCGGTTCGTCCTCTTCGTCGGGCGGCAGTTCGAAATTCCCGTACAGCGAAGCGACCTGCAAAGCGGGCGGAGGAGTGATCGAACGCAACGGAAAGCGGGCACCTCGTCCGTTGCGTCCCGCTCGGCGTTCTCCGCGGAGGCCGGCCGGTCATTCCGTTTGGCCGCGCGCTGCTCGGCGGGCACCACGGGCGGCTGGAACAACAGGCGGCGGTCGGCGAGCCGAAAGCGAGAACTCACGGCTCGCGGGCGCAATCGGCGGCCCTCCTCCTCCTGCGGCTGGAAAGTCTTGAGTTCGGAGAGCTCGTCGAACTCCTCGGCCTCCTCCTCCTCCAGGCCGTTCGAGTCGCGCTCGTCCCACCCGTCGGCCTCGTTGAGAATCTCTTCGTCCATCTCCTCGTCCTCCACCGTCCCCTCGGTTCGCTCCGAGCGGCTGCGTTCCGCGCGCTCCCGCGCCTCCCGCTTGCGCTGGCGACGCTCCCGCTGGAGTTTCATCTTGCGCTCGTGACGCTCCTTGGCGGCCGCTTGCGGTGGGTTGGGCATTGGGGGCGGTAGGAAGCGAGGGGGAACTGAAACAAAGGCGTGGATGAGGTGGTTAGAAACGAGGAATAAACGGAACGAATGCTCGAAAGCACACGAAAGAACGGACGATGAAGTCGGAAAAGCGAAAAGTGACCACGAAACGAACGTCAAAGCGGAGTGCGCGGCGAGCGGGACGCCCCGCAAACTCCCGACTAAACGACCTCAACACCCGCTCGCCCGCGCTCGCCCGCCGCCCGCTGCTTCGACTTCGGGGGGCCGCCTCGCGTTTGTTCGCCCCGCTACGTGGTCGGCGGTTCTGCGGAGGTCGGCGGAGGGCGAGGAGTCGCGACTCCGCTCCCTTCGTCGTCGTCATTACAACCCGGTGATTGCGGGCAGGGGAGAGCGGCCATTCACACGAGTGGAATGAACATCTGGACGACCTTTCGGTTGCGGGGAAGAAAGAAGTGCGCGAAAAGGCGGCAGGAATTCCATCCGTTTGCTTCACGGAAATTCCGCCCTGCCGGCCGACCTCCTTCTGCGCTCCAAGTGAAAGCGAAAGGCGTGTGAAGGAGGCCGAGCGGCAGAAACCGCAAGGAGGACGGCCGGCTGACCGCCGCCGAATATCCCGCCCGGGCGGCCGGCCGAGGCCTCGACTCTCTCCGCCCGAAAGGCCCGCCGACGATGCTGCCCGCCGCTCGCAAGAGGCCCGCAAACCGGCCGGCTTCACTCCGAACCGCCCGACACGCCCGTGTGCGCCCGCTCGCTCGCCCGCTTCTGCCCGCCCGGGCCGCTCGGAAATCGCGGGGCTTCACGCTCCCGCTCGCCCGACCGCCCGTCGCGTCCCGGGCGGCGGGAGTGGCGGTCGAGCGGCGGATTTTCGTGACGCCGACGGTTGCCGGCCGTCGTTTTGCTCGCGGTTCGTCCCGCTCGGCGGCGATCTTATCGACCGGAAGCCAACGCGGCGGTCGGATCGTCCGCGAAAGAAGCGGGTATTGATTTCGATCGTAGACATTCGCCCGTCGATCATCCGCCCAAGAGAAACCGCAAGGAAAAGCGCAGGGATTGCTTGGCAACGAGCGGCACAAAAGAACCTCCAAGTGAACCGAAAGCCGCCGGTGGTCATTCGCGAGCAGGAAAGGTTGGACCAGTGGCGACAAAAAAGCATGAACACACATTTCAAGCAACGATTAATCGTTAAAGCATAATTGAAGGCATTGTTCTATTCTGCTTTGTTGCTTACGGTATTCTCCAGTAGTCTGCACGTAATCAAGTGCGTTCATTTGTGTCGAAATTCACACAAATCACGAGCCACCGAGTGAGCAGTCGGGGCGGAGTGTAATGATCGGGCAAATCGAAGCAAACGACGGTCGAACGGCGGCAGAAAGGTCGTCGAATGAGGCGGTCGCGTGAATCAGACGGCCGCCGGGCCGAACGGCCGCCCAAATTGACTCCCGAACGGCCACAACGACCGGAAAGCAGCGGGAATTCGGTCGTTTTGATTCGAGCACGCGAATTCGAACGTTCGGCATCGAAATGCGGATGTCCGGCAAGTGGCCGCTCATCCCGCTCGTCCTCCTCCTCCTCGTCCTCGTCCAGCATGCGGTCGGAGGAGAGGATTTCGAGGAGCAGGTGCGAGAAACGAGTGCTTGGACGGCGATGAACGGTCGTTCGTTTCAGATCGCCCGGACGATCAACGCGATGAAGATTTCGCTTCGAAACTGTTGGTCCCCACTGCTTTTTTCCGTTTATTTGAAAGCGTTTAGTGGAGAAGCCGCCGCCGCCCCCTCTCCAGCCCCCGCCCGCCGGCCCTCCCTCGCCGCCCACCGATCAGCCGCTCCAACAGCGCAGTCTGATCGAATACTGCCGGAAATTGGGGTCTGCACACTCCCTTTCCAGCCGCTCATTCATTCTTTCGTTCAGTCAACCCAAAATCCAGCTCGGCCCGTGCTCCCCGACCTTTTTGGTCTGCGAACCGTCGGCGATCCGCAATGAGCACTGCCCCACCGGCCAGGTGTTCGTGGACGGCGGCTGCCGTTCGACGGACGACCAGCCCACGTGTTTTGACTCCTCATCCAACCAACTGAACCACGCGACGGAGAAGCTGGTGGATGTGAGTCTTTAAAGGAAGACCGCAAGCATTCCGTTTCTCTGCAGGGGACGGGCTTCTGCCGAACGAACTCGCCGCAAGGATTTGTGCACGTGGCCGCGGACGCCAACCAGTGCTCCCGCCAAGCGTTGATCTGTGCGGGGATGGCGGGCGTGCTGACGTTCGCCTGCCCGAAAGGCCACGCGCTTCGCGCCCGCGATCTCGTCTGCGTCCCGGCCGCCCCCTTCTGCCACTTCGCCCACACGGCGCAAGTCCAGCCAATCAAAAGCCACTTGGAAGCCCTGCACTGCAACCAGCAGAAAGGACCGAACGGAAGCCCGATGGGCGTGACGACCGCCGCTCAATCGCAGCGATGTCAGGACTGGTCTGTTCGCTGATTTCCAATCAAGCGAGAAACTAATGGATTCAAAGGTTCGTGACGTGCGCGACGCCCGAAAAGGACTTCATCTTCTGCGGCCCCGACTCGCTTTTCGACCGCGAGAAGGGCCGCTGCCGACCGACCCGCCCGCAGGACAACTGCCCGGCCATCTTCAGCTGCCGGTCTGTTCGCGGGCAATTTGGCGATCGAATGTGAGGGGATTGCAGAGGATTCGAGTGGCGCCTCGTCCCGTTCGGGATCTGCCGGCCGGAGTTCATTTTCTGCCGCGGCCTCACGCCCGTCCAGTTCCAGTGCCGTCCGGAGTTCGTGCTCAAGGACGAAAAGTGTGTGCACAAGAAGGACCTGAAGGAGGAGTGCGAGCCTCCGGCCAGCGAACACCCGCCTTGCGCGGCCGACGAGCGGAAGCCGGACAGCGCAAATTGCACACGAGTGTGTTCTCTCCGTCGATCTCCTCACTCTTCCTGCAGTTCTACCAATGCGACGCGAAAGAGGACGGGCAGCTCTTCTGGCGCCACTACGAATGCCCGAAGAACGAGGGCTACGACCCGCACCGACGGGCCTGCTCGTCGGACTTCAAGTGCGGCAACGAGTGCGAGGAGGGGCAGAGTTTCGTGGTCTCCTGCTACGAGTACTTCCGCTGCCACAACAACCGCTTCCAATCGTTTGTCTGCCCGTCCAAGAGTCGCTACTCGAAGGAGGAAAAGAAGTGTGTCTTCGATCCGAAGTGCCGCCATCGCGACGAACAAGTGGGTTCTCCGCTCACTTCGATCCACACGGTCGATCGTTCAGGAGAAAGAGGAAGAGCAGGAAGCAGAGGAGACGTGCAAGGAGAACTCGTTCGTCAAGTCCAAGGATTGCATCAGCTACGGCGTGTGCAAGGACTCCATCCTGCACTGGAAGCCGTGCCAACTGCCGAGCGGGAAGCTGCATCGTGGGTCTTCTCTCCTTTCCGTTCCCATCCTTCTGTGTTCAGCCCAATGCCCCGACTGCTCGCAGGAGCACAATCCTCCGTCGAGTGGAAGCGGGCCGAAAAACTCGGACGACGACTCGAACTTCTCGCAGACGGAGTGCACGGACGGCGCGGTGGTGATCGGAAAGAACGATTGCAGTCGCTTCATGAAGTGCTACGCGGGCCACTGGCAATTGGTGGAGTGCCCGAACGAGAAGTTCTTCAGTCCGTCCACTCACCTCCATTCCTGTCGTTCACTCCTTCCCGTTCAGGTCGAGAAACCCAAGCGTGCACGGCGGAGGAGTGCGAACCGAGCGGAATTTTCATCCCGTCGGGCGGGGCCGCCGAAACGATGCCCGAGTGGAAGCCGCCGGCTCAGGACTCCGAAGAAGTGGGTTTTCTTCTTTCTTCCAACCCCAATCGATTGCTTCAAGTGCAACGACGAGGATTGCTGCGATGCGGACAGCCCCACACTGGCAATCCCAACCGACTGCCAGCGTTTTCTCCAGTGCGACGAGAAGACGCGCCGCTACGAGGAGATGCAGTGCCCGTACAGCGAGCACTTCAGCGTAAAGGAGCAGCAGTGCGTAGAGGGGAGTGGCTGCGGGGACGAGGAGACCGCTGAATGCCCGACCGGCGCCGTCCAAGCGATGCCCAAGTGCGGGTACGCGCGCTTGTGTTTGGACGGCAAGTGGAGCACCGTCCGCTGCAAGAAGCAGATGGCCTTCCTGAACGGCGAGTGCTCAAAGGAAGTCAGCTGCAAGCATGCGGGTATGTAGAATGAATAGCTGGTGGAACTCGGCTGCTTGAAGAATCCGAGACGGAGATCGGGGACGAGTGTCACGACGGAGAGACCAAACGGCATCCCTTCTCGTGCAACAAGTGAGCATTCCGGCCATCTCTTTCTCCTCACTTGCTTCCAGATACCTGCTTTGTGATCACGGCATCTTTGTTGAGAAGATTTGCTCCTACGGCGCTCTCTTCAATCACAAGGTTTGTTCTTTCCTTCTTCCAAGTTGATTCGTGTGCTGTAGAGGCAACGCTGCGACCTGAACTTCGAGTGCGACTACGAGAACCAACCGAAGTGCTACGAGGGGCAGTTGAAAGCGAACAAACACAACTGCCACTTGTTTCTCCGCTGTGTGGAGGGCGCGTTCGTGGAGGAGGCGTGCCCGGGCGGGCGGGTGTTCGACGACGCCCTCAAGAAGTGCAAGAAGGGCAAGTGCAAGGGCGAGGAGAGCAGTGCGCAGGACGAGGAGCCCACCGTCTCGGAGCCGACTTCCGACGAGGAGGACGGCGAAGATGAGGAGGAGCACACGGGCGGCAAGAAGCCGAGCGGTCCGCCCAAAGGAAAGTGCACGGTGAGTTCTCGGTCGTCTTCCCACTCATTCCTCTTGTCGGTTGCAGGAAGGAGTGGACGCGAGCGGTTATCGTCGTGACCGGAACGTCTGCTCCAAGTTCTACCAGTGCGCGAACGGCATCTGGGTGCCCAAGGACTGCCCCTCGGGAACGGTCTTCAACACGCCGCTCGCCGTCTGCGACTGGCCGCGCAACGTGCCCGGCTGCGAGTGAACAGACGCCTTCAATTGAGCACAAATAAACCTGTTAATCACGCAGAAGATTGGAGAAATCGTTTATTCGAACTGTTCACATGGACTAAACAAACGAAGTGGTCATCTAAACGGGCCTCGCAGGGCGGCCGGCTCCTATTCGCCCTTGCCCTCGTTGGACGGGGTCTTGTTCTGGTTGGCGTCCGGCTCGGGCATCTGCTCCTGGACGTTGGACTCGGCCTCCTCGACGGCCTCCAGGCGGGCCTGCTCCTTGGCCTCGTTGAAGCGGGCCTCGACGATGCCCTTGATGTCCTTCCATTGCTTGCCCTTGTTGATCTGAAACGAGAGGAATGAACGGAAGGAAGGGGATGCAAATTGGAGTCCAATTGCCCGTCCGAGAGCCCCGCAATTTTATTTCTAGTCTCCGATCAGCCGCACGCCCGGTCGGGACCCGCGCTCGTTCCTCGCGTCCAAGGAGTTGCTCGTTTCTCCCGGGTTTTTGATTCGAATCGATCAGGTTGGTGGTCGAAAACTCCCGCTGATCCCTTGCCCGCTTTCAGAAATGCGCATCGACGGGGACGGTTGGATGACATTGACGACGGTCGTGTGCATGCTGGCGCCCATCCTCAGCTGCTCCATCGCCGCCGGCACCTGCTACGTGTTCACGAGCCTCGGCAAGACGCCCGTCGGCCGCGCCGTCTGGAAGGCGCGCATCCGAACGATGCGGGAGGGCGGCGGCGGGGACGCCGACGTGCCGGTCGTCTCCACCGTCCCCGCCACGAACAACAACCGGCGGTGAGCGCGAGCAGCCGGCGGATTTTTGCGAGCGGATTCGAAGCCAAATAAACTCCTTTTTCCCCGGTGGATTCGTTCGGCAGAGAACGTATAAATTTCCTGAACTCGAACAGCAAACAAAGGAGGAGGAAAGGGGACTCACGCTGTTCCAGTAGGCGTCCGTCGCCTTGTTCACGACCAAATCGAAGCCGAACACGCCGGCGGAGGCGGCGAGGAGCGTCGTGGAGAAACGGCGACCGACCAGGCGGTAGAAGACGGCGCCCCAACCCATCACTTCGAGATTTCTGTGCTGCAAACCGGAGGAAATTAATTCGAGCAAGAAATCTGTGATAAAAGCGGGTAGACATCGAAAGAACGCGAAAATCAACGGAAATTCGGAAAATATTCTTTCTCGCGAATTCGGGGTCGTTTCGAGCGGAATTCGGCAGCAATTCGAACGAAATGGATGGGGATGGAAACGAATCCACAGGCGAACAGAACACGGCCGCAAGGGACGAAGAATCACGGACGAAATGCGGGCGGAAGCGAGCGGCCAACCGGCGGTCGAAATTCGCGACTGAACGCGGCGGCGGTCCCGCAGCGATCCGACGGCGGTCGCCTGCGAGGTCCGCGTTGGGCGTCAGGCGGCGAGTAGGTCGCTTTCTGTCGCTCGCCGCTTTCTTTCGCCGTTTGGGGCGAATTCCCGTGAATTTCGGTCGTTTTTGTTCATTTCTTCGAGGTTCTTTGCGGAGATCGATTGAAATTGGCTGCAAGAACTGATTAGGGGTGTTTAGGCGGCCGTTTTGGGTGAATTCCTGCCGATTTTTGCGAATTTCTTCCAGTTTTCCGATTACTTCGAATTTCTCCAACTCGCGCCGTCTTCTCCTGCGCTTTGGGGTCGGGGAATTCGGGGCAGCTTCTCCTCGATTCTCTCCACTCGTTCTTTGCAGCCCCTCCGCCCGCACGCCCGCAATGACGCCCACGAGCAGTCGGAAGCCGAAGCGCCGCTCGATCGTCGTGAAGCCGGTGGAGCTGCCGACCGAGACGAGCCTCCAGCTGACCATCAAGCAGGTCCAGCTGACCGGCGAGTGGCGCTGGCGGGAGTCCCGCGAAGACAAGTGCGGCATCTGCCACTCGCCCTTCGAGGGCTGCTGCGTCGACTGCCGCATGCCGGGCGATCCCTGCCCGATGGTCGTGGGCACGTGCAGTCACGCCTTCCACATGCACTGCATCTACAAGTGGACCAACTCGCAGTCCGCCCACTCCAAACCCGCCTGCCCGCTCTGCCGGCAGGAGTGGCGAATGCCGCAGTGATGCGTCCGCTCCCCGCCCCCATTCCTCGATCTTCTGCCTGCCATTCCGTCCATCTCGTTCCATCGATCTGTAATCACGTACATCTTCGGGCATAAACACGTTTCTCTTCTTCCCGCCGCCTCCATTCGAATCACTCGTTCGTCGCGAGCAGCCGCTATCTCTCCGTTTCGTGTCCATCGCCCCGTTCTCTCCACTAATCCCGAGTTCTGCTTCAGGCCAATCCAAAATGGTGAACCCGAACGGATACCGTCGCGGCACGCGCTACATGTTCGCGCGGGACTTCCGCAAGCGCGGCGTGGAGCCCCTCTCCACGTTCTACCGCACGTACAAGCGCGGCGACATCGTGACCATCAAGGGCAACGGCGCCTTCCACAAGGGAATGCCCTACAAGGTGTACCACGGAAAGACCGGCCGCGTCTTCAACGTCACCCAGCACGCGCTCGGCGTGATTGTCAACAAGCGCGTTCGGTGAGTCCCCCTTCACTCCTTTTCCTCGCATTCATTCGTTCCCGTTTGCAGCAACCGCATCATCCCGAAGCGCATCAACGTCCGCGTGGAGCACGTGAAGCCGTCGCACTCCCGCTCGGAGTTCCTCGCCCGCTGCAAGGCCAACGACGCGCACAAGCGCGAGGTGAAGGAGGGCAAGGCCGAGTGGCGCCCGCTGAAGCGTCAGGTGAGTCTTCCTTTTCTTTCGATTAACCGTTCATTACTCCGTTCGTTTGCAGCCCGCCGGACCCCGTCCCGCCCACCTGATCAAGGTGAACAAGCAGAACGCGCCCGAAGTGTTGAACCCCGTCAAGTACGAGATCATCGCTTAAATTCCGCCGTGGTTCGTTGTTGATTGTCGCCCTTGATTGTTATGAAATAAATTGCCGTTTTTGTTGCTCATTCCGTTCATTCATTCGGGGCAAACAAGGGGGTGATCACAAGGACGGGGCGAACCCAATGGTCTCCTGCTCGTAGTCGTAGAATTGGCAGAAGTGTCGAATGAGGACGTCGCCGAAGAGCCACCCGATCGGCGACTTGCCGCTCGACGTGATGCCCACGTGGCAGTCCTCGCCCTGCACGTAGATCAGGTCGGGGCCGTTGAGGGCGAGCGTCCGGTCGCCGATCACGAACTCCAGCTTCAACGCGCGCACCTCCTCGCCCGAACAGGAAATCTTCTGCGGGTAAAGCGGGTATTTGGCTTGGAGAGCGGCGAAGATCGTCTCGTTCACCGTGACCAGCGTGGTGCCCGTGTCCGAGACACCGATGCTCGAGCCGAAGATCTCCACGCCGTCCAGCCGGCTGCTTTTGATCTGAACGCGAGGATTAAACAAAGGAATAAACACGAGAGATCACTTCGAATGCCCAGTACGGTTTGTAGACGTTGGCGGGGACGGTCGTAATCGGCGGGCCGCACTTCTCCGATTGTCGACTCCCGAAGGTCAGCTCGCCGGCCGAGTTCGCCGTCTTGGGAAGGCGGAAGATGAGGACGGGCACTTCGAACACGCTGTTTTTCTTCAAGTAGCCGATCAGGCCGCCATCCAGCGCGGTCGCCCCAAAAGAGAGCCCGCTCATGCCGTCGTTGTCGTCGTCCTGCATTCCCTCTTCGTAGTCGACCGCCCCGAACGGGAAGTCAACCAGTCCGTTCGAACTGTTAGCAGAGAACTGGAAGCATTGAGTGGACATGAAGCAAAAAAGGAAATGTGAATGAGTACCCGAATCGTGTCACGCACGTAAACGCCTCGCACTCTTGACCCGTCCGAGTATTCGATGGTGAAGTTGCTGCTCGTCAGTCGGCTGCTGTTCGAACGACTCGCGTCGTACTTGTGTGTTTGGGTCGAACACTGGACGCCCTTTTCGTTTCGGCAGGCAGCAGTCGAAAACCACGTGGTGTCGCTGCCCGTGTCGAAGTTGAGGGTGAAGGGAACGGGTGGAGTGCCCACGTAGACGACGCCCGTGTAGTATTGCTGGTTGTGGCTGGTCAGCAGCTCGGTGGCCGGCGGCAAGACGGCACTCCGTTTCACTGGAAATGGAAAGTGATTGGGATCAGTTGGTTGTTCTCACCGACGGATCGACGGACGACTTGCCGCTTCCGGATGGTCACTCGCATCTCCCCGTCGACCAGCAGTCCGAAAAGAAGCAAGAGCAACCCCCAGCGGAGCATCGCCGTTCCGCAGGACTGTCCAATGGTAGCGGTCGGGAAGAGAGAACGACTGCGGATTTCACAAACCTTCGGCCTCCATTTCAATCACAAAAGCAGAAGACTTCTCGCCTATTCCCCTGCCGCATTGTTCGTTTGCAAATGGTCTTGGCGTGAATGGAAACGAAATTATTCGATAAAAAGAGCATAGGACGGGCATCAAATTTTCCGCCATGTTCCAGACACAACGATTGTTTCGAAAGATTATCGATTAGAAATACCAACAATGATCTCGTTTTGCTGCTCGGTGCAGATGTGCTTTTCCACTCCTCTATCTAATCTGGCGGCAATCTTGCTGTTGCAGGGGTTCAAACGACGTGATCGACGAGAAAATAATTCCCGCGCCTTACGTCTTGCAGACACCCGCCGGCGACTAAAAAGTGCTCTCGCTCGTTCTCCGCCCGCCGGGCGACTAGCGAGCGAGCAAGCAACGGGCGGCGAGCACAAGGGCGGTCCCTCGCGTCGCTTCCTTGCCCCGCCAATAGCTCAGTTGGTAGAGCGGTGGACTGTAAAGCGAGGAGTTGTCATCCATAGGCCGCTGGTTCGACTCCAGCTTGGCGGATCGGGCTTTTTTGCCCTTTTGCGGTCGTTTGATCAAGAACTGTTTGTTATCAAGGAGCATTTCTTTTGTTGCCTGCCGTGGAAACACATGCACTTTTCCTTTTGGCAACAACCCGTACAATCAGACAAAATAATCGGTTGGAACGTGTTTATTCGCCGTTTTCATTCTCCGTCTGCGCGTCTCCCGTCATCTCGGGCACTTCGCGGGCGATGAAGCGACTCCAACCGCGGTTCCGCACGGCCGGCAGCCAGGTCACGTGTTCGGCGAGGTGCTCCGCGAAGTTCTCGGACAGGAGGGGCGAGCGGCGAGCGAACTGCCGGACGGCGGCGGTCATCGTCGTCCCGAAGTGCGCGTGAGCGGCCGGAGCTCCCGAGTAGAGGCCGAGGGTGCGCCGCAGGATGGCCGTCTGACGCTCCGTCTCGAAATCCCGCCAGGCCTCCAGGTGCGCGTGCTGAAATGAGACGAGTGAGCAGAGGGCGAAGCGGAGGACACACTTCTTGCGCGAAGCTCTCGGCGTTTCGCTCGCGGACGTCGGCGAGACGGGCGCGAAAGGCCGCCATTTGGGCGTGGAGGAAGGCGGCCTGAAAGCGGCGAGAGCACAAGGAAATCGTTGGAAGCTCTTGGAAACTCACTTCTGCAGCGAATTGCTCCAGCTGCAGTCCGTCCGTCTTCCGCTCGGCGGGCGCGCCGCGAACGACGGCCGGCCGCAGGTCGATGCTCGTCTTCCGCACGTGCTCCAGCATCTCCTCCACGAGGTCCAGCGAGCGGTCGTCGCGGTGCGGCCGACGGATCGGCAGGCGCGTGTAGAGGTCGGCGGTCGCTCGCAGCACTTCGGCCGGCACGCCGTCCGCCTCCTCGTCCCACGGCGACTCGCGGAGCTCGGCCATTCGGGGGCGAGGACAATGGAGAGAATGAGCGATAGCTGGAGCAGCGAAAATGAAAGCAAAGATGAATGAATGGCATGCAAAATAAAATCGAAGTGCATATTCCTAGGGCCTGGCTCATTTCTTCGACAACAGCAAAAAGAGTGGTGAGCGTGACAGGGATCGAACCTGCAATCTTCGGATCCGAAGTCCGACGCCTTTCCATTAGGCCACACGCCCTTGCTGTCGACGGCGGCGGGGCGTCTCTTGAGAGCACTCGCCGGGGCGCGTGTGACGGGAGGCGTGTGCGGCGGCTAGCGGCGAAAGGCGGCGAGAGCACACGCACACGCCCGCCGTCGACGCGTTCAGAGGGCGAAGGGGTAGATTTCGGGCGGCCTTCTTGTGTTCCGACGTGGTCTAGTGGTTAGGATTTTCGGCTTTCACCCGGAAGGCCCGGGTTCCCGGCATCGGAAGTGACTTTTTGCCGTCGGTAGGGAGCGGGCAGTCGCTCTCTATTGAATGCGGGGATTCTAGACTTCATTTTGCTCTTCAATCTCGAGTAGTCGCTTCTTTCTTTGTGGAAAAAATCGCTTGCTGGTCGCTGCTCATCTTTTCTGACGAACTACGCTTCATTTAATCCCGCTTGTTCGACTACAAACGGCGGGATCTCGATCGATTACGACCGGAAAGTTTGAGGCTACGCGTGAAACAAGCTCTCTCGTTGCTTCCTTCTCTTTACTGGATGTTCCGGCAACCACCCGGCGCTGCCCACCCCACTTGCAGCGGGTCAACGAGAAAGCAATAGCTCGTGCCCTCGCCTACCCAGAAAAGTGAACAAGCAGCGAATCTGATGAAGAAACCGTCCGTTTATCGCGCAACAACGAATTGGATGGGAACTCGGAAGTACCGCCGGTCAGCAAACCCACCGCTCGAACGACTCAGCGGGTCGCCGCCTGAACGGAAAGAAGTCAGGCGATGCTTCTCTTAACGCGCCTCTAATGCGGGCATTCCGAGCCGCCCGACCACGAGGTAGAGCGCCCGGACATCCCGCCCCGGAACGCTCACTTCTCGATGGGCGGCGCACAAAACAACGAGATGCGAACGCGCCCTGCTGCCCACCAGTCGATCACGACGGGTTGAAAACCGAAGCGGAAAACCCGTCTCCAAAGCAACGCGGACTTATCTCCACTTCCGTTGACAGAAAGCGCCACTGCCTCCTGCCCACCCACGAGACATTACTGCAACTGCTCCCCATTAGCCCTTCAAAGTGTTCGCTGCTCGCCGGCCGCCGTACTCGCCACTTACCCACTCCGCGCGCTCCAACTCAATTCAATTTGCATCAGCACCGACCCCCACCTCCACCGGCCGACCGCCCGCCATTCGTTCGAGCGATGGCGGCCCGGTTGGACGTGGACGAGCTGATCTGCCGGCTGCTGAACGTGGGCGCGCCCGGCTGCTCGCTGACCAAGAGCGTCAAGGAGGCCGAGCTGCTGCTGCTGTGCCAGGCGGCGCGCGAGGCCTTCCTGGCGCAGGGCTCGCTGCTGGAGCTGGAGGCGCCGGTGCGCGTGTGCGGCGACACGCACGGCCAGTACGCGGACCTGCTGCGGCTGTTCGACCGGGGCGGCTTCCCGCCGGCCGTCAACTTCCTCTTCCTCGGCGACTACGTGGACCGCGGCCGCCAGAACCTCGAGACCATCGGCCTCCTCTTCTGCTACAAGGCGCGCGAAACTTCCGGCAGTGTTCCCTCTCTGCTCACTCAACGACTGTTTGCAGGTGAAGTACCCGGAGAACTTCTTCCTGCTGCGCGGCAACCACGAGTGCGCCGCCATCAACCGCGTGTACGGCTTCTTCGAGGAGTGCCAGCGGCGCTACCAGTCGACGCGGCTCTGGCAGGCCTTCCAGGACGCCTTCAACTGCATGCCCTTCTGCGGCCTCGTGGGCGGCAAGATCCTCTGCATGGTGCGCTCAACGACTGCTTGCTGACTGCCCATTCACCTCCCGCTGCAGCACGGAGGACTGTCGCCCCAACTGCACTCGCTGGACCAGCTGCGCGCCATCAGCCGGCCCGTGGACCCGCCCAACCCTTCGCTGCACATGGACCTGCTCTGGGCCGACCCCGACGCCTTCACGGCCGGCTGGCAGTCGAACACGCGCGGCGTTTCGTACGTGTTCGGCGCGGACGTGGTCGCCCAGCTCTGCCAGAAGCTCGACCTCGACCTCATCGCGCGCGCCCACCAGGTGGTGCAGGACGGGTGCGTTCGGTGGACAGAGCGCCCACTAATCCCTGCTGCAGGTACGAGTTCTTCGCGAACCGCAAGCTGGTGACCATCTTCTCGGCGCCCCACTACTGCGGCCAGTTCGACAACGCGGCCGCCATGATGGCCGTGGACGAGACGCTCACGTGCTCCTTCTGCGTCTTCCGCCCCACCGTCAAGCCCATCCGCCTCTCCTCCGTCCCGCCCGCCTGCCAGCCCAAGCCCGCCTAGCTTCAGAATAAACATGTGCCGTTCGTTGCTGTCTTGCGGGTGAAGCGGGGATCGCGCTGGACGAAATGAAGAGGGCGTTCGTGCCGTTGGAGCTTCTGGAGGGACGAACGAGCAGACAAGAGCGACCGCAGAAGAAGGGGTCCGCCGGAGGGAGCAAGAAGCGAGCGGCAGTCGAAGGAAGGATGGTGTAGATCGGGTATTCCGGCCGCAAATGGTCTCGAGTGGCTGGCAGACAGAAGAGTTGGGTGGGACATCGCTTTCTTCTTAGTTTCACCTCCCGAGGTGTGAGAATGGCTTTTATGCGCTCGCCCTCTGCTTCCTGTCTCGCCCGACCAGCAATTGGTTCTCTTCACACAACAAACAGTGGCTGCCGTTGCCGCTCACAGTGTCGAGGGCCCAGTGGCTCCTAATTTGCCACTTTCAACTCCTCTCTGATGCAGAGTCGAGGTTTTGCTTCCTTTCAATGTTGGGAAGTGAGCAGCGAGTGGTTCTGACGAATTGTAGTCGGGGAGATCTTTTCGAAAGCGGGTAGCAGCAAACAGCTCTGCCGGAAGGCACTCGCCGCCACCTTTTTTCCGCATCGACTTTTGCCGCTCTTCCCCGACGCCACCCGCAGTTGCGTCCCCCATTCATCTCGCGTGTTCACGCAAATGCTCGCGTACAAAAGGCGGGCCGAGTGGGCAGGCGGGCGCCACGGCTCTCCGTTTTCTCTACCTCCCTCCGCTCTCCGCCCACCGCTCGTCCGTCTGCTCGCCATGGGTGGAATGGTTATTGGGCCGCGTGCGAACAAGGAGCACAAGGATTTCCAGAAGCTTCAGCGCGCGGCGTGGGGCGTGCTGCCGACCGTCCACGCGACCGCCGGCGACCTCTCGGCGGCCCACCAGCAGGCGAGTCGCCCCTCCGCTCCCCTCACCGCCCGCTTGCAGGCCGTCTCGCTCCTGAACGCCCAGTGGACGGCCGTGGACGCGCCCGTCCCCGACCAGCCGAATCGCTGAGGACTCCCCTTCGATTCACCTTCCCTCATCCGCTTCTGTCCCCTGCTGCCCTCTTCTGTACGCGAATAAACATGCAAATCTTCGTTGACTGTCGGCTTCCGTACGGCAGTGACGAGAGGGCGGGGGCGGTTAGTGAGAGTGAGGGGTATTACCGAAACCGATTCTCATTGTCGCGGAAAAAGAATCGTCGAGAGCAGCCGGGCGGTACGCAAAACGGGCCGGAATCCGGACAAATCGGCCGTCTTCTTGCACGCCAGCCCCCACCACCGCCCCACTCCAACAGCCGATCGAAGCAGCCGGTCAGTGTTTATTCCCGACGGTCAGTGCAGAGAGGACGAAGACGGGCGTTTGTCCACGATGTGTTCGGATTTGCGGCTCGACAGCTTCGTATTTTTGGAGGTGCCGGAGGCCTGCAAGAGGGCGAGAGTGAGTGGGCGGCCCGCAGACAACTCGCCTCGCCGTCCGTCCGCTTGGCGACGAGGAGCGGCACGAGGAAGAGGGCGACGAGGAGGAGAGCGAGCAGGAGCGAGAGCAGCGCGTAGACGAGGCCGGCCAGCATGAGGTCGCTCCAGCGCCGGGCGTCGCCGAAGTGGGCGGCGAGGCCGAAGAGGACGGCCTGCGCGAGTCCGACGGCCGCCGCCGCGCCCGCGAGGCCCGCGTGCTGAAAGCGGGGCGGAGCGGAGGGGGCGGCCGGGCGGGAACTCACGACGGCCGCCGGGACGCGCTCCCGAGTGCGGCGGACGGCGAGCAGCCCGCAGCCCACGAGCAGCAGCAGCGCCCCCACGCCGCCCAGCGCGAGCGTCGCCACCCACTGGAAAGAAGTGAGCGGCGCGCCCGTCGACCCACCTGCCCGAACTCGTCGCCCGACCGCCGGCTGTGCAGCGCGCCCAGCGAGAGGGCCACCAGTTGGGCGATCTGAACGGCGGGCGGAGTGGCGGGCGGCCGGCCGGCGAACTCACGAGTGCCGCCTCGTAGACCACCGTCTGGACGCGCAGTCGGGTGACGCCCATCGCGGAGAGCGGCCGGTGGACGCGGGGTGAAGGAGTCGAGTGAGCGAACTCGATTCTTTTCGTTGTTCCTTGGAATTTGCATCCACCAAACTACTCTTCTAGCTTTTTCGCGTGGAAGAAGTCGTGCACCGAGTGAAGCGGTCGTTTAAGAGCCTCCGAGTAGGCTTCCTTTCGTGTTCACTTGTCTACCGATTTTTAGCCACGTGTAGTGGTCTGCAGCTTCGTGAACGGCCACTTTCTGTACGTGTTGCTGACGATCGAGTGGAAGCAGCACGTCGGCCATGATATTGTCCGGATTCGCTTGACAACGACGGCCAGGTCACGTGTCATGCGATCGACTATTCGCCGATCGTCTCGTTGAAGCGGGCCGTCTGCCCGGCGGTCTTTGTGGACGGGGTCTTGTGTCTCCACCCCTTTCGCGAGTTGCGAGAAACAAACGACGAATCCCACTTCTTTCATGATCCTCCATTCAACCGACCCCGCACGCTTTCCCCCTCCCAACTTCACACAAAGCAAGAACGAGCGGAATGAAGGCCGTTTATTGCCGAACGGGGGAGTCAGGGGATCACTTGGTCTCCGGCTCGCTGCTCGGCTTCTGGGCGGCGGCGGGCATCGAGCGCTCTTGGGCCTCCTTGGCGGACAGCACGTGCACTCCGGCCGGCTCCGGCACGACCGCGACGACCGGCTGGCGGCTCGCGTTCTCGACGGCGACGCGCTCGGCCCGCTGCGCGTCCTCCAGCTCGCGGTTCTTCTTGCGGCAGAAGAAGACGAAGGCGACGACCACCGACAGGAGGATCAGCAGCAGCAGGGCGAGGCTGAAGGGAGAGGAGTCATGAAGAGAGGCGAGTGGAGGGGACTCACCAGATGATCATGATCAGCAGCCACAAGCGGCAGCCGTGCACCCAATCCTCCTTCTTGTCGTCCTCCGCACTCTCCAGTTCAATCGAAGCGTTCACCTGCAAGCGAGGAGGGATGACTGCGGAGGGACGGGGGAGGGGACACTCACGAATTTGAAGGCGAGCAGCGCGTCATCATCGAGCTCGACCGTCACCTTCGTCCGCGAGTTGTCGCCATCGGCGTCCGAGATCGCGACGTTTCCGCAGCCCACGAGCCCCGTGTCCTCGCGCTCGACCTTGAAGCCCGTCTTGTCGACCGCGAGTTCGACGGGCGTCTTCGTGAAATTGCGGACCGGGGTCGCCGCACCATGCATGAGGATGTTCGGGTTGAGGATGGTGAACAGCGTCGAGTTGTGGGAGAACCGAAGGGTGCAGCCGCCGACCGTGATGCTGCCCCTGCAAACAGGCAAGTGAGTGGATAAAGGGGACGACGAGAAGTAATACGTGGCTTCGGAGCCGGCCGGCTGGGGTCCTCCCACAGCCGTGGAGTTGATTTGCAGGCGGAGGGTCTTGCCGGGGAACTTCAGCGTCTGATTGAACGTGGTACAGTTGAACTGCGGGTAAAAGGTCCTGAAAGTGGGGATTGCAGACTAGACAACGAGGGAGGACTCACGTGCCGTCCTTGCCGGTCTCCGTGCAGTTGTGCGGGGGCAACTCGAACCAGGAGAAGAACGAGAGGGGCGAGGCGGCGCGGGCGGGCGAGGCGGCGACAAGGAGGAAGAGGGCGAGCGCGAAGCCGGCGGTCCGTCCGTCCATTCCGGCAGTCGAGCACGAGCGAGTGAGTGGAGAGAACGAGGAGGAGGAGGAGCGAGCGCCCAGTCGTCAGTCCAGAGCGAAAGACCCCGCGCCCGTTGCGGTCCGCTTTTATACCCGGCCTCCGAATTTGCATCGCGCTCCGCATCTGCATCGAACGGACCCGAGGTAAACAACTTCCAATCGGTTGGAGACAACCAACTCGTTGCATCGAGCGATCGAAGAAGGCGGTTGATTGGTGGGTTCGCCGGTCAACTACATCGCTTGCTTGCTATCCGTCGCGAGGGCTCGTGGTAATCGGCGGCCGGCGAAAGAAGCGAGCAACAACCGAGGTCACCCACAACGCCGCCCGGTGCACACAGCGGCAGGGGCGTGTGGCCTAATGGAAAGGCGTCGGACTTCGGATCCGAAGATTGCAGGTTCGATCCCTGTCACGCTCACCACTCCTTTTGCCTCCTGCCGTCAACACATATATTCGTCGTCCTTTTGGTTCGGCGCACAAGCCGATTGACGGCTAGGGCAATTCCTCAACACGGAGAACAAGCCGGAGGGCATCCGTTTTCGACCGTCCAAGCTATGACCCCGTTTGTCTTCGAACGATGGGAAGCAGGGAACACAACCGGCCGCTGTTTTCCTTTCACTTTTTTCGGTTTCTCAAATTCTTTGTCGTCTTCGATCGATTCGTGTGGGAAGATGCCGCTTCTTGTCGGACGGCGTGTTACAACGGGCGTGTTTCGAAAGACGCCGGCCGCCGCTGCGAAAGGCGGGCGTCCGATCGTCGGGAAAGGCGGCGAGGCGGGCGGGCGGCCGACCAGACAGCCGGCCGGCCGGCCTGCGAGAAGACGCGACTCGGCGGCCTGCCCGCTTTTTGCCGCCCGTCCGCCTTCCCGCCGCCCTCCTCTCCGCTTTCCTCTTCGTTTGGGCCGTTCGGCCGACTGTCGATCGGGGCGTCCTTCCGCGTTTCCCTCAAGCAATCCTTCTCGTTTTGACTCCACTGATGGTGAAATGGATCTCGATCGCATCAAACCGTTCGCTTTTTGACTCGAAATTGGGCGAAATCGAGTTGAAATTGGGTCGATCATCGACTGGTTGCTTTGTTTCCTGCACGCACCTCCGTTCCTTCTGTTCTCAACGACTTCTGGATTCCTCCTTTCGTCCCTCTCCTCAACCCAAAAACGAGGCGGTCGCCGCTGCAGGCGGTGGGAGGCGCGCGTTTCCCGCCGCGATTCCGTCCGCCGGGTGGGTCGAGTGTCCCCCGCTGTCTGGCCTCAATCCGCCGCCGAATGCTGCGGCCGGTCGCCATCTCGCGGTCGTCACGGCGGATTCTTGTCGTTGTCCCGCAATTTCTGGTCGTTTCGGAAGGATTCCTCTCCTTTTCGGTCTTCTTTTCGCCTCCCTTCACTCGCGTTCGCGTCCTCTTCTCGCCGTTCCGATTTGTCATCACCGATTATCGATTTTCTCCGCTTTCAGCTTTCCAACGATGAGCGGCTTCGGAACGGGCGCCAACAAGGTGGGCTTTGGCTCGAACGCATTCGGGAGCGGCGGGGGTTTCGGCTCGCAGGCGGCGGCCCCGCAGCAGGCGCCCGCGGTTGGCGGCTTCGGCAGCGGCTTCGCCTCGGCGGCCGTCCAGCCCGCCGCGCCCGCGGCCTCGGCGACGCCCGCGTTCGGCTCGGGCGGAGGATTCGGGAGCGCCGGCGGCTTCGGAAGTGCGCAGTCGACTCCGGCGGCGCCGCCCGCGAACGCCGCGCCGACGCCCGGCTTCGGGAGCGCCGGAGGATTCGGCTCCCAGGCGGCCAGCCCGCAGCAACCGGCCGGCGGCTTCGGATCGCAGCAGCCGGCCGCCCCGCCCGCCCCGCAGTTCGCCGAGAAGCCGCGCGAGGAGCCGAGCGGCGCGCCCGGGGCCTTCGGATCGGCCGGCGGCTTCGACGGCGACCAGCCGGCGGAGGACGCGAAGCCGAAGGGCGACGACGCGGCCGCCCCGAACGCCTCGACGGGCGCCGCGGGCGACCACCACAACTCGCGCTACGTGCCCCCCACCCGCAAGGAGGAGGACATCTTCGCGGAGGACCTGCCCGCCAAGCTCCTCTACTCGACGGCCTTCGAGAACGACGAGGACGTGACCGTGGAGAACGGCGGCCCCAACCCGCTGAAGGTCGAGTGAGTTCCGCCCGCCCGCTGCCTCCACTCACGCCTTCCCTGATTGCAGCATCTGGTCGGAGCTGAAGCTGGTCCCCGAGCTCATGGACAACATCCAGCGCTCGGGGTACACGCGGCCGCGCAAGATCCAGGCCTACTCCATCCCCTACATCATGGACGGTTCGTTCTGCCCGCCTTCCTCCCTCTCACCGCCCTTCGTTGCAGGGAAGGACCTGAAGGCGCAGGCGGAGACCGGCTCGGGCAAGTCGGCCGCCTTCCTCGTGCCGATCATCAACGCGGTCGCCCTCACGCACAAGCAGGGTGTCGAGGAGGGCGTCGTCCGCAACCGCCCCGTGGCGATCATCATCGAGCCGACGCGTGAGCTCGCGCTCCAGGTACGCGCCCCCTCCCCCCGCCCGCCCACTACTCCCGCTTGCAGCTGTACGAGCAGGGCCGCAAGCTGGCCAGCAACACGGGCGTGGTCGTCGTGAAGGCGTACGGCGAGTACAAGTACACGGTCAGCCTCCTCCTCTCTCCGCACATTCACTTCTCTGCTTCAGGCGAACGCCGAGGAGATCCTGCGCGGCTGCGACATCATCTGCGGCACGCCCGGCCGCCTCTTCCAGTTCCTGGACGAGGGCGTGGTGAGTGGGCGGCTGGCGGTCGATTGAGTCCTCCCTTCTCTCGTTCAGATCAAGCTGGACAACCTGAAGTACTTCGTGCTGGACGAGGCCGACCGTCTGCTCGACCGCAACTTCAAGGAGGTCATCGACCGCATGCTGGAGCAGAAGCGCTTCCCCAAAGTGAGTCCCCCGTCCACCCACCACTCATCTGTCCGTGTGTTGCAGCAAGACGTGCGCCAGACGCTGCTCTTCAGCGCCACCTTTCCGCCGGAGGTGGACGAGTGGGCGCAGAAGCTGCTGAAGCCCGGCTTCGTGTACGTGAAGAACGCGCGCGGCAACTCGGCCAACCGCAAGATCACGCAGGAGTTCCGCGAGTGCGCCAAGAGCGACAAGAAGGAGATGGTCGTGGAGGCGCTCAAGGAGGAGCTCGCCGCCGCCCGGGCCAAAGGTTCGTTCCCCAACCGCCCGTCCGCCCACTCGCCGCCCGCCCGCTTGCAGACCCCGCGGCCACGCAGCCCCGCACGCTGGTGTTCGTGCGCACGCGCCGCGACGCCGACATCATGGCCGTCTACTTGTGCGAGTCCAAGTTCCTCGCGGCGACCATCAACGGGCGAGTGCTCCCGCCCGCCCGCCGCTCACCCGCCCGCCTGCTTTCAGCGACCGCACGCAGGACCTCCGCGAGAAGGCGCTCCGCGAGTTCCGCGACTCGCGCGTCAACGTGCTCGTGGCCACGGACGTGTGCGCCCGCGGCCTCGACATCAAGGAGCTCGACAACGTGAGTCCGCTCTCCCCTTCCACCGATTCATCCTTCGGCTGCAGGTGATCAACATGGACCTGCCGGACGACATCCTCACGTACGTGCACCGCATCGGCCGCACCGGTCGGCTGCGGCAGGGCCGCGCGCTGAGCCTCTTCGACCCGCTGGAGGACGCGAAGCTGGCCGAGGGCCTCGTGGAGATGCTCACGAACGACGGCCTGTCGGTGCCCGAGTACATCGCCAACGCGGTCGGCTCGGCGGGCGGCCCGTTCGGCGGCGGCGGCGGCGGCAAGTCGTTCGGCAAGAAGGCGGACGGCGGCGGCTTCGGCGCCCAGAACGAGGGCGGCGGCTTCGGCAGCGGCTTCGGACAGCCGGCCGCCAACGCGGGCGGAGCGGGCGACGCGCAGCCGATCGGCGGCTTCGGTTCGGGCTTCGGCTCCGGCTTCAATTCCTGAATTCCCACCCGTCCTCCCCTCATCCCCCAAGTGCTCAGTTCATTCCTCTAATCCGTAAATCATCTCCGCACATCCACCTCGTAGTGTACTCGTTGTATCTCGTGTTTCTGGCCGTCTCCTTTCGAGCAGCCCCCAGCCAAGTCCAGTCAGTTGTTCTTTTTCGTTTTGTTCGTTCGTCAATGCAAACGCTAAGATAAACGGGAGTAAGCGCAGTCATTCGGCAGACGGAATTGAACAGATAGGAGAATCGATTGGAAAGCCGTCCGCACTCTCGAAAGACTAGACGGGTGCCACTACTCGGCCTTTACTTTCGCTCTTCCTCCGAACAAACGAAGCAGAAGGAAACAGAGCAGAGAGGAGGACACAATGCAAACGAGCGAGAAGTAGAAAAGGAGGTCCAGCCCGGCGTACTCGAACCAGTGCAGGCGGAGGAGTTCCGGCCGGAGGTCGGGCAGCGCGCCGTTCGCGAGCACGAAGGCGATCCACCGGCGGAAGGTCTCGTCCGGCTGGGCGGGCTTCTCGGCCACCAGGCGGGCGAGGCGGCGGGCGTTCCGGGCGAAGCTGCAGAGAAGGCGGGAGTGATCGCCCGACCGCCCACTCACCTCTCGTTCCCCAGCACCTCTCGCAGTTCGAACTCGAGGCGGTCGGCCGTGAGCTCGGCGGGCTCCAGCACGCGCCCCAGGCCGCGGTACTCGACGGTGCGCGCGTTCCGGTGCTGGTCGAAGAAGACGGGCAGCAGGAGCATCGGCACGCCGCTGTGCACCGCCTCCAGCACGGAGTTGTAGCCGGCGTGCGAGAAGAACAGGCGGCAGCGGGGGTGGGCGAGCAGACCGCGTTGGGGCGCCCACGAGAGCACGTGGACGTTCGGCGTGTGGGCGGCCGCCTCGGCGAACTCCCGGTCGTCGGCGTCCGCCTTCAGGAGAAACTGGAGGGCGGGCAGCCGGCCGAACGCGCGCACGATCGCCCGCTTCGTGGCCGCCGCAATGTGCCGCGTGGAGGCGGAGGTCCCGAGCGAGAAGAAGACGAAGCCGTCGGCCGTCCGGTTCTCCACAAGCGACAGCAACTCCTAAACGGACGGAGCGGTTGATCAATGGGATGGGGCGAGAGAGGAGCTTGCCGGCGGGAGCGGCTCGGGCGTCCGCAGCCCCACGCCGCCGATGTGCACCACTTTGGCGGGCAGCGGGCGGACGGGCTCGAGGAACTCGTCCGCGTTCACGAACAACGCCGCCGACTCGCCGGCCAACGCGAACACGTCCGGGAAGTCGGGGGCCACGAGCCGGCGGAAGAGCGCGTTCATCGCCCGCACGTGCTCCGCGTAGAGCAGCCGGTCGGCGATCACGTGCGCCCAGTTGGCGGCCCGCTCCCACGCCGACATCCGCGGCCCCAGCCGGCCCTCCCACACGTTCGGCACGTAGGCGACCTCCGGCGGCGCCCCGATCGCCCACGCGTGGACGTCGAGCAGCGGGCCGGTGGTCGTCCACACGTGCAGCGGGACGCCGAGGGCGCGCGCGAGGCCGAGGTCGCAGAAATCCGTGTGGTCGGCGACCGCGAGGTCGAACTGCGCCTCCCGCAGCGGCCGCAGCTCGTCGAATCGCTCCAAGATGGCTGCAGGAGGGCGAGTGAACGGAGGAGCGGCCACCCACCTTCGCAGACGCTCGCCATCGCCGCCAACTCGGCCCGACGGCGCCACACGGACGGGCGGAAGGGGGCGAACGTGTCCGCGTACTCGGCGGCCATCACGCGGTCGAAGTGGCCGCCGAGCCTCCGCATCCGCACGACCGTCGCCAGCCGCGTGCCGTTCAGCTCGTCGCCCGACCGCATCTCCGGGATGAACACCGTCTGCAAGCACTCAACAAAAGGAGGGAGTGGACGGACCGCTCACCACGTTGTGCCCCGCCCGCACCAGCACGTCCGCCAGTCGGCCCGTGAAGAGGACCATCGAGTTGGCGAGGTTCGGCGAGATGAACAGGATTTTGGCCCCATCGCCCCCGCCGAGCAGCAGCGAGCCGAAGAGCACCGAAAACAAGCCGCCTCTCATGGGCAGACTGACGAGTGGACGGGTGGGCGATAAGAAGGGAGCAAGTCGAGTTTTATCTTATCTTCCAAGGAGTTCTCAACACACGAGTTCGACACAATCGATCGATTTATTCACGGAACAGAGGACGGATCACTCCTGGTCGTCGGTCTTGGTGCGCGTCTGCCGCTTCTTGCGCATCTTCACCTTCAGGTGCACGTCCTCGTCGGCGAGCGGGGCGGGCGGCTGGCGGACGAACTTGAAGTAGAGGAACAGACAGCCGGGCACCGCGAGCAGCCAGTAGACGGCGACCACGGCCAGCGAGACTGAAAGCGGGCAGGCGGCTGAGTGGGCGGCCGGGGGACTCACTGATGCCCGCCAGGTCGAAGAGGTCCTTCGCCCCCTCCTTCTTCTTCTTCGCCTTGCCCGCTGAAACGAGGGGATCGACGGCCAGTCGGCCCCCACTCACCGCCACTCGCCTCCCAGCTGCCGAGCGCCACGAGCAGCAGGAGGAGCCGGAACTTCGCGGTCTTCATCCCGTCCGAGAGCAAAAGAACGCCGCCACTTCACGAAAGCGAACTGCAAGACAAATGGGCGAGCGGGTAGTCCGCGAGTGGATGTGTGCATGCAAATTCGGGCGAGAGTTGTGAACAAAATGGAACGAATTTCGTCTGTTTACGGTACGGTTCGCAGAGGGCAGCGGCGAGTGTAACAGCCGCTTTCTCGCCGTTCGCTCTCCGCTCTTTGCCGTCGCCCATCGACCGTCCGTGGGAATCGACGGCCCGGTTAGCTCAGCTGGCAAAGCACCAGACTTTTAGGGGCGAAGGCGGGGGCATCTGGCGGCCGCGGGTTCGAATCCCGCATCGGGCTTCTTTTTTCCTCCGTTCCGCAGTCGAAATCGAGACTCTCGACTTCCACCGACGAGCGCAATGAAATGGAAAGTTTCTTTTGGTTCACCGGCTTTTCTTCGTCTTCGTGATCGCAAACTGGCCGCATGCTTCAAAAGAAATGGCGGGCGCACTCAACTCCCCTCACTTACCACCTTTTCTCCTCGCCGCTCCGCCCGCCGCAAAAAAACGACCCGCTCGCCAGGCGGCAAGCGGACGGGTCGCTCGTCTCGCTCCCTTCTCTCTTCGTTCCCCGAGCGGGTGTGTGTGCGGGGCTATAGCTCAGTGGTAGAGCGCTCCCTTAGCATGGGAGAAGTCGCGAGTTCGATTCTTGCTAGCTCCAGATTCTTTTTGTCTGTGGTGAGCATGAACTTTCGATTTTATTGTCGGTGCATCGTCCTCGTTTATTTTGCTGCTCGTAAGAACAAAGGCGTTGCAGACCGCAAATTTCTAACGGTAGAAATGGTTGTTCGTTCACCTTTCGCAGCCCAATCCGCCGCCGTCTGTTCGCGATAGCCGCTGCCGTCCGTTCGGCGGGTGGAAATCGATAGCCGGCTTCTCCGCCCGTCCGCCGGTCGGGGCCGTTCGCCTACGCCGCTTTTCCCACTCCTTTCTCGTGTTGCGAAGGAGAGAGCGGAATGGAGACGCCGCAGGTTCCCGTCTTTCTGATCATCGGTTTGTTCCCGCCTCCTTCCGGTCACTCACTCCTTCCTTCCGCTTTCAGGTGCTCCGGGAGCCGGAAAGTCGTCCGTCTGCAAGCCGGTGGCCGCCGAGTTCGGGCTTGCCCACTTGTCTTCCGGCGACCTCTGCCGCGCCGAGATCGCGAAAGGCAGCCGCCTCGGCCGTCGGTTGGCGCCGAGGGTCAAAGGGGGCGAGTTGATCTCCTACGGGGTCATTCACAAGATGATCCGCGCGGCGATCAACTCGAATTTGCGAGAGGACTCGCCGCCCAAGGGCTTCCTGATCGACGGCCTCCCGCGCGAGAAGGGGCAGGCGGCCCACTTCGAGAACAACGTGAGCATCCCCGCCATCCTCTTCTTTCTTTCATTCGGTGTTTGCAGGTGGCCCGCTTCAAGCAGGTCTTCTTCCTCGACGTCTCGACCCCGACGGCCCTCAAGCGGCTGACCGGCCGGGCGGAAGACGGCGAGCGGGCCGACGATCAGGCGGCCGTCATCAAGAGGCGGCTGGACGCGTTCGAGCAGACGACCAAACCGGCGATCGCCGAGTGCGCGGGCCTTATGACGACGGTGAGTGTGCACTTGCCGCCCTCCGCTCACCGCTTTCAGATCGACGCCGAACGGTCCAAAGAGGAGGTGTTGCTCGCGTTCCGCGCGGCCCTCGCCGAATTCCTGCCGCCCCCGCCCGCCCCCGAGAAGGCGGCGCTCAAGCGGCCCGCGCGCCGCCCCCTCGGCCTCGTCGATCGCAACGTGGCGCGCGACGAGCCGCAGACCAAACGTCCGAAACGCCAGTCGAAGAATCACTCCTCCACCCAATAATCCTTTCGTTCTCCCTCGTTCCTCATCTTTCACTACCTTCTACTCGCATCTCTTCCATCCGTATCCTTTGTATCTCCCACTTTTGACTCAGTTCTTTCCATTGTTCTCACTTTCTTTCGATGTTCTCACTTACTCGTCGTTGCCCGCTCATAGTCAGCCAGATCCTCACTTCTTTTTGTTGTAAATACTCGTCCGCCTTTTATCTGCCGTTGTGCACGTCTTGCGCGCGATAAACACGTGAGCAGAACGAAGGCTTTCGGTTCGGTTCGGTTCGTGGCGCTACGCACTCGCCCATGCGCCCGCCGTCGCGTTCGAGAGAGCGGCGGGCGGCGGAGGGCGGGCGGGCGGCGGGGTGACGCCGCCGAGTGACCGGCCGGCCACTCGCGAGCGAGCGACGAGCATTCGGCACCCCGAACTCGCGACTTTCAGCCCGATGGACGACTCCTCCGATCACGACGACAGCCGCGCCGCCACGCCCGAGCGGCCGGACGGCGAGGAACGCTGGCGCGCGCTGTTCGCCGACCTCTTCGATCAATTCGACCAGAAGACGGCCGCCGTCGCGCGTCTGGAGGCCGAGAAGCGGGAGCTGGAGGAGAAGCGTGAGTCCCGTCCTTCAAATCGCCCTTAAATCCCCCGCTTTCAGTGAAGAAGGCGGAAGAATCGCAGCCGGTCGAGTGCGCGTCCTGCAAGGTGAGTTCTGATTTCTTCCTGTCCGATTTATTCCTCCCCTTTTTAGAACAAATCGCCCGCTTTTCAGCAGGCGAAAGCCTACATGTGGGACGGCCAGTGTGAGTGGTTATTTAGACCGATTTACTGAAACGTCGTCGCCTTTCAGGCTACAAAACAATTCAAATTACCCAGCCCGCAACCGCCGGAGAGCCGGCGAAGATCACCGAGCCCACCGCGGTGAGATCTGCCTTCACTTGTTGTAATTCGCAGTCGCTTTAGGCCGTCGGAACGTCGAAGGACACGCAGAAGACGCCCGCTCCGCAGCCGCCGAAGAAGGGTGGACAGCCGCCGGCCATTCCGAAGAACTTGATGGCGCGGAACGGCCAAGGTGAGTGCTCCTCCAAATTATTGTTATACCGATTGCATTTTCCAGCGTTCGAAGTGATGCCAGGCCTTCCGTTCACGCCCGCCGGTTGTCCGCCGGTCGGAAGCAACATGCAGCCAGCGGTGAGATCTTCCTTTCCACCCTCTGTACCTTGCATTCCTTTCCAGGCGACCGGAACGTCGAAGGACACCACAAATCCGCTCGTCGTTGAGCAGCAGAAGGCCGCTGGAAATGCGGCCGCTGCCTGGCAAAACGTCATCCAGCACTGTGAGTAACTTTTTTGTGATGATCATTGATTCCCCTCTTCTAGTGGTCCAAAGCACTGGCGCCTATTTCCACCCGCTCGGAACCGGGCATCCGGCGGTCTTCGGCCCTGTGAATAGCACCCAGAAACAAGTGTGTCTCTTGTAAGAGACGGGCTCGTCTCTTGCACTCTCTCTTCTCTTTGCCCCGCCCTGTTCAATCCGATTTAAAAGCCGCCTGCCCCGATGAATAAACAAGAGTCAAGCCGTCAGTCGTGAGCGAGCGAGCGGCCGGGCGGGGAGCGGGCGAGGGGGAAGACCGGTGGGCGAGAAAGCGAAAAGCTAGGAGTTTGTGGCACGAATGAGGAATCAACTTGGAATGACGGCTGGAAGAATGGGCAACCCCAGTCGATCATTTAACTGGTAGCAGCGAGTGAGGCACCACTCGATCCGGGCAGCTTAAAAGTGTCCAACTGCCCCTGTCCTCATTAATTTGTGCCCCACACTCTCGCGGGACGACTCGTTCGTGATCGTGTCTTGTCGGCGCGTTTCGAGTACCTACACGTGTTTGCGTTTGATTTCTCTTCGAGTGCAAATGCAAGCCGTGAGCGCAGAGATCCCGCGGGAGGTGACGCTCTTTTCTCCGCAAGACGCCAAATCGCCTCCGTTCGCCGCTTGTTTTCGAAACGATCGACGCGCGAAGACTCTCACACTATTGATCTCTGGGTTCCAAATACCTCCGCAAGCTTTTTATAATCGGCTCGTTTTTAACCGTTTTTAGCACGCGAGTTCGTCGAGCCAGCAAGCAGCAGGTACTCAAGCCGGTTTGCACAGACTGACTGCAGCAGTCTCGCCGTCGTTTTCAATCGATTCTAGTCATTCGGTCAAGCAGTGGAAGCTTCCCGCCCACTTGTCTCTTTTGTCTTCATGCTATAAGTAAATTCCCAAGACCCGCAAGGCAAGCCAAAACTCGTGTGGACAGGAGTTCGCACTCCAGTCGGTGGAGAACCACGTGCAATCAACACGCCGCGTAAATCCGCAAGCTTCCCACCTTTCTTTGCGGTTCGTTGCAAGTGTCTTCGCATTTGAAAAGTGCACGTTCGTGGTTTTCGATCGCTTGCCCGTCCGCTCCGTTTTGCGACGCCGCAGTGGCCGGCCGAGCGCGATTTGACCGCAGACGGATGATTCACGCCGCTTTGTTCTCGCTCGCGGAGAACGAAAAGCGGAGGACTCGCAAGCCGTCGATTTTCGTCGCCCGAAATCCGCATTCCGCAAAGCAAGCCGAGCAGGACGGCGGCGTCGACGCGCCCGAGAGAAACGAAGCAAGCGATCGAGGATCGTTTGCCCGTCAATTCGTCCAATTTCATGCCGCAAGACGACGAAACAACGGATTTTCGTCGTGTTGGATGTCAAAACGCACGTAAACATGCGACCTTTAAAAGTTATGTCCAAGTAAGCACAATCGCCTCAACGAGCTCGACTGTTCACATGCAGCACAAAGGAACATGCTCAAGCATTGCAGGCAGCAGACAGCAAGAGAACGACAAGCAGCAGCAAGCAAAATGTTTTTACTTTTCCCTTTCACGCAAGGCATAAATTCCAAGCGGTAAATCCAGGTAAGAAGCAGGAAATCCGTCCTTTTTTTTTCAAAAGCAAACGCGACCTAACTCAAACCCGCCGAGTATCTGAATTCTCGGCAGCAGGTCGTTTTCCTCCAGTTTCTTTCCTGCAAGCTCAAAAAAAAAAGCACACAAAAAAGGGAGAAGGAGGAGCAGGTCGAATTCAACTCCAACATCACTAATTCGTTTGGTTTCAGCCACGAATCGCCCGGTGATGGAGAACGGTGAAGATCCAGCAGCTGACCTACGCAATGGCCAGCACAAAGAGCAGCACGCAAACATCCGCTCCCGTACGAGATCCCGTCGTCGATGGTCAAGAGCCCAACGAATCTCCGCTCCAGTCATGCGTCATCCGAGCAAAGCAGCGTCTTCAAGAGCAATCAGACCAATTTGAATTCAATCAAGTCAACTCGATCACTTGTAACCTCCTCCTCATGTATGTAAACTGCTCTGCTTTCGTTAATCTCTGATGCAATGTATATTTTGTCCGCTCTTCTCACAGCTACTCCCACTCTCTCACAGCCTTTTAAACTTTGCTGCTCGTTTCATTGAACGTCTGTCCTTTTGATTTCGCCTGGAGATGCATGATTCCACTCAAGCCCCTTCAAACAGCAAACCGCAAGCTGCGTTCGAGCACAGTTGCTTCAAGTGAACGTATGGAGACGTCCATTGTGAGTGCTGTCCATTTGGACCCCCACCTTGTGCAGGCAGTCACAAGAAGATTCCCTTTCAATGCCTTTTTCTCTTGAACTTTCGCTTCACAACAAGCGTTGAGCGAAGCAAGCAAGGCTGACCGCATTGCAAGTGTTTCTTTTGCTCGCCCTCCTCCATGCCTCGCTCATCTCTCTTCTCTGTCCTCTTTGGTTCGAATCGAGGACGATTCTATTTCCAAAAGGGGAAGGTGTAAGAGACGGGCTCGTCTCTTGCACTCTCTTCTCTTTGCCCCGCCCTGTTCAATCCGATTTAAAAGCCGCCTGCCCCGATGAATAAACAAGAGTCAAGCCGTCAGTCGTGAGCGAGCGAGCGGCCGGGCGGGGAGCGGGCGAGGGGGAAGACCGGTGGGCGAGAAAGCGAAAAGCTAGGAGTTTGTGGCACGAATGAGGAATCAACTTGGAATGACGGCTGGAAGAATGGGCAACCCCAGTCGATCATTTAACTCTCTTTTTATTCCGTTTGATGCATCTTCTTTTGTTTACTCAGGCCGAGAAACCGAAGAGCCCGCAGAAGGCGGCCGTTCCTCCCGCCCGCCCGTCGACGGTCTCCGTCCAGCTGAAGCCGGCCGTCCAGCCGCCGCCCGCTGCCGCTGCCGTCGACAATGACGGGCCGATCGGTCTGTACGAGGTTTGTCCCCTTCCTTCTTTTCGTTCTTCCATTCGTGTCCTTTAGGAGATGCGCCGTCTGAAGGCGGACGTCCAGCGGCTGAAAGAGCAGCGCGCGGAGGACGTCGAGACGCTCAAGCTCGCGTTCGCGGCGGAGGTGGCCGAGGTTCGCTCCGTCCATCCTTTCAAGTATTTATTCCTCGCTTGCAGCTCCGCAGCGAGCTCGTGGCCGAGCGGTGGACGCGCGCGTGGCTGGAGGACGAGGTGCGCCGCCTGGCCGTGGCCACGCGCCCGAAGGAGCCGCTGGAGGCCGCCCTGCAGGTGGACGAGCAGCCGGAAGCCGGCCCGAGCGGCTTCGCCGCCCAGCCGCCCGTCGACGAGGACGACCGCGCGTCCGTGGCCACCGCCCGCTCATTCCACTCGGCCGACTCCTCCGCCGACTCGTGGGACAAGCTGGAGGGCGGCGATTCGCACGACGACGAGTTGGATTGAACGTCTCCCTTCCTTTCATTTAAACCGCACACCTCAGGGCTTTTTGTAAATTCTTTTCACCTACCTCACCCCCCTCAATAAACAGCATTCGATGAAAAAGCGGAAGTGGATCAGGGGATCTGAATAAATGGAAAGACGAGCGGCTGGCAAGAGTCGTGAATCGATTGGGGAACGGAGGGGGAAACTGTTAGATTCACACGTCGAACGTGAGAAACTCCGGGTTGAATTCATTGCGATTCGCAGCTGCTCGGCGCGAGAACAAACCGGCCATGTCGATCTCGTTCAAAAGAACGGAAATCTCGCCCGATTCTTGAGGCGGTTGAACGTAACAACCTTGGCGTTTGTATTCCGATAATTCATTTCGATGAGAGAACCAATCGACGGCGAAAGCAAAACTTCTGACCACTTGGATGTTTCGAGAGCTCGTCGGGTATTGCGAAAAGGAACAGGCGGAATTGCCGGAAATCAAGCCGCCTTTTGTCCGTCCAACGGGAACGAACGGGTGTGCGCAGGTGTTTTTCTGGCTGCTTTCGTAATCCGTTCGGTTAGCACTCCCGTTTGTCGCAGTCCGCAGTGCGGGGCGGGGCGGGAGGGCGCGAAGGCCCGCGGTCACCTCGATCTCCCGTCCGATTCGATCAAAACAACGGGCGGGGGCTCGCCGGTCGACTTCCGTCTGCACCCGCCTGCCCGCCCGATCGGGCACTTCGGTCGGTCGGGCGGTGGCTGTTGATTAGTTCGTGAAGGCGGGCGATCGGAGTGGCCGCTGGACGGGGGCTTTATTTTGCGGGGGTTCGTTCACTTCGCTCGCTTTCACCCGCCGCCCGCTTCGCTCGTTCCCAAGCGGCGAAAGTGCGGCAAAGTGCGGACGGCGGCGTCCATCGGCCGTCCGCCCGTCTGCCCGCTCGCGCCCGCCTGCTTTCTGCCGCCCAATCGAACGAATCGGGGCATGCGGCCTTCCATTTCTGCGCACCGAAATTCACCTCATTGCTCGCGCGCATTCTTTCAACTGCCCAATCAATCGTGTGTCTCGATCTCGGATGCCCGATCGTCCTCGAGTGCGACCTCGAGCGGAAGCATCGCCTCGCATAAAATCGATCGAATCGAACACATCGCTTATGCGGCTTTCTTCCCCGCAGACAGCCCCCCTCTGCCCGTCCATTCGGCCGGCCGCCTCTCTCTTGCGGGCGTGCGGGTGTTTTGCGCTCCGATTTGCCCCGTCCGTTGGCTTGCGTTCGTCTGTCGGCGGTTGTTTTGCCCGATTCGGCCCGCATTTCACCGCCGCTCGTTCAGCTTCGCGGAATGGCCACCGACATCTTCCGTACTCCGCCCTCTTCGGGCATGCACAAGCAGTACACCCACCTCTTCCACAAAAAGAAGATCCAAACGCAGAAGGAACAGGTGAGTGGTCCCCTCGCAGCAACACGACCTTTGACCTCCCGCCTTGCAGCGCAAAGGACGCCTCTTGCGGCCGCCCGCCTGCGGTCTGTTCCCGAAGACCGCGTTGAAGCACCAGTACGCGCGCCACCACCACCTGCCGATCATGTCCTCGCCGGACGTCCGCCTGATCAACTTCTTCAAGAGCGGTTCGTTTCCCCTACTCTTCCTTTCATGCACACTCTCGCTTTCAGCCAAGCCCCGCTTGAGCCCGGTGTACAACCCGCAGAAGGACGAGGACTACTTGTCCCAGGCCTTCACCATGACGCAATGTCTCGGCTGCGGCTCGTTCGGAGTGGTGAGTGCGTCCTCTCTTCACTGTCCTCCTCATCCTCTCGTTCAGGTGGTCGGAATGATGGCCAAGGAGGACGGGCATTGCTACGCGATCAAGTGAGTCCTTCTTCCCGCGTGTTTGGCCGTCAATTGCACGTGCTTTCAGGTACCAAAACGAGTACAAATCGCACTTCAATCGCTACGAGCAGCTGCGGGAGGTGGTCTTTCTCCAGTTCATCAACCACCCGAACTGCGTGCGGTTCTACTTGGCGTGGGAGGAGAAGGACCGTCTGCACATCCAGACGGAGCTGTGCGAGCAGAACCTCACCAAGTTCCTCGCCATTCACGACGGCAACGTGCCCGAGCCGCTCGTTTGGGACGTGCTGCTCGACTTGCTGCGGGTGGGTTTCGAGCAGGCACCCATTGGATACTCATGTGGATTGCAGGGGCTCGCGTACCTCCACAAGAACCTGATCGTGCATCTGGACGTGAAGCCGGACAACGTGCTGCTCGACCACCTGGGAATCGCCAAGCTGAGCGACTTCGGCATGGCGTTCGACCTCCAAACGGTGAATTTTTCCTTCCGTTTGCCCTCGTTCATCTGCCGCCTTGCAGGACGACCACAACGTTTGCCGCATCGAGGGCGACGCGCGCTTCTTGGCGTTCGAGGCGCTGAACGACACGACGCGCGCGTGCGTCAGCACCAAACGAGACATCTTCTCGCTGGGCGTGACGATCCTCCAGCTGGCGACCGACGTCTTCATTCCGCCCTACGGCGACGAGGCGGAGGACATCAAAAACTTCCGTCTGCCCGACCACCTGCTGGGCCGTTCGTTCGCTCGGGAGAGAAAATATGGCTAATTGGCGGTATTGCAGGCATGTCGGACGAACTGCGCGGCCTGCTCGCGGTCATGATGAGCCGCGAGAAGGACGCCCGCCCCGAAGCCACGTGGATTCTCGAGACGGCCGGCATCTACGAGCGCGAGTTGGAGCGTCGCGACTTCGTCCAGGTACTCGCGCCTGCTCGCTCGAACGATCGAATAATCTTCCCATTTTCAGATGGCCTCTTCGAACTACGCGCGCGAGGGACAAGGAGACGTGTTCCTGCCGGCAAGCCCCTCCACTCACTCCCTCGCTTTATCTACTCGCTTTCAGTTGACGCCGCGGTGCTCCAACTGGATCGGCAACACGCTTGACGCCCTCCGCCGCGAGTACCACGCGCGCACTCACGCGCACGTCAAACGCTCCCGCTCCATCGAGCGGCCGCCCCGCACGACGCTCTGATCGCCCGCAAGCTACTCGATCCACGCCCATTGTTGTTGCTTTTGTTCGTGAATCGGGTAATAATTACCGCCTGTGATGCTCGCTGTAAATGTCTCCGCATAAGTGTCTTTCTTGTTCTCATCCCCCTACCCGTCCGCTCAACCACCCACCCACCCGCCTACCGACTGACTCCAGCCGCCCGCCGTAAATCACTACTTTCTTTGTAGTTTCATCCCACCAATTCGACTTTTGAGTAGTGATCGAGCCGTTCCGGGCCCTACCCACCCACTCACTTGTTTAATTTGCTTTTATTTACGCCGCCACACAATAAACACTCCTCGGGTACGCGAACGTTTGGAAGAAACTTGAATGAGTGGAGAAGAGATGCTGTTAGCGGTCGTTCGAACAGAAAGGATCGTTTCGGTTCGCGCGTCAAGAGTACAACAAAAAAGAAAACCTCGAATTGCTCGCAACTAAAGCAATTGCGGTCAAACATCCTTCGCCAGAAAAGAAAGCACTTTCTGGTCGCTACCGAATGCCGTTTGCTCGACCCGGTGGCAGCAACGTGTCGATCTACGAAAAGATCCGCAGTAAACTCTCTTATGAATGAGGTAGTTGTTCGCCGAGTACTGGAGTGTGAGGGGCTATAGCTCAGTGGTAGAGCGCTCCCTTAGCATGGGAGAAGTCGCGAGTTCGATTCTTGCTAGCTCCACGTTCTTTTTACCCTTTTTGGCGGCATACTCATTCTCCATCTATCCGTTTGAATCAAAATTTCCGGTGTATTTTTGCATTTATATGGTGTTTGGCGATCAACCCCCTCTCTACCTTTCGCTCTGCTACAGTTGCGGTCGCGAGCAGGCTCAAAATGTCCGCAAAATGCTCGTCGAGTCGCCCGACGAACTCGAAACAGAAGCTGCAAACCTCGCCGGGTGCTAACGTTTTTGCGCGGCCGTCCGCCTGCTTTGCTTGCTGGCAGTCATCCGTGACGGGAAAGCGTGGAAAAGCCGTTTTGATGAGGAAAAACCACCATCTGCGCCTTTTAACGGTGAGAACAGCGCCTTTTGCACGCGATTTTGCAGTGAATGGCAGGGCGCTTTCGCCCATGCGCGGGATCGGAGCATCAAAAAAGGAAGCCCCGGGCCGGGTAGTTTGCTCGACTTGCCGACCACAGCCTCTTTTCTGCTCCTTTCGACGTGAGCAGCGTGGCGCAGCGGAAGCGCGTTGGGCCCATAACCCAAAGGTCGGTGGATCGAAACCACTCGCTGCTAACCTTTTTACCCCGACTTCATTTGATTCGAACAACGTCGTCGGAAAGAAAGTTACAAGGAAAACCGCTGCGGAACACTCGTACAGCGCCTGTTGCTTTTTTCTACTCCGCCCGCTTGGCCGATCCGCTCGGGACGATTGAATGGCATCTGAGCCCGCCGGAAGCGTTTTGCTCGCAATGAAGTCGCCCATTTCAGTTGAGTTTCTTCCGCTACTGAACGCAGGATTGTTGAATCATTCCGTTTATTTCTTCAATCATTTCAACAACGCAGTGCAAGAGATGGACGACAACGGACGGACAAGGGCGGACTTCTGGGCGCACTCCTTGGTTTGCTCGGTGGAAACCGTGGACTGCGGCAACGCCCCGACCTTCTCGGCGAACAGCAGCACGGAGTTTTTGAAGCCGTCGAGGTGGTCGTAGACGAGCGCGAGCTTCACGTCCTCCTGCACGGTCTTCTCGGACATCGTCTCCAGGATCGACCAGACGCACATTTTCTGAACGAGAGGAACGGATTGAGAACTCGGAAGGAAGTGAACTCACCGACAACGGAGTCAAGTTGTAGAACTCGGCGGCGGGCAAGAGGTCTCGGGCGCACGCGTTCAGACCGCTCACCTGCCGCGTGTAGAGGAATTCGAGCACCTTGCCGAAGGTGTGGGCGTCGAAGTTCTTGACGGGGAAAACGCCCGTCCGCTTGACCTCCTCGTCGCGCGTGAACATCGCCTTGAAGTAGGCGGACTGCAGGGCGAGAACGAGCTTGTGGACCTGAACGAGACGCGTGAAGGAATGCAAGTGAAAGAATAGAGCTCACCTTGAAGATCTTCTCGTCCACGTGCACGTGGACATCCGCGAACTGCTCGTCTCCGAAGATCGCCGCCACTTTGGGGTCGATGCTGAGCGCCAACGCTTCGCTCTTCTCTGTCGCATCGATCAGTTCGACCTCGCAGCAGAGGGCGGAGGGAAGAGATAAGCCGCTGTGGAGGCAGAACGTGATGCTCACTTTGCGCTCGTCGCCGGTAGCAAACGATCCCGTCTTTTCTGCAATGGACGTCGTTGAAGAATCGTTATGGCAACAAGGCACTCACCGATCGCAGGACTCGTTCCTCCGTTGTCCAGCTTGAACCAAAGCTTGTAGCGAAGGAGGACGGACGAGTGGTGCGGCAAGCGGCGGCAAGCCAACAGGTCGCAACTCCATTGAACCTTGCGGGCGTTGGGCACGAGCACAAGTTGGAACTGGCCGCCGGGAATCCCGTCCACTACGAACAGGTCGCTCGTCCACTGGTCTCCGGCGGCTGCGTGCAGTGCGCGATTCGCCACGTTCACCAGCTTCCAGCGGAACACGGTCGGCATGACGGTCGGAGGGGCGGACAGAATGTGAGGCTAGAGGAGCAAGCGGAAACGACTCGTTCGAGCTGGACGAGGAAGATGGAGGTTGGAATGACTGTCTGAATGAGTAGTCGGTCCTTTTATTCCCTCTCGGATGACCCAACGCCCGCCCACTCCCATCGGAGGTCATGAGAGTCTCGCCCAGTTCTCATCACCTCGCGCAATCAGCTGGGAAAAGCAGCGGTTGGGCGTCGGTGCAACGAGTTGGAGATCATGTGACCTTTCGCCGCAGCTTGTGACTACGCAACCCTCGTGTGGTTGAAACAGAAACAGAACGATGGAGTTGGGATTGCCGGACGACCAGGCGCTGGCGCACTCCGGTCAGGTGGTGGTGCTGCCCGAGCTGCTGGACCGGCTGGGCGAGGGCTTCTCGCTGAAGGACTGCCGCTTCGCCGTCACCAAGAGCAAGGAGCCGTCGGCGCGCGTGACGCTGTGGCGGCAGTTCGGCGTCGAGCGCTGCTACACGCTCGAGTCCACGTACGCGGGCTTCGACGCGGGCGCGTTCGCCGGCAAGCAGGTGGGCATCGCGGACCTGAAGCGAGTGGGCGCCCACCTCTGCGAGGCGATGCAGGGCGCGTACGAGTGGGCCGAGAGCCTTGCCGTCGCCGCCCGGCCGCCCGCCAAGTCCTGAGCGCCGTTCGAGCGGCCTCGTTGTTGTACACACGCCTGTCTCGCTGTATTTATGCCCCGTTCGTAATAAACATTGAGTTCTGCTGCGGGTCGACGAGTAGAAGCGGGAAGCATGATCAGCAGACAGCCGTTCGACACGCGCCGCCTTCCTCTCGCCCGCCTCCGCATTCACCGCCCTTGTGTGTGTGCGGGGCTATAGCTCAGTGGTAGAGCGCTCCCTTAGCATGGGAGAAGTCGCGAGTTCGATTCTTGCTAGCTCCAGATTCTTTTTGCCCTTTTTTGTTCCGATGAGTGCTTGCAGCGGGCACTTTTGACCCAAAGCCGGGAAGACGTGCCGACGGAAGGGCTTATTAAGTTATCAACGCTCGAGATCAAAGGGAAGGAGCGGCAGATAAAACGGAGGCTTGTTTGCGCGGCACTTCGGCGATCATCCAGCTGCCGCTTTTTTGCCGCCCCGATTGGCCGCGAACGAGAGTCGTTTCTTCACTCATCGCATTCGGAAGTGAACGATGGTCGCTCTTCTCTTACTACTGCTGTTTTTCGTCCTTCAAGGCGGATGTTTGGGTAAACTGCCTGTTCAAGAACACCCTTCCACACCGCTTTCAGCCACTCGTCCCGCGTACATCCCGGACGATCCGCGCTACCACCCGCTCGTCGAAGGCGACTTCCACGAGTACTTCGAAGCGTGCCGCATGCGTTTATACTCCGGATTCGCTCTGATCAAATGCAACTGTCATCTGTAATCAATATTGAGAGCTTGCATCCTTCCAGCGGTTTACAACGAGACCGTCGGCCCCTACCAGCAAGGTCCAATGGTCAGGAGCGATAAGACGATCCCACTTCCGATCGATGGAGTGAAAGACTACGTTTACTTCCACCTTCCACGTTTCCCCAACGATGTGCCCAGCTTGTGGTCGCGGTGAGTAAACAGAAAAGCGAAGATCCAATGAGTTCGTTTGCAGATCGGAGCCGACCTGGCCGTACGGGAACACGAGCGGGCAGACGAACACCAGCCGCCCTTTCCTCTTCAAGCACTGGGTCTTCGTCAACGAGACGACCCTGTTCGACGTCCGCATTCCGTACGCCACGATTTGAATCGAAAAGAAATTGTTTGCTTCAGGTACGAGAAATGCAGGCAGAGGGCTGAAAAAGAGACTTTGTGCGATGCCGGCCAATCGCCCGCCTTGTCCTACGACGACATCCCCGACAGCGAACTCTCCCACCGCACGAAGATGGACATCGCCGCGCTCTGCTTCGTGAGTGCTCGGAGAATCGAAGAGAACAAATGAATGTTCAGAAAAAGGGCGTGTACTGCACAGTTGATCTGGACACCAACGGCGAGCGGCTGATCCACGACCACGAGCACGTCCTCTTCCACAAATTCGGAATGACGTTGATCGTGAGGGGCGGGACGGCGGGCGTCCCTCACCACTACTTGATTCGCTACAAACGGTGAGAGCTGGGAGCAAGTATGAAATTTACTTTTTACTTCTGCAGCCACTTCTTCTACGCGCCTCAAGACCTGCAAACATTTAACGATGCCGCATTCACCTCCGACCTCTCCTATCGCCACTTCATGCTTCCGATCTTCAATCCGGACGACCGCTTCCTCGAACGACGCGATCGGGTGATTGACCCGCAATCTTCTCCAGCCGCCACTTCTCATTCGCACTGGACGCTGATCCTCGTTCTGCTCGTCGGTATCGCTCTGGGACTCGCGATCGGCGGCCTGCTCTAGCGGCGCCCGTGGGGCAGCTCCCTCCAAGCGTCTCCCACCTCTTTCGTCTCGCAAGTGTTCTTCAAGAAAGAGGAAGTTGTCTGAGAGATTTTTGTAAAGTCGATGTAAAAAAATAAACTCCATTGGATTGCTTTCTCGACCGTTCATAATCATCGTCAGAAAACAGATGCCTTGAAGTGAAGGAATGCACGGTCGCCTTCTCATTCTCTCCTCCCGTTCGCTCGTTGCAGAACTGGCCCCCTCGAAGGTGGCGAGCGGAAAAAATGACGGCGAGAAGGATGGCCGCACGAGCCGGGCGCCAACAGCCGGTCCGCCCGCTGCGTTCAGTCGTTCGGGAGTTCAAGCAGGGCAGCAACGAGCTCCGCCTGCATCGTTTCGACAACCGTGTAGAGATCGCGTGGCTGCAAGTGCGCTCGCCGAGCGACATGCTGAGAGTCGGCTTTTCGATCGGCGGTTAGGCGCCCAGACAGCAGAGCGGCGAGAGGTTGGCTGTTTCGAGTTGAGTCGGGTGACGAGTAGTCGCCGTTTTTCTGCGGCGATTCCGACGACCAAAACTGGCAAATGGAAAGCCCTAACTGCAAGTAAACCATTGGCAGAGCGCAGGAATGTTTACGCCAAAATCGAATGCTTTGGAGGCTGCCAAATGAATGGGTTTATTTTGTGGTCACTTGATCGGCCGGCCGTTCGCGACTTTTGGTCGATTGAATCGAAGAGCGAGGTTGTTGTCACAACACAACGATAACTAGCCGGCTTTGAGACGCTTGGAGTTGCTCTCCTACCGTTTGCAGCTTCGTGTGAAGGAGTGAGTGATGACCGTCGCCCGCTTTCTGCTTCTGTTCGCCTCCTGTTGGGGCATCTGCTTTAGTGAGCGGTCCGCATGTGAGTGTCGCGTTCAATACGTTTCGTTCAGCCACTCGTCCCCCATACATCCCGGACAACGACGCCCGCTATCTGTCGCTGGAAGAGGGCGACTTCCGCGAGTACTTCGAATTCTGCCGCATGAAATCACACGTTGGAAACACGCTGATCAAAAGTGAGTAATTTTTGTTAGAGCGTTCGATTTCCCTTGTTTCAGCCGTCCACAACGAGGCAGTTGGTCCCTACTTCGAAGGCTCGGCGTTGATCGAAGACCACGAAGCGATCTTGATTCCGATCGACGGAGAGAAGGACTACGTCTACTTCCAACCCCCGCGCTACCCCAACGACGTGCCCAGCTTGTGGTCGCGGTGAGGGAGCAAAAAGACAACAATTGAATGAAAAAATGTAGAACGCTGCCGACTTGGCCGTACGGCAAGATCAGCGGCCAGACAGACCCCAAGCGCCACTTGCTTTTCAAGCACTGGGTTTTCGTGAACGAGACGACCCTGTTCGACGTCCGCATTCCGTACGAGAAATGCATCCGCAGACCCGAAGAAGAGAGGGTGTGCCCCTCCGGTTCGTCGCCTGCATTGTCCTACGACGACATCCCCGACGAGGAGCTGCCCCCGAACACCAAACGGTACATCGCCAGAAACTGCTTCGTGAGTGTGCAATTAATTGGAACGCAAGACTAATGGTTGACGATTAGAAAAGAGACGGGCATTGCGTATTGGACCTGGACGACAACAACATCACGGGAACCGTACAGTTCATCGCCGACGGTTCATCGCCGTTTCGTTTCATCGCCGACGGTTCATCGCCGTTACGGTTCATCGCCAAGTAAAATCTAGTAAATTAAAGGGGTTTAACGCGATATTCATCGTTCTAACAGTCTAGTATTTGTCGCTTGCTACAGCCAAGCAACATTTACGCTTAAACGTTAACAAAATACACACCCACCCATTTTGCTCTTTTACACTACTTGTATTTTTTGTGTTAAAAACGCGTATCTGACGTTCGAAAGTCAAAATCTATAGCTCCGTCTTAGTTTTACGCAGTATTCAATGAATTTTGTGCATAAAAACTCAAGTTTACCCTGGTTTTTTTGGCGATGAACCGTAACGGCGATGAACTGTCGGCGATGAAACGTATTGGCGATGAACCGTCGGCGATGAACGGTAACGCCTTCCAACATCACTTTGATTCACGACTACGAGCACGCCCTCTTGCAGAAGTTCGGAATGACGCTGATCGTTCGAGGCGGCAACGAGAGCATCCCACTGCACTACTTGATTCGATACAAGCGGTGAGTGGTGGGAGGACGGAAAGCCTTACTTTCTGTTCTTGCAGCCACTACTTCTACGTACCGGACGATCTACGCACGTACGACGATCCCGCCTTCTCCGCCGACCTCCACACTCGCCTCTTTTTGTTCCCCATCTTCAACGCGGACGATCGCTTTCTCGAACGGCGAGATCGCGTCATCCGGCCGTACCCGACACCAATCGAAACTCCCTCCCATTCGCACTGGGGACTGATCGTTATGGGGCTCTTCTGCATCGTAGTCGGGCTAGCGGTCAGTCTGCTCATCTATTGCTACGTGTCCACGGATCCCGCCTCGACGACTCCTGCACTTCAAGTGTTCTTCAAGAAGGAGGAAGGCGGCTGAATGGCTTCGAGTTGCTGTTTCTAGCATTTGAATGAAATAAATGTTTCGCGAGGATATTATTCCAAACTCGAGAACTCGCCTAGTCATCAACCGCACAGAACAAGATGCGTGTGCTTGCCAACCTCAAACAACCGCCTCCCGAGCAGAAGGGCACGGCAATAAGGCGGGCGCTCGCCGTCGCCTCGCTTGTCTTTTCTTTTTTCCTAGTTTCCCTTTGCCAAATGCATTGTACTGATCGCGGTCGCTCCTTGCCCGCAACTCGACCTTTTGCCCGTGCCGATGAACGCGCAGGCACTCGGTGTCCGTCCACACCTTTCGTGCCGCTCATCGCCGCTCGTTTCATAGGCAGGGAGGCCGCCTCCAGACAGTTCGCTCAGTGCGTCGGCGGAAGAATTTTCCTCGTTCTCTCGACTGTTTGTGTGTGTTCCGAGAAGTGATAAATCCCACTGTTTACCTGTGCACTTGTCCGCAGGGGGTTCTATCGAGTGAGGAGGATCAGCACGAACCGGTCGGATCGAATTCGTCCTCGCCCCATTCGAAAAGGGAGCTTTTCATCCCCGCGAAGCAGAACGGGCGGTTCCTTTTCGTCTCGCTTGCCGCCCGCATTCTCGCCGCCAATCGAACAAGCGGCGGCGAAAACAAGCGAAAGACGCTGCCCAACCGACCGCCTGCCCGCCGCTTGCGAGCACCCTGCCGCGGCCTTCTCGTTTTTGACGGCCCGCTCCTTTCAGGCGATGAGCGCCACCTTCTGCTTCCACGTGCCGAGTCTCTACGAGGCGGTGCTGGACGGGGAGCGGCGGGAGTTCGCGGACCTCCGCTTCGCCGTCCGCTTCTTTCCGGCCGACGCGCGCGGGCCGGCCGCCTTCGAGTTCGCGGCGGTCGGCTTCCCGAAAGACGCCCACGCGCGGCTCCGCTTCGACTGGTGGCTGCGGAACGCGGACGGGCGGACGGCCTTCCGGCACGTGGGTGAGTGGGCGGGCGGGCGGGCGGCTGATTGCGATTCGTGTGTTGCAGAGACGGCGACGCTCTTCAACTGCGCGTGTGCGGTCTTCTGCCAGTGCCCCGCCAAGCGCGTCAACGTCCACTACGTCCTGCCGGCGGCCGTGCACGAGTTCGCGGGCGGGCGCGGCGTCTCGCTCTTCCTCACGCTCCAGACGGCCGACGAGCCCGTCCGCTTCTTCCCGCCCGTTCGGCGGCCGTCGTTGAAGATCGCTGCAGCGGTTGGTGAGTGCGGGGAGCGGCGCGATCGACTGGCTTCTCTTCTTTCAGCCCCACCACGTCCTCCGTACGAAGTGTTCTTCCTGGACGTGCCGAACGTGCGGCAGGCGGTCCAGCGGCAGCTGCGGGCGGCCTTCGCGCCCGCCCCCTTTTTCCTCGCCTTCTTCCCGCCGCTCACGCCCCACGCGACGGGCGGCTTCGAGTTCGCGGTCCCGCACTTCCGCGGCCGCCCGCTCGCCCTCCGCGTCGCGTGGCGCGTGGAGAACGCGGACGGGCGGCGCTGCTTCGAGCGTTCGGGTGAGCGGCGGGGCGAGCGGTCGGTTGATTGCGGGCGTGTTGCAGAGACGATCGCCCTCGTGGACTGCGGCTGCAGGACGGCCTGCCGCTGCGCCACGCGGCCGAACTGCTGGGCGCTGCGGGTGGCGGCGGCGGCGCTGCTCGCGTTCGCCGACGGGCGGCCCCTCCGCCTGGTGCTGGAACTCCGCCCGCTGCCCAGCGATCGCTTGCTGCTCCAGCCGGCCCCCGAACGTCCAGCGGGCGGCGGCGAGGTCCCCGAAGACCGCGAGCGTTCGGCGTTGACCGCGCCGCCCGACGACCCGCCCGCCGGCCTCTTTTTCTTGGAGCTGCCGACCGCCCGCGCGCCCGTCCGCAACGACCGCGGTCGCCAGTTCGCCGGCGTCGCCTTCGGCCTCCGCTTCTTCCCGCCCAGTCGCCACCTGCCGCTCCTCCACTTCGAGCTCGTGACGGGCGGCGGCGGGCGGTCGGGCGTCCGGCTGCGCGTGGAGTGGGCGCTGCAGAACGCCGCTGGCCAGTCGGCCTTCTCGCACTCCGGTTCGTTCGACGAGCAGCTTCACCGATCGAACGGCGTGTTGCAGAGAGGATCGCCGTGGAGAAGTGCGCGTGCCGGACGGCCTGCCGCTGCTCGGAGCCCCGAATCGCCGCGAGGTTCCGCGTGGACGCGCTGGAGTTCGCCCACTTGGCCGCCGGCCGGCCGACGCGCCTCGTCGTCCGAATGCGCCGTCTGGACGAGCGGCCGCCCGTCCGGCTGACCGTCCCGCCCGCCCGCCCGAAGCAGTGGGCGGTCGTCACGCTCTCGGACTCGGAGGACGACGAGCAGCGAGCGGCCGCCGTTCAGCCCGATTCGACGTCCGCCGAGCAGAAGCGTGAGTTCGGCCGTCGTCTTGTCGCAGCGCTTGATGGCGAGGGCCGAGGACACCGAGTGGGGGCAGTGGCCGGTGAGTACTCGGCCGTTCAGTCAATTCAACCATTTTTCTCCCCAGACTCCACTTCCTCGACGATCGGCCGCTCGCCTCCCGTCGAGCTCCACGTCCCGCCGCTCAAACGCCCCCACTCATCCGAAGAAGAAGAGGCGGCGGGGAAGAAGCCGCGAGTGGAAGACGTGATCACGATCGAGTAGAGAGAGCGCTGGTGTGTGGATTCGGTTGTCACTCGAGCTCGAGTCGTTTATTCGCCAGGTAGTTACTTCTGTTAACTTTTGTTTGTTGTGTTTGGTGGAGTTGTTAATAAACGATTGTTTGTTTAAACAGAAGACTCTTCATTGGGTCAAAGGGTAGACACATGTCTTCTTTGTTGCTGCCCTCCAGCAGCCAGTCCTTTGCGGAAGTGAAAGGTGGGGGCCTAAAGGCTTTGAATGCCCTGCCTTCAAGTACTGTGGACTTTCCGCACAAGTGAATTTGCCAGGCGACCGCCCGACTGCGAGTGAGAACCGCAAACGGGCGGTTGTGCACACCTCTCTGGTCAAACAAAAACCGCTGGTGCTTCTCGCAGTTGCACATCCCATCTCGACCGCTTCAACAACCAACACTGTGTTTATTCCACGACAAAAAACAATTGCATCGAACAGACTCGCCGCGCTCACTGCGGCATCACGAGTCGGAAGATTTCGTTCAGAAGCTGCGGGCGGGCGGCGACGAGGGCCGCCATCTCGGGGGCGGCCATCAGCTGGAGGAGGCGGTGCGGGGCGGCCCAGAGGGGGGAGAGCGCGCGGATCAACTCGCCGTCCGCCTGCTCCACCGCGAAGATCACCGCGGCGGCCGCCCGCCCGTCGGCACACGCCCGCCGGATGGCCGCGACACACGCGTCCTGCAAGCGGGCGAATGAGCGCAGTAGAGAAGATGCCTCCCAACCTTCAGGGCGGGCATCTCGAGGCGTTTGGCGGCGAGGAAGAGGGCGTGGAGGTCCGCGGCGTCCACTCGCTGCCGCTCGACCCACACGCAGACGGCAGCCATCGCGCGCCCCGAGACGCCGCCCACTTCGAACAGCTCGCCGTCCGCGTGCTCGGCCGTCGCCCTCGCGAAGACGGCGGATTCGGCGACCAAACGCTGCCGGTCGACCTGCGGAAAGAAGCGGTGGGCGGAGTGGGCGGACGGCGGACTCACGACGAACCGGCGGCCCTCTGCTTCGATCGTGAGCACGTCCTCCACTCGCTTCTTCTTCACGACGGTCGTCTCTTCGGGCGGCTGCGGGCGCTTCGGCCGAGGGGATCCTTCGAACTGCGGGCTGCTCTCACGGTTTGAAGCCAAACGAATCCTGTCGTTCAACTGCTCCATCCGTTTGTCGAACGAGGCGCCTGAAGCAAAAAAGGAATAAACGGAGCGTGTCTCACTCACTGCAGTCCTCCTTCGATTTGTCGCTGCTTGCCGCCTGCTCCGTTCGTCCACTTGCCTCGGCATCTGAAACTGAAGAAGCAGGAGAAGCGAGCGCACTCACTAGTTGACCGAAGCGGCGAAACATTCACCGCGTTGTCCCCAGCGTTCGCCCCATTCGATCCGCTCGCCTCCGCCACGCAGCGGCCGACGGCGAGCCGCAAGCGGACGCCGTGGGCGCGGGCGAACGGCGCGAAGCGGTCGGCGGGAAGGAAGAAGGCGGCTTTGAGGCGCTTCAACGGGCACTTGCACGCCGCGCGGCAGGGGCAGTTCGTGAAGTGGCGGACGGCTGGAAGCGGCGAGTGAGCGGTCGGTCGAGCGGCCACCCACCCGTCCGCTCGAAGGCCGCCCGCCCGTCCACCTCCAGCAGCGCCCACTCCAGCCGCAGCGAGACGTCCGCCCCGTTCGCGAAGTCGACCAGCACGAACTCGAAGTTCGCCCGCCGCCCCGCCGTGTCGGCCGGGAAGTAGCGGAGGACGAAGCGGAGGTCCTCGAACTCCAGCACCCGCCCGCGCCGAATCGCCCGGCCGGCGTCGGGCACGTCCAGGCGGTACGTCGCCGTGTTCATGGGCAAGACTGCACGGCGCAGATTGAGGCGTCTTCTCAGAGTGGACTCACGAGTTGATTGTTGGAAGGCTGAAACGAACAGATCAATCCGTTTCTCCGTGCCCTCCACAAACCGATGGGGTCGGAGAAGCGCGTCTGCTTGCGAGTGCCCGCCGACTCGCCAATCGCACAACCACGTGTGGTTTTCGCCGGCAGGAACTTGGGGTCGACGAAGCGGCCGTGGGCGAGGGACCACTCGAAGTGCGGGGGCACGCCGGGCGGCTTCCCGCCGACCTCCCGCACGCGCAGCTCCACGAGGAGCGGGCGGGCGGCGGCCGCGAGCGTCTCGCCGGCCACCATGAAGCGGGCCTTCGTCCTCTTGAGCGAGCACGAGCAGGGCCGTCCGCAGGCGCACGTGTTGAAGTCGACGGTCTCTGCAAGCGGCCGAGTGAGCCGTCCGCCCTTCCGCTCACCCGAATGCTCGACCGCCGGCTGTTGGTGGGCGTCCCGCAGCGTCCAGTCGAAGTGGAGGCGGACAAACGGGCGGCAGCAGAAGCGCGTGATCACGAACTCGAAGCTGGCCGGGCGCCCGGCGTGGCGCGGCGGGAAGGCGCGGAGGACGAACGAGACGTCCGCCAGCTGCTGGGGCCGCGTCGCGATCGCCTCGCGCGCGTCGCCGAGCGGCAGGCGGAAGACGGCGGGCGCGGCCTCCGCTTCGTCGTCCGAAGAGGCGGCTGCAAGCGAGTGGGTGCCGAAGAGAATAGCCGGCCGCCCACCTTCCCGCTCGCCCCGGTCGGGCGGCCGCAACTCCAGCCGGAAGTCCGCGAAGATCCGCCCGGCCGCCCGCTCGGCCTCCAGCCCGCCCCGCGGCACGCGCACACTCCAGCGCTCCCTCGTCGCCCGCTCGAAGGTCCAGTGCTCGCAGACTGCAGCAAGAGCATGAGGGGTAGTGGGAAAACCAATGAACTCACCGCTCTTGTGGATCACCCGCAACTTCTCGTCCACGATCGTGCACTCCAGACGGCAGTCGAGGGCGTCCGCCGAGTGAAAGTCGGAGATCCAAACGCCCACTTCGGACATCGCCGCCTCCTTCTCTGCGTCCATTGTGGGCCGGCAGAAGGCGCGGAAGCGAACGAGCACGCCCTCCGTCTCCGTCAGCAGGTGGTCGGCGGACTCGTGGGCGACGCCGGGGTCCAATTCGACGCGACACACCGCCGCCCCGTCCACGAACTTGAACATCACGAGTGAGGTGGAGAAAACGGTGAATTCGCTTTTACGAGCGACCGAGCGGGAAGGGGTGGAAAAGAAATAAATGAGTGCGGAGCGGGCGGGCGGCAAGCGGTGGGTGGTTTGTTCATTTCTCTTCCTCACTCGTACGGAACGGACTTTGCTGACTTCAGCATTTTTTTTCGCTTCCTGTTCGAATACACAACACGAGTTCTTTCGATCAGTGAACAAAATGACTCACCTCTCTGTCCGCGGGGGTACTCCGCTTGGTTCTGCCCGCTCGATCGGTGGGCATTCAGCGAACGAAAGAAAGAGGAGCCGACTTCCCGCTCCGACTGCGGGATTTCTTTCCAGCAACCATTTGTTGATGGTCGAATCGAGTGCTCCATTTCGTTTGTGCAGTGGGTGCCGAGGCCGTTGAACGGGGCTCCAATTTGCGTCATTCTACGCTTACATGTTGCCCTCCGCTCCGGATATCGCCCATTCCTCTGCCCGCTCGCCTGAATGCTCGTGCTTTTGCTTGCTGTCCGCGCGACAACGCGTCCGTTCTTGACTCCATTCCTTCTCGTTTCAGGCCGGACTCGACGACCATGATCAAGGCAAAGGAGACGATCTTTCGTTGGCCGCTCGACGACTTCGAGGATCGTTCTGCGAAGACGCCCTGTTACCAGTTTTGGGAGAGCGCCGACTTCGAAGTCGAGGGCGTGCCCAAGGCCAAGTTCCACCTGTGGTTCTACCCGAAAGGAGGATCCAAGAAGAGCACGAGTTCCTGCATCCAACTCTGCATTCGGAACTTTGGCGATCACCCGTCCGTTCGCATGAAGTGCGAGTACTGGTTCGAGAATGGGAAGGAGCAGCGGCTGAAGAAGAACGGTGAGTGCCCACTTTTCACAAGAAGCGACTCGATGGCTTCTTTTAGAAATCGAAGAGAAGTTCTACGGCCCCTGTAACGACCTCGGTTCCTGGCAAAAGTGGTCTCAGTCAAAACTCCTCAACATGGCCGCGTACCCACCGCTCGTCGCTTGCTGCAAGGTCCTTCCGCTGGACCCGATCGATGCGGTCGAGTGGGCGCAGAAGACGGCGCCGCTGGACGTGCTGAAGAAACTCGCCGCCAGCTTCGACTCGGAGGAATTCGCCGACGTCGAAGTGCACGTGCAGGAGAGAGTCTTCAAGGTTTGTTCCCTCTGTTTCATTCGAACAACTTCTTTTGTTGCGGCAGGTCTCGAAAGTGGTCATCTGCTCGGGCTCGCCCGTCTTCCACCGGATGTTCACGACGGACACGCAAGAGAAGGAAACGGGCGTCGTGGAGATCGAGAAGGAGGAGCCCGAAGTGATCGAACTCCTCCTCCGCTACCTCTACTCGGGACAGGTGAGCGGGCTGCAGCGAGTCGCCCACCGCCTGCTGCCCGTCGCGGACTGCTACGAGGTGCTCCGTCTGGCCGTGAGTCTTCCCTCCCCTCCTCCTGTCCATCCTTCCTTCAGGGAATGTGCCTCGAGTCGCTCCTCGCCCACGTGTCGGTCGAAACGGTCCTCCGCGACCTGCAGCTCGCCTTCGCCCACGACCACAAGGGCGCCTTCAAGCGGCGGCTCGTCGAGTTCGCCCACCAGAACTTCAAACTCGTGAAGCAGCAGCCCGAGTGGACGTCCGCCTTCTTCCTCGAGAATCCGGAAATCGCGTTCGAAGTGACGGCCTTGTGCACGTGCTGATTCCTCCTTGTTGTCTTGTGTTGTTGAACTGAAGGAATAAATCGCTTGTGAATTCTGCATGTGGTGAGAGGCTTGTTCTTTCTCGTGCGGGAGTCTCGAGTTGAGGCGGCCTCATGGCAAGCAATTCTTGTTGGGTAGAAGGACGAGTCGAAATTTGTGCTCCGTCTAAAGCAACCCGTTCGTTTTTGTCGTCCTGGTCGTTGCGCTCTCGGTTTTGGAAGGCGAGGAGTTCGCAGCGGAGCGAAGTGAGCGAAGCTTCGTGAGTGCGCGGGCAGGCGTTGGATTTGCGTAGATTGCTCTCTCTTGTGCGGCTCGCATCAAGCGGCATGCCCTTGCTGCCCGTTCGAGCAGGAAGCGGGTTTTGTTGGCGACCCACCGAGTGGAGACCGACCGCCCGCCTGTCGCCCGACCTTGGAGTGTGTTCTCGGTAGTATAGTGGTGAGTATCCGCGCCTGTCACGTGCGAGACCCGGGTTCGATTCCCGGCCGGGAAGTCACTTTTTGCCGCCTTCAGTGGCTGTTAGTCGGCTCCGTTTTGTAGGTTGGAAAACGAGAGCCGATCCCGCGAGCAGACATCACTCGTCAGAAGCCTCCTTTTTTCCGTGACTAGGCGAATCTATTTTCTCTCCATTCACTCGACGGACTCCCGCGCACACCGCTTTCGGCCGGCCGCCTTCTTTGTGCGTCGCGGGGCGTCTCGTTCGAGCTCCGGACAGCCGCCCACGAGCACCAGCTTCTTGAGGCCGTGGCGCGTGAGGCGCTTGCTGTCGGCGATCTTAAAGTTCTTCTCCAGAACGAAGGAGACCAGCGGACACTCGAGTAGTCCGCTTTCCGTTCCGGCTGAAAGCGTAATTTATTGTACTTGCCAGCAGGAAAGGCAGACCGCTCGTCGTAGTGCACGATGCTCTCGAAGTCGTAGAGTCCGCCCCACTGGAAGTCGACAAACGTGTGCACGCGGTAGGCGTCTGAACGAACGGCCGCTCGTTCGGGCGCCCAACGGAGCGAAACGAACGGCGGCGGCCCGGACTGACACCCGCAGAAGTTTGCCGGTCGGGGCGTTGGTGTTCGTGGCCGCCTTTCTTCGATTGGTTGGTGGGGGTCTCCCCCATTGCGTGCTGCAATCAGCCGATAAATGAGCAACAGATGAATGGAAGACGAGCCATGAACTCGTGCTTGACGACATGCCCGCAAATGCAGTCCGCGTCCAGCGACATCGAGTGCTTTCCGTTTGCAACCAATCGAATTCCACCTCCGACCGAAGGACGAACCCACCCGCCCGCCTCAATAGTCGGCGGCTCCTTCCGCGTGTTTTTAATCGACGAACTTGAAGCACGTTTGCCGCTCCAACTTGTCCAGCGCCTTCCGAATGACTCGTTTCCTAAAATAGTGTTTGGGAGGATTGCCTGTGCTGCTCAGCATTCTTTTGTCTGCGAAGTTGCCAGTCGGTAGACAAGCGTGTCGTCGGGCAAGCGATGTTCCCCGTTTTCAGAGAAGCCCCACTGGCAGCGAGTTCTTCGGTCGCTTCCACGTGGTCGTGCTAGTCGGGAGTGAGCACAGCAACGAGAACGGCAGGTGAACTTCCAGCTATTGAATCTCCTCGCTGAACCAAGGCGGCGGCTCCTCGACGGCAAACTTCTCGAACACCACTGCCTTCAGTTCGTGAATCGAACGGACGTTTGTTCCGAGCGAGACGAACAAGAGCGACAGGAGCAGGCGAACCGAAGACATTGCGGGAGCATCCAACGGGCGGCTTTTGTACCTTGGTTTATTCCACTCGTGGGTGCGTGGATGAGCAGCCGGAGGTCGACGGGAATGCGGGGATCAATGCACAACTGCCGCCTGGCGAACGAAGAACGACGGAATGCTGACGTTTCGCCCTTTGACGGTCTCTTGCCGCTTCTTTGCCCAAGTGATCTCTTTTTATTCGGCCACCGGAAGCTAGGCGGGAAGTGACCGTTCGTTTGTTCGCCTCATCTCCGTGCACAACTGGGTTGTCCGGGGCATCGCTGGCCTGACGAATCATCCAGCGGGTCAACAGTTTACTCAACCAATGCAACAAGAAACGAATTCAAAGCATCGTGCAGACGGCTTGCTTGGGGCTGACGCCCGCTTTCAACATCGCCATGAGGACACGCGCGTTCTGGAGGCCGAATTGCTCCCACTCGGGCAGCTCCATGATCTCCTTCGCGTTCTCGCAAGCGAACTGCAGCATCTCCTGCTTGAAGTCGTCCAGTTGTGGGTGTGCGAACGCCAACTCCAAGTGCTTCAGCGAGTTGTTGATCGAGAGATTGCGGAGGATCGCGGTCGTGCACACGCGCTGCAAGAAGTCGGAGTAGAAGGGCAGGAAAGCGTTGCGCCCACCTGCAGACCGATCGACTCGTAGTGAACGGCGAGCGGCAGAAGACGGGAGGCCATGGATTCGAGCTGTTCGATCTCGCCCGTGTAGAAGAAGCGGAGCATCCGCTCGAGCAAGTCCGCATCGAAGCCATCGAGCGAGAGTTCGGGCGGATTGGACGCGAGTTTGGAGTTCAGGACGGGCGACTGGGCGCACACCACCGAGCGAGACGCCTGCTCACAAATGGAAGAGGACGAGAGGAGTGACTCACGTGGAAGATTCGATCGCCAATGCGGAGCTTCAAGTCGGAGAACGCGGGATCGTCGAAGCTGCGCGCCGCGAGAATTCCGCGAATTTCCACTTGCGAGATCTCGACCGGCGGGCCGAGCGGGCGGATTTCGCAGCAGACGACGAGCGGGCGGCCGCCGGCGAACGACTCGAGAGCATCCTGCTTGATCGAACAGATTTGCCCCTCTTTGCGCTGTCGGTGGTCTCCTTCTTTGAACAGGCCGTAGAATTGATGCACGCCAACTAAACAACGAGCAAACGTCGAGGAAGTTGCTGCTGAACGCTCACCTGTCCTCCGAGTCCGCTGCTTGTTCGCGTTCTTCATCCACGTTTCCACGCGCACGCCGACAGAAGAACGACCGCCCAGGTCGGAAACGTGCAGGTACACAGCGGCGTGGTCCTCGCTCTCCTCGACCTTGCCCTTGGGCCAAAAGGCCAGCTGGAACTTCACGTTGTTCCATCCATCGGCCGTGAACTTGTTGCCCTTCCATTCCTCGCCGAAGACCGCCGACTTGAAACGCAGCGGGAAGTTCGGGAGCTGCCACTTGTGGACGGTCGGAAGGGGCAGCAGAGTGGCGACTTTCTTCACCGCCATGGGCAAGCGGAGGCACACGAAGACGGTGGGCGTGTGACGGAAGGCGTGCATCTCCTCGGCCGTCCACGTGAGCGGCCATCCGCCCTCCGCGATCCCTGCAAACGGAAAACAATTGAAAGCAAGCCACCACTCCTCACTTTTGCGTTGGGTCGAAATTCCGTCGATCTTCTCCATCCACGCCTCGCAGTTGACGTCGCCGTCGGGCATTTTCTTCGCGACTTGATTCATCACCCGCACGTTCAGCGAGCAGCTGCCGTCTTCGTTCTTGGGCACGAGGAGAACGTCGATCGGAAGGCGGCCGGAGGTCGACGCCGCAAAGGAGAAGAGATCGCTCGCCCACTGATCGCCGCGGTTCGCCGCCTCGAGCTCCCGCTCGAAACCGGCCACCCGCCAAACGATCACCTTCGAGTCGGCGAAGTGCGAAACGGGCGTCATTGCGCGAGGTCGCTGAAAGTGTCAAACGATCAGGAAATGGACAAGAAAATGGACGAGAGCTGAAGGAACGCGCCGTCCGACGGAAAATTCGAATGGCGGAGAGCGGCGGTCGTTCGCGCCAAGTCGGCGACCTTTTCATTCTGCAGCTCTTCTGCTTTGCCCGCCCGACTTCCAGTGACTCATCCCCGCGAATGGGCACAACTGCAGACGGCGAAAGGCAATGAAAAGCGCAGATGTTCGTGAATTCCATCCGCGCACCTCAACTACGTGCTTTCTTCCTTTCGTTTGGAAGAAGGGTTGAAGCATGACGCTCGATATCCACGAACAAAACGTCCAGATCGCGTGGCTCGTGTTGAATGTGGCCCTCTCATTTATTCGACCTTGTGAGAAGCAAACAATTGCCTTCGACCAGTCAGTTGTGTTGTTGAAGCCAAGAGAACGCTGTGAGAATTGTTTATTCAACTCGATCAGTCCATCCCCGTTCAATGCCACTCGCCGGGATGCCCAAAGGGATGGCCGAAGTAATGCGGGAGTTTGCGGTGGGCGTGCGACGAGTGAGCCGAATGGCCGCCGTTGTGGCCGCCCGCCCAGCCGCCCGGCCGGCCGTGATCGTCGCCGTGCTCGTGGGCGTAGCCCTCGGCAAACGAGTCGCCGCTCTCGTGCCGCTTGTGGCCGCCGTAGTCCAGACGCGCCCAATCCGCCCGTTCGCCCTTCGCGAAGCCGGCGTCGTGGGCGTGATCCCCTCGGTCCGCGTGCCGCCCACTCGCCGTCGTGCCCGCGGGCGGCGGCCGCGTGGGGCGCGTCGTGGTGCGGGTGGTCCCAGTGGTCTGCTGCAAGAGGAAACAAACGTGGACATTTTCCTCTCAAAGGGAACTCACGAGAAGCCGTCGCACTCAAGGCGACGTTCAGCAGGACGAGGGCGAGCGGAAGAGCGGCGTTCATCTTCGAAGGAGCGGCCGGATTGCGGGTGGAGAGGACGCCGGCCGCCGGCTTTTATGTATACCCGCCGCCTGGGTGCACCAAAACCGATGGGAGTCGCTCGATCGGGGCTGCTAATGAACGGGAAGTTGTTAGTGCGCTCATTTACGCTCTTTCTTTTGTTTGTGGATTGCTTGTCGGCAGTCTGGAAGGTGCGGTAAAGAACCTTCATTGAAAGCATCGAATAAATCAGACGCATGATTGCCTTAAGACGAACCTTTTCTTGGCCATTCCAAACTATTGTGCTCGGGCAAGAATGCACTCCGTTTTTCACCCGCATCAAATCAATTGGAAGGTCCACTTCGTTCCCGATTTGTCCACTCGCTCCCGATCGCAATCGAGCCGGAAATCGGAGCCGCCGATCGATTTCCGTCGGGGCATCAGCGAGCGAGCGGGCGGGCGGAAGTCGGGAGCGCGCGGCCGCCATTCGAGCCGCCCGCCCCTCGTCGATTGCGCACTTTGACCCGCGATCTCCGGATCAGGGCGGACAGACGGGGAATGGAGAAATCGGGCGAGTGATAAGGCGGGAACAATCGTGATCGAAATGAGCAACAGCCACCCGGAGAACATGTGAATTGGCGGATCCAACGAGTGAATCGATGCAATCGTCGACTCTCCCGCACCGTGTAATTCGATCCCCATCCTCCAATCGATCCCAGCGATCACTCGTTAGTCGCCACTCGCACTCTCGAATCCACGGCCACGTCACTCCGCCCGCCCGCCGCTCCCGCCCACGCGTCGATCCCGAATGGCGATCGGCCGCTCGTTGAAGAGCGACTTCCGCCCGTTTCCGCCTGTTTTGATCACGAGTCACCCCCATTGCTGACCGAGCGCGAGTCCCGCCGGCCGCCCTCCGCCCTTCAACGGCCATCCGCGGAATAAACAATCCGCTCGCTTCGCGGCCGCTCGTTCGTGGCCGTCGGCAATTCGCGAGGCGGTCGGCGAGTACGGTGCGGGGGATTAGCGCGGCGGGTCTTTCCTCCAGTCCTCGTTTCCTCCTCATTTGCAGTTCACTCCGCCGGCCGGCCGACTGATCTTCCGTCTCGATGGAAGCAGCAATTCCTAGGTGAGTGAAAAGTAGGGGCTGCAAACACTCGGTGCGCTCGTTGCCGGCCTACTTCTTGCGGATGATTTATTTCGGCATTCGCGGTCGGCAACGAGTGTTTACGTCGGGAATGCCGCCTTTCTTCGCGCCATAAGCAAATCGCCTAAACATCTCGCTCCCGTCGATCCCTCGTCCTTCGTTCATTCTCGTGCTTTCAGCTACCCATCAGCTATCTACGCCCCGAATGCTCCGGTCGAGTACCCGCTCCAGTGGCCGAACGACGTGTACTGGACGCCCACCATCAGCGATCCGACCGCTCTCCCTGACTTCCACACCCCTCCGCTTGTTCCCGCAAAGAAGCGAGCATCCAAAGGCGGCGGACGGCGAGGCGAGCGGCGGGGCACGAAGAAGCCGCCCGAGTCCTACATCGAGTGCATTCGGATGGCGATCGAGGTGAGTGCCCTCCGCTGCCCACTCACTCCTCCCGCCCCGCTGCAGGCCCACCCGCTGCGGGAGGCGACCTTGGCGGAGATCTACGCCTTCCTCCGCGACTTCCACCCCTTCTTCCGCGACCCCACGTACACGGGCTGGAAGAACTCCGTCCGCCACAACCTCTCGCTGATGCCCTGCTTCGAGAAGCTGGACAAACGCAACGGCCGCAAGCGCGGCAAGGGCCATCCGTGGCGCTACAACTCGACGAAGGCCGTGAAGGACACGTTGGCGGATGGTGCAAAGGCCGCCGTCGATGGGCAGAAGAGACAAGCGGAGGAGCAGGCGGCACTGGAGATGACCGCTTTCGATCAACCCCAGGACGTGAGTTGGTTTGAGTCCTGCTGGAAGAGAAGTTCCCGCTGACTCGCGTGTCCTGTAAAAAACGAAGCGGGCGGATCAGATTTCCTTTTGCGGCTTCCGATTGAACGGGCAGCCACCGATTCAAGTGATGACTGGCCAGTGACCCCCTCGCCGTTCGGGTTGCGCGAATTCCACCCGAAAGTCCTTCCTGCCGCCACCGCTCGTCCATCACTCCGCGGGAAAACAAACGAGTGCGGGCGGCGATTTATGGCTGCGGATTGGCGGGCGGGAGAAAGTTGCGTGTCCCCACTCAAAGAGCCCCTAGCTAACTGACGGCGTAAATGTTTTGATTCGTCCACCAGCAAGCTCACGATCGGCTGTCTGTTTATTCCGCCCGCCCACGATCAAGCGCGCGAATTCGCGGGCAGAGCGGCCGTAGAGATCGAATGACCGAGGGGCGACTGGCGCGCGGTCGGGGGTCCTCGTCCTTCATTGCGGCCTTGCTTCGTGTTCGCCAGACGTCCGCTTCAAATGCGGGGTTCAAAAGGGGACAAGTGGGCGGAGGAACGGTGGAAAAGAACGAGACTCCTTGACCACAGAAACGGACGAAACAACAAACCGCCACCTTCCCGTTAACTCACGCAAGCACTCGTTTCAGACGGCCACCTCGTCGTCCTCTTTTTCGAATTCCTTCGGAAGCAAGGCGCAGGGCCCGCTGCAGGTCGACCAGACGCCGTTCATCCCGTCCGCCCCCTTCTACTCGCCGCCCGTCCCCCACGGCTACGCGCAGTGCGGGTGGTCGTCGGCGGACGCGAGCGGCCACTCATTCTACTCGCCGCTGTTCGCAGTCGACGAGGCCGCAGGAGGACTGAAGGCGGAAAGAGCGAGTGGCGAACCACCGGTGGACATGAGTGAGTGCTTGAATTCTGCGGTGTTCAACACGCGCATCGCTTTCAGCCCACTTTCCGTACGCCGTCGACCCCTCCTTCCCGCCGTCCACTTCCGCCCCGTCCACGTTCGAGTACCCGATGCCCGTCGACCCGACCGCCTTCTACCAGCAGTACGCCCACTACAATGCGGCCTTTGAGTTACCGCAGAACACGTGGGCTGCTCCACCGATGTCGACAGGCGAAGTGGACGCGAATTTCTACTCGATCGATTCGAGCGCAACGAATCCCTTTGTTCATTGCGGATTCTAGTCTTCGTCTTGATTTCCTCTTTTTTGCTTTCCGGTTAGCATTCGAATCGCCGTTGTCTTGCCCGAAGAATAAAGAGCGAACACACGAGCAAGTCAAACGAACGGCTATTCAACAACAAGCAAGAAAGAAGAGCAGTGAGTAATCGCCCGTCCTGCAGGGGATTGCGCCCCCTGTGCGGCGAGTCGATGCGGGCGAACTCCGCCGCCCGCCGTCGGGCCGATCGGCGTCTTCCGCTCTCCTCTCGGATTTCCGCCGATTTTTGTCGCGCTCGTTGGACTTCCTGCTGCTTCTGCTGCGTTGGATGGACCTCGAGAAAATTCGGCCGGTCGGGAGTTTGTTGATTGAATGCCGACACTTGTTTTTATTATCCCGCTCCTCTCGTCCTTAATTTCTCCCGGTTTCCGCAAATCCCGTACTGTTTCAGTTCTGTTCTCCACTCCTCGTTCCCCCAAACGATGGACGAGAAGGAGAACTGCCCGTGTCCCACAGAAAAGTCGCCCGAAGAACCCGACGGCTCGAGCAGCAGCAGCGGGCGCTCCACCCCGTCGACGCTGCCGGCGTGCTCCAGCCACCAGGAGGAGTTCGTGAGCATCGAGGAGGTCGCAAAAGGCCGAATGCCGATGGGCGAGTGGAAGCGGCAGTTCCTCGCCGCCCGCACGCTCTCCACCGAGCAGCTCCGCCACCTCGCCGCCCTCCAGTCGCCCTCCACGGACGAGGAGTCGAGTGGAGAGGAGGAGCGCGAGGAGGCGGCGGGTGGGTGGCCGCCCGCGTACCCGGACGGCGACGATCCGAGCGGATTGGGTGAGCGCCCGTCCATTCGCACTTCTCCCCTCCAATCCACCCGCTTTCAGCCGACCTCCAAGCGAAAATCAAGGCCGAACTCGTGATCTTCCAGCGGCTGTTCGAGGCGATGCAGCGCGGAGCGGGCGTCCTGCCTGCACTGGAAGAAGAGACGAGCGGCGGGTGAGTCCTCTTCTCTCCTCAAGCATCAATCGTCTCGTTCTTTCCAGTCAACCGGACGAGTTGGTTCTGAACATCCCCGCATTCGAGCAGTTGGAGTCGAACTCAAACGACCGCCCGCTCGCCGGTCGCTGCCACCAGTCGGTGGGCGTCCAGACGGCGCCGGCCGACGAGTTCCCCGCCCTCTGCCACTTCCGCTCGCCCGACTTCGCGCCGCACGTGCTCGAGACGGCGGCCTCCCCTCGTCGGCTGCAGGGATCCCGCCCGTTGGAAGCGAGAGAGTGAGCGGGGGCATCCGGGCGAGCTTCAATCATCCTTCCGCTTGCAGGCACGCCCGTGAAGGAGCCGTCGGCCGAGGGGACGCTGCGGCTGCGCGTGCGGAACTTCGCGGCGATGCGCGAGCCGGTGGAGGGCGCGCCGGCGATCGTGGGCGGCGTCTCGTGGTTCGTTCCCGCCCGCTCGCCCGCCCACTCGCTTCTTGCAGGCGGCTCATGGCCGAGCGGCGGCTGAGCGCCAACCGACGGGGCGAACAGCAGCGCTACCTCGGCCTCTTCGTCCACTGCTGTCCGGACGCCTACTCCGAGTGCGTCCTCCTCCGCCCTCCGCTCACTCCCGCTCGTTGCAGCTCGTGGTCGTGCGAGGCGACCGCCGACTTCCGGCTCGTGGCGCAGCGGGCGGACCGCGCGGACGTGTGCCGCCGCACGGAACACACGTTCACGCCCGCGCAGAACGACTGGGGATGGTCGGCCTTTGTGCTCTGGGCGGTTCGTTCCTCCGTCTTCCGCTCATTTCCCCCACTCGCTCGTTCAGGACCTGCTCGACGAGTCGACGGGCCTCTCGCGGGACGGCGTCTTCGAGGTGGAGGTGCGCGTCGAAGTGAAGAGCACGAAGAACCTCCTGCACGTCCCCTCCGCCTCCTCCTTCCGCTCATCCCCTCGCTTCAGCTCGCTGCCCGAATTCCGCAAGAAGGTGGAGGACTACGTGCGGGTGGCCGACCTGCAGGCGGAGCGCGGCCTCCTCGACAAGGCGATCGAGTGCAACCGGCGGGCGCTGGAGTTCTGCGGCCGGCGGGACCGCCCGTCGCTCCAGCGCCTCCAGCTGCAGCACGACGACCTCGCCCAGCGGAAGCTGCAGCAGTCGATCGAGCGCATCGAAAAGGGTACGGGGACTCCGTTTAACGCTCACTTCTTCTCGCTTGCAGGCGGCAACGCGACGGCTCTCCTGCCGGCCAACGCGAAGGCCCTCCGGATGGTCTTTTGCGGGCGGCACGAGGGGACGGCGGCGATGAGTCGGCGCGCGTGGCTCAAGGGCGAGATCACCGTCGACCTGGGCGCGGCCAAGAGCAAGAAGAAGCGGCAGAGAGCGAAAAAACCGGCAGCTCCTGTGGGTCTCGACCACTCGTCCGGCTGTTCACCCCTTCCTTCCTGCAGGCGGACAAGCCGGAAGATCGGGAATCGAAAGCGAAGAACACGAGCCTTCCACCGGTCAAGCAGTGGGTGAACAGCAGCGACGAAGAGGAGGAGGACGCGGTCGAAACGGTCGACCTCCAGCCGCAGGAAGCGCCCCCTTGCGCCTTGGACTGCAGCCCCGCCCTGACGGCGATGCAGTTGGAGATTCTCGCCTGCCAATTGGTTCGTTTCGTGTCCGGCTGCTTACTCTTGAATCTGCTTTTAGACAACCGAGAATTCCGGACGCTGTTCGGACTACGCGGTGGACTGGTCGGTGAGTGCTTGGGGGACGCTTTTGGAGGAGAGGAGGCCTCGTTTAACTCCCGCTCGTTCAGTCCCCGTACCCCGCGCTGGACGACTTCGCCGCCCACCTCTGCCCGTCGATCAAACGGTCGCTGTTGTCCGCCGATTCGAGTGCGCAGACCGAATTCCCGCCGTTGCCGCCTGCCGTCGGTTGGTTCTTCCACTCTTTCGTTGACCGTTTGGCTGTTGCAGAGAAGCGGCAAACAGACGTGAAGCCGGCAGTCGAGAAGGTCCCTTCCGCTCCACGCTCACTTCATCCTCCTTTTCTTGCAGGCCGGAGAGCGGAAAGTGGCGCTGGACAAGCAGCGTGTCCAACCGGCGGCCTCTCCGTCGCCTCCGGCGGCTTCTTCCAGTCGCTCCGTCGCCCCTCGGCCGCCCACTCCCGCTCCGGCCGGCGAAAGGCCGAAACGCACGAAGCTGACCGCGCGGAAGTCGATCCCGCCCTTCCGGCCGCCGCCGCCTCCGGCCGTTCGAGTGGTGAGTTCGACGGCTGGCCTCTTGTCCACCCGCCCACTTGCAGTCCCGCCCGAAACGCGCGCTGTCCGTCCCCGCCGCCCCTCGCCGCAAGCTGGACGGCTGGCTGGCGGCCGTCCACGAATCGGCCCACGACTTTTACGCCCGCATTTGCTTCGAGGAGCCGCCCGCCGACTGTCGGGAGAAGCGGGAGGTGGTCTCGCCGTTCGTCCGCCAAAGCCTTCTGCAGAGTTTGGAACCCGAGTTCGCCGACGAGGGCGGCGAGAAGCGGGAGCTCGTGAGTGGCTGCAAGCCGTCCATTGACAAAGAGTCCACTCGTTGCAGGGACCGGAAGAATTGAAGCGTCTTGCCGTTCACCTCACAAAGCGGCCGTCTCCTCCGGCCGACGGAAAGCCGCGACGTTCTCGAAGCCTCGACGGACTGCCGCCCGAGCAGAAGAAGCGGGCGACCCCAAATGATTTGAAGATCCTCGTGAGTTCCACCGGCCAGCTCCTCGACCGTTCCCTTTCGTTCAGCGCCGAATGGTCGGCCATCTCTACGCGACGAACCTGCGCGTGGGGCACTCGTTGCGGCAGACGGTCGCCGAAGTCCAGAGCGGACTGCAGGCGGTCTACGAGGCGGAGGACGTGGAAGGCGGCCGCCGGATCCTCCGCTTCTGTCTGGAGCGCGGCCTCGTGAATCCGGCGATCGGTGAGTGGCCGCCCGGCGTCCCGCACTCGTCCGCTTTCAGTCGACCGCACCGAACACCCGCCGGAGCTGCCCGGGCGGCTCGACGAGCGCGAGATCGCGGGCGTGATTTTCGACGCGAAGAGCGGCGGGCGGCGCCTCCTCGAGCGCCTCGACGCGCAGTTCGACCGCGCCCTCCGACCGCCCGAAGTGGACGGCGTGCCCGTGGAGCGCCTCGTCGGCGTGATGCTCGACCACCTCGACTTCCGCGCGAAGGAGGCCGCCCGACTCGAAGCCGAACGCGAGGCGCTGCGGGCGGAGCGGCGGGAGAAGGCGGAGGAGACGCGGCGCCTCGAGGAGCAGCGGGAGGCCGCCCGCGCCCAACGGACGGCCCTCGAGCGGGAACACGAGCAGCTGCGGGCCGATCGGGAGGCGGCCGAAAAGAAGCGGGCGGCCGTCCAGCAGGAAGTGAAGCGACTGCGCGCCGAGATGGCGGCCGTCCGGCGCGACGACGAGCGAGCGGCCGCCGACCACGCGCGCCGCCTCGAGGCCGCACGCGCGGAGAAGCGGCGGTTGGCCGACGACCTCGCCGCCCGCCAGTCGGCCGGCCAGCGGCTCCGGCGGCAGCTGGAGGACACGAACGCCGCCGCCCGCCGAATGGAGCAGTCGGCCGTCCAGGTGCGTCCCCTCCGCCCGGCCACTCACTCGCCCGCTTGCAGGACAAACGGGGCGTGCAGAAGGCGGCCGAACGGGCGCGCGCCGCCGAGGTCGCGCTCGTGGAGCTGCGCGTGGGCGCGGCGGTCGGCGTGTTGGGGCGCCGGCGGGACGAATTCGCCGCGCGCATCACCGAGTTGCAGCGCGAGGCCGCCGGCGGGTGAGTGGGCCGCCCGACCTTCTTCGAACGATCGTTGCAGGAACTGGAGCGCCGAGGAGGTCGCCCGTCTGCAGGCCCACGTGCACTCGCTGGAGGCCGTCCGGCACACCGTGGGCGAGCGGATCGCCGAGACGCGCGCCCGCAGCCGCGAGGTCGTCCGCCAGTTGAAGGCGGGCGCGGAGGTCGGCGATCTCGAGCGCCTCTTCTCCCGCACGCCGCCCGAAGTGCCCGCGCTGGAGTCCCTCCTGCCCGCCCGCAAGCCGCCCGCCGAGCAGCCGGGAGCGAAGAAGGCGGCCGCCACTCCGAAGCGGCGTCAAATCCCCGTCTGGTCGCTCTTCTCCACGCCGCCGCCCCCGCAGCCGCCCGTCCGCTGGTCCGACTGCGCGTCTCCGCCGGCCGGCGAGCGAGGTGAGCGCCTCGAAGTGGGCATGAGCGACTCCTCTGTTTGTACAGGCGACTCGGCCGCCCACCACCTCAAGGCGATGCGGGCGGTGGAGCGGCAGGAAGCGCGCACTCTCCGCCCGCCGCCCTCGCTGGAGGCCGTCCGCCACTTGTGGGCGGACCAACCGACCGCCGACACTCACGAGCAGCCCTCCCGCCCGCTCTCGGCCGCCTACCGCGCGCGAGTGAACGCGATTTGGGGCGTCAAGGAGGCGCTCTGATCATCCTTTCGATTGTTTGTTTGATTACTCGTTGAATCGTTGACTTTTGTTTGTTTTGAATGACTGCTGTTCGTTGTTGAGTGAATAAACGTTAATGTTTGTTGGAAGTGGGCAGTGAAATGGAACGGAAGAAAGTGCTTGCGGTGATTGCTCCACTGTTTCCGCGTTGAGTGCTGCCCTGGAATGGAAGCAATGATCTTCTGTTCACTCACTCGCTCAACGGCGTACGCGACAGACGCCTCACCACAGGAGCAGCAGGGCGCTGTAAGGCGCTGACAGGTTGTCGGAAGAAGCAGGTTGAGGACGAAGCAAGGACATTCCCGCGATCGGTGGGCACATCCGAGCGGGACTCCTCACCCTTCGACCACATTGGGAGAGGGTCTGGCTCGTGAAAAAGGCCACCTAATGGGGATTACACGACAGATGCAAGGAAAGAAGACGCCCGAACAGCGAACAGCCGGAACGCAAAGAACAAGCAACGCCCCGATGCGGCAGAGTTGACGCCCGAACGGCCGACTTGACGCCGCTTGCCGCTCGCCGGCCGTCGAAGTCGGAGCGCCGAAAAGTGATGACTTTGCTGCGAATTGCGTCGATCGCCGCCGTCTTCGGTCGTTTGCTTTCCGGCGGGTTTCGTGTCGAATGCGGACAATCTCCCACAAGAATCTCCCTTTTTTCACCGCATTTTCTCTCGTTGCAGATGGCGCGACCCGCTTCCCCGGACGCGATCAAGGCGGACTTCCTGGACTGGCTGTCGGGCGGCGGGGAGCGGGACGTGGCCGTGGCCGACGAGTACCTGCACGACACGAACGCGGACCGAGACGTGAGTTCCTCCTCTTCTTCCCGCTGACCGGCCGCTTGCAGTGGATCGAGGAGTACCTGAACGCGATGAAGGGCCCCACGCACACGCACTACGCGCATCGCCGCATCCGCGTGCGCACCACCTTCCGCATCGCGCAGGACGAGACGGTGGGCGACTTCGGGGAGCTGGCGGAGAAGTGCGCCCGCCCGCTCGCCGCCCACTCACCCGCTCGCTCGTTTAGGCGCCTCCTCATGCACGGCGTCCATCAGACCGACCTGCACGCGCTGCTCACCGACGGCTTCGGTCGGGCGGGCCGGGCGGGCGCGAAGGCGTTCTGGGGCGCCGGCTTCCACTTCGCCGACTGCTCCACGAAGGCGCTCAACTGGGCGGCGGACGAGGACGCGTACACGAAGGAGCGGCGCACGGACACGGACGAGATCGTGCCCGCCGCGAGTCCCCGCCTCTACCACGTGCTGCTCTGCGCCGTCGCCCTCGGCCGGCCGCACCGCTCGCGGACGCCCCGCAAGAAGCAGCTGGACGGCCGGTGGGACGACTCGCGCGTCAGCACCGCCATGTTCCGCCCCGCCCGCGTCGTCTGGTGAGTCCTCCCCCTCCTTCACACCTCCAATCATCCGCTTCTCTCTCTGCAGCGTCCCCTTCCTCGAGCGCTTCTTCGCGGCGGACGGCGCGGCCCACGAGCGCGTGCAGCACGTGAACCTGCCGGTGGGCGGCCTCGAGCGCGACCCCGACGTGCCCGCGACGAGCGTCCAGCTGCCGACCGGCGTCTACGCCGAGTACTGCGTCTACCGCCCCGCCCAGATCCGAATGGCCTTCCTCGCCGAGGTCGTCCTCGAGGAGCTGCCGGCCGACGGCGGAGACGTCCATTAATCACATCTTTTTTAATGTCCGCATTCTTCCACTTTCCCGTATTCCCCGTAAATAAACGAGTCGCCGCAAGCAGTGGGCAGAGCAGTGCGGTCGTTGTGGGAGTGCTAGCTGCTTTCTGCCGCCTCCCACCGCAGGAAGCCGAGTTTATTTCCAGCTCGCTCAACCAGTCTCAAGTCCAACGATCAAGTGCCTACCGCTTCGACACTCGGTTTCGCTCCAGCGGCGGGATTGAAACGCACTTGTGCGGGCAGCAAGTGAATATCCTCGGGCTGCTGGTCGATCACTTCGCCGTCCTCCTCCCGAGCAGTCGGTTCGGTCGTCCTGCCCATCTGCCGTTTCATTTTGCGGCGGTGGCACACGTAGCTGACGGCCGCGGCGACGAGCACGAGGCCGAACAGGCTGCAAGGAAGAGAGGGATGAGTGAAACGGGTCTATCCCAGATGAGCCACCCGCCGACGCCGACGAGGAGCGCCAACCGCCAGCCGCTCGTCCACGAGTCGCCCGCCTTCGCCAACTCGCTGGGCACCGCTTCGTACTGCAGAGAAGGAAGATGGGTGGAAGAGGGGGCACTCACGAAATGGAAGGCGAGGCCGTCGAACGGGGCGCTCCACTGCATCCCGACGGTCAGCGACGAGTTGCCGCCCGTCGGCTGGTGGACGTCGAGCGAGCAGCCGGCGGGCGGGAGGCGCAGCGGAGGGCGGTGGAGTGGCAGGAGGACGATCCCCTCGCTGTCGATCGAGCCGCGCGTGATGCCCGCCGCAAAGCTCCGCCCTGAAGAAACAGACGACTCTCCAGCTGTTCATCCCCAACACTCACCGCCGATGAGCAGCGAAGTGTTTGCTCCAGAGAAGACGAGCGCGTGCTTGCAGCCGCCCACCACAAACGAGCCACTGCAACAGAGAGTGATGGGCGAGAGGAGGAAAAAGGGAGGACTTGTGAGAGGATTGATTGTCCCAAACGGCCCACGTTTCGATCGAGAAGTCGAGAGTTGTGCCCGCGAAAAGCAGCGTTTTCTCGACTCGAGTGCACCCGTTGGCCGGCTTGTAGACGCTGCAATCGAGAGGATCGGAGGAGAACAAGTGGGCGGACTTACGTGTTGACGCCCTGGAAGTGGAAGCAGTCGGGGGTTGCTGTGACGAGTGCGGGCAGCACAGCGAAAAGGAGAACGAAGATGAGCATCAGTTCGAGCGATTGTTTTTGAGTGGAAGTAAGAGGAACGTTGAGATTGCTCGTCTACTCGCCGATTTGCATCCCTCCAGCCTTGCAGCAAACACACGAGTCCACTCGTCCACTCACTTCATTCCTCCGCTTTCCGCACCGCTCGCACTCGCCGCTCTCCGTTCGACTCGCCCGACGATGGACGCCGCCGGCCGCTTTCTGTCGCTTCTGCTCGTCCTCGCGCCGCTCTTCGCTCCGACGGCTGCCGGAGAGGCAGGCGGCGAGGAGAAGCCGATCGAGCTGCCCGGTGAGCGCCGCCCTCCGCCCACTCACTCCCGCTTGCAGTCGACAAGAACGTCCTCTTCGGGGCGATCGGGGTCTGCGCGCTGGGGATGCTCGTCGCTGCGGTCTTCTTCTGTCTGGCCCTCACCGGTGGGTCTTCTTTCTTCTTCACTCATCTCGCTGCTTCCAGGAGTCCTCTGCGGACCGAAGAAGCAGAAGAGCCCGCCGCCGGAAGTCCTCGACGAGGAGCAGCCCTGAACTCTCTTTGGTTCAATGAACACTCGATTGGTCTGATTGATTGGATGGTCGCCGAGCAAAAAAGAACCGTAGAGGTCGGGGAGTGGCCGGGAAGACAAGACTTCCCCTTCGCCGTTGCTTTCCGCTCCGTCTTCTCGCAATCGGTCGGGGGCAGTTCGCTCACGAACCGCCGCTCCGTCTGCTGTTGCTCGTCGCTCTTGCCCCGTATTCTCCCCACGTCGAATCTCCCTTCTTCCCTTGCTCTTCTAACCTGCAGACCGAAGAGATGGCCCCGTCCGGACGCCCGAAGTGGATTCACACGCTGGAGGACGCGGTCGCCCACTACCGCGCCGTGCCGCCCGCCGAGTTGCCCGCCGAGGAGCAGCTGGAGGTGAGCGGCGGCCGGGAGTTCGAGTCGCCCATTCCACTCGCTTTCAGTTCCGCCGCCGTCTGGTCGAGGCCGCGTGGAAGACGAACAAAATGAAGCCGGCGAGTCCCTTCGGTCGTTCCACTCACTCCCCGCTGCTTGCAGGCCCGCTTCTCGCTCGTTCAACTCAACTTCGTGCAGGCGAACGAGGGCAAGCACTTGCTGGAGGTGAGTACCCTGTTCCCCCTCCTTCCGCTCACTTCTTTCCGTTCAGGAGGCGAGCCGCGTCTTCGGGCGGGAGATCACGGACGGCGCCGACCTGTGCGCCCTGATGAAGGAGCAGAAGTTCCAGGAGATCTCCATGGGGTTCGTCCCGCCAAGTGCGCCCTTCCATCCACTCACTCCCGTCTTCAGGCAGCCGCAAGGAGGCTTCTTCCAAGTGTACCCGCACTTCCGTCAGTCGGGTTCGTTCCAACCGTTCACTCGTCCTTCTTCTGATCGTTCTCGTTTGTTGCAGATCTCGAGCGCCTCTTCGCGACCATCCGCCAACTGCGCGACGGCCATCGGTGAGCGGCAAGCCGGCAAATCGGGCGCATTCTCTCCTTTCCATCCACTTGCACGTGTCCTGCTCTACTCTCTTTGTTGTCCACTTCTATCACCCGCTTTGTTCTCGACTGTCTTTCTCATCTTCCCGTCCCTTTTCAATCAGGGCGCATAAACGAACGAACCGCAACGAAAGTCGGCCGGCTGGACGAGAAAACGGAGCGGAAAAGATCACCGCGTTTGATTTCTGTCGCTGGGAACAGGGCGCTCGACCGCTTTTTTCTCTCGCTGTTTGTCCGCCCGCCCGGTCGACCGGCCGCCTTTCCTTCCCTTGCGAAATCACTGCTCTTCGTTCTTTCAGACCCACACGGACGATGGTCGACAGCGACGAGGAACCGCTGGAGTTGGACGGCGACTTGGAGAAGCGGGAGCGGTTCTCCGGTGAGTTCTTCCGTTCGGCCGTCCGCCCACTCGCCGCTCGTTGCAGCCGCCCGCCCGCCGCCGCCGTCGGACGAGCGGGAGGGCGGCCGGCTGGAGGCGTGGGTCGTGCGGGCGTTCGCGCGGGGCTCGGCGGTCGTGAACACGCTGGCCGAGGGCGCGGGCGGCTGTTTTCTGCTGCGGCGAGGCTTCCGGCTGGGCGGCGAGGCGGTCGGGCGGGCGGCGCTGGACGCGGGCGCGCGCGTCCGCTTCGTGTCTTTCGCGCGCTCGGCGACGGGCGGCCGCTTCGTGGCGGACATCGTGGAGTACGCCCCCATGCAGATCGTGAGTCTCGCCGCTCCGCCGCCCACTCGCCCGCTTGCAGCACCGCTACGCCCGCCTGCTGCGCGGCGTCGGCGAGGCGGCCGGCCGGCTGTTCGTGGACGAGCTGGGCGCCCTCGCCGACCACCCGGCCGGCGACTCCAACGTGCCGCCGGGCGTCCAGTTCGTGGGCGGGCTGCGTTTCGCGTTCGACTGGACGCGGGCGGGCGTCCGCTGCTCCGTCGGCCTCGGCGGTTTCCTGAACTACACGATGGAGGACGTGGTCTTCGGGGGATGCGTGAGTGCCCTCCGCCCTCTTCTTTCATCCGCCTGATTGCAGCCGTGGCCGCTGACGGGCGGACGGGGCGGCGTCGAGTGGCAGCATCGCTTCGCGGGCGGCGAGCGGCCGAACTTCAAGCCGCTCTGCGACCGGCCGGTGAGTGCGCCCGCCGCCCGCCGCTCACTGCCGCCCTTCAGTTCGTGCGCGTCCTCTGCCGCTACGTGGAGCCGCTGGAGGGCCGGCCGGCGGACGAGTGCCTGCAGATCGTCGGCTCGATGCAGCGCGTCCGGCTGTGGGGCGAATCGAGCGGCGAGCGCGCGGCCTTTGGGTCGGCGGCCCCGGCGGGAAGCGGCGGCTACACGCGCGGCCACTTCTACGACGTCTACGTGCTGAGCAGCCGGCTGGACGAGTGGATCTTCGAGCTGCGCGGCCGGCCCGCCCGCCGCGAGGTGCCCGGCCCGCGCGCCGCCGCCTACTTGGACCGCCTGGAGGCCGCCTACCGCCACGCGCCCGCCCACTACTCCCGCATCTACGTGCCGCCCGACCAGCCGCCGCCCCCAATCCGCGTTCTCGTGAGTTCCGGGCGGGTGCAAGGGGTCGACTCGGACGTTGCTTTCAGGAGATCGTCGAGGATCCCGTGCCGGCCAGCGACGAAAAAGCCGAGTGATCGGATGGCGGTGGACCTCGAGCGGCAAATCTTACTCCTTTTTATTGTTTCGAACGAGTGCACGAATAAATCGGACGGAAACGAGAGTTAGCATTGGAACCACTTCTGCAGCCTCAACAGAACGTTCATCCTTCTTCAAACAATCAGGGGAGGATCGACAGGACAAATTGACGGAAGAGCGGGAGGTTGGCGGCCACGAACTCATCCGTCCACCCGGGCGACTGGAGAATCTCTCTTGCGTTCTTCTTCGCGAACTCCAGCACTCCCGTGCGGAGGTCCTCGAGGTGGCCGAGAGCGAAGGCGAGTCAACGGCCGCGTTCTCAATGGACAAACTTCCAAGGATCGAGGCCACGCACATCTCCTGAACACGAAAGGAATGATCGGAAGGCAAAAAGGAACCCACTTGAAGGCCGGCCAGGTGGAAGAAGTCGGCGGCGGGCAGGAGATTACGAGCGGTCGCCTCCAACTCGTCCACTTCGCCCGTGTACAAAAAGCGGAGGACCTGCTCGACGATCGTGGCGTGAAGTTCTTCACCTCGATCACTCCCGTCCGTTTGACCGCCGAGTCGTGAGAGAACGGCGCGCGGAAGTACGGGGACTGCGCCGCGAGCACAAATTTGTGGACCTGCAAGAGAAGCGAGTGGTGATTGGAGAGTACCCATTGCACTCGCCTTGAAAACCCGCCCGTCCACGTGCAACTCGACGTCGGCGAACTGCTCGTCTCCGAACATGGCGGCCGTGTTCGCGGCCAACCGCCCTCGCATCTTCTCGGCTTGGAGCGATCGGGCGGGCTTCTCCACCGCGTTGAGCACTTCGATCGAACAGCAGAGGAAGACGCCGCCGTTGTCGCGCGGGAGCTCGAAGAAGACGTCCAAGCGGCCGCGTTCGTCGCCCTCCGAGAAGTCCGCTTCGTCCACTGCAATCCACTCGCTCACTCGCTTGTTTAGAAGGCGGGGAAGTCACGTACCGAACTGCCCGCTTTTCGCGCCCCGCCGCCCCTCCAGCCACGTGGTGGAGCGAAGGCGGACGGACGAGTGGGCGGCCAGGCGGCAACACGACAAGTGGACACTTGCGAACAGGCGGTTCTGCGGGGCGTTTGGATCGTGCGCAAGAACGAGGCGGAATTCGGCTCCCAGCAGTCCGTCCAGCTCGAACGCCGCGCTCGTCCGCTTCTGCTCGATCGCCGTCGAGTTCGAGCGGTCCCGGAGGTCGGGAAGCACCCAACGGAACAGCGGAGCGGGGAACATAAAGCGGAAGTGGGCTGAAAGTGGCGAGAAATGATGCAATGAGCAGAGGATGCGGTCAGGCCAGCATCGAAACCGAAAAAGCGAAAGAAAAGCGGGCATTCATCGTCAGGGAAGAGTGAAAGTTCTCCCGCCGTAAAAATCGAAACGCACTCGCTCGTTTCTGCACGCCGGACGGCGAGCGCCGATTTTGGCGCCAAAACGGCCGCTTTTCCGTCCAGCCGACCGCGCGGCCTTCGCTCGTCCCTCCGTTTGCTCGCTCGTCCGTACGCGAGGAGGACGGCGACTTGCGGGGAGCCGACGGGACACCTGCGCGCGTTTCGAAAACCCGTCCTTTGAAATTGTTCACGCTTTCATCGAATCGAATCAGCCCGAACGATTAGCGTGTTGGAGTCGACCGGACATCAACGAAGATTCGATCGGCACTCACGTCAAACAGCAGAACACGCCGTACTCGAAAGACAAATGCACTTGATGAACGTTTTTATGATCGCGCTCCTCGACCACCACGCGCAGTTTTCAAAAGAAAGTTCTCGACCAACAAGCCGCACGGTTTGCGGAAGCAAGTCTTGGCTTCCCGTTTGAATTCTCCTGTCCGCGTCCCACTTCACCGTTTATTGTGGTAATCGCTTTCTTTTCACTTCTTTCGTCTTCCGAACACACGTCGGCTTCATTTCTGGTTAGTCATCATTTTCATCGGTTCACTGCGGACGAAAACAAACCACGCACACGTGAAAGACAAACAAGGAAGGAAGTGGACGGCGAGCACACCCTCTTATCACTGGCGACGAGCACGCACAAGGATTAGCCCCGACAAGCAGCGACACTTCCTTCTTTGTGCTCAAAGAAGACCGCCTTTGAAAACGAAGCAGAATTCCTGCTGTCAAGGAAGAGGCGAGCATTTGACGGGAAGAATGCGTGAGGAACCGCGGAAAATGGTGCTTTCGTTTCGTCTCTTTTAATCGTTGCTCTTTAATGCAGCCGAGTCGAAGTCAACGACAACATCGCTAGCTTGCTGCGACTTGCCGCCCTTTTCATTGGAACGCCCTCGATATCGAGGACAAAAAGAAAAAACGAGTGGACGCCGTTGTACAGACCGCAATCCAACGAGCAAACAGACCGCGCTTATTTCCGTCCGTTTATCACCGTGTTCGTTCCGGTTTGGATCCAAACGCCGGACAGACGGCCGCGCTCGTCACTCGACGATGCTGCTCGCCGGGTTGCTTTTCGTGCTGCCGGTCGTTGCTGAAGCAGCCTTCCGACTGCCGCTCTTCCAGCGACTTTCTGCGACGGCTCGGAGCAATGGAACGCGGGAGGAAGGCAACGGACTGGCCGGTGAGTTCTCCCCTCTTCCTCTTTCCACAGCCTTCTTTGGAGTGATGCTGGAAGTGGGGGAGCCGCCGCAAGCCTTCTACGCGGCCGTCCGCTTCGATGCGGCCGACTTGTGGCTGGCGGACGAGTCGTGCGAGCGGTGGGTGGAGTGCGGCGGCGAGTGCCCACCGCTCGTTGCAGAAGAGAAGAAGTGCGCGGTGCTCGTCCGCTACGACTCCGCGTGTTCTTCCACCTACCGGCCGAAAGGCGAGAGCTGGACGGCGGCCGTCGGGCTGAGCGGCCGTTGGGGCGTCGATCGGCTGGCGCTGCGCGAGGAGGTCGTGCTGGAGGCGGCGGTCTTCGCGCAGGCGACCCGGCTGGCCGACCGCCTCGCCCCGTGCGGCGGCGGCTGTCGGAACGTGAGCGGCGTCGTGGGCTTCGGGCGGACGAGCGGGAGCGCCGGCGGCCTCGTCGAGCAGCTCCAGCGGGCGGGACTCCTGCAGCAGCCGCTCGTCGGGCTCCGGCTGAGCGGGCGCCAGGCGTCCGGCGGCGAGGTGGTCGGCGAGTTGACGTTCGGCGGCTGGGATCGGCGGTCATGCGCCCAGGCGGCGGTTTTCGTCCCGCTCGTCACCGCCGACACCCGCTGGGCGTTTCGAGTGGTCGGGGCGGGGATCGGCGATCTCACAATCGGGAGTCCCGTGCAGGTGTGTTCACTCTTCTTCTCTTTCCCCTCACTCGCTCGTTCGCTCGTTCAGGCGGTGGTCGACCCGAACAGGAGCGACTGGAGTGTCTCCCGCTCGCTCTTCGACGTCCTTCTCTCCGCGACGGCCGCTGAAGTGAGAGAAGCGAAGAAGAAAACTATTGTATTCATTCAATCGCCTGTTGCAGTTCGACGACCGGCTGGACGAGTGGGCGGTCGACTGCGCGCTGGACACTCCGCTCCGCTTGACGACGACCGGCGGCGACCTCGTCCTCCCGCTCGCCGCCTTCCGCCGCCCACTCGCCGCCGACTCGTGTGTTCTCGCCGTCGCGATCGACGAGCGGGACGAACTCGTGCTCGGCGCCCCCTTCTTCGCCCACTTCTGCGGCCTCTTCGACTTCGCGAATCAACAGCTCGGATTCGCGGCCGTCAACTCGTGAGCAGGAAGGTTTTTGATCACTTCATGTAGTTTTGAATGAAATGTCGACTTTCAATGGATAGGTGACCGTTTGGTCGCTTAATCGTCCCCCTGGACGTTGTGCGGCAGAAAAGAGTTTGGAGAGGAACGAAAGGAAGAAAGTAGGCAGAACGAGGCGCGATAGTCGCGGCAAACTCGATTGCCCGCCCGCTCTGTTCCTCCGCTCACTCGCTGGTCCTCGTCAGGCGTTGGTTTATTTTAGCAACCGCACGAGAACACTCATTGGCAACACACAAGACAACAGAACGAGGAATACTCGAGATGGCGAACGGGGATCGGCTCCATTCCCTTGTAGAAGCTGGGAAGCACGGAATTCGGCGGAAGCTTGTTCATCTCGTGCTGAAAGCCGCCCTTGCCGTCCACCAGCTCGAGGCCCCTGTGGGCGGCCGTCACGGCGGAGTAGCGGAGCAAGTTGGGATTCCTGAAAGCAAAGGACAGAAATGAGCAGTCGAAAGTAAGGGAGACCCACCGGAACATGCGACGCTCGACCTTGAGACGACTGACTCCGTTGTCGTTCTGCCATTTGTGCGTACGTCGGACGGCCGCGATCCCATTTTCCCCGCCGTCGTTCGTGCTGACGATGGACGAAATGTGGTGAAGACTGCTCGCATCGATGGGCGCTTCCTCCCACTTCTTCGCCTCGATGTTGAGACGAAAGACCGAGTAGTCCGAGTGAGCAGCGCCTCGTTTGGGATGCTTGAGGTAGAACGAGTGCGAAGCTTCGAATGAGAGCATCCAAACGAACTAAAATAAGGAGGATTAAAAGGAGAAACGAACACGTCCCGCACATTTTCCTCTATCTCGTGGTCGTCCAGCTGCTCCGTCTTCCACGCCCCGTGTCCGGCGAGTACACGAGCAGGTTCTTCGCGTCCCTCTTGCTCATCGCGTAGACCGCCCGTCCGTCGTCGCTCATGCCGACCAGGAAGTGGCTGGAATGCGGAGGCGCGCCTCATGGAGCACTTCCGCAGTCGCCGTGTCGACGTGCAAGCGGAGGACGAGGAGCGTCTGCCCAGTGTTCCTAAGAAACGCCCGCTCCATGTCCACATCTTGGCCGCGAATGTCCGTGATGACGAACAGTGGAAGGACGCCGGGCTCGGTTCGGTGAAGAGAGTGCACCACGTAGGCGTGGCCCTCGGCCGGAAGGCGCAGCAGAAGCAACTCGCGGGAATGGTCGCGATTGCTAACCGCAACGAGGATGGTAGTCAGGTTGACGGTCACCGGGTTTTGAATCCACGTTCTCGTTTGCCACTCGGCAGGCGATTGCAGCAGCCTGAAGAAAAAAACAAAATAGAATGAAATCAATGAAACGAGACTCACTTGCGAGCGTTGCGCCGAAGGTCCACGATCAGCAGGTCGAAGGTGTACGTGAAGAGGTACATGTACCGACCGTCCGCCGAGTAGCAAATCTTGTTCAAAATCTGGAAGAAGGAACGATCACGGTAAGCATGCCTTCGATTAAACCAAACCCCGTAGCTCTCGTAAACGAAGCAGTGATTGGCCTCCTCCTGCTCGTGAGTCGACGACTGCCCGCTTCCCGCCTGCTTCGAGATTTTCGCAGCCGAATGGCGGCCGAGCGGACGGAGAACCGCCGTCTTCCAGCACTTGGCGCACCCGCACAGCTGAGCGGAGGAGAGCTTGACGATCGGCGACTCTTCCAGCGGATTTGCGCCTCCAGTTCTTCCGCTTCCGACTCGACGACTGCCGACTGGACGCGGCCATGATCGCGCCTGAAAAAACCGAGGAAATTGGTAAGAAATCATCGAAATAATTCGAGGAAAATTGCACGGATTACGCCAAGAAAAGACTCCGAAAATCCCGTAGATGATCATGAATTTTGAGGACAATGACAAGCAAAAATTCGGAAACAATCATCCAACATCATTTCTTAGAGAAGAGCGGATTGTGGGGAGGAAAGCGACGCTCGTGCGGCCGCGGCGTCGATTCTCTGGCGCCAAGTCTCCCGCTTTCCTGACCGCCCTGCCCGGCCGCTCTCCTCGTCCGCCGCTCGCTTTTTGGCGATTCACGCACGAAAGCGAGAGGCCGCCGTCAATAGGAAGTCCACACATCTCTCCGCATTCGGACCTGTAAACAAGCTGCTCTCCGCCCGTTCTCTTGTGCCGCAAAAGATGGACAAACCGCAGACTGCCTTTGTTCACTCGGGCCCCATTAATCCTCATTTTTATTCAACAACAAACCTCAACAACAGCAGCAACCCGCGGTCAGGCGAAAGATATGACTTCCGAAATCCACCCTAAAGGACTTCGACCTCGCAGCAAAAGAAGAGCGGTCCCTTGGCCGCGAGCTCCCGAAGTGTGTTCAGCGGCTTCCAGGCGGGCCATCCGTGCACTCGACCGGCCGAGAACTCTTCCGCCTTCTCTGGAATGCGCGGATTGGTCGGCTGTTCGAAGTGGAGAGTGCTCACCGATCCGCCGTCCCTGCTGCCCGCCGCCCTCCACCCAAACGGCGACTCGAAGGCGAACGGGCGGGTGGGCGGAGTGCCGACTGCAGGCCACGTGGAGGCCGCTCCAGTGCGGGAGGTGCGGGCTCCGGGGCCCGAACTCCAGCTGGAAGTGCCCGCCGGCGAGCCCGCTCACTTCGAAGAGGTCGCCCGCGTGCCGGTCGCCTTCCATCGCGAACTCCAGCCGATTGCGGGCGTTCGGGAACTCCCAGCGATGCGCGGTGGTCTTGTTCGAGATCCGCAGGGAAGAGAGCTGCAAGGAGTGCTGGTAGGCGGACAAAGAATGCAATGAACAGATGATTTTAAGAGGGAACTCACCATCGCCGCGATGTTGCTCGTTGCGAACGCCCGCCGTTTGTTCCCGACCGCCCGATTCGCGGTGGTCGCCCGTCTTTTCGCGCTGCTCGGCGGGAGGATCGAGCGGGCGGGCCCGGCGATCAGTTCGAGCGTGCAACAGACGAACAGCGGGCCCGCACCGCAGCGATTCTGCAGGGCGCGCAAACGCGGCGATTTGGGGGCGGTGTGAGTCCGGCCGGCCGCGATTTCAAGCGTCCCCTCTGCAATTCGAGTTGAAGGCGACCGCCAAATGCTGGAAACACGCACCGACCGGCGAGAACTTCGAGCCGTCCGCCCACTCGCACCAGCCCCTGCAGCGGAGCCAAACGGAGCGGTCGGGCAGCCGGCAACACGCCACGTAGAAGTGGCTGTTCTTCCGAATGCTCCGGAATTTGGGCACCAGCTGGAGTTGGAATTGGGTGCCGGGAAGGCCGTTCAGCTCGAACAACGGGCTCTTCCACTTGGCGCCGACGCGTGCGACCTCCGAACGGCGCTTGAAGTCCTCCACCGGCCAGCGGGACGAAGTCGTCGCGGACATGCCGACCGAAAGGAAGTTCCGAGTTGAGCGGGCGGCGGGAGAGGGGCTGATCGACCGCGTTCCTCTGCTTTGCGCCACCCCCGCCGCCTCGCAGTCATCGGCGGCCGATCACTTACGACTGATTGAGCTTGGGAAAAGCTTGCGTAAGTTGTTGTTCGAAACGACAGAATACAGCGAGTTTATTCCACTTTCGTCCAACAAACAAGCAGGAACCGCTTACACGAAGGACGAGACGACCAACGTGAAGAACTCGGTCACAATCGCCGCATTTTCGTGCGTGTACGCGGCGTTCCACACGGGCAGCACGACGATCTCCTTCGCGGTGCTCTTCGCGAACTCCAGCACGCGGTCCTTGAAGCCGTCCAGGTGGCGGTGGGCGAACGCGAAGCGGAGGTCGCCGAGGATGGTCGCGGACAACCGAGTCCACGCACATCTCGTGGAAGCGAGTGGAAAGAGGACTTGAAAGGGGCTCACTTGCAACGACTCCAGGCGATAGAAGTCGGCGGTGGGGACGAGGCCGCGCGCCTTCGACTCCAACTCCTGCACTTCTTCCGTGTAGACGAAGCGGAGGACTCGCCCGTGTGGTTCTTCACTTCGACCACCCTTTTTTGTCGTGAAAATCTACAGGAAGTACTCGGAGTGCGACGCGAGGATGATTTTGTGGACCTGCAGAAGAGAAGAGTGTGATCAAAAAACGGATGAAAAGAGAACTCACCTAGAAGCTCTTGCTCTCAGCGCGCACTTCGAAATCCGCGACCCGGTCGTCGCCGAACATCCGCCGCTCTTGTCGACCCTTCGTCGCGTCGGGCAGTTGGACCTCGCATCAGAGAAACACGGGCTGTTCGTGCTTCAAGAGGTACGAGAGGTAGTGCTCGTCGTTCCACGCGTTCCAGACGTGCTGTTGGCCCGGGCGGAAGTCCGCCGTCTTCTCTGAAATGCACTCGGCGACCGTCGGGCTTTGAATGCTTGAAAACAGAATGTTCGCCCTTCACGGCGGGTCTTCGGCGAGCTCGTCGGGCCACAGCTTGACGGGAAGACGGACGGCGGAGTGCTGGCGGTGCTCCCGGCAGAGCAAGTAGACGCCCAAGCTGACCTTCGCCCACCCGTGGTCGGGATAGTCCTGCAACTCCACGACGAGGCGGAATTGCGAGCCGCTGCTGCCGTCCACCTCGAACAGCGGACCCGCCCACTTGTCGTCGATGCGGGCGAGCGCATTTCGCTTCCAAAAGTCGACGAGTACCCAGCGGTGGAGGGTCGTCCGGGTCATGCCGCAGGAGCGGTGAAAAACAAGCGGAAAGAATGGGCGAAGACACAGAAACGACCAATCGAACAACGATCGAGCAAATGCCGACCGCAATCGCAGCGGAAAGTCGACCGGCAGGGCGAATTCGATCGGCGGGCAGTCCGCCCACTCGCCTGCCGGCCGCTTGCCGTCTTCCTTCCCGTCTTTCCACTTTCCACCTCTTCTTGTCCGTCCACTCGCTCTCCCGTCCGATCGATCGACGATGAAGATGGGCCGCTTCCTGGGACTCGCGAGTTTCGTCCTCGCCGCCGCCTTCCTGCGCGCCACGCGGGCCGACGAGCAGCCGGCCGCCCGCCCGAAAAATCCGATGGCCGCCGCCTTCAACACGCCCGTCTTCCACGTGGAGAAGGGTGAGTGGAGGGAGCGGATGGGTGGTCGGACGGGGAGTGATCGGGAGAATTCTTGGTGGACGAATCCCACCGCTCGCCGCTCATTTCCTCTGCTTTCAGGCCACCTGCCGACCCTCCCGCCGCTCCCCGCCGTGCCGCCGCTCGCCCTCTCGAGAGTGCCCGGCCTGGGCGACGTCCCGCTCCAGCTGCCGCCTTTCGACGTGGAGGAGTTAGAGCGGCTGGGCGAGATCACCGGCCAGATCGCGCAGGTGGTCGAGCTGCTCGTCCAGGGCGCCCGTCGCTCCGGCCACCGCTCGGCGGCCTCCCGCTCGCTGGACGACGGCGAGATCGACCGGCTGGAACGCGCCGACCGGCCGCCCGCCCGCCACGCCGCCGCCGAACGCCCGCCCGGCCGCGGCGACGCGCTCACCGCCGGCGAGTGGGCGGCCCGCTGGCTCGTGCTCGGCGGCCTGCTCGTCTTCGCGCTCCTCGCCTGCGGCTTCGCGTGGGCACTCGGGCGGAAAGCGGCGGCCGTCCGTCGCCACCGAGTGCGCGTGGTGCCCGTCGGCTCGCCGCCGTCCACCCGCGAGACCTCCGCCGACCTCTCTTCCATCTGATCATCCCACTCACTTCTCTTTCGATTGTTCTCGCTACTCTCCGCTTCTTTCCACTTTCGTCTGTTTCATTCTCGCACGATTAAACGATTTTGTTCGCACGAGTTTGGTTGGTGGTGGGAGCGAGTGAACTGCCTCTTTTGTCCTAAAGGCGGATGCCCGGTCGAGAATCAGAACACACGACTGCATTCTTTCGTCTTCGCTCACGCCCCTCGCCCAACACCGAGAGTTTCTTGTAGTCCTGGCAGGAGAGTCGAGTGTTCTCGCGGATCCTGAAGTCCTTTGGCAAACCGAAAAGTGGCGAGTGATCTCTGCGGTCTGCCCACCTTCCGCAGCCGCATCGTCCGCCGGTTGTTCTCCGTGAAGGCGCGATCTGGAAGCGGCAGTCAGTTGTGAGTGTTCATTGCAACGGACCGTCGTAGTGCAGTCGTAGGGCCGCCCGGCTGGAAGTCGGCGAACGAGTGGCGGACAAAATCGCCTGAACGGAAGCCGCTCCTTTCGTGCGATCGATCGAAGCGAAACGAACGCTTCAGGTCGGGATGGACGTCTTTCAGGAAGATGCGGTGGTGTTTGTTGCGGTCCGATCGCCGGTGTTCTTGCCCGCCTTTTTCCGATTAGTTGATGGGGGTCTCACCCAGTGCGTGCTGCAATCAGCGGTCGATAAACAACACGAGAAGATGACGTACCATGAACTCGTGCTTGACGATGTGCCCGTAGATGCAGTCCGCGTCCAACGACGGCAGCTGTCGTCCGCCTTCCCTGCAATCATGTCAACTTCTGTCTCTTCGACTGACGACCCACCCGCTCGGCCCAAGAAGGACAACCAGCCGCCCCGCGGGCGTCTCGGCGGTCGACGAAGCGGAAACACGTGCGTTCTTCCAACTGCTCCAGCGCCTTTCGGATGACTCACTTTCTAAACGGTGTGGTGAATGAAGGACGCGCCTCTCGCTGCCCACTGCCCGTTTGTGTAGGTGTGAGAGAACGAATAAACGACCGTGCTGTCGGGCCAGCGCTGGACGGCGCCTTCAGCGGATCCCCGCTGGCGGCGGGTTCTTCAATCGCTTCCACGTGGTTGTGTTGGTCGGAAGTGAGCACTGCAACGAGACGGGACTGAACATTCGTTTATCCGTTGTTTGTGCGAGCTCACCGATGTCCCCGCCGTACGGCTGAGAGCGTTCTTCGGCGGCGAGATTTACGAACACGCGACGGTTGAGTTCGTGGATCGAACGGGCGTCTGCTTGCAGCGTGACGACGGCGATCAGCAGCAAGGAGCAGTCGGAACTGAAAGGCGGGCATTGCTGGGGTTTTGCCCGCGAACTGCACGAATTCAGGGGGAGAACAGCCGAAAGCGAGTGATCTCGAGCTTTCCCTTGTTGCCCCCGGTGTTCTCCGAGTTTTCCGTTCATTTCGACGAGCAGCCGTGCAGTAGCTCGCCGTTTGCCCGCCGTCGTGTTCCGAACGGTCGCCCGGTTGCTGATGTGCCCTCTCGTTAACTCAACTGCCCGGAAGCTGACCGCAAAGGAGTGCTCGACCGAATCGACGGCGTTCGTTCTCTCGTGATGTGTTCGTGTTTGCACCCTTCTCGGGAAACCCTTCGATCGCCCACAAAACGTCTGGCTGAACGGAGAAGTGGTTGTGGTCGGCTAACTGAAGGCCCGCTCGTTCGAACGTGCGCACGGCGCGATGACTCCCGATTAATCTCAATGAACGGTCCGCCGTCCTCCGCTCACCGCAGCTGTCGGAAAAGCGGGCGACGAACGGAAAACATTCGTTCACTCGACGACACGGCTAATCGATTAGCGCTGATTTGTTTACTCTTCGAACATTTAGCGAGAACGACAGCAAGTTGCGAGAGAAGAGATTAACGGGAAATGGAGGGCGAAGGTTCTGCTGTCCACTACGAGTTCAAAATGGCCATCGGGATGTGCGGGTGCTCGAGTCCGAATTTGAGCCATCCGTCCATGCGGTACAGACGCTTCCGGTTGTCGAACGCGAACCGCACGACTTGCTGCTTAAAGGCGCCCACGTGGTCGTGGCGAAAGGCGAGCAGCAGGTGCTCCATCGCGCGCTCCACCGACAGCTGGCCGAGCATCAAGGCGATGCAGGCCGCCTGAAGAGCAAGAAGGGTAAAGGATCCAAGCGAGCGGGGAACTCACGTGCAGCCGAGGCACTTGGTAGTAGTCGGCGAGCGGGAGCAGTCGAGTGGCGAAGGAGGCGAGCTGCTCGATCTCGCCCGTGTAAAACGAACGCAGCATCACTTCGACCACCTCCGGCTCGTGGCCTTCGATCTTGAGCTTGCCCTCGGTCGCTTCGATCATGCCGGACGAGAGGTTGGTCGCCAAGACGGGCGACTCGGCGCTCAGGACCGAACGGTGCACCTGCAACAAACGGAGGATGACGAACAGATCTCTAGGAGACTCACGTGAAACTCCCGAGCGGCAACGAGGATCTTGAAGTCCGAACTCTCGGGATTGTTGAACGACCGAGCGACCTGGATGCCGCGGATTTCGACGACGGAGATTTCGACGGGAGGACCGAGCGGGCGCACCTCGCAGCAGATCGTGATCGCGCTGTTGCCGGCGAGCTCTTTGAGCTGCTCTTGCGTGACGAGTTCGGACATTCCCCGTCCGCCCGGATTGATGAACTCGTGGTTGAACGCTGAAAACAAATTGGAGAGATGCTCGAGTGCGTACAAAAAGAACACACCCCATTTCCGGGTCCGTTTGGCGTCCGCACCCTCGATCCACAGGTCGAACTGAAGAGAGGCGAAAGAACGGCCGCCGAGCTCCAGAAGCTGCAAGAGCAGCGCCGCATGCTCCGTGCTTCCTCCGTTGCGGCCTTTCGGGTAGAACAAAAGCCGGCACTTGACGCCGGGCAGACCGTCCGCCCACAATTCGGGACTCTTGCATTCCTCGTTGAAGACGATGGAGTCGAAGCACTGCGAGAAGTTGGGGCACCCGCAGCGGTGGTGAGTCGAAGTGGACAGCGGCGTTCCGACCTTCTTCACGTGGAAGGGCAACCGAAGGCAGACGAAGACCGTCGGCGTGCGGCGGAAGGCGTCCAGGTCGCGCGAAGTGCACACGGCCCATCCACTCACAGTTCCCAGCTCGAAAACGCCGTAGTTCGCTGAAAATAAGCGAGGTCATCAATCCTCGACAGCGTTCTCTCACTTTTGCGGGCGGTAGCCGTACCGTCGGTTTTCTCGATCCACGCCTCGCTCTTCACGTCCATCGAGAAGTTCGGAGCCGCGTTGGCCACTCGCACGTACAGCCAACAGTCCCCGTGCTTGCCCTTGGGCACGAAGATGAGCTCGAGGAGCACGCGGCCGCGAGTTGGGTCCAGGGGGAGGAGGACGTTTCACCGCGGCCGTTTCACCGCCGGGACGTTTCACCGCCGTCCCGTTTCACCGCCGTCCCGTTTCACCGCCAAAAGAAAAAAGACTTAGAAAGGAGATTTAAGCTTCAGCAATCACATTTAGCAATCGAAACGAGGTTTGCAAGCTATTGTCGTTGTTATTGACCGTTTTCATTTGTAAAATTAGTCAAGAAAAATTATTGGGTACCCCCAAAATGTCTAAAAAAGACAGACACACCCTTCTTGCTCTTTTAGATGGCTTGTCTATGCTCTTTCTCCATTATTATATCGTTTTGGGATCAAATTTACTTTAGTTTACTGTTTTTTACTTGGCGGTGAAACGTCCCGGCGGTGAAACGACCCGGCGGTGAAACGGGACGGCGGTGAAACGGCCGCGGTGAAACGGGACGGCGGTGAAACGGCCGCGGTGAAACGGGACGCACTCGGGTCCAGGTACTCGTAGAGATCGCTCGCCCACTGGTCGCCGGGGATCGCCGCCGCGAGCCGCTTGTCGCAGGCGGGCACGCGCCAGACGATCGTCTTCTCGTCGCTGAAGTGCGCGACGGAAGACATCTGGACGGGTGGGGCGGCCTGCAACAAATCGGATGAACTCAGATGAGGGAAGAAGGTGGGCGAACGAAAGCGAGAAGAAGCGAACGACAAAATGCGGAACGACAACGCAAACCGCGGTTTTCAGGGACGAATCCCAACACAGCGAGGACAAAACCGCAAAAAAGCGCGAAAGTCCTCCGTCCGGCCAGCCAATCCGCAGACGGTGGGCGGAAGAGTGAAGCGCAGGCTCGACTGACGGGCGGTCGGCAGCCGCTTTCCCGTCAAAACGGGCAGCAGCAAAGCAGGGGAACGATTTTTGCATCAAACGCCAGTCGAGCAACCAACGAGCAGCAAAATGAGTGAGCATTCTTTCGACCAATGCCGGAAACATTTCGACGAGCCATAAGGCAAGACCATGTGGCGAAAAAATAGCAGACGTCTTGCACCACTTGTTTGAACCGATCAACAACCACAAAATACAAATTGCGGAACAGAAATCAAAAACAAGCCGAATGAATCCTCAACGACAGACAACAAGCGAGCAGAGCGATGACCATTCGGCCAAAGCAGCGGCCGGAGGGCGGAGTGGCGGCGCCCGGCAGCGATTTCTTCGCCCCAAATCGAATGCCGTCTGGCTCGTTTCCGGCGTTGATAATGGGCTAGTTGTCGTGCGGGATGAAACAAAGCAAGACGCTTGTTCTTCTCTCGGTGTGAACAACGACTCGTTCTTTTGTCTCTGTTTGCTCTTCCATCGGATCCTTGCAATTCATCATTTGCTGGGGCTCAATTGGCTTCTTTTTATTGAGCATTCGCTCGCTTCCTTAGGCGTTCGGACACCCCACTGCCAACTGCAACAGTGTTATCGCAGCGACCCGTTGAATCAAACAGTCGAGAAGAGCAGCGGCTGTCGGCCATGAGTCGTCCGTTCAAGTCGTAGCGGGGCTCCGACCACTCGGCGAGTCCAAAAGGCCAGTCGCCGGTGAATGGGCGCTCGTTTCCTCGACAGACGGGCCGTCTCCTTGGCGTGCAGTTGGAGGTCCTGAACAGGAGCCGGGTATTGGCCGCCTTGTTCACGCGAACTCACACTTGCGATAGTACAGGCGGTCGGGGCGGAGGTACCTGCCGTTTTGCAGACGCGAGTGCCCCGTGTCCCAGTTTCTGCCAGAGAGTGATATGCATGAAACAGGCGGCTGTTTGGACTCACGCTAACGACGAACTCTCGCTTCCAACCTTCCGACGTCCACTCGAAGATCTCCAAGTCCTGCAAACAACTTGGTTGTCATTCAACAAACAACACTCGCTCACCATGCGCGTGTAGTCGGAGTAGGGCGAGCGGTTGATGGAGAGCTTCACGGAACAGGGTCCGCTGCGCTCGAAGACTCGTTCGACTTCTTGCCGGGAGTCGCGGCCGAAGCCAAAAGATCCCTTCGGCAGACGACGACCGCGTCGATTGGAAACCATTCTTCTTCCGCGTAGCCCAACACTCCGGCGACTGCAAAGACGAGGGACGAGAGAAGAAACGAGCGCATTTCGATCGAAACACTGAAAAAATGCGATTGATCGTCGCTTCTTGTCGAAAGAAATGACTGGTCGTTGTTTCGATTCGTCAACCCCGCTCCTCACCGCCCTTTCTGCCGCGAATCGCAGCGTCGATTAAACGACAAGCAAGCGGTTGCGGTCGTCTTCAACAGGAGGCAAGAGAAGGCTCGCAATAACCACTCTCCGCAATCAAACAAAAGGGAGCCGTTCGTTGAGCTCGTCAGCGATGGGCAACGTGGGGATTCGTTAGGGCACTCGAAGATCCCGTCGACGCGTTTGTTTGCGAACTTCAGCCCGCACGCCTTGAAGCCGTCGACACGCAATCGAGCAGAAGGGCCGTTGACGACAGGGGCCGAGAAGTCGGCGGTTTCCCTCACGCGTTTGATCGACCGGAATCCCGAAAAACACTCGACGTCATCCGTTGAAGTCGCAGTGCCGGCGAACGGCGGCAACCTGCGGGCGGTCGGACGGACAAGAAGCGAACGCTCGTCGATTGAACGAAAAGCGTTCGAATTCACTGCGGGTTTGAATCCGCTTTGCCGAGTCCTGAATTGTCGGCGGCTAGTTACAACGGCCGCCCGGTCGTCGTTTCGAACAAAGGAAAGGGGCAACTCGCCCGCTCCGTTTCCACGCGCCCATTCGCCGTGAACGCAACAGAACTCGGGTTGAATCCACTTTTTTTTCGAACATCGAAGCCCCGCATTCTCGATTGGTCCTCCTTTATTCGGAGGACCGCAGCAGATGAAAAAGAACATTCACAAAACAGTTGAAAGACGAGGTGTGCTCACGACAGAAGAAAGAACGAATTGAGTGCACAATAGAAGAAAGACTACTCGAGACGGCGAACGGGGATCGGCTTCATGCCCTCGAAGTGGATGGGCGCCCACTTGTTCAGCTGAGTCTTGAGCGGCGGCTTGTTGATCTGCTCGTGGAATCCCTCGTCTCCGTCGACCAGCTCGCGACTCTTCCGGAAGGCGAGCAGAGCGAGGTGTTTGAGCGAGCGCGGATTCCTGAGGACGGAAGAAATGAGTGAGCAAACGGTAAAGTGGACTAACCGGGACGTGAACTGCTCGATCTTGAAGCGAACGACGTGATGCCCGTTCTGCGGCTGGTAAGACGGTTTGACGAGCACGATCCCATCGCCTTTGCCGTCTTCCGAGTTGACGACCGGGAAGAGCTGATCGTTGAGCGCCGCCGAAACCGGAATTGCGTCCCACTTCTTCGCCTCGAAGTTGCAACGGCGGATGGACTTGCGCGGGAATCCGTGAATTCGCGCCCTCTTTTCCGCAAACACGGTTTGGACACCGAACGACACGAACAGGACGTACTAAAAGCAAGCATAAAGATTAAGGGTAGTGCAGAAGGAAAACACACTCGCGCACCAGCCTCCACGCCGCCCAACTCCTCTTTGGTCCACTTCTGCTCTCCCAGGGAGTACACGTGGAGATCCTTCGGACGTTCGCAGTCGAGCGCGTACAGCCGCGTGCCGTCGGCGCTCATTTGCGACGCGAACCATTCGAGTTCGGGATGAGTGGCCGTGTGCTGGACGGTGGCGCGCCGCTCGTCGATGTTCAGGCGGAAGAAGACGAAATCGCCGGAAGTGCCGAACGCCGCTCGTTTCACGTCCACCTCATCGCCGGTGATCTCCGTCAGGACGATCGTTTGGTAGGCGGTGGTCGAATGAAGGAGAGCGTGCTCGTAAACGTCGGCTTCACGGTCGGCCGAAAGACGAATCAGGTGCAACTCGCTGGTGTCGCTGAAGGTGATGAGGACCGTGCTGCGGCTCACGACCACGACTTCGTCGATCACACGTCTTTGGAGCCATTTCGTCGGAGTCTTCCACAGCCTAAACACAACGATTACTAGAAGGACAGACAATGAAAAGGAACGTACCTGTAGGTGTTGCGCAGCAAGTCCACAACGAGCAGATCCGCCGGTTCCGTGAACACGTACGAGTAGCGACCGTCTGCGGAAGAACTGCGTTCGTAAGCGAGCTGAAAAACGGCGTACGTTCATTCAAGCAATCAACGAGGACCCACCTCGTAGGCGTCGTAGACGAAAGAGTTCTTGGCCGCCACGCGCTCGTGATCCAAAGCCGCCACACCCTCCATTCGCTTCGACTTTTTTGCCCGCAAACGAGCGGAGCAACGGAACGAGGGGCGAATGGTCGCCTGCTTCCAACATTTGGAGCAGCCGCAGAGTTGCGACGAACAGAGCTGCACGATGGGCGCTTGGTCCGCCGAATCGTCCTCGGCGGCCGCTCGTTTGCGGCCCGCAGACGAACCCGCCGCGTCGACCATCGTTCCGCTGCAAACACGCGAATTGTTGGTGTTGTTGGTGGAAACTGCAACGACGAAAAATATCACGCAAAACTCCACGACTCGAAAGGACTCCCAAAATCCTGGTAGATAATTCTATGGAAGACGTTTTTGATTGTTTTGAGCACAAAATCTGCCAAAGAACACCTCAAATCCGTCGAATAGTCGACCATCAACATCAGCGAACAACAGCGAAATGCGGAGGAAGAGCGGCGGGCGGCCGGACGCGGCGTCTCCTCATCGGGACATGTCTTTGCCGGAGAAGAGAAGACACTCCGCTGCCGGTCGGTCGGCTCGCCATTTCGCTCGTTGGGTTCGACCAGTCTTCAACGACTTTAGAGTCTTTTGGTTAGGACGGCAGAAATTTCTGGTCGCGAACACACAGAGGTACCCAAAAACGTCTACGCGGCGAGCAACGAAAAATTCGCGCCAAGCGGGCCGGCCGAAGAAGACTGACGATCAAGTGAACGGGTATGCGATCGACCCCCAAGCAAACGATCAGCAATCCATGAGTGGCGATGTTTACCCCCGAAAAAGAAGAAGGCGCCAGACGGAAGGCGCGCAGTTGGAGCACGTTGAAATCCGCGTGTAGTTGAGGCCATTTCAGGACAGTCCGTATTCAGCTCGAGCGATTAGCCGCCTTTGCTGCGCAACAACGAGTGGAATAAGCAGGCGACCCGTTCGGTCGCCAAAGCGCAACGCAATCCTCTTCGCTGCGGGACGAGAAGACGGGCGGGAACAAAAGGCGGCCGAGCGGGCGAGAAGTCTCGTTCGCCGCTCATTCCTCCGCTCGGTCCGCTCGCCTCTCCGTCGGTCTTTCCGCTCCGCTCTGCTTGCGGTCGTTTGCTGGATTGGGAGGTGGAGATCGTCACTCGCGCAAGTTCTTTGTCGTCAATTCGCTTTTCGCATCCTCTCTGGACCACTCGTTCGGTGAGCTCTTTTAGGTTTGTGTCCTCATGCCGCCGTGTGCTTTCAGACGAGGTCGCCTTCATCCCGTCGCTTCCGCCTATTGGTCTCTGCGAGCGACATCGTCGAGCACGTGCACGGCTTTCTTCCTCGTTGGACTTCCGTGTGTCGTTCATCTCCTCGGATTCTCCAGTCGACGTGTTCGGTGAGTGGTCTTTGACTCTAACGGAAGATTCCTGCGCCTCGCACTGCTTTCAGACAGGTCGATTGCTGCGACAACGGCATTCTGCTTGGTCAGTCTTGCGCGCAGAGCTCGCTCAAATCTCAAGCTCTGGACTTCAACGAAACGTGAGTCCTTTTGGGGATTCGAGAATCAACTGCCCATTCATTTCGTTCTTTCGACTCCTCTGTGCGACAGCTGACAGTGAGCAACGACAAGTCTGCGATCAGCCTCTGGATGTGCAAAAGAAAGTCGCCGCAGTTCACACGGCCCTTGTTTCGCTTCAACGACCACCGAGTGAGTTCTTCTCTCTGTTTGATCAAGTAAGTGGCTCTTCTTTCAGCCCTGCAATGCTGGAGTGGCTGGATGAACGGGAGGAAGGCGGTCGACCAAACGTGTGAGTCCTTCTCGTTCGTCTTCAACTCCTCCGCTCGTCCATTCCAGCCTTTTGCGAACGAGGGCGTGCCATCGATCCAAGAAAGTGTAAACATGTTTAGAACGTCTAATGCATGTACGCACCGTTCCGTTGATTTCAGCCCTGTTCTTCTCCGAACAGCCGACTGGTTGTGCATGAGCATAGTTGCCATCTGCAAGCACCAACTGCTCGCAGTAAGTCCTTCTTGTTCCTCCGCCCTGCTCCTCTCACCTCTCCTTCTTTTCGCTCATGGACAACGACGGTCTGTATTTCGAAATGGACGTGCGGGAAGGCGGCCCTGAAGAGGCGAGCCCGCTGTGTTGTGGAGTCCATCGATTGATTCTCTGCTTGTTTGTGCGTTTTGCTGGTGCGAAGGCAATCAAGCTTTCTTGCCGAATAAATCGCAGGTTGACGATCGAAGCGGGCTTTTGGTCGACGACGGGAAGAAGCAAGAAAAAGAGGAGAACAAATCTCAGTCGACTGCAACGGGACTCTGCGGCAATGTCGACTGCGCGGGCAGCTGCGTGAACGCGAAGTGGACGCAGTGGCCGTCGAGGAAGTCGACCGTGAACATCGTGTACCAGCAGACATCTTCGGCCACTCGCAGCGCGCACCGACCGCGTATGTGCAGATTTGAGCGATGGTGGAGAAAAGGCGACCGCTGACACGACCGACGATCAAGGAAACCTCGTGCGGCTCGCCGTCCAGCTCGAGTGCGAACGCCCACTCGTTTCTTCGTTGCAGGCGTTTCGTGATGGCGTTGCGAGAGGCGACAAAGCGGACGGGCAAGCGGCGTGTGCACGATTAGGCGAAAGGGGCAAAAGCGACCAAAACGGCGGTTAAGAAGCAACGCGTAGCGCGATCGCTGCGAGTCTCCCTTTGGGTTGCCGCCAAACGTCGTCGCTTATCTTTCGTTTATTAATTTCCTTCCTTTCACTCGCTCCCGAATCGGCGATAAGCGGCCTGTTTAGGGGCAGAAACGGCGAACAGGCGAATTTTTCTTTCTTATTGCCTTCTTAACAACTGCAACAGTCGTCTTCTTTCGGGATGTCCTTCTGCAAGCACTTGCCGGAGGGGCGGACATTGCTCAAGTGGAGGATCGAGGAGTTCGACGAGAAGCTGCGGACGGCCGTCTACGGCGACCAGTGGAGCTCCGGACTGTTCACGACGAACTGGGAGGAGAATCCGTCTTGTTTTCTCGTGTTCTCGCCGCCGGCCGCCTCGGTCAACCGCTCCGAGTTGGAAAAGGGGCCTTCCCTCGAGTGTTGGCATCGCGAGCACAACGTGCTGCTGGACTTTGTGGAATTTTGGCCGGCGGACATCGATGCGACGTTCTGGATCGAGGACGTGGAGGGAAATGTGCGGGTGCCGAAGGTCGAGGATTTCGGTCGCCGCTTCTTCCATTCAGGCTCCTGGCAGCACAAGTGGGCTCGTTTGGACACCGACGCGTTGGAGCAGCTCCGCGCCGAAAAAGTGGTGTTCGTCTGCTGCGAGATCCACCACATCGGTTGTTGCAAGACGGAACATTCGGGGGGCGGGCGGAGCGGCGAGATCCGAGCGGTCGATCGCGCGGCCGCCCCGCTCGAATTCCACTGGCAGTGCGGGTACGCGAGCGGCCGCGAGGTTCACGAAACCCCCATTCTTGCGGCAAGTGGGCCGAACGAACTGCTGCGTTTCGAATTCTTCTCGGATCTGAGCGGCGTGTGGGTCAGCAGCCCGGGCAAGCGCTCCTTCGAGCCCTTCCACTACGAGCTGTGGGTGGAGAACGAGCGCGGCGGCCGCACGTACAGACAAGGTGCGTTCCTCTTCAACACACTCTCATCGTCTCGTTGCAGAAGGGATCATGCAGGTGTTCGCGAACTTGGAGGGCCTTTTTGAAGGGTTCTTCGGAGGCGCGGCGGAGGAAGCCGCTTTCTTCACGAACGGCTACGCGCTCCTCCGCTTGAGACTGCGGCGTCTCGGTCCGCCATTCCCGTCGCCGTTGGACCCGGCCGACGAGGTCGACGTGTTAGGGCCGCTGCGGGAGTTCGCCGTCGCCCACTTCAACGACCCGAACGTGAACGACATCCGAGTGATCGCGAAGGGCGGCGTCGTCTTCCACGTACTCCGCATACTAATAAAAGCTGCCCGCTGATCGCTCTTCTTCTCGCAGGTTTCCAAACTCGTCCTCTGCGCGCACTCGGAGGTCTTCGAGCGGATGTTCGCGCACCCGAACATGACGGAGCGCAGCGAACAAAAGATCGAAATGGACGACGTGGAGCCGGCGATCGTCGAGCGGATGCTCCGCTTTCTGCACACGGGCCGCGTGGAGGGCCTGCGGGAGGTGGACGCCGCGCTCTTCGTCCTCGCCGACCGCTACCGCCTCGTCCAGCTGCAGGTGGGCGAGCGGACGTCCGGCAATCCCACCTTTCTTCTAGGAGTTGTGCCTGGCGAGCATGTGCGCGACCTTCTCCGTGGACACGATCCTCGACCTCCTGCCGGTCGCCTTCGCGTTCGACTCGCTGCCCGCCTTCAAGCAGCGCGCCCTCGAGTACGCCGGCCGCAACCTCGCCGCCCTCACCCGCACGGAAGAGTGGAAGCGGTTCATGAACGAGCACGCGGACATCGTCAACGAACTGATATGTTCCAAAGAGTCATCGATAATGTGATCGTGCTTGCTCAAGTGTTGCAATGAATTTGTTTCCGTTGCCGTTGGACTCATCCAATCATCCTGCTCGCCCACTCGTCGCCGACCGCATCCCTCCGCCCGCGGCACACCCACTTCACGTCTTTTTGGGTGCACACTAAGGACAATCGTTTAGCCACTTGTGCTCGAAGACGCCTGCACTCTGCTTTTACGAATAAACGACAACAGCGTCAGGAACTAAACTAGGGACGAGTCAAGGAAGGACAACAGTGTGAATTCTTTGACGAGTGTGGGATTTTCGGCGACGAAGTCCCATTCATTCAGGCGGCCCCAAGGGCGCTTTGGCGTTTCCTTTCGCAAAGTCCAGCACGCGCGCCTTGAAGTCGCCGATGTGCTCGTGCGCGAACGCGAGCTGCAGGTCGCCGAAAACGGTCTCAGCGAGAGAGTGCGCAGAATCGCCGCGATGCACATCTCCTGCGAACGGAGGGATGAGTGGAGGAGCAGCGATCGCGCTCGCCTGCACCATCCCCAGACGGTAGAAGTCGGCCGCCCAGAGCAGCTCGCGAGCCCGCTTGTCGACTTTGCCCGCGTACACGAACTTCAGGATGCGCTCCACGATCTCCGCCGAGTAGTTCTCGACCTCGACGAGGCCCGTCCAATGTTCCTTCGTGTCGCTCGTGAACATTCGCTTGAAGTGCTCCGATTGGGATGCGAGGATCACGCGATGACCCTGAACCGAGAGCGAGTAGTCGGAAACAAACGAGCAGTGAACTCATTTTGAAGATCCTCGCCTCCACGTGAAGTTCGACGTCCGCGAGCGTGTCGTCGCCGAACAACGCCGCCGTGCTCTCCTGCATTCGCGCCATCACGTCCGTAAGTTGCGGGCCGTCGTAGGGTTTCCTCGCCGCCTCGAGGACTTCGACTTCAGCGCAGAGAAAAAGCGGGCCGGCGGCCGCCCACTCCTGGCGGGCGACCACGAACCCCCTGATCGTCCCATCCGGCTTCCCGTCCCGCAAAGAAGTGCACGCTCTTTTCTGGAAGGCGCGAGAACGAGGGGCTTCGAATCCAATCGACAGCACTCTCCAAACTGAACGTTTGCTCGTTGTTGCCCACGAACCACGTGCTGAAGCGGAGCGGAGCGAACGAGTGCCGCTCCAACTGCCGACACGCCGCGCACGCCGCAGCCCGTTTTGCCCGCCGGTTTGGGGACGAGAACGAGCTGGAATTCGCTTTTCGGAAGCCCGTCGAGAGCGAAAAGCGGGCCCGTCCACTTCTCCCCCACTTCGGCGGCGATCGAGCGGCCGCGGAAGTCGACGAGCTCCCAGCGATGAGACGTGATCGGCGGCATGGCGGCCGATTGGTCGCGGGCGACAAAAAGAACCGGAATGAGGAAGAGGCTCACTTGGGCGCACCAATTCGAACATGCAGGACAACGAACGAGATGAACGACCGGGCGTCAAAGAAGGCAGCCGCAATGGCCGGGCGATTGGACCCGCTGCTTTTTGCGCACCATTTTGTGCTCCGTTTGGAGACGCTGGCGTGCTTTCCGGACGACCAAGAGCGAGAAGGAATGCAAGTCGGCTTTAAAACAGCGCGGTCGCTGGTATTCTCGGCGAGCAAAGGGCGGGTTTCCAAACGTCTCCAGTTGCTTCCACCACTTCAACAGCGGCGTTGTGCGCACAGGACCCACTCCAACTTCTCTGCAATCCACTCGTTTGCACTGGATTTGGTAAAGCGAGAGGCCGAAGCGACTGGTCGACTTTTCCACGTTCTGGACGGCCGAGTGGTGCAGCAGACGAATGCCCGCCGAGCAGAGGCCGCTAATGGTCGGGCATCGCGCGCTCATCGACCCGAACGGGAGTTCGAACTGCGAGCCGGTCCCTCTTTTATCGTTGGATCTGTTTGAACGAAAACAAATGAACAGCGAGCTCGGGGCAACAACACAACAGAAAGAAGAGAACGATGAGCAACAAGCTGCCGCTCATTGGAGCTGGCGGACGGGGATCGCCTTCATCCCCTTGTCCGCGTTGGGCAGGACGTCTCTCATCGATTCGCCGTTCGTCTTCTCGTGAAATCCCTCCTCTCCGTCGATCAACTCGCGGCTCTTCCGGGCGGCCATTACGGAGAAGTAGCAAAGCGAGTTCGGAATGCTGAAAGCAGAGGAATGAGAAGGAGCCGGCCATCAATCAAACCGGAACATGTAACGGCCAGAGGAGAAACGAGAAAACGTCATTTAGAGTACCTTCGGTTCATGCGGATGCACTCGCTCTCTGGTAGGTTCCGTCTTGTTTTTATCTCGTGTTTATCAGACAACTAAACGACGGCCAATGGGGAGTGAACACGAGAGCAGGGATCAAGTAGCGGCTCACTGCAACTGACAAACGAGAAGCGGCGCATCTGCTCCAAGTGGATGGGGACTGAAAGGTCCAAGGGACCCCTCAGCGGAGGCGCGTTGATCATCTCGTGGAAGCTCTCCGTTCTTCCGACTTCCTCCCGGCTCTTCCGGAAGCCCATCAACGCGGTTTGTTGGAGTGTGTTGGGACGGCTGCAAACAGAAGAAGAAGTGAGTAAACAAGAGTGGGGCCTACCGGAACAGGGGGCGTTCGAGTTTGATGCGATCGACGCGCTGATCTTGAACGTTCTGCCTCATTGTTGCGTCTTGATGACGAGGATTCCACGGCCCTCTCCACCGGAAGAATCGACGATCGAGGAAACGTGGTAAATGTCTTCCGCATCGATCGGAACTTCCTCCAACTTCCGGCTTTCGAGCAGGCAGCGGAAGAAATAAGAAGGAGCGTACGGATCGTTCCGTTTGTGCCCTCAGATGCACATCGTTTGGGAAGAGCGTACACAGTCGGTCAAGGAGATCTGGAAGCTGCGGCAAATGATGGAAACATTCAAGAAAACCCACCTTTCCGTCCAAACCTTCGGTGTTCGGCTTTTCTTTCGTCCACTTCTGCTGCTCCAACGAGGAGACGTGGAGAGTCTCCGGATCCCACTTGTCGATCGCGTACAACTGGCGTCCGTCCGCGCTCATTTGGGCGGAGCAGAAGCAGCCGCGGGGCGGCCGCGCGCTTCCTCCACGGCAACGCGAGCTTCGTCGATGTTGACGCGGAAGAGAAGAAAGCGAAACGAACGGCAACGTCCGGTGATCGCCCGCTTCACGTCCACCACGCGGCCGCTGATCTCCGCGAGAGCAAACGACGTGATCCTCACGCCGTCGATGCCGTGAAGAAGGAGGCTCTCGTACGAGTGGCCGTCGTTTTGGAAGCGAATCAAACGCAATTCGACAGCGGTGTTCGCGGTGCGAGAAGTATGTACGGATTGACGACCACAAAGTCGGAGCTGGTGTTCAGAGGGGAGCGAGTCTCGGGCGACTTCAGCAGCCTAAAGACAAGAAAGCAATGAATAACCGGCAAGTGGACTCACTTGAGCATGTTCCGCCGAAGGTCGACGACGAGCAGCTTCATTTGCTGAGTGAACGCGTACATGTACCGGCCGTCCGCCGAGCAACGGACTTCGCCCGAGGGCTGAAAGCGCGCGGGGATGAAGAAAAGCAAAAAAAGGGAACGTACATCGTATCCTTCGTAGACGACGGAGCTTTTGGGGTCGTGCCGCTCGTGGTGCAAAGTCGGCGTCATCTTCGGCCGCTCCCGGCCTCCCGCATTCGAGCAGTCAGAAGGGGAAAGCGGACGAAGAAGCGCCGTCTTTCAGCACTCCGCACGAGCGCCCAGTTTCGAGGCCGGCAGCTGAACGAAGAGCGGCTTCTGCTCCATGGTTTCCGCTGAAAGAATGGAAGGGGTGACGGTAGCGAAATAATCGGCGAGTGTTCGCGTCCAACGACATAAAACAACGATCAAGCAACCTTACGCGACAGGTACTCGTGGATTCGAAAACATGCAATAATTCATGCGATTCGACACGCCTGCCGCGGAAAGGCGCGCAATGCGGAGCGGAAAACAACGCGCGACCCCCAGCGCGAAATTCGAACGACGAGCGTCGATTTGCGCGCGCCCGCCGCCACCCGCCTCTCCGTTCTCCACCTGCTGCCGTCTGCGCGACCGGCCGGCCACTCGGCTCGTTTCGGATCCTCATCTTTGATTTCTGTGACTCACTGGACGACGGGCGAGCAGGGCGAGGAGCAATAAAGGCACCCACACCCACGACTTGTCTTCTCTTTTCAATGCACTTGTTGAAGTTCAAAGAATGGAGCGAAGACCTCGACTTGCGGTAGCCGGCGGTTTATTTGAAAGAACGAGACAAAGAACAGAACATTCGAACGAGTGCGCGGAGAACAACAACTGGGGAGAAGAAACAAATGATGTCCGAAGGGGGCTACACCGAGAAAACAAAGCTTTTGCGCAAAAGAATTGAAGCTTGGGGGAGCGATTTCATCTACACTTGAAGCACGACTGCCGCCTTCACTTCTTGCTCGTTCCCGGCTTTTTGCAGTCGAAGGTCAACATCGAATGGTTGAAGTGGGCCCACATTTCGTCGATCGTCTTCTGGTCCGCAATCTTCAGCAGGTCCTCGTCCGAGGCGCCCGAGCTCGTCGCCTCCATGAAGAGAGAGGCGAGGTGCGGCGGCATGTCGATCGGCACAACGCTGCAATGATTGGGATGAAAGCAAGCGGACGATTTCAGGGCTTACGCGTAGTCTTTGCGATCCTCCTTCGTCAGCGGCTTGCCGGCGTGCATCGCGTTCTTGCGGAAGTCGGCCAGCTCGAAGTGCCCGCGCGGGTTCTTCATGAGCATGAGGACCGGCTCGGGCAGGCAGTGCTCGATGGTCGGGGAGCACACGCACGTGGTGAGGCCGCCGTCCGCCACCAGCTGCCGGCCGCCGCTGGTGCGGTTGCCGACGAAGCAACCGAACGGAAAGCGGCGGAGGATCGCGGCCAGCGGCTCGTCCAGCGACTCCCACGCCTCGTCGTACGACTTGTGCAGCACGAACGTGCGGACGTAGTCGACTCCTGAAAGCGAAAGAATTGATCGGCGAACGTGGGGGAAATTTTCAGCCGGCCCGCCCGCCATGTGACCCCAAAACTCAATGAAACGAACCGAAGGCGTCGCCGGCGAGCAGCTCGTTCACGCGGCCGGGCGTCCCGACGATCACGTGCGGCTTCTTTTTGGCCAACAGCCGCCGCTCGTCCTCCACCGAGAGCGCGCCGCTCACACACGAGCGGAGGCGAATGCCCATGTACTTGCGCGCCATCTCCAGCGTGTTAATCATCTGAAACAGAAAGAAGTCAGAAGAATCGAAAGTATGGAGAGAACTCACGTGCTCGGCCGCCTCGACCGTGGGACTCAAGAGGAGCGCCTGGAGACCGTCGGAGTTCTCGCGGATTTGATGCAGGACGCCGACGGCGATCGACGTGGTGCGGCCGAAGCGCTCGCCCGCCTTCGGTTGCACCTCCATGAGGAGCGTGTCTCCGTCCATGATCACGAAGAGCGCGCCCATTTGGTGCGGAGTGAGCGTCTGCAAGCCGGCCTCCCGCAGCGCCCGCCGAATGGGCGCTTTGATGTCGAACTTGTCGAACGGCTGCGCGTCTCCGGGCGCATCGCCGCCGCCGTTCGCCTTTCCGCTCGACTTGCTGCTCCTGAAAGAAGCGGATGAAGTGGGAGTTGGTGGCCGACCCCCACTTGTTCATTATGTTTGCTGAAGTCGGGCGGTCGGCACGGGCACTTGGGTCAGAGCTCGCAGTGCTGAAATCACAGACGGGAATGAAAGCAGGCGGGCATAGGAGGCCAAGAACGAGGAGTTCCGTTCGAATGGTTGCAAGTCGAACGAGGGATTGCGTGCAGGACGGCGACCTGTCAACGGAGCAAAGACGAAAAACGAGCGAGACGCGCACGAACAAGCCGAATGGACAAGTGGGCCGAGCGATGTAGTGGGAACGCGGCGGGCAGAAAGAACGCGCCGGCAAGGAAGCAAAGAAAAGAGCCGACCGCGGCCGCCTGCCCGCCCGCCCACCCGCCCGCCCGATTTCGCAACCGATCGGCGCGCCCCGCCGTTGTTTTCGCCGCCGCACTGCCCGACCGAGGCGTGTTTCGAAAGAGGAGCGGACAACAACAAGAGGGATGCAAGCAGCCGTTCGTTTCGTTGCGAAAGGAAGGCGGAATGGGAGCAGACCCCCAGAAATCCACTTGCTGGTCCCGCTGGAGCAAGCAAACGCTCGAAAGTTACCCACATGATTGAAGCGAATTAAGAAAATAAAGTAAGAATTGGTGATTTGAAGAACCGGGAAGACCACAAAGCGGGCTGTTCGCGTTTTGCGGCGACCACAAAGAAACGAACAAATCTATCGCACGGAACATTAGGGCAGTTTGAATGCAAACGGAGAGACAGTCTAACGTTGGCTTCATCTTCAGGATCTTGCCACCACTCCGTTCTTTGCGGCCTTCCCGCGGATAAAATGCGGATTGACTCGCTCGGTCGCACGCGATCGGCGGGTTCTCCTTCGGTCAATTCTTCTCGTCTCCGGCTGTGCCAAGAGTCGCTCTTTTCTGTTGTCTTTATTCCAGTGCCTTCTGGTTGAGTGTGAAGACTCGCCTGGCAGTCGCATCTCCGAACTGACCACCTTTCGCGGTCGCATCGTCCGCCGGCGGTTTTTTTTTGTGAAGGCGAGGTTCAAAGAAGCAAGATGCACTTCCTCCGTTCTTTGAACTCCACTTGCTTGCTACTCTTCTTTTGTGGCCGTTCGTCTTCCGCTCTTCCGTTTGTTGATTGCGCGAACACGTTCGGCAGAGCTGTGTGCTCATTCTTACCTCGCGGCTGCTGACTCGAGATCAATGGAAGAAACGCACACACCATGGACAACAAAGAAAAGCGTGCATGACTCCGCTTTATCGAACAACATTCAACCACAATCCAACAAGCGATTGATCAAGATGGAGACTGGTTAGAGAAGAACTGGAAGCTATTGGAATCTGCTGTCCCTTTAGACGACGTGGTAGCGAACGCTGGAGCTATTGTGATCGAAAGCCTGCGCCGTTTGTCCTGAATCGAAGGAGTGAGCAAAAGGAGCAGGACGGAGACTCACGGTCGGCCTCGGAAGTGATCAACAGGGCCGAGTCGACGCCGAGCGCGGGCACGAGATCGCGAAGCATCTCGGCGAACGTCGTGTGCCCCCTCGGTTTCGATCAACAGACGAGCGGCCGCCTCTTCCGCGTCCAGCTTCGCGAAGCCGAGCAGGAAGGAGTCCCGACCGTCCGTGCGGGGCATTGACGAGGGGAGGATCGGCGCGTCCAGCGGCGGCTCGCCGTCCCACTCGTCCGTTCCGAGACGAAGGAGGAGGACCTCGCAGTTGGGGGCCGCCTTCCACACGACGATGGGGAGCGGGCCGAACTTTGCCACAGCTGAAAACAGCAATGAATGGTCGATCGGCGAAGGGCGCTCACCTGCTCGTAATCGTAGTAAACAACCGGCGGTTGAGTCTGCAGCGTGTTCATCAGGAAGCAGAGGGACTCGAATCCCCCTCCGCTCTGTTGCGGGCTCTTCGGAGTGCTCACGACCCGTTCGTCTAGTGGCTCTCGCGGCTCGTTCTTCGGGCGCTTGAGCGGGACCGCGATCTCTTCCAGCCGACTTCGTTTCGACCCGGCCGCCTGCAATTCGCGAGTGAACGGAAGACGAGCGGGCGCGTACGGGAACGAGCGGCGGCTGGAGTTCGGTCTTGATCGGCAGCAGCGGCTCGTCTCCCGAAGTGTCGCCCGCTTCCTCTTCCGACTTCACAGCGGCCTGAACAACGGAAGAGCTGAGCGGGTGAGGTTGGTTCATACCTTCTCCGCCGCTTGCTCCACTTGCTCTTCCTCTTCGTCTTCTGCCTTGCACTCGGGAAGGTCGCCGTTGGACGTTCGATCGGCCGAGTGCTCCCGCTCGACGTGTTCCAGCAGCTCCGGCCTGTTGTCGAACGAACGCGTGCACTCGTGGCAGTGGAACTGAAGAGAACAACTGAGTGAAGAGGAAGAAGAGTTCACCCAAAGGTCGGTTTCCAGCTTCAACACGAGCGGGAGAGCAAGGTCGACCTGTGGGTGTTGTTGGCGAACGTGTTCATCGCGGTCGTTCATCTTCGTTGAGCGGAAGGGACATTCGGGGCACAAGTAGATCGTTCCACACACACTCAGGCGGGCCAAGTGGACAGAACGCTGGTGCTCGAGGCTTTCCCATCGCTTGAACAGGGCTTTGCACTTGCTGCACTTGACCTAAAGAAGAATCAATCAGAAAAGAAAGAAGAGAAACCCACCGTGAACTTGGTTTTTGGCTCATTGCTTGGCGCCGAGTGGCCGTAATTCTGATGGTTCTGGAGTTGGAGCAGTGTATAGAAGGTCGACGAACACTCGGTGCATGAGAACTGAAGACAAGGAGAATAAATTCAAAAGAAAAAAGAATTAGGTACCGTTTTTTTAGCTGGTTTCGTCGGCTTCTTCGAAGAATTGGCTGCTTCTTGCGCGCCCGTGGCCGCCGGCGAGTTTCCGTTGCGTGCGGACATGCTCCTCACGCGTGTAGCCGAAATCGACTCGAATCGTGGACGAAAAGCGGGCGGACGGGCGGCGTAACGGCCGGCCAATAGACGGGTGAACGGAGTTGTCGGCTGTTGATTTGCGGCAGCTAAACGGATGTACCGAGTGGTCGTCTCCTCCACTTTTGTTAGAGCTTGCTTCTGTCCACACAAGGTGAACGAATTCGTTCATTCGAAGTTTAAAACTCGTCAACCAGCGCATCCCTTCTACGGAAGGAGCGGTCGGAAACAAGCGCCACTCGATTGCTCACTCTCGGCGGACCCTCCAGCCGCCCACGCGCTCGCAATCGAGAATCTTAGCCGTGTTTATTCTTAGCCAACAACACGAAGCAATGCGGGGAATCAGTGGGCGATCGTTCGGTACAACTCCTTCGTGATGGCCGGATTCTCGCTGATGAACTCGTCCGTGAACTCGGGCAGCTCGGCGATCGCCTTCGAATTCTGCTGGGCGAACTGCAGGAGTTGCGTCTTGAGATCCTCGAGATGAGTGAGCGAGAAGGCGAGCTTCAGATCGTCCAGAATGGTCGCCACGGAAAGCGTGCCGAGGATGGAGGCCACGCACATCTCCTGAAAGCGGACTGAATAGAGGACAAAAAGAGGGGACTCGCCTGGAGAGCGTCCAGATTGTAGTAGTCGGCGCCCGGCAGAAGTTCGCGGGCACAAGCGGCGAGATCGTCGACCTCCGCCGTGTACATGAACTGGACCACTCGCTGGATCACGTCGGCCGAGCGGTTCTTCACTTCGACCACACCCGTCCGCTTCTCCTCGGTGTCGTGAGTGAACATGTTGCGAAAGTGTTCCGACTGCGAGACGAGCACGAATTTGTGGACCTGCAAGAGAAGCGAGTGGTGATTGGATAGGACCCGTTGCACTCGCCTTGAAGACGCGGCCGTCCACGTGCAACTCGACGTCGGCGAACGTCTCGTCTCCCAACAGCGCCGCCGTCCGCGCGAACATCTGCAGCTTCACGTCGTCGGCTTTCGGCGGGACGGGGGCCGCCGCGATCTCGTCGAAGCAGTCGATTTCGACCACGAGGAACAAAGAGGATGCGCTCGCGTGAGCCTGCAGGTCAGAGAGCTTGTACGTGTTGCATCCATGCTCGTGTCCCTGCATGAACTGCTCTTCTTCCTCTGCAACCGATGGGTCGGGATTGAATTGCACAATGACCGCAACATACCGAACTCCGCGAATTTCGTGCCTTCGGCGGTCTCGAATCGCACGCTGAAACGCACGCCGATGTGCGGGCGGCCGTCCAGTTGGAAACACAGCAGGCCGAACCTGCTATCCGACTGCCCGTACACGTCCGTGTAACGTTTCGGCTCGATGAAAAGGTGGAACTGGGCGCCCGGGAGTCCGACCAGCGGAAAAGAGGGGCTAATCCATTTTTGGCCCACTTCTGCGGCATTCGAGCGATAGGGAAAGGCGGCCAATTCCCAGCGAAACACCGTCTTCGGCGGCATCGTGTACGGAGCGCCTGAAATACGCGCGTGTTAGCAACGAATGAAGGACAACGGGAAGAAAACGCGAGCAAAGCAGACGGTCGGCAAAAAGAGCGGACAGCAGCGGCGACCGCGACGGGATTTTGAACGCGGAGCGCCCACTTCCCCTCGCTGCCGCCGCCACCCGTCCGTCTGCCTGCCTGCTCCGCTGCTCGTCTCGGCTGTCGGTGAGTTACAAGCGGCAAGCGGTTCAAACGAAAACGCCGTCGCCGTTCATCCACTGCAAAAGATTGCCGCACACTCGAAAGGCATAAACAAGGCCGTTCTAACACACGTGCGTAAAGAACACTGGTGGAATGATGTCTAGTTCTTTCCGAAAGCACTTCGATTGATCGGCGGTCAGTAGCTTCGTTCAACCATCGGTTCAATGCTTGCAACAAACCTCAAAAAAAGCACGGCCGTCATTTCAACGCGTCTTTTAGATCCTTCAAGTAAAAGGTGATTCCGTTGCGGGGAATCGAACCCCGGCCTTCCGGGTGAGAGCCGAAAATCATAACCACTAGACTACAACGGACACACTCGAAGGGCGCAGGCGTCGCTAGTCGCCCTGCTTCCCACAGCGAGCGACCGAGGGCATGAGTGTGAAGGCAGCCTCCATTAGGCATTCGCACCGACCACTCGGTTTCTTCGCCGAACTCAAAGCTCAACGCTGCGAAGAGGACGAAGAGGAGGGCGGCGAGGACCCGCGGGCGGCCTTCTTCGCGAGTTGGCGCTGCGTGCACGGGCGGAAGAGCGTGAACTGGAGGCGGAGCTGCAAGAAGACGAAGTGGATGAGGGGGACGAGCGGGAACTCACGCCCGGGTGGACGGTGAGGACGGCGCCCGTGTTCTGCGTGTGCTGGTAGTCGGCAGCCGTGAAGAGCGTGAGGACGCGCTGGTTGCGCGAGAAGCGGTAGCCGGTCGAGTGGAACTGCGGAGGAGGAGCGAGAGGCCGCCGTGCGTCGCGAAGATCCGCTCGCCGATCGCCGCCGCGAACGGCAGATGGTTGAACACGTTCACTGCCCGCAAATAAAAGGAAAAAAGAATTGTGGGGGACGCACCCAAGGACAGCCACACGCGCTGCCCGCTCTCGTTCCCGTACTTGCCGATGCACTCGTCGAGCAGCCCCTGGACCATCGACGTGTTGTAGTCCTCGTGGTTGCCGCGCAGCAGGAAGCAGTGGGCGGGGTGGCGCAGTTTGGAGACGAGCAGGTGAACGAGCACCTCCACGCCCTGCACGCCGCGGTCTCCGTAGTCGCCTGCAACCAGTGGACGAACGGGGAGGAAGGGGACGTGCCCAGGAACAAGTAAGAGTGGCGCCCCGGTTCGCGCAGCCGCTCGAAGATCAGCCGCACGTCGCGCAGTTGGCCGTGGATGTCGCCCACGATCGTCAGCGGCAGGAGGTCCCTACAGAAGGCAGTACATAGATGTGAGGAATAGAGACAACGTGCGGCGAGAGGCGGAGGAGTGCGGGCTGCTGCTTGAACGCGTCCACCGCCAGGCCGCACACCTCGAAGACCTCCTCGGCGGCCACGCGCACGTCCAACTCGGCCAGCAGCTCGCCGTTCGGCCCGCGGCGCATTGGCGCGCGCTGGAAGCGGTCGGCGAGGCGCTCCAGCAGCGCGACGGCGGCAGCCGACTGGACGGCCGGCGGGGCGAAAGCGGCGGCCACGGAGCGGCGGGCGAGGCGGCTGGCCGTCGAGTGGGCGGACGAGTGTACAGCCGCGTCGAGGGTCGATTTGGTCTCCATCCTTCCTGTTGGTGAGTGAGTGGCCGACTGTTCGTGGGCGGCGGCAGAAGGAGAAAGCCCTTTGACCATTTGTTAGGGTCGTTTGCAGTCGAAGTTTGCATTGCGGCCAACACGAACCCGTCCTCTTCGGTTCTTCGGTGCCTGCATTTGCGGCTCGAGTCTCGGACCACTTTCAAGAAGCGGTCATGAGCATTCGTTTCGGCCGGGATGGCTTTGGTGGGTTCGATTCGAACCTTCAACGAGCAACGACGATCCTCCTGTTCGGCGGGCAACAAACCGAATTAACCAAGAATAAAGGTCTCATTCCAACCATCAAACCACTTTATGCCAAGCTCTCCTTTAACAACGAACATGTTAGTGGAGAGTGCTCGTCCGTGCGGGGTTCACGTCCAGAGTGCGCCGCTCTCCGGTCGCCCCCGAACTGACGGCGGCCGCCTTCGAGCTGCACGGGCGGCTGGTGAGCAGTCGGAAGAGGGCCCGACGGTAGGAAGAGAACAGGAGGACGGTGGTCGTCGAGCTGACGGCCGGCGACCACGTCTGCACGAACGAGCCGACAAGAGACAGGAGCGGGATGCTCGTGCCCGTGAAGTAGCCGAATACGTTCAGGACGAACGGGAAGAGGGCCAACAGGGGCAGGAACGTCTAAAGAATCCAATGGATTGATCTCCCGTCTTCTTCAGCCGTGCCTTGACCGCGATCGACCACGTGAATTGGCGGAGGAGGGCGCGCGTCTTCGGCGAGATCGCCGCGCCCTCCCGCCGCGTGGCCCGCAGCGAGGCGACCGCCACGAGCAGGGCGGCCGCGTAGCAGCCGAGAGAAACCGCCAGCTGGAGGCCGATCGCCGCCCAGCCCAACGCGCCCTCCGTCGACAGGACGAGCACGTTCGTGGTGGCGTTCAGGGCGAAGCGGTTCAACTCGCGGACGGCCGGCGACTCCAGCAGCAGGTTGGCGGAGTGGCCGCACGCCGCCGCCAACACGACGACCACGAGGGCCGCCAGTCGCGCGAACACGCGGAGGGCGGACGGCGGCACGCGGCTGCAGCGAGTGGGTGAAAAGAATTCTTCGAATGAACCCACTCCTTGATGTACGCGAGCCGGAACCACGACTCGAGCAGGAGGACGGCGCTCGGGATCTGATCGGAGCTCCACTTCAGCGCCACAACCACCCGCCAGCAGGACGGCGGGAGGGCGAGGACGGGCCCGAAGAAGGCCACCACGTAGAGGCTCTTGTACACGCGGAACACCTGAAGCGAGCGATCGACTAATTTGCAAGAAGTGGGCGCTCACCGCCCCCTCGAAGGAGTGGCAGAAGAGAATCCAGAGATCCCCGCAGGCGGCGATCAGGAGGACCGGCCGGTAGGGCCGCATGGCCGGCGGGGAGCGGCCGACGATCAGGAAGATCAGGAGCAGAGTGGCCGCGTAGCCGAACACGAACGAGACGCTGTTCGATCGCCCTCTCGTCTCCTCGAAGTCCGTGAGGTTGTTCGCCTGCAGGATGGCGCCCTCGATCCCGCTCGTCGTCATCTCACGAGTGAGTGAGGGGAGGCGGAAGCGTGCTGGAGGGAAGGCGGAAGGATTGAAGGGACGTGGGAACCCGTCGTTCGCGTTCTGAACTTTTCGGTTCGCTCGGTTCCGTGGTGTCCGAAAGTTCGAACGCGTGAGAGCGACGTGGAGTGAAGGCGGAAGTGAGCAAGCGGGCGAAGAGGTGGTATCCCCTGGTCGAGAAGTCGTTCCCTATCTGACTCACCGCTTTCTTTATTGACTTGTTGACTGTACCGGAGTGTGGAGAGAACGCGTGTGGAGCGCGTGTGGAAATTAGAACTTTCAACAACTTTCGCAAAAGGCAACAACCGGCGTTTCCATTCTTTCCCACGGAAACACTTAAAAGCGAAGTTTGATGACAACACGTGAAAAGGTTGCTTTCTTGCTCGCCGTACTTTTCTTGACGAAGAAGCAACATCAACAAAAGTCCCCATGAACGACCGTTTATGCTGACACAGTTCTTTTACGCTGCTCATGGACGCCGGAAGCGAGGTCGCCACTTTCGACGTCGACGAGGAATTCCAGCTGGTCGGCCGCCCCCTCCGCCCGCTCACTCGTCCGCTTTCAGCACTCGGCCGCCGTCTACGCGCACACGAGCGGCGAGTACGTGGGCGACCACGCGGTGCTGATCGTTGGCTGAGGCGTGGAGGGCGCCGTCCCCCACCGGACGGCCGGCAACTCGTGGGGCGCCGCCCGGCCACTCGTTTTCATTCGCTTGCAGGAGAGCAGGGATTCTTTTGCATTCGCCGCAACACCAACGAGGTCAGCTTCGGGTCCTTCATCGTCTCCGCCTACAAGGATTGAACGGAGTGTTGTTAGTGAGGTGAATAAACGACCGGCAGCTGCAGTTTTCTCTTTCGAACGGAAAAGAACAAACGGGTCAGGTTCACAAGTCCCCGCTGCTTTCTCATTTCGCCTTCCTTCCTGCTCTCCAACCGGCTGCTCGATGTCCGCCGCCCCGTTTTCCCGCATCGTCTCGGTGGACTCGCTGGAGCTGCTCGCGTGTGTCCACTTGAAGGGCAAACGGGCGACCGTCGACCTGGACAAACTCGAGCTCCTGATCGCCCGCCTCCGCCGCACGCCCTCGATCGCCGCCTCGACGTCCTCGGCCGCCCGCGATCACGAGCGTCTCGTCGAGCGCGTGGCCGCCGAAGTGGCGCGCAACCTGCGGACGGGGGCGGGCCGCGGTCGGCCGCGCCACTCGTCGCCTTCTTCGTCTTCCGGCTACGAATGAGGTGGGTTCTCTACTTTTGCAGTGTTGCTAATTGCCGTCGATTTCGGCGTTTCTTTTACTGGACGCCAAAAGGATCGCGTTCTTGTCAGTTCGTTCTTGTGATGTGTGATTGCTGTGCGAATAAAATTTTGAGTGTTCTCTTCGGCAGTGTTCACCTGCAGCTCCTCGCACTTCCTGAACAACACGCTGCAAACGGGCGGGCAGGCGGGTGGAAGGAACAACGTCAAGAGGGATCAAGCGCCCGGCGGCGGCGAACGCACTGAAGTTCAGAAAGAAGCGAATGGTCCCTCGGTCGACGGACAAACAAGTGTCCTCCATCTTCCGCTTCCACACAAACAGCGACATCACTTTCCTGTCTGTTTATTGCCGTCAAGTGCACGCTCAAACGATGGAGGTGGAGGGCGGGTGAGCGGGCGTCTGGGCCTTCACGTAGGCGGCGTAGTCGGCCATGAACAGGGCGATCTGCGGCCGCTGGAGGCCCTTGGTTTGGATGTACTCGCAGACGGTGCGGTGGACGAAGAGGTACTGGGCCTCGGTCTGGACGGCGTTGTGGCGGCGGCAGCGGAGGTCCTTCACCACGTCGAACACCTGCAGCAGGGTAGAGGCGATCAATGTGTGGGGCGGGCACGCACCGTGAAGGGCTTCTTGTCGAGCAGGCGGGCGACGATGATGGCCAACGCGACCACCGTCCCCGTGCGGCCCACGCCCGCCGAGCAGTGCACCTGCAACCACACGGCTAGGCAGCCCGCATTTCTGCAACGGACCACGATGTTGCCGTTGCGGAAGCGGCGGATGGTGCGCAGGAGGCGGAGGACGCCGAAGCCGGCCGGCGGCACGCCCTTGTCCGGCCACTCCTTCCACGTGTACACGTGCAGGCGGAGGGCGGCGGGCGCCGACCGCTCGCCCACCTCCAGCGAGACGCAGCCGAACGCGCGGTCGAAGTGCGGGTCCGTCTTCACGTGCCGCACGGTCAGGAAGCCGAAGTCGCGCGTCTCGCCCTCCGCGGGCGGGAAGTAGGGCGCGCACTTCGGTCGGCCGTCCTCCTCGTTCTGGCACAGCATCACGATGGCGGCCGCCTTCTCCTGGAACACCATCCGCCACCAGTCGCCCACCGTGTCGGGCAGCGGGCCCTGCAACCGGAATACAATAGAAGTGAGGAGGGGAGGGCGGGCACTCGCCTGGGCGCAGATGAACCGATTGCCGAGCCCCGGAATGTCCACGATGTTCGCGTGGATGTAGTCGACGTCCGGCGGCACGTTGTACGTCAGCTTCACGCGCGTCGCGTCGTAGCAGAGTTGGTCCGAGTAGCTGCAAGCGAGAGGCGGTCAGTCCGTTCTCCCGCTCGCTCCCAACCGATTGCGCATTCGGTTGGCTTCGAAGGCGGTGGCCGAGCGGTTGGGCGGGAGGAAGGCCTTCAGCTCCGCGTACTCCCGCTGCAGGCCCGCGACGCCGGCGGCGCCCAGCCGGTCCACGAACGCGTTCATGATGGCCGCCGTCTCCGGGTCGAGGCCACCCCGTCCGCCGCGCGCGTTCTCCTTCTCTTCGGTCTGCGCGAAAGAGTGAGCCGTCCGCCCCGCCCCGCCCACTCACCTCCGCCGTCTGGTTGGTGTCCTCCGAAGGCGCCACGTCCTCCGACTCCTGGCGGCTGGTGTTCCGCGAGCGGCGGGTCGTCCGCTTCTTCCCGATCTGCAGAGAGCGGAGAGGCGTGAGTGAGCGGGAAGAAGCGGAGACTCACCTTCCCGCGACGAGCCCCCGCCTGGCTGTTGCCGCCCGGCGTGGCCGCGCCCCTCGCCACGGCGCCCGACTGTCCGGACGGGAGCGGCATTTCGGCGCGCAGAAAGACGACCGGCTTCCTCCGCTGCGAGTTGGAGCGACTGGCCGATCGGCCGCTTGTTCGTTTCGTTCGTCCGCTTGCTCATGCAAATTCGACGATAAGTGTTGCCTTTCGGCTTTGTTTTAGTGGTACGCGTAGTCGATTCCCTTCCAATCGAACAGGTGGGAAGCAAAAGGACTCCTCTCATTGACGGCCAGCGATGGCGTCCACGATGTCGGGGTGGCGGTGGCCGAGTTGCTGCCACCCGGGAACGCGCTCCAACTGCCGCTGTTTGTCACGCGCGAACTGAAGCACTTGAGCGCGGAATTTCGCCACGTCCTCTCGATCGACGACCCACTCGAGAACGGGCAGCAAGTTGCCGAGCAAAAGGTTGGTGGCGATCCAGTCGGTGCACTTCTTCTGTAAACGAGATGATTGAAGAAGAAGCTGCAAGCGGATTCAGTTCGTACCTAATGTGCGACGAGCGGGAGCAACGCGACGGCCACTCGCTCGAACTCCTCCACCTCGCCCGCGTACATGAAGCGGAGCATCCGTTCCACCGCATCCGCATCGAAGCGCTCGACCACCACTTCGTTTTGTCGTCCACCGCCCGGCAGTGGAGCAAACTCCTCGGCGAAGACGGGCAATTGGGAGAGGAGGACCGAACGAGACACTTGAAGAAGCAAGGAGTGGAGGGAACGCTGGCGGATGGGCTTACGTAAAAGTCCCCGAGATCGCCCACTCGAATGGTCGCATTGGTGGCCTGCGGCTGGTCGAACGTGCGGGCCACTTGGAACCCTTGAATCTCAGCGTGAACGGGGCGCACGGCAAGCACACTTTTGAGCAGCAATCTCTCGACCGCGATCACGGCAGTCGCCCGCTCCAGCACATTGGCGAGCTCGTTGTAGTCGAAAGCGAATTGCCGCGATCCGTTGCGGACGTGTCGCACGAGCGACGAGTGCGAACGAGGCTATTCGATCTCGATCACAATCGACTTTCATTTGTGTGCATGCCTGATGCTTCTTCTTCGGGAGCAGCTTGATCGAATGCATAGATCGCGAATGGTTCCCGTGCTCGTGTTCTTCTTTTCCGCCACAAACAAACGGTCACGCGAGCGGTGAGAAATCAGTGACCGATGTCCGCCAAAGCGGGTGTTTGCCAGACATTCGGGCGTCTTGGGAAAAAGCCGCCCGTTCGCCGCTCTTCCCACCACTCCGATCGGCGGCGGGGACGCGGCGCCAAAAAGACGGCCGGCAGAGGCGGGCGGGCGAACGCGTTCTCTCCGCCGACTACGAGCGGCGGCCGACCGCTTGGGCGCATTTCTGCCCGCTTCTTCGTTTGGCGCGTTTATTCCAGGAATTCCTTGGTTTCTTCGCGAGTTCTCACTCGATTCTTCTTTCTTTTAGACCACTGGAGAATCCATGGCCGAGGAGACGCTCTTTCGCTGGCCGCTCGACGACTTCGACGAACGCTTGAAAACGTTGGCGTTCAAGCAGCTGTGGGAAAGCGGCGACTTCAAGGTGGCGGGCGTCCCGCAGGCCACCTTCCGCCTGCTGTTCTACCCGAAGGGAGACAACGAGAAGACGAAAGACAACTGCGCGCTGTATCTGCGCGTCCGCGACTTCGCCGGTCATCCGTTCGTTTACTTGAACTTCGCTCTGTGGATCGAGAACGCCGAGAAGCAGGCGCTGAAGAAGAGCGGTAGGTTCCCTTCGCTCGATTGACGGCAATCACCGGAGTGTTCAGAGTGCACGCAGAAATTCCAGCTCGCGGAGAAGAGCTGGGGATGGCAGGCGTTCGTCGCCCAGCAAGAACTCGTCGAATTCGCCCGCAAAGGCCCGCTCTTCGTCTGCGCTTCGATCCGTCCGCGGGATCCGATCGAGCCGGTCGAGTGGGCCAAACGCTCGGGTCCGCTGGGCGTCTGCCGCAAGATCGCCGCGACCTTCGACTCGGACCACTTTGCGGACACCGAGGTGCACGTTCAAGGGAAGGTCTTCAAGGTACGTCCCTCCTTTCGTCCACTTCCTTCCGTTGCTGACTGCTGTTTTCAGGTGACGCGGATGATCATCTGCGCGGGATCGCCCGTCTTCCGCGCAATGTTCACGGACGACACAAAGGAGAAGACCAGCGGCGTCGTCATCATCGAGAACAAGAACGCCGACATGATCGAACTGCTGCTCCGCTTCCTCTACTCGGGACAAGTGAAGGGATTGGCCGAAGTTGCGCCTCGCCTGCTGCCGATCGCCAACTGCTACGAGGTCCTCGAGCTGGTCGTGAGTTCTCCCCGCTGCCTCTTCTGTCCACTCGTCTTGTTGCAGGCGCTGTGCATGGAGGCGCTGATCTCGAAGTTGTCCGTCGGCACCGTCCTCCGCGATCTCCAGCTGACCTTCGCCCACGACCATCAAGGCGACTTCAAGCGGAAGGTCCTTGACTTCGCACGCCTGAACTTCAAACTCGTCCGCCAGCAAGCCGACTGGACGCCGGACTTCCTTCGGGAGAACGTGGAGATCGTTGACGCGCTGTTCGAAATGCTGACGCCCCAATAATCTCGACCTTCTGTTGTCAATTGTCGAGTGCGCTTATGAATGGGAATAAATGTGTTTTTAACAAGTAACGATGAGGCTTGAACGACAGCGAAGGGCGCAGGTTTCGTGGAAGGTCGACGAAAGACCGCCCATTTGTCCGACGTTTACAACAAGCACCCTTTCTGCATCTCCCAAACAGCCGACACGTCCCGCTCACACGTTTATTCGCACAGAAGAGCCGTTCACTTGATGAGCTTGACGGGGACCGACAGCTCGCCCTCCACCTCCTTGCGGCCCTCGAAGACGCGCTCGGCGTTCGCGACGCCGGCGGGCGCCTCCTGGTGGGCGATGAGGATCTCGTCGTCGCGCGTGGCGGTCGGCTGCAAGCGGCGGTGAGCGGGCGGGCGGGCGGGCGGACGAACGGGACGCGTGACGGCGATGCGGACCGAGGCGCCCGGCTCCACCAGCGCGTAGTAGGGGGCGAGCACGAGGTGGATGAAGTTGGTCGCCCGCACCATCAGCGCCTTCCGCTTCGAGCTCCCGTTCGTCACGATCAGCTCCGCCTGCCCGCCGCTCCTCGAATGGGAAAGGGGGCGCCCACCTGCAGAAAGGTCGGCTGCACACTCACGGACATCGCGGGAGAAGGCGGCTGCAACTTTCGAAAGATTCGAGAACAAATGCGTGTGGGAAGACTGCGGATTTCTTTCGTGCACTAGGTCTTCGTTCATGCAAATGGCGGTCGTTGGAGTGGAAAGCAACGGTCTGGAGACCCTGTTTCTTCGGGCACTTCTCGCTCACTCCTCTTCTTGTCGCTTGTTCAAAGACAACCGAGTGGGCAATGCAGAGAGAAGGGTGGACTCGACCTCTCGCCCCCTTCCCTGCAAACCAGCGTTCGCTTGCATTTTCAGATGACAACCGCCATTCAGCGGCAGATAGCGAAAGACAGCGTGTGTTTATTCTTTATTGACAATTGAACAGCAGAAAGAAGCCACAAAACAATGGGCAGAGCTCAGGAAAGGATCAGACCGAAGAGCTCTTTGGCGATCTCCCGGTTCTCGCCGATAAAGTCCGTGAATTCGGGCAGCTCGTGAATGGCCATGGCGTTCTGCTTCGCGAACTTCAGCACTTCGGCCTTGAACTCCTCGAAGTGGGGGCGGGAGTGAGCGAGCTTCAGGTCCTCCAGGGCGGTCTCGACCGAGAGCGAGTCGATGATCGCCGTGATGCACAGCTTCTGAACATGCGGAAGACTGGAAATCAGATGGAGACCAGGAGACTCACCTGCAGCGACGGCAACTGGTAGAAGTCGGCCGCGGGGAGCAGCTGGCGGGCCTCCGACTGCAGGCCGTCCACCTCGCTCGTGTACATGAACTGGAGGATTTGCTGGAAGATCTCCGCACCGAACGCTTTCTGTTCGGTCACTCCCGTCTGCTTGACTTCCTCGTCGTGCGTGAAGAGTGCCTTGAAGTACTCCGACTGCGAGACCAGCACGAACTTGTGCACCTGAAACAAGAGGAGAAGATGTATTGATCGCATCGAAAGGGGAGGCACTCACCTTAAAGACCTGCTCGCCGACATGCACTTCGGCGTCCGCGAACTGCTCGTCCCCGAACATCGCCGCTGTGCTCGCGACCATTTGGAGCTTCGGATCCTCGATCTTGGTCACTTCGATCGGCTCCAGGCACTCGATCTCGCAGCAGAGGAACAAAGTGAACAAAATGCGCGACAATTGTTGACGGGTGGACACCCACGATTCGTTCTGGCCGATGGAGAATTCCTTTTCTTTACCTGCAATTCCCACGTCTTTAGGCGGATGTACCGATCGGTCAAACGTACGGAACTCGTCGCCTTTGACGCCGTCCTCGTTCTCCATCCATATCTTGAAGCGAACGCGGAGGCTGGAGCGGCCATCCAGTCGGGTGCAAATGAGGCTGATGCGATCTTCAACTCCGTATGGATTCATCCTGTGGCTGTGCTTCGGCTCGAAAGCAAGCTGGAACTCCGCACCGGCGAGTCCTTTCAGCGGAAACGGAGGCCCCATCCATTTCTTTCCCGTTGGAACGCGGACCAGGCGGGTCACGAAATCGTTCATTCGCCAGCGCTGGACGGTGATCGGGCGCGCGGCCATCAGAGGACCCTGGAATAGACAAAGATTGACGAAAGGAAAAGCCAAGCACGAGGAGAAAGAATCGAAAAACGAGTCCACAAACACGCCGGCCGCAACGGAAAGGCGGCAAGCGGCAACGCGTCGAGTCACTCGCCCGCTTGCTCGCGTTCTCCCCACAGCCGACCGGCCGCCTTTCCGCGTGCTCTTCCGCATGCCCTCTCCTCCTGTCGTGCACTATCGGCGAACGGGCAAATGGCGGGCAACCTCGCGGAGAGGACGGCGGCCGGCTCGCGAACAGGAAGCAGAACACCTGCGCGCATTCGACAATAACAACGCTCCGTTCGAACGCGAGTCAACACAGTGGAAAGCGAAGATGGGGATGGAAACGAAGAGGTCCCTGCAGAGCAAATCGGTTGACCCCCGCGTTCCCGCTTGCCGGCGCTCGTCCCTCCTCTTCTCGCGCCTGATCGGCGGCCGGAGCGCGGGAAGCGGCTGGAGATGAACCAAACGACCAGATTCTCGCCCACGCAACTTTTTTCAGTCGAAAGCGGACAACTCTGGCGTTTTTTCGTAGTCCAACAGCCACTCCGATGACGGCAGCAGAGCGATCGATCAAACTTCCGCCTGTTCGTCTTCCCACCGCTTCAATCGACCGTTTATTCCACAACTCGACACAACAAAAGAACCAAAAAGACGCGTTCAGGCCGACTTCAAGATGGGCAGCGAGACGTCCGGGTGGCGGCAAACGAACGTCGTCCACGCGGGCAGCTTCGCGATCGCTCGCCGGTGGGCGACGGCGAACTGGAAGACCGCTTTGTGGAACTCCGCCCTCGAGTACTCCCTCCAAGATCGTTTATCCCCGCCAGACAGCCCAAGCGGAGCGATCAGAACATTTTGGAGAAAAAGCCGCTCTTCTTCGACCGGCTCTTCGCGCGGCCCTTTGATTGGGGCGTCTGGGCGGGCGGTTCGGCGGGCGATGCGTCGCGCGTCGGTCGGGGGCCGCCCCACACGCGTTGGCGGTCGCGCTTCGCCTTCTGGCCCCGACGGAGCACTTCGATCACGTGGCAGCCTGCAACGAGAGCGAGAGAAGAGGTGACTACATGAAAGAATGAGGAGAACGCACGCTTCTCGTCCTTGACGAAGTCCCGCTCCCGGCCCCAGTACACGAGGCAGTGGACGTCGTCGCGCTCGAACTGCAGACTCTCCACCGCCACCTCCTGCACTTGGGTCTCGCCGGGCGCCAACGCGGCGTGCGGGTCGGCGCACTGGAAGTTGAGCGGGTGGTCGGAGGTCATCTGCAGCGAAGAATGTTGGCTGGACTCTTGTGGGCACTCGCCTTCACGAACAGCCGCCCGTCGCTCACGTTCGTGATGTAGACGAGCAGCGGCTCGCGCGAGAAGTGGCGCGGGTCCAGCCGCAGGACGCGCGGCTCCACGTGCAGCCCGTCGCGCATCCCCGCCAGCTGCGGGTTGCCGCAGAACGTCGGCCGGGCGGCGGGCATCTCGGCGGAAAGCGGGCGCTTCGAATGAGCAGGCGAGCGGGCAAGCGAGTGCACAGAATGAAGGGAGTTTGCATGCTCGCCTGCGATGCGGTCGACAGCAATCGCGCGGCATAGGCACTGCTGCGCTGGTTGCTCCTACTGATGCAGCAGAAGGATGAGCTGCACGAAGAGTCCGTCCAAACGTCCTTACGGCTCCCCTGCCAACATGTCGCATCGATCAAACGAGAACGAGGTGGGCGGACGAACGTCTGCTCGAGCTCCCGCCGAGAAAACGCGAATAAGCGGCCGGTTGGCGTTTCGCCGCACGCTCGGCCGCCGTCCACCCGAGTGCCGGTTCGCGGCTTCCTTTCTTGTTTTGATCGCGAATTGTCGTGGGTCGAGGTGAGTTGCTGGGTTTCGCTCACTCCTTTCTGTTCAAGCCATAATTTCGGACCAATTTTTATCAGGACGTGCGGAAAATTCGCCAATTTCTTCGAATTTCTTCAAAAATTGATTTCCTTGCGGAATTCCTTGAATTTCTTCCGCATTTCAGGCGAGATGGCCTCCGCTCCCAAAAAGCCCCGCACTGGAGACCCGCCCGCAGTCGACGAGCAGTCCCGCGCCAAAGAGAAGCCGGAGGTCAACGGAGATCCGCCCGCCGAAGAGCCCCGCCTCGAACAAAAGTCCAGCAGCGACGTGCCGCCCGCCCGTCCGCCGCCGCGTCTGCGCATGACGGCTTGCAAATGCGTCCAGCTGCACATGGCCCAGTTGCATATGGCAAGCGATGAGATCGTCACGGACGAGGACGACCATCCCGCAGAAGTAGACGAAGACCTTCCCGTGGAAGGCGAAGTCGAGGACTTCACCGAACAGGTGGAAGAGACACCAGCCGCCCGCGTCCTGCTCGTCAACCGCCGCTGGCTGCAGTCGTTCTTCGACCCCGCCGACTTCGGACCCGCGCAAATCTTCTTCCCGCCCTGGCGCACGGCCTTCGGCAAATTCTGCCGCCGACCGCTCCTCTTGGCGATGACGACCGCGGGCGTCGCGTCTCTTCTTCGACTCTCCCGCAATCTGTCCGAAATTGGAGTTCAGGGAGGCTGCACTCCGACCGGGAATTTCGCCGCAGCGCTGGAGTGGGTGCGAGTCGCGTCGCTGTTGCGGAGTGAGTTGTCCACCGTTTCTTGCTTCTTTCATCCTTCCGCTCGTTTCACCCTTTCCCAACTTGACGGCGATCAGCCTGCTCGCGGCACGTGTCACGCAGACGGAGGCGAGCTTCCTCGTCGACTCGCTGCCCGATTGCGTCACCCGTTTGATCACCAACAACGTGCGGATTGCCACACTGCTGCGGAAGCGGCAGATTCCGCTCGAATCGATCGAAGCCATTGTTTCCACTTGTCAGCATTCGTGTAAGTGGAAGAAGATCGGAATGTGCCATTCGATTCGTTTCGCTTCAGACCTTGCGGACGTCTTCCGTCTGAACTCCGCTTGCATCACGCTCTGCTGGCAGCCGAAGGAAGAATCGTCCTGCCTTCACCTGCTGCACGACTACGGGCCGTTCGACCGGAACGAGCAGCTGCACGAGCTCCACGTCCAGGCCAAGAACTGCGCGAAAGACGGCATTCCTCGAGCTCTCCGCCATCTGCGTGCCGTCAACAAAAACTTCAAGCTCATCTGCCACGGTGCCTACGATGTCCGCCTTAAGGTGAGTGAACTCGGCTGTTGATTAATCAGCCGCTGCCTCAAACAGGGACCTTCGAACTTGAAACACGTGGACGAGATCGCAGACCAAGCAAAGGAGTTTGCTGCAGAGATGTACAAAGCGGGCTTCTGTTCGGACGGCGACGAGCTGCGAATCGTCATCGAGGACTTGGTTCGTCATTCTCTTCGTTCTGCCACTCATTCGTTTGTTCAGGAGAAGTGGCAACACGTGAGCCACGAGCAGATCTTTGGACGGCTTCACTGGACGCGCGAGGGCGAAATCACGTGGCCCGAGTACTCGCTGCCTCTGCCCACGTGTTCCCTCGTCCACGACGGAGTCCGCATCCTGGTCGGACTGCATCGCGATTAGTTCTCGTGTACTGCGCATTACACTTCCTCTTCTGTTCTATTCGTTGTACGTTATGACTAAAACATAAACACTCCTTCTACGTTCTCGTTCCCTCTTGAGCATCAGCAAAAGCGTCGGTTACGTGAAGGTTCAATAAGACGAGCAGATGAACGCGCGTCTGCATGAACCGTTGAACGGTAAGAAGCAAGAAGCGAACGAGACGAACAGGGCGCGTTCAAACCGTTCGATGGAAGAAGGCGAGACGTTCGAGCGGGAGATCGCGAGTTTCCGCTCACAAGTCGCCGCCGCCGCGTTCGGACAGTTTAAAAATTGTTTGATTCGTGCACGTTATCTTGCGAATGAACGGCTGGGGCGCAAAGGAGGTAGCGCACATTTTTCCACTCGCCTATTGTCCTTCTCTTCATACGCAAGCGGGCGACAAGGCACGTGTGCAAACACCCGTTTATTCATTCACTCGGGATACATCGCTTCGAACAGCTCCTGCATGAACGGCGAGCGGGTGGCGAGAAGCCGCATCATCTGCGGGTTCTCCAGCAGCAGGAGGAGCTTCCGCGTGGTCTCCTCGTTCCACAGCGAGAGGGCGCGTAGCAGGTCGGCGTCTTCTGGGCGGACGGCGAAGACGAAGGCGGCCGCTCGGTTCTCGTCCGTGAGGCCCCGCTTCATCGCTTCGATGCACGCCGTCTGCAACAAAAGGGAGTGAGTGAGAAGCTGTCCACTAATCTCTCGCTTGCCTTGAAGCCGATCATCCCGAGTTGTTTGGCGACGGAGAAGAGGTCCCACGGATTCCGCTCCATCTCGTCCACTCGCCTCCGTTCGATCCACTGGGCGACGGCGGTCATCTGCCGTCCATCCACTCCGTTCACTTCGAATCCCACGGACTTCTCGTTGGCGGCAACGAGTTTGGCGAAGAGCGTCGACTCATCAGTCAGCCGCTTCTTGTTCACCTGCAAGCCAAACTAGTGAAAGAAGAAGCCCCCGTTGGAACTCACGCGGAATTTCTCGCCATCCACTTTGATCGTCAGCATCTCGTCCAGCCGCTGCTTCTTGTTCTCTACCGCATTGTCCTTCTGTTCAATCGGTCGAAGACGCTTGACCGCAGAAGAAGTGGAAGTCGCTTCAGAGTCCTGGGGCCTTTTGTGCTCTCCCTTCACGGCGGCCGCAACCGAAGTCGTCGGGCTGCGTTGTCGACTCGCTTCGTCCATCGGTTGGGTGGGCGAACGGGGGGCTAAAAGAAGAAAAAGGAACGAAAAGATGATAGAAAGTCTTGTGAAACTCACAGGGATCGAAGCTGACCGGCGAGCGGCTGCAGGTGTTCGCCGGTTTCATTCGGTCGGTGGCTAGAAGACAGGCGGTCAAGGGGGACACTCGATCCATACTCTCACCTGTTCGCTCGGGCGGGTCACCTTCTTCGATGTTGGCTCCGGAGGTGCAGGCGGTAGGTGGAAGAGAAAGGCGCTCGCCGTGCTCGGAAGATGGAACGTTTCCTTCCATCGAAGATTCGAGTGTGCGGGAGTCTTGCAGTTAAACGGTCGATTTTATCGATAGCCACCAAGCCTGATTTGTGTGCTCCGCGCCTGGAGCGGTGCGGGGAGTCGTGGGAATCTCATGCGCAGTTCCACGCCGCTCGCCTCGCAGGACCACCGACGGACCGCAACGGTCGACCTTCACAACGAGGCGCACTCCGTGATCGGCAGCGTGGGAGCGGAGTTGATCGAGCGGAACGGAGAACTGCGCCTTGATCTTTTTGTCCGGGCATTTGCACCAACAGCCGCATCCGCAATTGGTCAACTGGCGGATGGCTGAAAACCGCAATCGATCACCCTTTTACGCTCGTTGAATTCACTCGTGTGCTCGAAGGCGAGTCGCCCGTCTGTCTGCATCAAAGCCCACTGCAGACGAAGTCGCACGGAGAAGTTGGGGGGCGTACCCACGAGAACGAACTCGAAATTCGCGCAGTTTGCGGAGAACTTGCCGGGCGGGAAGTAGCGAAGAGCAAAGCGAACGTCTTCGAAGACGCGCGCGGCGCCATTCCTGATTTCTTCGGCAAGGTCGCGCACGGTCAGCGAGTACGTGGCGTCGCCTTCGACCGACGGGGGCACAACTCCGCAAGCGGCAAGCGACCGTTCGAAATTCGAAGACAGAGCGGCTTTTTTTGAGAAGACCTCCCGCATCTGCACGATCAAAACGACCGGCCGACCGCGCGCGAAGGGGGTCAGAGCGGGAGGAACGGAGTAGCCGGTGGTTGCTCGTTTCTGCGGGCACGTGCACGCCTTGTCGCATCCGCAGTTTACAAACGTGCTCGTATCTGAAAGCCCGACAGAATGATCATCGTCTCCAATCCACCACTCACCCGTGTGCTCGAAGGCCGACTGTCCTTGCGAGTTCCGCAGCGACCACTCGAATTGCAGGCGGACGAGCGGACGGCTGAAGAACTGGATGATCGCGAACTCAAAGCAAGCCCAGCCGTTCTCGCCGAGCGGCGGACGGTAGCGAACGGCCCAACCGAGGCCGTTGGAGCTGCGCGGCTCGAATTCGGCGGCCTCCAGCACGTTGGCGATGGGGAACTCGAAAGTGGTGGTCGGGGACATGTACGGCAAAAGAGCTTCAAGAAGCGGAGAATTAGTCATGTGATCACCCCTCGCACTCACGGTCTTCCTCCTCGTCCTCTTGCGGATCGGGCAGCTTGAGTTCGACGCGGAACTCGACGAAAACCCTCCCGAGTTGTGCGGCGGCTTCGAGCTTGCGCCGAGGCACGCGCACAGTCCAGCTCTCATTCGTTCGCCGCTCGAAGGTCCAGTTCTCGCAGACTGCAAGCGAGAGATGAGAGAAAAAAAGAAGAGGACTGACCGCTCTTGTGGATTCGGTTCGCTCGTCGGTCGAAGGCCGTGCACTCCAGCCGACAGTCGATCGAATTCGACATGTGGAAATTGGAGATCACGACGCCCATTTCGGACATCCCGGCTCCCTCCTCTCCGCTCGCTTCTGGATGGAAGAACACTCGAAATTGAAGCGGAAGGTCCTCTCTCATGCGGTAGGCGGCGGATCGGTGGGCGGTGCGCGAATGCAGCTCGAGGCAACACACGGCCGTCTTCCCATCGTTCACGTGATTGAAGACGGTCGGCATTGCTTCCTGCAACTCGAGCGGTTTAAAAGCGGGAAGCGATCAAGAGTACGAACACCAAGGACCGGAGCCGTGACTGGAGGGAGTCGAACAGTAAATGCGAGTAGAGCGAAAAAAGCCGGCAGTCGACAAACAAATCAACGCCGCTGCCAACCGATCAGCCCTAAAAGAACTCTTGCGCGATAAGAAAGCATGTGACCCCGCTGGTCGCCTTTTTCGCCCAAACAAGACGAACTGCAGTTGGGTGGGAAAAAGCACGCATGGGAGAGCAGTTCTCAGCTTGCATCGGTGAGCGCTGGGAGGGTTGGGTCAAACGCAATCAGAAGGACCCTTCTCGCTGCCGGTTAGGTGGCTGCGAACAACGGAAAACGAGAAAAGATCGCTTAACCGACGAACGCAAAACCGCCCATTTTCGGAACAAACTCTAAATCAGAAAGAAACAAAGTACGTGTCCGTTTATTTTACGTTACGACATGATTTAAGTCATTTCTACGCGACAAAGCGATTGATTACGTCAAAAAGGGTCATTTTGTGTTCGAAATGCATCTTGTGAGATGAATCGTCGGCCTCCCTCCAACCGACGAGCTAGCGGTTGGTCGGCGTGCCTGTCCCTCCGAACGACGTTATCCGTCCTCCCGGATTGCGCAGAGTGGTCGTCTAATTGTTGCTTGCTTTGTTCAGCATGCCTCGTGAAACGGTCCCTCCGCTTCCGAGCGGTTGATTTAATCGGGTTTGTTTGCAAGCAGAAGAAATCAAAAGCCGTCAGTGATCGAAATTCGCAGCTCCTGCGGCAGTTGAGTGGCTACAATCGACAACAACAGTCATTCTTTTGTTCTAAAGCAAAAAAGAAGAAAACAGCGGTTTTTTGAGCAAAATGTTGGGGCTCCGCCGCGAGTCGAACGCGGGACCTCTCGCACCCTAAGCGAGAATCATGCCACTAGACCACGAAGCCGACATGTAGCGGAGCGAGCAGAAAGAAGACGCCAAAGGAATCGAATCGCCGCTCGTTTCGCCGATGAGATCACCCACGCGCCCGCAGGCGGACGGCAAGCGGCGACTTTTCTTCGCAATTGCACGCGAGAAGAAAAGGCGGGTCAGCGCGCGAATTCCGCTCGACCGCGAGCGACCACCTTGCTATCGGTTGAGGTCTTTCGTTTGAACACGCGAATGTCTGATTTTCGAAGATGGAGCTTGAAAGAGGATGTTCGTGTAAATAAATAGAAAAGGAGTGCAATCTGTTCAAGCTCTTTGTTGCACATGACGGACGACCCGATCGACTGCATGCTTGAGTCGAGGTTGCTGTCCGACTCGATTATTCGTGTTTTCTTCCACTTGCAATAAGCAGTTGTTCGGCCTGATGCGAGTACGCTGGCCGAGGGAACAAAAGCGCGCGGATGACTGCGGGGCAATCCGACCGCTCGCCCTCTTTTCTCCCCGCTCGTCCATCCGCTCGCTCACCGCTCGGCCCTCACCGCGCGCAAGTGCCGAGGGGCCAGTCGCTCGCCAAAATGGCGGCAAATCGGCGCGTGTTGCATCCCCTCTCCTACGCGAAGAATCAATTCACGGCCGCTGGGGACTCCGAAACGACTCGCTTCTTCACGGCCGGCCGCTTGGTCCTCGCGTTCGACGAGACGAACAACGGGCAGAAGATCGGAGTGCTGGACACCTTCTACGGCCTCGACTTGTGAGTTCCCCGCCTTTTCTTCGAACATTCCTCCTGGTTGCAGCTTCGTGAAACGAGCGGAATGGAGCGAACGGATCAAGTGCCGCGTGCTGGACTGCTTTCCGTTGGAGGAGGACGCGAAGAGCCGGACGGCCGCCCTCCTGCTGCTCGCCTACGACCTCTCCGCCCAATCGGAGCTCTGCCTCCACTCGGTGGTCGTCGACTTCCAGCAGAAGACCTTCGCGACGGACTTGCCGGTGGTCGTGGCGGCGGAGCGGGGGTGGGCGGCCTCTCCGAGCAGCAAGTGGATCCACGCGACCGACGACTCAAATTTGTTCCTCGTCTCCGTTCACTACGCCCGCGACGTCCTCTTTTTTCGGTTCGGGCAGAGCGCGCAGGCCGTCGAGGAGATCGCCCGCTTCGTCGTCTACGTCCGCAAGATCGTCCACGGCTTCCACGTGCACGACGGGCGGCTGTTCGCGGTCGAGCGGACGGCCAACCGCCTCCACCTCGAAGCTTGCAACTTCAAAGCCGCTCGCTGGAACTGGGCGCCCGTCGGCAACGAGTGCAAGGAGGCCTACGAGGTGCATTAGGATTCTTTTCTTTCAATGGTCCACTCGCTTTCAGTACCGCCGGTTCGTTTCGAGCTTTGTAAGCAGCGGCTTCCTGTTCGTCGTGCTGAAGAACACGGAGGCGACCGATGACGCGGCCAAGATCTTCCGCATCTCACTTGTGGCTGCCGCAGGAGCCGAGTGGGAGGAAGTCGACTGTGGGCAGTTCGCCGCCTTCCCGTGGCACCTTTGCCCGTGGGTGTTCGTGGACGGCGTCTTGTGCCTCCACCCCGTCCAGCGGCACACTTTGGGCACAAAGAAGGTGGACGTCTTCCACTCCGTGCGGATCCCCGCCGGGTACACTCACTTGTTTCCTCCTCTCCGCTCACTTCTTCCGTTTAGACGGCCCGAACATCTCAGCTACTCCACGTGGTTTGCGGGGCTCAAGCAGCAAGACGTTGAGATGAGCGTCGTCCAGCGAGGCCCCGCCCGCCCGTTCACGACTTCCGGCTTGTGCCTCAACAGGATCACGTTCCTCCCTTCCGATCGGCTGTTCGTTCACTCCGATCTCGAGGTCGACAGCCTCCTGAACGAACGAAAGGCCGTTCCCGCTGATCCCACCGGCCTCTTCCACATCACTCCGACGGGTGTGAAAGCGAAGAGCGGCCGCGACGACGAGGAAGGTGGGCCCTCCACTGCTTTCTGATTCCCGTCTTCTTGTTGCAGAAGAACTGGAACGCGCGATTGCGGAGTCGCTGGCGATGGACGAGAACGAAGAGGCGACGTATTTCGATTCGCCGCCGGAAGACGAGGAAGAACAACCGGAAGCGAGCTGCTCGAAAGGAGGGAGCGTTGGAGAACCGCCTGTTCAGAGCTCCACAAAAAAGAAGCGTTTCTTCGATCGATACAAAAATAAATGATCGATTCATTGCTGTTTTCTTGACACACGAATAAAAAGCAAAAATGAGGCCCTGGTCAGAATCGAACTGACGTTACAGGATTCAGAGTCCTATGTACTAACCACTATACTACAGGGCCGACGAGTTCGCTCGCCGCCAGGGCGAAGAGAAAGCGGGCGGGCTGGCGGGGTTGTTCAAGCGGCGAGCGGCCGCCTTTTTGTTGCCAGCTGTCAGTCGGAAGCGTGAAATAAAACTGGTTTATTTCAAGAAAAAAAGGAGGTTGTTATCGAACGCGCGCCATTCGAATCACTCGTTTGCTACCAATTAAGAGAAGAAACCACGTTTGATGTGCCCGGAGGCCAATTCTTGCATGTGCATCGGTGTTGATCAAACGAATCAAAGCAGGTAGCCGTGTAAAGAGAAATGCACTATTCACACCCCTCGTTTGCGAGCCGCTCCCTCTGCTTTTCGTTTAATCCCGCTCGTTGATCCCCCCGCCCGCCCAGTCGGTTCTTTGGGTGGAATGCGGCCGCTTCGTTTGGTTTTCGGTGTCGTTTCGAGCGCATTTATTGTTTACTTCTTTCTGCTTCTGCTCCTACCGCGAAGGTCGCAGGACGTCCATCCTCCTCGTCCGCCTTCCGCCCGCTCGGCCGCCCTCAAGCAGCAGGAGCGCGCGCGGGCGGCGGGCGAACGGCGGCTGCGCAATCTGGAGGCCATCCGCCGGGTCAATTCGGACCTTCTGCCGCGCTCTTCGGCTTTCGGCACCCGTCGTTCGTTTGGCATCTGCAGAGGGAAGGATGAGCGGCGGTGTTTCCCGAAATTCCTCCGAATGGAGACTCGTATTCGGGTAAGCAAGAGACAAATAGAGATCGTTTCAGAGTCTCTCGCTTTCAGACCGCCCCGAACCTCCGTCTGGGCGCATGCGTGATCCAAAAGTGCCTCTCGACGGTCGTCTCTTCGCTTCTCTGCTTCCTCCGCAACGAGACAGCGTTCCGGGCGGCCGGTCGGTCGTTTGGCAGCGAGTACGCCGCCGATCAGTTCTGCCCGAAGGCCGAGGAGGCGGCCAGCGTGGCCGAAGCCAAGGAGTCGAATAAAAGTGGTGAGTGGACGTTCTTCGTGGTGGTGCGGGACCCGATCGACCGCTTCCTCTCCGGCTACGTGGACAAGTGCATTCGGTGAGCGTCCCGCTTTCTACCACTCACTCATTCCTCTTCAGAAATCCCACTCGCTTCCGATTCTGCAACGGTGATCCGCCCACTCACCTTCCACTGATCCCCGCACTGCAGGCTGCAAGGCGAACTTCACGTGTTTCGTGCTCTCGGAGTTCCGCCGCTTCGAGCGGCAAATTCGGGCGGGTCGGCTGGAGCGCACGTTTGAAGATCGCCACTTCGCCCCGCAGAACTGGTGATCGTCGCCTTCTTTTACTCACTCCTCTCTCTGCAGGCACTGCGACCTCGACCGGGAGCACTTCGGGGTGATCCGCGCGAGCAGCGAGCCGAACGGGAGCGCCGAACTGCTGGCCGAACTGCGGCCGCTCCTGGAGGCGCGCGGAGTGGCCGCCGAGAGCCTCCGCTTCCTCGAGCGGGAGGTGGGCGGCGAACGACCGCTCCACGCGACGATCACCTCCGACGCGCGCCGCTTCTTCGAACGACGCCTCCGCTCGTCCGCCTTCCTGCTGGAGCACGTGGTGCGGATGTTTTGGCACGACTTCCACCTCTTCGGCTTCCCGATCCCGCCCCTCCACTTTGACGAGTAAACCGTTGCTTTTGGACGGGCCGGAAGGAAATCCGAGTTTTATTTCGGGCAGCAAATCAGAAGAAACATGATCGCTTCGAGCGTTACATGTAAAGCATTGAGCGCAAGAAAAAAAGATCGTTTGCTCGAGAGAAACGTTTAAAAGGGGGAAACAGCGAACGAGCAGATGATCTGGTTCAGTTGCCGTTAGTTCACACAAACGAGGGATGAGCACTCGCGCCCCCTCTCCGTTCAATTGCAAGCGCTTCCAAGTAATCTGCCTGTCCTGTTCGGTTATAAAACGAACGAAACGAAAACGAGGGGCATGCGAAGTCTGTGTCTCCTCTACGCTCTTTTGCTCCACGTGCGGTCGATTCGCTCCGCTGCTACAAGGGCACGCGGTACAACAGTTTGCCGGCACTGGAACCACTTTTGGACTGTTCCGCGGAGGTTCTGTCTTGCACGATCACAGTCGAAGGAAGAACCGGCCACACCACTCGCTCGTTAGGACATCGAACTGCTCGCTAAGGGCAGAAACGAAGCTGAGGTTGTGGCTCGTTCAGTGGATGGGCGTCGCAGGTCTCACGGGCCACTGCCATCAAGCGATGTACGCGCCGGACAGTCCGATGAACCGCACGCTCTGTGGTTGCCGTGAGCATCTCTTTCGTTTGAACAGTTTTCGCTTATTTTCCGTTCGCACGAAGACGGCAACAACATACTGCCGTCGCGAGCAACGTGAATCGAATTGTAGCCGTCGCTTCCGTTTTCGAACCTCCGCTTTTTCGCCTCTGTCCTCAGCGCTGCCGCCCTCTTCTTCACCTTCCATTGTGTCGTCGAGTCCTCAATCGTCAACCACTTCCACGTCGCCCGTCTACCGGAAGGTAAAAAAAATAACGACTCAAGCAAGGAGGTGCAAGCATTCTGTTTCAAGGCTGAAAATTGCTTTGTCGTTGCCATTGAACCGCCAGTTATTGTCGTCTCCGCTGGTTTACAGGGCCTTAAAGCATGCTAGGAACGGCGGAAGCCAGAAAAGCAATTACAGCAACAAATAGGTCAAAAACAAGAAATGATTGTGATCCAGAGGGATCGAACCTCCAATCTTCTGCTCCGTAGGCATTGGCCCGCCTTGTTCATTGGGCCACTGGGCCTCGCTATTTTCGTCCACAAGCGGGCAGCAGTGACCGGCTACCTCGTCAGCGAGCGAAAAAAGCGCTCGCACTCCCAGGCGGCGAGCAGAAAGCGGCAGACAGAAAGCGACGAGTGCGGGGCGCACACACATGCAAGCGGAACACGTAAGTGAAACGCGCTCTAGCGGCGTCCAGTGGGCTCAAAGCCGACGGCCGCCGAAGACGAGTGTGTCCGTTGTAGTCTAGTGGTTATGATTTTCGGCTCTCACCCGGAAGGCCGGGGTTCGATTCCCCGCAACGGAATTCACCTTTTGCCCTTGCAATTGTGGATCGGGGTTGTTGCGGGGAAATGGCGTGAACACTCATCCCAAGCTTTCTTTTGTCGAATGCATTGGAAAAGTTCCATTCGTTTCGGGACACCGCTATGGGCCGATCGCTTTTGCATCGAACCGACTTGCGCCGTGAGATCTGCGATTTGAGCGGAGCGGACGGAACGCCAAACGGAGTTCGACGCAAAAGACGAGCGGACCGCCGCCTGCCTGCCGATCGGACGGACGGGCGCATTCGAGGCGATCGACGGCCCGCGGATGGCGGCCTCCTTTTTTCTCTCCCCGTCCCTTCGCTCGTCTCCACTCGTGCATTTTCTCGTGTATCCCGCTTCCCCGGTCTCGTCTAATTCGTAACTCCATCCAAGCGAACGCGGATCACAAGGGTCCGGCCCGCTTGCATACTTCGTCCAATTCGTTTCGTGGATGGCCGTCGACTGCGGACGTCCGCAGCAAGTGGAGACCTTCCTCGCGTAACACTCCCGCACGACGAGGTTTACGCTCTGCAAGCGGTTTGTTGACCACTTCCCGCCTTTGACGTTCCCATCGCATTTCATAACCGAACAAGAGACGGATCGCTGGCCGCCCCCAAAAGCGCCCGCTCGCCCGCATTTCGGGTGTGATTTTCGCAGCGCCTCCTGCCCCGCCTTTCTTCCTCTCTGCGCTCTCACGCCCGCCGACCCGTGTTCCTACCGCAACGGCCTCCTCTTTCTGCTTTCAGTTCGATCGCCACCACGATGCTCGCCGTGTTGCCTCGTTACGATTCGAATGTGGCCTCGGGCGAAGTTCGTGGCCTCGCGCAGCGACTGGTGAACGCGCAAGCGGGCGACGTTTGGATCGGCGAGCCGCACGCCCTCGAGCTTCCGGACGGCCGCTGGATCTCGTTTGTCCTCGAACTCCGTCCTCGCGGCACGCGGCAGACGGACGGCCGCTCGAGCGGCCTCCACGTGCGTCTCCTCGACCAGTCGGCCGCCGTTCTACCGATGGGAGTGAGCGCGTGGATCGAGCGGGCGGACGGGACGACCGTCGGAGTGAAGAGTGAGTTCTCCCGCCTCTTTCTTTTGATCACTCGTTTGTTGCAGAGGGCCTCTTCGACTTCACCACGACGAAGACGGCGATCGCATGGGCGGCGTTCCTCTCCGCCCAAGAGCGGGCGGCCCTCGCGGGTGACCCCGTCCTCTTCTTTTGCTGCGGCTTCCCGTGGGCCGTCCGCCGCACGCACGTGTTCTCTGCTCAGCCCACCGAGTTCCGCTTTCAGATTCCCGACTTCTTCCCCCGCTTCGAAACGCTCGCCTTCACGGAGAGCTGGGAGAGCGACCCGTTCGTGGTGACGGGAGTGGACGGCGCCCAGTGGACGGTCGACTTCCAACCGACGGGCAGCATCGAGGGCAAGGCGGGATACTGCGCGGTGTCCGTCCAAGTGGAGGGACTGAACTCGCCGGTCCTCGTGCAGCAAGAAGTGTGGATCGAAGGCCCCGGAGGAGGTCGGTCGCACAGATACGGTGAGTTCTCCATTCACTTGCTCTTTCTCTCACGTCTTGCTCTTCTGTTCTTTCAGCCGACCTCCGTTCGTTCGACGCCAAGAACTCGCGGCACGGCTGGAACTCCTTCCTCCCGCAGGAGGACCTCCTCCAACTGGCCGCCGAAGGCCCGATCGCCGTTTGCTGCACCGTTCGGCCGCTGCTCGAAGACGAGAATTAGTGACCGCGCTCCCCCAGTGGGCGATCACGCCTTCATTCATTCAGAGAGGGGCGATGAGTAGACATTTGTATTGCATTGCGCTTTGTTTTGTTTTGTGTTTTGTTCGTTGTTGTTAACGAGGTAATAAAATAAACGACTGCAAGAACGCGTTTTTAGTTGAGGCGTTCACGGAAGCGGGCATTCGGTCGGGGCAAATGAAGCAACGAGACTCTCTCGGGGATCAACGACACGAAACAACGATTAGCCGCCTTCAAAGTGACGAAAAAGATCGCCGCTTATCCGCGCTCACCCTTCCGCCGCCCGCAAGCCGCTCACCCGTCGCTCTCGCTCGCCCGCTGCCTCCCAGCGGCCGCCCGCTTCGTCTCGTCGCCCGCTGCCTTCCGTTCGACGGCCCTGTAGTATAGTGGTTAGTACATTGGACTTTGAATCCAGTAACGTCAGTTCGATTCTGACCAGGGCCTTTCTTTTGCTTCTGCTTTAAACGAAATGGCCAGCGATCATTTCTTTGGTGCTTCCGTGCATTTGAATAGTGGCTCCTTTGGCGCAACATTTTCCATGTTGAAGCGTGCGAACGGGTCTGTTCCTTCATTCTGTTGCCTTCAGACGGGGGCCACACCCCAAAGCGATAAGCAAAAGTTCCGCCGCGAATATTTCCACGTTTCGTGTGTGGCGAGTCGCCAAACCCACCTGCTGCACGGCTTCAATATTTCTCCGCATTTCGTCCGCAATTCACAACACTTTTGACTACTCATTGTTGCGAAATGCTGACAGCGGACGTGACGAACAGGCCGCGGCCGAGGATCCGGCCGACTGCTGTGCGCGATGGCCTCAATTGCTTCTTGCTGATCGATGCGATGTGCACAAAGAAAAAGCAGGGACCGCTTCGTTTAATGCGGTTGGCCGTAAGTCTTCTTCCTGTTTCTTCGATTATCTTCTTTTGATTCACTCGGTTTCTCGCGCTCAATTGACGTCCGTCCGGCGTTCCGCTCGCGGTTTTGAATTCCGACTTTTGGGCTCCGGACCGACGCTCAAATTGGACCTGGGGGTCGGCTCGTCGATGGTGGAGTTTCCCACCAGTCAGCCGAAGATGGGCGCCATCGCTCAACTCCTCCGCATTCCCCTCCACTTGGATTTGGAGTGGGCGCTGGACGTCGACTGGGAGGAGATGAAGCGAGTGGAGGAATGTGAGCACAACGGACTTCTATTCTTTTATTAGCGCGCTCGTTTCTTTCAGTCCTGTACAGCATGAACGTTGGACATGACCACAGGTCTAAACAAAAGGCGGCGTTCATCAAACGAGTGGCCCGTCGACTGCAAGAACTGAAGTGCAACGCGTACCTCATGAAGCGACTGCGCCCTCTGAATTTGGAGAAGCTGGTCGTGAAAGACGAACGTACGATCCTATTGCCGTTGTTTTTTAAGCTTACTTTTGACTTTAGGAGTCGACTGCGAGTATTTGGGTCGTCACAACATCCACCGGTTGGACGTGAAGTGGTGGGCGGCGCATAACGTCAGATTTTCGCCGTTTGTTCCTTCAATTCGATCTTTCAATTGATTGCAACGTTGCAGAGACCGCGTCCTGTCGCCCACAATCAAGTCGTTGGGGCTCCTCACCGACTACAGCGTGTACAAATGGAATCTCAACTGCGACGCTATCGAAGCGTATTGCCGTCGCTTCCCGGCACTCGAAGAGCTCCACATCTCCAGCAACATCTTCGTTCGTTGACGATCGATCCTACCATTCTATGTATTGATTACGACTTCAGAACAATACGGAGGATTTTGTTGAGTACTCTTTGAAGCTGTGGACAACGCTCGTGGACTTCCGCGAACGCGTGAACGTGCCCGGATTGAAGCGAATTTTCGTCACGCTCAAACTCAAATTTTCCTTCCTTTCTGCCGACGTTCGTTTGCTTTCCCTCGATTGAGTTCACACTCTCTCGCTTCAGTTCGATTCCGACTGGATGCGGAAAGTGAGGGCGAAAGAACCGTTCGACAGGGCCACTTTCTGGACGGACCCCGTCACTCAGCACGAGCGGATGTCCCTCGTCGTTCGCTACGACTGGCCGGACGGGCCGAAGCCCACCGTCTTCCACATCGAAGCCGACTGCTACCCAAGGGACAAACAGAAGACGGAGGTGGGAGGACTGCTGTGTATTAATCGAGCACGTTCTTGCTCCAGGAACCGCCGGACTCTTCGGACGACGAGGCGACCTTGAACTCACCCGACCATTTCGATCACTTCGCGGATTCCAGCGCCGTGTTGTTTCCCGAATAGCGAACTTGTTTCTGTCTGATCAATCTTCGTATCCGAGTGACTTCAATGGTTCCGCCTATGACTTTCGTCGTTTTGTTTTTAACCGGCTGAATTTCCGGAATAAACACGCAACAAGCCGAGGGATTTGAAACAGAATGCGAGATCAAGAAGTTCTGTCTTTTCTCGCTTGAAGCATCCACCCGTCAAGCAAACAGCCCTGGAACTTTCTCCCATTGGGTTTTCGCGAAGAGAAGACCGACTACGAAGGTGCATTGCCCAATGGAAGGCGGGCGAGAAATCCCGCCGCGAGCGTTTCCTGCTGCGGATCGCCACACTCGGCTTGCTGCTCGTCCAACTCCTTGCTTTCTTTTGCTGCTTGCTGATTCCGACCAATCCTTCCACGATGAAGGAGAAACCACGACTTCGGGCAGCGGGGGCGCGCGACGGCCTCAATCGCTTCGTGCTGGCCGCCGCAATGTCGACGGAAGCGGAGAATCCGGCCGTTTTCCTTCAATTCAACCGATTGTTGGTAAGTTCTCGCTTTTGCTCCTTCCGATTGTTTCCTTCGTTCTTTCAGGCGATCTCGTCCGCTCAACTGGCGGCCGTTCGTCGTTCTGCCGGCGGGCTCACGTTCAAGCACGAGGAGGAGGGCGGCTGGCGGCTCCACTGGCAGGCGGCCTTCGGGGCGTCGGTCGTCGAGTTCCCGATCGATCAAACGGAAGTGTGCCGCCTGCTGAAGCTCCTCCGCACTGCCGTCCACTTGGATTTGGACTTCTTTCCGTGGTTCACGAGGGAAGAGTGGACGGACGTGGTCGAGCAGAAGGAATGTGAGTATTCTCTTTGTTGTTTGTTGTTATTCGTTGCTTTCAGTCGTGAGCCGCCTGACCGTCAACCGTTTCCCCGACCTCCGCGTTCTTCGGGAGTTCGTCGCCAATTTGGCGCCCAACCTGCGGGAATTCGAGTGCTTTTCGAACGTCCTCGAGCACCTCCCGCCGCTCACGCTGCAGAAGCTCGTCGTTCACGATCGGAGCGAGTGTTCGTCCTTCCCTTTCCTTTCGATCTATTTATTGGATTGTTTCAGTCGACTACAAGCTCTTGAATTGCCATCAAGTGAAGCGGTTGGACGTGTCGATGGTCGAGGTTCTTCGTGAATTCCCGGAGTTCATTCCTTTTTTCCTTCAGTTGATTTCTTCGTGTTTTAGGGATCAAGTCCTGTCCGCATCGCTAAAGTCGCTGGGCCACTTGTTCGTGGGCGGCTCGTTCGACTTTCCGATCGACTCCATCGGCGCTTTCTGCCGCCGCTTCCCGTCGCTCGAGAACGTTCACGTGAGCATCCACTCGTGGGTAGGAGATCGTTTCGATTTTTTCCATTTTTCGTTCGAATTGCAGACCGTTCGCCACGACCTCGACGCCCACTTCGAGGAGGAGTGGGCGCGCTGCTTGGAGCTCCGCGATCGTTTGGACGCCCTCACGATCAAGCGGCTCTCCTTCACGGTCAAACTGCAGTGGAAATTCGATTCGAAGGTTCGTTCCAATGATGCTTTACCGTGTACACGTGTCCTCGCTTCCAGCACGACCGCGAGTGGGCGCAGAAGCTGAAACGAGTGGACCCTTTCGACAAGGCGACCTTCTGGCGGGATCCCGTCAGTCGGCACGAGCGGATGTTCCTGAAGGTCAGCCGGCCGCAAGACTCCACGCCCACCTTCTTCCGCATCGAGGGCGACTTCTCGCCGTGAGGGAAAGATAATGTAGTTGAATAGGTAGGCACTCGTTTCTTTGAATCGAGCAGTCGCTTGCTTTCAGGCACTTAGAAATCAGTAGACGCTGTGGACTTCACTTCAACAGAGATTCTTTTAATCTGTGTCTTTCAAGTTATTTCATTGTTCATTGCTTATGCTCGGGTATAAAAACGTTCATTCCGCATCAGTCTACTTGAGCAAGAGAACGTCAAATTGCTGAACTTGAAGCTCGGTCGCAAACCAAAATGCAAGCGGAGATGTGCCGCCGTCCAATCTCTCGTGCCGGGCATGACTTCGTCGGACGTTGATCGAGAACAAATACACTCCTTTTGAAGAAGGGAAGACGGCTGTCGCTCACCGCCAGCTCATTTTCCTTTTCCTCGCGGGCGGTCATTTCGCCGATTCGTTCGCCTGCCGCTCGGTCGCCTCGCTCTCCGATGAACGCGCGCCCGTCTCGTTTCGTCAAGGTGGACACGCTGGAGCTTATCTCCTGCTTCCACGTGACCGGCACGCACTCGTCCGTCGACGTGGACAAATTGGAGCAGTTCGTGGCCCGCCTGCGCTCGCCGGCCGCCCTCGCGCCGCCGTCCGCCGAGTGGGCCGACCGGCTGGAGCGCGTGGAGCGGAAGGTGCGCAAGCTGGAGAAACGCCTCCACCAGCTGGACGTCCCGACGCCCTCCTGCTCGTCCCTCGACCGCCGTTGATCGCGAGGGCCGTCCGTCGGTGAGTTCCTTGCTTTCTGCCCTCCGACCATCTCCCTTGTTTCAGCTCGTTCGTTCGTTCGCGTGTGAAAGTAGTCCTTTGTGTTCGTCGGTTGTTTATTTTTGTAAATAAACAGGTTATTTCTTAGCCCTTTGTTTGGTGTTTAGGAAGATCGTTGCGGAGAAGAAGGCCGAAGTGCGCTTAACGTTTCGACGATATTCGATCCAAACTGGTGAACGGTGGCGCCGTTTGACATTTCGATCGCGTGAGGAGGGGCCGAGTGTTCTTTGCACACGGGGCCGCGTGAAGCGATCGGTCGCTAATGGATTTTCTCGCTCATCGCCGGTGGAAAGGCGGTTTGCAACGCTTTCCATCTCGCTTTTGCTTTTATTGCTGTCGGTATTCGCGACGTTCGTTTGGGTTTGTTACTGAAAGCAGCGGCCATCTGTTTGAGGATTGCCTTTGCCGACTTGTGCACGTGCAAGCATGCTTGTCGCCAAGTGGTGCATTGAATCGGCGGCAAGTTGAAACGAACTGCATTCGACGGTTGTCTCAAGCTCGTATGTCGACGCACACTTTTTGCCATTGGACGTGTTCGATCACTTGAAGACCGCCAGTCGTGAGACGAACGAACTCAGCGGAGTTCAAAAAGCTCTACGATCGGACGGTCGACCACATCGTCTGCGCACATGGCTGTGGGCGGCAACGAAGCACGGCGATGCAAAAGCTCATGGTCTGGAAGCGATCACTCATTGCTTTCCGATTACTTACCCACCGATCCCCGCCTTTTCTCGGCAGTCGACCGGCTACTTTCGTAATGCGCGAAATCAGTAATCACTGGACTTCTTTCCAGATCATGCTTCGCAAACGGCGATTCACAAACGAGAGGAGCACCTGCCGGCATCTGGAGAACGGAAACGCCGTCTGCCGCTTCCCGATTCCCGTCGAAACGGGGAAAATTTTCTACTTGTCCTCTTACGACTTCTGCCGCGAGCTGGGCCACGAGCTTCGCTTCCAAGCGTTCTACTTCTTTGAGTCGAGGGACGATGGCGAGCGGGACGAGTCGACGTCGAAATTCGGCGTCTTCATTTCAAACTTCGGGGTCTTCAGCCCGGTCGGCTTGCGGCTCCGCTGCCGCGTGTTGGGCAAGCAAGCGGAAGTGCTGATAGAGAGCGGTGAGTTCCTTTAAATCCATCCGTTCATCTCGCTTGGCTTCCATTTAGACTGGGATCGGTTCGTGTTCCACCGCGGAAAGCGAGAACGCTGGACCTACAAAGTGGCCCGCTTGAAGCTGGAAGACGCGCGGAAGGTGCACGACGAGCTGTTCGCCGAGTTGGAGGTCGAGTTGGACGAGAGCGTGTTGCATGGAGCTTCGCGCCACCTCCCACGAAATGAAGACGTCAATGGTGAGTGTTGTTCGAATTGTTCCTTTCGTCATTTTGTCTTTTTTAGTGCCCTACACGCCCGGCGACCCCAACGGCACGCCGTTCATCCTGCACGTGCCCGACGTGCGCGAACGAGTCGCGCGGCCGACACGCCGTCGTTTCGAAGACGTCGAGTTCATTTTGCGCTTCTTCCCGCCCGACCGCCGACCGCACAGTTCGCACTTCGAGTTCGTTTTGACGCGTTTCCTCGGCCGTCGACTGGTGCTCTTCGCCTTCGAGTGGGCGGTGCAGAACAGCGAGAAGCAGACGAAGTTCCACAACGAGGGTCAGCTCAAACAAAGACCATTCAATCAATGGAGTGCTTTCAGAGATCCTCGAGTTCGAAGTGTGCGGCTGCCCGCCGAACGAGCGGTGCGATCACGCTCGCTTCCGAAAGACGTGGCATCACGTGTCTGCACGGGAGTTGGAGGAGTTCGCCGGCGACCGCCCCGTCCGCATGATTCTGAAGCTGCGCCCCGCACCGCCCGCCACTCCCGCACGCTCCGAGTCGCCCGCTCTGTCGCAGACCTCTTCGAATCCAGCTACCGTTCGCGAAGAGCCGTCGAAAAGCAACAAGTCGCCGTTTATCCAGCAGAGGCCGATCTTCTCGCCGCCCAAGCTACAGCAGAATCCGCTTGGACCCCCGCTTTTTGTGTCGGCGTTTCGACCGCTATTGGCGTCGTTCACAACATGCTCACAACTTCAATCGACTCCGACTATGATGCCGACGAAATCGACGAACCAAGAGCAAGAAACACCGGTTCTCAATGATGCGGCCGCTTCTGACCACCCCGCTGCTCCTCTGCCCCCTTCCGCTCTCACGACCGAACGCCCAGCAGTCCACGTGAAACAAGAGCCCATGGAGGAGGCGGAGGCAGACGAGAAGACGGTGGAGCAACTCCTTCCTGCGAGCAGACCGCTCCGTAAGTTCTCGGTGGAGGACCGTCGATTGACCGCTTTGTTTTCAGGCGGCATGTGCCTCCCGCCGCCCACCATTCCTCGACGGCCTCTTCCCCAGCCACTAGAAGTCAGCAAGGAGAAGGAAAGCGGTGAGTTCTGCTTTTCCATTCGCACTGACTCGTATTCGCTTTCAGCCACGGCTCGTTCGCCAACAGTGCGCGTGGAAGAGAGCAGAGAAGCGTGCGGGCAGCAGAGCAACCAGAAGCAGAACGCCGATGAGCAGCGAGAGCAGCAAGACGACGAGAAGGGCGAAGAGGAAGACGTCGAAGACGAAGAGGCGGACGTCGAAGACAAGGAGTGGGTCGAGCCGGAGGACGAGCTTGAAGAGAGCGAGGATGAAAGCGAGGAAGAAAGCGACGATAAGGAAAGCGGCGATCTGATTGAGCTTCAGTCAAGTCCCAAACACAATAGAACAATCGAACACTCTGCTGTGAAGCGTCTTCGACCGATCGAAGAAGGCGAGGACGAAGCGGTCCCGTCGAAGATCCAAAAGACCGCCGACGCCCGCCTGCTGTCGATCGTCGTTGACGGGAAGGAGTTTGAGGTCCACGCACTCCGTCGAGATCTTCGCTCACGCTTTCTTTCGCTTGCAGATTGAACGGGACCTCCTGATCGACGAGAGCGCCTTTTTCGCGCGGAAGGTGGCCAAAGGAGAGGACTTGAGCAAGGGGCTGCCCGCCGAGATCAACATTGAGACGATGGCCGCTGTGGTCGAGTGGATCCGCACGAAGCAATTGGATCAACTGGAGGAGAAGGCGCGCGATCTGTACGCGGCCGCCAAACTGCTCGAGATGCCCGCTCTCCAGGCAAGCGGGTAAATGAAAGCTGTCCCTCATCCACTTGTTTGTTGCAGAAGACGTGCGTCGAGTCGATCAAACGGACGTTCAAGCAGCCGGGCGAGAATCTCGCGGCCGCCGTCCTCTTCGCCGTGGAGCACGAGGACGCCGAATTGCTGAGAGCGCTGGAGTTCGCGTGGAAGTCGGCCGACGGCCTTCTCGAGCTGCTCCGATCCGAGGAGTTCCGCCGCGTCTACCGCGAACGGCCCGAATTGATGGAAAAGATCGTCAATGCGATGTGAACGGACATGCTTGAGGAATTTGGGGTTATTAGCCTTGTATTGAATAAATTTGTTCCACTTGATTTGTTGGCAATGAAAGAGCAAAAGTGAAATTCCAGATTTCTGCTAACCACAATTGAGGTGTTTTTGCCCGAGTAGCGCCCGCGCACATCCGACGAATGGGCACGAATTTGCACGCTCTCCCCTACATTTCTTTTGAGCGCCCGACCTTACTCCACTCGCTCCACCACTCGTCCACTCCGGCCGGCCACTCCTCAACGACGAGATGGGCTGCTGCTCGAGCAAAAAGAAGCCGAGCAGCCAGCCGGGGAAGGATCGGGCGGCGCTCCTCGGGCCGAAGGACGCGATCAAATGCCCGGAGAAGGTGAGGCCTCACTTCCCACTTCCTGCACTCCTTTTGGCTGCAGACGGAACCCACTCAGCTGTCCGCAAAGCTCCCGAAAGCGGCGGCGGCGGTCGGCAGCGACTCGACGAAGCGGACGACCAAAACGAACGAGATCGCCCACCGCTCCGCCCCGCCGGTCGACCGGCCGAAGGCGGCGGAGCGGCCGAAGGAGAAGCCGGCCGCCCGCAAGAAGCCGCCCACCCCCGCCGGGCCTTCGGAGAACGAGGAGCGGTGGAAGAAGGTGGGCGGCCGTCCACTCGCTTACTCGGCCGCTTCAGAAGACGCGCAAGGAGTTCCCCGAGCCCTCCGAGAAGACCCAACACGAGGAGGAGCGGGACGAGGGGCTGCTCGTCGCGTCGCCCAGTGAGTCCCTTTGGATGACCGCCCACTCACTCGTGTGTTGCAGCGGCCGAGGAGTTGAAGCAGCTGGAAGAAGACGCGGCGAGGATCAAGGAGGCGATCAAAGGCGAGTTCTCTTCCCTTGGTTCTCCTCACTCCGCCCGCTTGCAGCATCCGAACCGAAGGTCCTCGACGAGCTCCACCGGCTGGACGCGACCCAAGAGGAGCCGCCGCCCACCGACGCGACCGCCGAACTCGCCGCCCCCAACCGCCCGTCCGCCGAGACGACGCTCGGCGGCAGTCGCGATCGCGTGTAACCGTTCGTGTGATCGGTTTGGGGAGAATAAAGACGGCGGCTGGTTGAATTAGTTGAAGGGGGGCGGGCGCTGTGAATCGCCCTTTACCTTCCGTAAAGACAGTTCGGTTCTGGCGAAGCCTCTTTTTATTCCAACAACACAGTCGATTCGAGTTAGTCGGCTGCATTTTCGTCCCCTTCCGAGATGTCGGCTTCCTCCTCGCTTGACGGATCGGAAGATTCCTCTTGCCGGAAGCCGGACGGCCCCGCCTGTTCTTCGGCCTGTTGAAGAGACTCTCGAATGGCGTGTTGCAATTCTTCTGCAACGAAACAAAGCGATGGACACAAACTGGTCAAGCGTGCGCACCTTCTTCTTGGTCTCGCCCGCTTCTCGGTCGGGTGGTCGCTCGGGGCGTCGAGGAGGCGAGCAGGGCAGGAACGGTCGTTCTTTCCGCCGTGATGGAGGGTTGATCGTGAGGGCGCGCAACAAATGCCGGCTTCCCGCCGACCATCCTCCACACCAAGTCCTTCTCGAACAAATAATGTCCGACATCGAAGTCCGCTCGAATGAACAAGCGATAGGGAGAGACGAACGTGATTTTGTTGAGGTAGAAGCCGGTAATCGAGAGCGGGCGGCAGGCGCCCCGCTGCAGCACGTCGATCTCCACGTTCTCGAACTTGAGGACTCGGAACCACGCCGAGTAGCCGAGGGACTCTGGCCGTCTGAAAGCCAAGGAATGAGCAAAAGGATGGAAAGAAGAGGATCGTGTACTCGATTGGGATCCGGAATGAGTGGAATTCGTGCACTGCTTCAACGTTGAGCCACCTCCGCTCGACGGGATGCAGACAAAAAATCCCGTCCAGGAAGACCGCCGGGCAGACGGTCCACGAAAAATCAGCGAACTGCGGGCCCTCCACGTACTGCCAGCTGCTGCCTTCGTTCTCGAGAAGAAAGTAGTAGACCTCGACCTTCGCTGTCCAACCCGAGCTCTTCAGCACGACCGTCAGGAGACCGTTGCTCACGAAACTGGAGACGAGAGAGCGGGCCTGAACGGGCGAAGGTTGGAGGAGAGGCGGTCGTCCACTCACTTCGTGGAAGACCGTCGGTCTCCGGTTGATCACCTTTTCGCTCAAGACGGAGAGCGAAGAGTCGCGAGAGCGGGCGAGGAGCCTGAGGTCGGTGGCCGTGCATTTGATCAGGAACGCGCGCTCGTTGTGCACGTGGACGGCCAGGGGCGCGCTCCCGTAGCCTTCGAGCGCGTATTGCGGGACTCCTTCGACCGTCTGGCTGCCTCGAGTGAAGCGGTAGAAGGACGTTCGGCCGACTTGAAAGACGGACACGAGAAAGACGCGGGGATCGTGGGTCGAGTGGATCCACTTGCGGGAGGGCTCGAAGTCGACCGCCGAGTGTCCGGGAGACACGAGGACGGGCGGACGGGCCGTAAAGGTCTTTCGATCGAAGTCCACGTTCACCTCCTGGACGGAGAGTTCGCGTGCGGAAGAGCGAGTGGCCAGCAGAAGGGCGGCTGTGCGGCTGCTCACGTCACTCTCCACCTCGAAACACTCCAGCACGTCGTCCCCGATTCGCTCGCTGTCTTTCGCTCGATTCAGGAAGCTGCAACGAACGAAAGATGCACCTGTTTGAGTGGAGGACTCACAACTCGACGCCGTAGAAGGTGTCCAGGACGCCGATCCGCTCGTCTTTTCCCGTGTGGTTGAAGGCGAGGATCGAGCGGCCGGTCGTGAAGAAGCGACTCGCTCCGAACTGCCCGACGGTCGTGAATTGGTTCTTCGCGTAGCATTGCGGCTTCGAAACGCGTGGAAAGGGCAACATGCCGGACGAAGGGACCGACGAGCAAGTGGTCAGTGAGTGCCGAGTGGCGGACAGCGACGATCGAGCGACGCGGCCCGATTGCCCCGCGGTCATTCCGCCCGCTTTTCTCCCCCGAACGCACTGCCCGCAAATCGCCCCAAGGGTTTCTGCTATTGACGAGCGAGTGGTCAATCAGCGAGTCGCTGCGGCATTCGCGTGCGCATTGGATTCTTGTGAAGCTGGTGTGGTTGTAAGAGGGCAGCACATCACCCGCAATGAACTCATTCTTTGTTTCCTGTCAAGCAACAACTGCACGCTTGTTGTCTCGTGAACAAAGGCGGTCATTGAGTAACGAGGCGACATTCAAATAGCTCGGGCGGCAATTCAAAGACAACATGCGCGATCTCCGCGTCCTATCGAATGTCGTCCGGCGTCCAGGAGGAAAGTTTCTGGACGGCCGCAAAGCTTGGCGGGCGAATTCGAGCAGCTTGTGTTTGCAGCCGCCCGCATGGTCGTGGGTGAAGGCAAGCCGGAGGTCGCGGAATGAACGCTTCGCTTGACGAGTGATCGCAAACCCATGGTGGCTAAAGGAACCTCGCCAAACGCACAGACATTCCACACGTCCTACGAGCAGTCCGTGGCGAGCGGGCGGGCGTGCGGGCGGGCTGTCCGCCGGTCGCACGGTTAGCGCCGAAGTGGCCGCAGATCGCCGCCGTCTGCCGGTCGGGCGGCCTCCCTTGCTGTCGGCAATCGATCGCGCCGCCTGCCCGCTCCGCTCTCCGTTTAGTCATCATTTTTGTGGGGCTGCTTTCCGCGTTCGCTTCTCCTCTTTTGGGTGATCGAAGTACGGGTTTACGGGATGTTGGAGGGAATGCGGCCGAAACGGCCCATTCTCCGCATGTTTCCTCTTGTTCATGCGACCTTCCGACCTTCTAATTAATCGATTTTCCCTCCCAATGATTTCGTCATTTTTCAGTCTCTCACGCCTCGCCCAAACGTCCCGATCGCGACCAAAATGGAGAAGAAGAGCCCGGAAGGAGCGAAAGTGACGACGCCGCCGGCCGCCAAGCCGAAACTCGAGTGCGAGGTTGGTTCTTTCTGTCCGCATCACACCCTTCGTCTATTTGCTTTAGAGCTACGTGTTCGGCTGGTTGTCGCGAACACGCGAGGACGAAAAGGACGGGAACAAACGGCAACCTTGCGGAGAGCTCTGCCCGCCTTCCAGTGGTCGTACGACCTCGAAGCCCACAGATATCCAGCGATCGATCATCCCTGTTGCTCATTTCTCGCCTCATTCCCGTTCGTTCCGCTTCTTTCTCTAATCCATCCAACCCTTAGAGATTCCTTTGTTCTTCCTCTTTGTACCCGCCGATCGCCGCCTGCCCCGCTCGGCTCGCTTTCCTCTCTTCCTTTCGAGGGGTTCAAGAGAAGCAGGTGCCCGTCTCGGAGCACACCCGCCGCCTCCCCCGAGTTGCGGATCGCCTTCCTGGACCACGATCATGGCGGCGAACTTCTCGTCCTTCCCCTCGTACACTCGACCGAGCGGACGGCAGTGGGGCGTTCGGATTCTCTTCTCCCTGCCCACTATTTCTCTCCACTCCCGCCGTTGTTAACCCCGAGCGGGCCGCCAGCGCGCCGCCCGCCCGCCTGGCCGGTTCGCGTATAAAAGGCCGTCCTGCCGCCCATTCGGGGCTTCGCACCCTTCCGCCCTTTCGGGGGCTTCCTTCGCTTCTCCCGTCCGCCCTCCCACCGACCCCTTCGTGCGGCCCGTCCGCTGTTTGTTTCGTTCGAGTGGACAATAAACTCGTCTCTTCAACGATCGTGGTCGGTCCTTTGGACTCGAATAGGAATCTCCCTCCTTCCCCCATCTTTTGGCCATCGAAACGAGTGCCGCAAGGCCCGTTTTCGACATGGTCGCTGGCCCACCTGATCCTCGCGCTCTGTTTGACGGTCATGAACTGCCTCTCCACGTGGATGTCCTTCGCGAAAGGCAACAACATGCGCGTTCCCATCGCGGCGTACACGATCTTCACGTTCTCGTGGGCCGCGGTCTGTCTGCTCAATCTGATCGCCGTCTACAAACGCCGCCCGTCGTTTTTGAAGCCCGCCATCCACTTCAACGTGAGTACCGCCTTTGTTCGTCTCCTTTCATGGTTTGCTTGCAGAAGGCGACCTTGTGGATCGCTTCCTGCTTGTGCGCTTACTTCTCCGTCGCGTTGCTCCTGCACTGGACGGGCGTCTGGGCGTTGCCGGGCGAGATGTCCGTGCTGACGGCGATCGTCTGCATTTTCTTCTCGTCCTGCGTCTCTTTGGCCGTCTACGGCCCCCACTGCTGGCTGCTGACGTTCCACGACGCGCTGATCGACGAGCAGATCGCCGAGCTCGAGAAACACGGCTACTACGTCTGAGTATCTCCTCATTGTTGTTCCCACACATTCTTTCGTTGTTCCCCTCTACTCTCGCATTGTTCCTCCGTATTCCCATAGTATCTCATCGTTTCGAATACAGCGAATGGTCTCCTTCCAATAAACACTTCACGTCCGTCTGTCGGCTTGAATGATGGGTAGAGTGGCGGGCTTGTCGTACGTTTTACCGGTTGAGCAGGACGGGACGAGAAAACAGGCGTTTTGAGGTCGATCGACTCGATTGGGACGGGCGCAGAGAGGACGTGGACAAACGGAAAATTTCTGTTGACTTCTCTTCCCTTTCCTTGTCGAAGATGCGGGCAGACGCAGGGCGAACAGTCCGCGTCTCGCTTCGTTCTTTTGGCAGCGGGCAGGCCGCGGTTCGCCGCTTCTGCTGCCCGTTCGAGCGGCGTTCCCCAACGGTCGGCGATCGATCGCGCCCGTCGTCCGCTTCGCCGCTCTTTCGTCATCGTTCGTGAGGGCTTTTTGTCCGAGTTGCTTCCGTTGTTTATGGTGTTTTGAAGGCGTCTTGCAATCGAATGCGGAAAAGGGTTTTTTTCGCACGGAATGACGACTCTTTGCGCGAATTCCGTCCATGCATCCTCGTTTCCTCGTTCCACCCGCCAATCGATGATTTCTCGTTCTTTCAGGTCCTTTCGTCTCGTCCGAACTCCTCGATCGCGACCGAAATGGGGAAGAAATCGCGGCGCGGATTGAAAGTGCGCACGCCGCCGGCGGCCAACCTGCAGTCGACGAACATCGGCGCGAAGACGTACTGCGAGGTGAGTTCTCCTCTCTTTCTTCCTCACGTAAACAGTTGGATTCAGAGCAAAGTGTTCCACTTTTTGCTGTCCGTCCTGCTCGACGCGATCGTCGGGCTGATCGTGGGCGCTCTCGTCTCCGTCGTCCTGTTCGTGGTCAAGCAGAAGGCGGACGCGTGGTGGGTCGCCTACACGCTCGCCAACTTCCTGCTTTTCGCGGCTTCCTTCCTCGTCGGGTTTCCTCTGGCCAGACGCCGTCCGACCTCCTCGTCGCCGACTTGCGTCTTCTTCTCCGTGAGTTTTGCAGTGGGGTCGAGATCATTCTTGCTTTCAGAAGTTGCTTTCGTGGACGTTCGTCTGCTGGTGCGTCTACTTCGCCGTCGCCCTGCTCCTGCATTGGGCGGGCGTCTGGACGCTGCCGCTCGGGATGATCGCGTGGATGGCCGCTCGCATCGTGGTCTACTCGTTCGTCGTCTTCTACCTCGACTCTGACGGCGAACTCGGCGCTTGCATGGCGTCCTACTACCTGCTGTTCGACGACCAAACTCAGACCGTGTATCTGCACTACCTTTGAATACCTCTCTTTTATGCTTCTTACTCGCGCAATGTCTCCAATCGAACTCACTGAATGGTCTCTTCACAATAAACTCTAGCTTTCTTTTGTTTGCTGCTGCACTACTGCAAGAGCAACAAACTCTAGGTTGTTTGTTGTGGATTGTCGAGAAGCGAACGAATGTTGCAGTAGCCACTGAACGAGATTGGGGGAAGCAAGAACGGACGGTAGCCGCCTGCGGAATTCTGCGATCGACCGAGCAATTTTAGCGCTTTGCTGCCCAAAAAAATCCACTGGCGGTCCTCCACACCGCTCGCAGGCGGCAAGCGGGTGGCCCGTCTCGTTCCCTTCTCTCTTCCTTGCCGCGCCGAGTGTGTGTGCGGGGCTATAGCTCAGTGGTAGAGCGCTCCCTTAGCATGGGAGAAGTCGCGAGTTCGATTCTTGCTAGCTCCACATTCTTTTTGCTTTTTGAAGTTGGGAATGTCGCCGATTTGCGGCGAATTCCCCCGCATTTCCCTGATTCACCTCGGCCCCGCCCTTTCCGCGCGGCCGTTCGCCGCGCGCTCGCTCTCGTCAGTTGTATCTGTTGGCTTCGTGCCCCTTGGTTGTGTTCTCCCCGCGCAGACGGCTGAACCGTCGCGCTGCTCAATAAACGGACAACTGAGAGTCCTCATCGGCTTGGGCTGATCCCAAAGCAACTCATTAGTCTTCGCGTCTGGGCTGATCCCGGCGATCGACTACAGGAAGCGGGCGACTTCTTTATGATGTTGGGGCATCTTTGAGCGACGTTCGTATCGCTGCGGTCCAACCGGAATTCTCGTGGAGCAAACCCCGCAACACGGATCGCTCAGCTCGGCGATGCAAACTCCAGCATCTTCGTTTGCCTCCGCCCGCAAGCCGCCGTTTCCTCATTTCGCATTCGACGAGACGAGGCGGCGATCATGCAGCCGCTAAACGCGTTCGTCCTCTCCGTTTCGATCGTCTCGGGCATCGTCCTTAGCGTCTTCTTCGTGCACTACGAACCGCTCGTGGAGGACGACCGCCGAGGGGACTCGCCGCCTTCCTTCGAGCCGCCCGCCGTCCCGTTCGGCCCGCAATTTCCCGAGCAGAGAAGCGAGCGGTCGGTCCATCCTTCCGCTCATTCGTTGCCGATCGATCCTAAGGATCTCCAGTTCTTCGCCGAGGTTCGTCCTTTACACCTTTGGATTCTACTGCCGCTCGTTTCAGGACGTCGCTCGCTGCGACGTGGACGGACAATATCTCGACGGTTCTCACCGACTCTCCGGCGATCCCGAGCTGTTCAACGGGCTTTTGCTCGACGACCGATCGCCCGTCTTGTGCATTGGAACTTTCGCGCCATCAAATGAGACAAAATTTGGCTTCTATTTTTACGGTGAGCCTAACCCGTCATTCCCATCTACCTGGTTGTTCGTTTGCAGGCGTCTATTGGCGCCAGTTCACCGCGGGCATGTTGCGAGTCGAGCGGGACATGTAAGGGTGTTCAGTTCTTCATTCGAATTCGTTCCACTGCTCTCCACTATACAGCTGATCTTTTTGTTGCACCTATTATATGAACTTGGAAGTCTTCGATTTCCTCTGTGCTCCGTTCATGCAGAAGGATAGGATCGTCGACGACCCCGACATTCTCCTTTCCGGATGCAAGTGCGCGGCCTACATCAACCGGCCGCCTCCGACGCCTCGTTTCTTCCCGACATCCACGGGCGCCAGCAACTGGAAATGCTGCTGCCTGCCCGGGGCGTTGGAAGCGCAAATGACCGCGAAGCGCGCCGGGAAGCGCTTCCGCAAAGTGCGCGACTACGCAAAGGACGACGGCGAGGGAATGCACGCGCCGTCTCAATGATCCTCTTTGTTGTTCTCGTGTTTTCTGTTTTTGTGCTGTCCAGCGAATAAACACGTTTGAGTAATAAACAGAAACCTCCCTAGCTTTTGGTACGTGGGCGCGGATCAAGAAGGGCCGATTTCGAATGACGCTGCCCACTTCCTGCCACCAATCGCTTCACTTCCTTGCTGAGAATGAAGAAAGGAGCAGCCGGAATTTCGATGCAAATTCGGGCTTCTCGAGTTCCAGGCGACTTTCTCGACCGGCCGCCGCTCGCAGTTCGATTTCGTTCCTCCGACACGAGAGGTCGTTTCTCCCGCTCTTCGCTCCGCTCCGTCCAGCTCGTGTTCGCGATGGGAGAAGAAGGAGGACACGATTCGCCCACGTGCTGCTGCTGCATCCCGCTCCGCATCGGGCTGATCATCATCGGGATCCTGTCCATCGCGCTGGTCGTCGCCCAAATGACTGTGGGCGGCGTTTGGATCAGGGGGGTTCGTTTCCTCTTCTTCCCTACCCACTCCTCATCCGTCTTCCTTGCAGATCTACGAAATGAAGATTTACGACGCGGAGGTGGGCGGCGGCATCTTCGGCTGGACGAAATACACGCTCATGATCTCGTGAGTTCCTCCAAACGTCCACTAATCGTCCGTTCTTGTTCAGGCTCGTCGTGTACGGGATCTTCGGCATTTCGGCGATCCTCGAGCTCGTCGCCACGGCCGCGCGAATCGGGTGGCTTTTCTGGCCGTACGTGATCAGCGGGGTGAGTTCCCCTTCTTCCCTCCACCCTCATCCTTGCTGCTTTCAGTTCGCCGTGAGCATTCTGGCCGGCGGCATGCTCAGCCTGTTTCTGATGAGCTGGTGGTACTGGCGCCTCACCTACGACCTCATCTGCGCGATTGTCTACCTGATCGGACTGTGCGTCTTCGGCTACTTCTCCTCGGTCGTCTGCGGCGCCCGCAACGAGATCGAGGACGCGTGAGGCGGGACAAGGCGAGCGGATGTTGTTCATCTTTTGGTTGCGTTTGATGCGAAGTGAATAAAGTTCGATGAAAGTGGTCTTGCGATTCTCATGCGATGATTTATTTCCGGAAGAGGGTGTGTTCAAGACTCGTTTGGAACGTCCGCTGTCAAAAGACGAGCAATCATTTCAGCTAGTGAATGCCGGTGGGCCTGGAGCGGTCGCCCGGAGTACAACTCTCGTCGATCGCCTTCAAGACGGCGGCCGTCGAGTGCCCGTCTTCGCACAAGGCGGCCAGCACGCGGGCGGCTCGTTGGGCGTACGGATTCTGCAATCAGCAAGGAAACAAGCAGAAACGACTAGGCGGACCGTTCCGAGGTTGAAACATCGCTCGTGGTACGTCCCAACGACCGCCTGATGGCAATCGAATTGCGTGACCTTCGCGGGAACATCCCGTCGGATTGAAGCCACTCGCTCTTCGTCGTCGACCAGCCGACGCACAAGCGAGTTGGTGTGCTCGTCGTGGAACGCTCGTTTCTGAACGAACCATCACAATCCTCTATTTTCTGCTTCTTACCGCCATCAACTCGCGAATCTCCGCTTCCAGCCGCCTTCGATCCGCCGGTTGACGAGCGTCGCGGAGTTTCGACTCCAAGAAGCGGAGCGGGACGTCGTCCTTTGTGAACTGCGAGTACGCGGCCGGCTGCTGAAAGAAGAAATGGCGATCCTCAGTAGACAGGAGGATAGAAGAGAACCTTTGGATCTCGGGCGTTCTTCGTCCCGCCGATCTTCTGGCCGCCTTGGAAGAGAGCGATCGACTCGCTTCGGATCGACCGGTCGCCGAAATCCGAAACGTTGGCGCCGCTCACGAGTTCGCTGACCGCGCGGAACTGCTGCTCGAGCGTTTCGATCGTTGGATCGGACTGAAGAAGGCGTTCATTATTCCTCTCTTCTTTCGAACAAACCTCCGCCGAATTCACGATCCAGCCGTGCGAGAAAGTGGTCGCCAGACAGACGCGAATGACCGGCAGGTCGCAGAACGTGAAGAAGGCGAGCTGGTCGGCGCGCGCGGCCGTCATTGCGTAGACTGAATAGAAAACAGTGGGAAGTGAGCGTAATGGAGATGCTCACTGTTCGCATTCGAAGGCAAGATTCCGTCGAACCTGAAGAAAGAAACGAAATGGATGATATGGGAAGAGAGGGGCTTGCATTGAGCCCGAATAGCAGGAGTCGACGAAGATGAGCAGTTGGCCGAACATCTCTTTTGCGTTCATGTACGCGAGCGTGTCGTTCAACTCTTTCGCGGTGACCTCAAGCAGACGAAAAGAATGCAAAAGGGCAAGAAAGAACGAACGACGTCGTCCGGGAAGCAAATAACCCCCGCATCGCCGTGGTCTGAATGAGGGAGCAGTCAAACGGCGGCTTCGATCGGCTTTGTTTACCCACAAAGTACACGAAAACGTGGTCGTCCTTCGTGCTAAACGGCCGCGCTCACTTTCATCCAATTAATACGGGAGACCTCTCCAACACGCGCCCGCTGCCGCCCGAAACGGCCGATCGATCGCCGCGGAGGATCGCGTGGAAGTTGGCGGGCGTCACTTCTGCTTCGCGATAGTCGAAAGAAACCCCCGCGTACACGTCCGGACCGTTCGCCTCGTTGAAAATCTGCCCGGGGAACGGATTGCTGAATAAGGAAGCTTAAAAGGGTGGACGGAAGGGAAGACTCACTCGTCGTGAAAAGCAAGATCGTCCACCGCCATCATAATCACCCGTTCCTGTGGGACTCCGTGTCCGCGGATCACCCCGTACGCGTGGTAGGCATTCGACTACAAGCAAATGGAAGATGAAGGGTAGCCAACTCACTTGAAGGGCGTAGTTGTAGAAGCCGCTGCCCCCGCTAACGATCACCACCCACGTGTCCGCAGCGCTGATCGCATCTGAGGCATCAAGAAGTGGTGGCTTGCTTCCAACTCACCAGGTTGAAACAAGCAGTAAAAGAAATACACAACATGCCCACCGCATCGTCATTGCAAACGCAAATGCCCCAGGTTTCGCTTAAAACAAAGGAGAGCGAATCGCTCAAACGGCAGCACAAAGGTTGCACTTCTTTCGTCCCGTAAATCATCATTCCTCGCGACTGATAAGACGGCCGAACAGCGAGCAGAACCGAATTTATTCACGAGGTATGTACACAAATCGACGAGGAGAATATTAGCAGGCGTTTAGAAGCTTTCATGGATTAAACGCAACGGTCATTTCCGCCCGGTCAACGGCTTCGATTTGAGGCACTTCGAATAGTCGCAGCAAGAGCGATCGCACTGCAACGGCGAGTCGTACTCGAGGTCCTGAACGAACTGAGGATCAACAGAACGGAGAAGAGAGGAACTGACGGCTGCCGGGTCAACCGCCCGTTTGCCGACGAGACGCCTCCAGTCGGAGGTCGCGGAGGACTGCGAGGTCGCCCGCCTCGTCCGGGTGTCCGCCTGCGCGCGCACGTGGAAGACGGCGATCTCGGCTTCTCGTTTCGCCCGCGCCTTTCGGTTGGCGCACGGCGAGCAGGTGGAGAGGAAGGAGCGCTTGACGCGGCTCACGAGTTGGCGCGTGAACGGCGAGCAGTTTGCGCACTGCGGCTGCTCACGCTTCCGTCGCCGCAGGCACGGCACGCAGCCCTGCAACCGTCGAGAGCAATGAGAAGGAGGAAGGAGGACGAACCAGCCGCTTTCGGCGCACGTGGATCTCGTCCAGAACGTCCCGCTTCTTGCGGCCCGCACACGAAACGCAGCCCTCCAAACGAAAAAAAGTGATCGGTTGACGGCAACGCGAACTCACGGTCCGTTTCACGCGTCGTGCCCGCAGCGCGCGGCTTCTGCACACGCCGCAGCCGGTCGGCTGGCAGCAGAGCGGCTGTTGGGGGCAGCAGAACTCGATTCGGGGGCAGCACGGGAGCTGGGCTGCAGCAAGAGAAGCGTGGATGGAAGAGGACGGAACGGCGGACTCACGCAGTTGGAGTTGGACGCAACACGTGGGCAGTTGGGGGCAGCAGGGGGCGGGCGCCTGTTGGCAGCCGCACGCCGACGAGCCGCAGCCCGCGTTGAAGCCGCCCGAACCCGCGCAGCCGCCGCCTCCTCCTCCACCGCCACTCGTCGCGTAGAAACCGCCACCTCCCGTTCGACTGGTAGCGTAGGAGCCGCCACCGCCGCTTGGGCTGATCGCGTAAGAACCCCCGCCTCCACCGCTCTGGCTGCCGGTCGACGTGAGCGACGTGAGTGGGGCGAAAGGCGTGAGGGGGTTCACGTACGAAGAAGTAGGCGACCGCACGTATGCTGACGTGGAGGGCGCCGAGGTCGACGGTCCCAAGGTGGACGAGCCGCTCGTCTTCGACGTGGCCGGCGAGTGGCCGCCGCCCGCCGATTCCGACTGCTCCGCGCAGCACGCGCAGCACGGCAGCTTGGTGGACGTCGACGTGACGGAGGACTCGTATTCGTGGGCGCTCACGTGGACCTTCGTGTCTTCTTTTCCGTTCGGCCCGTTCGGCGCGCCGTCTTCGTCCACCTTCTCTTCGGCCGCGTGTGCCGATTTGTAGGGGACCTGGAGGGGAGAGGACGAGGAAGAGGAGGAGGACGAGGGCGTGGATGAGTGGGCGGCCCCGACGTCCACGTTGACCTCGCGAGTCGAAGCGGCGGTCGTCGGGTGGACGCGGTGGGCGTGCGGATTGGCGGTCGCCGAGTTCTCGACCACGTCGAAGTCGACGGACGCTGGAAACATTCACAAGTGGGAACGAAAAGCATGCAAGTGGAACGCACGCTTCGGTTTCTCGTAGTTGTCCCGATTCTCCTGCGCGTTCAAGCCGACGCCTGGCGGGTCTGCAAACACTTTTGGTCCTTTTCTTCGTCTTCCAATCGAACCCGTGATAAAATTGTTGCCGTCGAGTTGATCGGAGCCGTACACCGCGTGGTGTTGATGGAGCTTCCCGCCGTAGGTCTCCTCGTGGCCGCCGTGGGCGTGAGCGAACGGTTTGTTCTCGTACCTGTGCAACGACGAAGATCCCCGCTTCGGACTCGAAAACAAACCAGAAAAAATGGGAAGCGCCCTCGTACTCGTTCGGTTTGTGCGGCAGGTTGGACGGCAAAACGAGCGGATCGCGTTCGCCGCCCGTCCGCCGCGAGCCCACCGTCCTCGCCGCGTCGTAGCCGCCGTAGTCCGCGTGAACTCCGTCGAGTGCCAAAAAGAAGAACAGCAGGAAGAGGGCCGCAAATTTGGGCATCTTTGGCTGCAACGAATGGGCATCGTAGAGGAACAAACCCGATCGCAGAAAAGCAACTTTAAAAGTCGACGCCAAAACGAAGAAAACGCGCGCCGAAAGCGAAAATCCACGCAGATCGCGCCAACCGAAAGAAGCGTCGGCTAATCAATTCGAAGGAACAACGAGCGGAATGCGCCAACCAGAAAAGAAGGCGCGTCTGCGAGAAAACAAATCAAAATCACTTCTTTTTGTTGCTCGAAAAATTTGAAAAAGAATGTTGATGTTGGCACTCGACCAAAAGGCCGGTTGGTCACACGAAAGTGCGCGAAATCACGCCGGTTTTTACCGCACGTCACTCGCGTCTGCTAATCGAATTACAGCAAGCAAAACAAACTAAAAACAAAACCACGAAAAGAGGAGACTTCTGGCGGTCGAAAGATCCGCGTTTCCCGCCTCACGCGCTTCTCGTGACTCACGACGCAAACCGACGATCAACGCAGCGGTTTTGACGTTGGAATTTGCGATCAAACGTTTCGGCGCCCTCGCGATTGACCGCCGTCTTCTTTTTCTTGCGGCGACGAGATCCACGAACTCGCCGCCCGCCCGCCCTTTCGGCTGCTTGTTTTCGGAGGGGCGCCGTCGACGTGATCGCCCGCCCGCCCGTTCGATCAATCCAACACTCGACGCTTCTTCCGCGTCGCCGACTCCCCACGTCGTCCGGCGCTTGGAAACACTAGGAAGTGATAAAAAAGCGAGTTTTCCTCATCGTGAACAAAAACAAACCGCGCGCTTTCCCCCGCGCAGTCCATTCGCGCGATGTCACCTTTGGATGGACGCCCAAAAGGTTTCGGTCGAAGTGTTCTTCGCTTGCCAGCAGGTCCGGCTAGACCAGAGACTCCCGCAAGCACTTATGAACGGGGAACTTCCAGCGAGTAGAAGCAACATCTTTCCGTTTACACCTTCGCCCTCGACCACCCCCTTTCACGATCAACGATCAGCAAATGTTTATTGAGGGTGAGGTAGGTGAAAACAATTTACAAAAAGCCCTGAGGTGTGCGGTTTAAATGGAAGGAAGGGAGACGTTCAATCCAACTCGTCGTCGTGCGAGTCGCCGCCCTCCAGCTTGTCCCACGAGTCGGCGGAGGAGCCGGCCGAGTGAAACGACCGGGCGGTGGCCACCGACGCGCGGTCGTCCTCGTCGGCGGGCGGCGGGGCGGCGAGACCGCTCGGGCCGGCTTCCGGCTGCTCGTCCACCTGCGGGGCGGCTTCCTGCGGCTCCGTCGGGCGCGCGGCCACGGCCAGGCGGCGCACCTCGTCCTCCAACCACGCCCGCGTCCAGCGCTCGGTCACCAACTGACTGCGGAGCTGCAAGCGAGGAGTAAACACCAGAATCAATGAATGGAACGCACCTCGGCCACCTCCGCCTCGAACGCGAGCTTGAGCGTCTCGACGTCCTCCGCGCGCTGCTCCTTCAGCCGCTGGACGTCCGCCTTCAGACGGCGCATTTGCTGAAGCATGCGAATGGAAGAACAAAAAGAAAGAAGCGGGCAAACCTCGTACAGGCCGATCGGCCCGTCATTGTCGACGGCGGCAGCGGGCGGCGGCTGGACGGCCGGCTTCAGCTGGACGGAGACCGTCGACGGGCGGGCGGGAGGAACGGCCGCCTTCTGCGGGCTCTTCGGCTTCTCGGCCTGAATAAACGAAGGAGGATGCATCAAGTGGAAGCAAGGGGGACTCACTTGTTTCTGGTTGCCATTCACGGGGGCGAAGGCCGCCGGCTGCCCGGTTCCGAGCGGGGGGAAGTAGACGCCCGTGCTTTGGACCACTAGAAGAGGCGAGTCAATGATCATCACAAGGGAATTACTCACTCTGCTGGATGACGTTTTGCCAGGCAGCGCCCGCATTTTCAGCGGCTTTCTGCTGCTCCAAGACGGGCGTCTTTTCCAGGTCCTTCGACGTTCCGACCGCCTGAAAACGAATGCGAGGTACAACGAATGGAAGGCAAGATCTCACCGCTGGCTGCATGCTGCTTCCGGCCGGCGGACAACTGACGGGCGTGAACGGAAGGCCTGGCATCACTTCGTAAGCTGGAAGATGCCAACGGAATAGGTAACAAACAATAAGGTTCAAAGGAGCACTCACTTTGGCCGTTCCGCGCCATCAAGTTCTTCGGAATGGCCGGCGGCTGCGGAACGGGCGTCTTCTGCGTGTCCTTCGACGTTCCGACGGCCTAAAGCGACTGCGAATTACAATCAGTGAAAGCAGATCTCACCGCGGTGGGCTCGGTGATCTTCGCCGGCTCTTCGGCAGTCGCGAGCTGGGTGATTTGAATTGTTTTGTAGCCTGCAAGGCGACGAAAACGACAATAAAGCTGTCCGAATAACCACTCACATTGGCCGTCCCACATGTAGGCCTTCGTTTGCTGCGAAGTGGGCGGTTTATCCTGGAAAAAAAGAAGAATCAAATGGACAGGAGGAAATCAAAACTCACCTTGCAGGACGTGCACTCGGCCGGCTGCGATTCCTCCGCCTTCTTCACTGAAATCGGGAGAATGCGGAAAGAGTGGGACGGCGGGACTCACGCTTTTCCTCCAGCTCCCGTTTCTCGGCCTCCAGACGGGCGACGGCGGCCGTCTTCTGGTCGAATTGATCGAAGAGGTCGGCGAACAGCGCGCGCCACCGTTCCTCGCCGTCTGGCCGCTCGGGCGTGGCGACGCGGCTGTCGTCGTGATCGGAGGAGTCGTCCATCGGGCTGAAAGTCGCGAGTTCGGGGTGCCGAATGCTCGTCGCTCGCCCGCGAGTGGCCTGCCGGTCACTCGGCGGCGTCGCCCCGCCGCCCGCCCGCCCTCCGCCGTCCCCCGCTCTCTCGAACGCGGCGGCGGGCGCATGGGCGAGTGCGTAGCGCCACGAACCGAACCGAGGCGAACCGAAAGCCTTCGTTATGCTCACGTGTTTATCGCGCGCAAGACGCGTGCACAACGGCAGATAAAAGGCGGACGAGTATTTACAACAAAAAGGAGTGAAGATCTGGCTGACTATGAACGGGCAACGGCGAGTAAGTGAGAACAATGGAAAGAACTGAGTCAAAAGTGGGAGATGCAAAGGATTCGAATGAAAGAGATGCGAGTAGAAAGTAGTGGAAGATCAGGAACGAGGGAGAGCGATAGGATTATTGCGAGAACGAGTGATTCTTCGACTGGCGTTTTGAGCGCTTGTTTTGCGGCTCGTCGCGCGCCACGTTGCGGTCGACGAGGCCGAGGGGGCGGCGGGCGGGCCGCTTGAGCGCCGCCTTCTCGGGGGCGGGCGGGGGCGGCAGGAACTCGGCGAGGGCCGCGCGGAACGCGAGCAACACCTCCTTTTTGGGCCGCTCGGCGTCGATCTGAAAGCGATGAGCGGAGGGCGGCGAGTGCGCACTCACCTTCGTCAGGAGGCCCTCGCACTCGGCGATCGCCGGCTTGGTCGTTCTCTCGAACTTGTCCAGCCGCTCCCGCCACGTGTCCTCGTTGTCGTCGGCCCGCTTGCCGCCTTCCGCCCGTCCGGTCAGCCGTTTGAGGGCCGTCGGGGTCGAGACGTCAAGAAAGAACACCTGCTTGAAGCGGGCCACCTGCAAGCACAAGATGAAAAGAAGAGGGAGAATGGAGGAGATGCTCACGTTGTTCTTGAAGTGGGCCGCCTGCCCCTTCTCGCGCGGGAGGCCGTCGATCAGGAAGCCCTTGGGCGGCGTGTCTTCTCGCAACTTCGAGTTGATCGCCGCAAGGATCATCTTGTGAATGACACCGTAGGAGATCAACTCGCCCCCTTTGACCCGCGGCGCCAACCGACGGCCGAGGCGGGTGCCTTTCGCGATCTCCGCGCGGCAGAGGTCGCCGGACGAGAGGTGGGCGAACCCGAACTCGGCGGCCAGCGGCTTGCAGACGGACGACTTTCCGGCTCCCGGAGCGCCTAAAGAGAGGAGTGAGTGACCGGAAGGAGGAGAACAAACCGATGTTCAAGAAGACGGGAACCTGCGGCGTCCCCATTGCGCTCTCTCCTTCGCAACCAGACCTTGCAAAACCCTACCGGAGGCTTACCGGCGGTACGGTATGAACCGTACCGGAAGTTAAAACGGTACGGTAGACGCCGTACCGGACGGAAAAACGGTACGGTACAAACCGTACCGGTACAAAATTCGCTCTGGTAGCTACCGTACCGGAAGCCCGTTCCGGTACGGTCCGGTATACCGACCGTAAAATAAACGATAAAATCTTGGTTGAATTATTTTTTTGCGGATTGCAAGTGAGCTATTAGTGTGGAGTGGGACGAGAGGAAGGTCTTGAGAATATCAGCAACATCGTTTGGGATAAATTTTTACGGTCCGGTAGACCGTACCGTATTGGAAACTTGTTCCGGTAGGGGCCCTACCGTACCGTATTTTTTCCGGTACGGCGCCTACCGTACCGTAATAACTTCCGGTACGGTTTGTACCGTACCGTTTTTGCTTCCGGTACGGTATCGGTACGGTTTTGCCGCTCCGGTACGGTCGGTACGGTGTACCGTTGCAAGGTCTGTTCGCAACACGAGAAAGGAGTGCGGAAATCGGCGTAGGCGAACGGCCCCGACCGGCGGACGGGCGGAGAAGTCGGCTATCGATTTCCACCCGCCGAACGGACGGCAGCGGCTATCGCGAACAGACGGCGGCGAGATGCGATGCAAAAGGTGAACGAACAACCATTTCTACCGTTAGAAATTTGCGGTCTGCAACGCCTTCGTTCTTACGAGCAGCAAAATAAACGAGGACGATGCACCGACAATAAAACTGAAAGTCCATGCTCTCCAAGGCAAAAAGAATCTGGAGCTAGCAAGAATCGAACTCGCGACTTCTCTCATGCTAAGGGAGCGCTCTACCACTGAGCTATAGCCCCGCACACACACCCGCTCGGCGAACGAAGAGAGAAGGGAGCGAGACGAGCGACCCGCTTGCCCCCCACCAGCGAGCGGGTCGTCTTTTAGCGGCGGGCGGAGCGGCGAGAAGAAAAGCGTGGAAAATGAGTGGATTTGAGTGCGCCCGTTATTGTTTCATGCCGTCTGTGCTCGTAGTTCCAGCAATGCGGTCAGTTGGCGATTAGGTACAGAAGAATGCCCGGTAAAGCAGTAAAAGCTCTCGTGTACGTCTGCTCTCGCCTGTGGAAGTCGAGAGTCCTGATTTCGACTGCGGAACGGAGGAAAAAAGAAGCCCGGTGCGGGATTCGAACCCGCGGCCGCCAGATGCCCCCGCCTTCCGCTCCTAAAAGTCTGGTGCTCTGCCAGCTGAGCTAACCGGGCCGGCGATTCCCACGGACGGCCGATCGGCGACGGCGAAGAGCGGAGAGCGAACGGCGAGAAAGCGGCTGTTACACTCGCCGCTGCCCTCTGCGAACCGTACCGTAAACAGACGAAATTCGTTCCATTTTGTTCACAACTCTCGCCCGAATTTGCATGCACACATCCACTCGCGGACTACCCGCTCGCCCATTTGTCTTGCAGTTCGCTTTCGTAAAGTGGCGGCGTTCTTTTGCTCTCGACGGAATGAAGACCGCGAAGTTCCTGCTCCTCCTGCTGCTCGTGGCGCTCGGCAGCTGGGAGGCGAGTGGCGGTGAGTGGGGGCCGACTGGCCGTCGATCCCCTCGTTTCAGCGGGCAAGGCGAAGAAGAAGAAGGAGGGGGCGAAGGACCTCTTCGACCTGGCGGGCATCAGTGAGTCCCCCGGCCGCCCACTCAGCCGCCTGCCCGCTTTCAGTCTCGCTGGCCGTGGTCGCCGTCTACTGGCTGCTCGCGGTGCCCGGCTGTCTGTTCCTCTACTTCAAGTTCGTCCGCCAGCCGCCCGCCCCGCTCGCCGACGAGGACGTGCACCTGAAGGTGAAGATGCGCAAGAAGCGGCAGACGCGCACCAAGACCGACGACCAGGAGTGATCTCCCCTCCGTTCCGTGAATAAACTCGATTGTGTCGAACTCGTGTGTTGAGAACTCCTTGGAAGATAAGATAAAACTCGACTTGCTCCCTTCTTATCGCCCACCCGTCCACTCGTCAGTCTGCCCATGAGAGGCGGCTTGTTTTCGGTGCTCTTCGGCTCGCTGCTGCTCGGCGGGGGCGATGGGGCCAAAATCCTGTTCATCTCGCCGAACCTCGCCAACTCGATGGTCCTCTTCACGGGCCGACTGGCGGACGTGCTGGTGCGGGCGGGCCACAACGTGGTGAGCGGTCCGTCCTCCCCTTCTTTCTGTTGAGTGCTTGCAGACGGTGTTCATCCCGGAGATGCGGTCGGGCGACGAGCTGAACGGCACGCGGCTGGCGACGGTCGTGCGGATGCGGGGGCTCGGCGGCCACTTCGACCGCGTGATGGCCGCCGAGTACGCGGACACGTTCGCCCCGTTCCGCCCGTCCGTGTGGCGCCGCCGGGCCGAGTTGGCGGCGATGGCGGGCGTGTGCGAAGGTGAGTAGTCGCCCTCTTCCTCCCACTTGTCTTCCTGCAGCCATCTTGGAGCGATTCGACGAGCTGCGGCCGCTGCGGGAGGCGCAGTTCGACCTCGCGGTCGCCGACCACACGGATTTCTGCGACCTCGGCCTCGCGCGCGCCCTTGGCGTCCCGCTGCACGTGTGGACGACCACCGGGCCGCTGCTCGACGTCCACGCGTGGGCGATCGGCGCGCCGCCGGAGGTCGCCTACGTGCCGAACGTGTGGGAGGGCCGGCTGGGGCCGCGGATGTCGGCGTGGGAGCGGGCCGCCAACTGGGCGCACGTGATCGCCGACCGGCTGCTCTACGCGGAGCACGTGCGGGCGATGAACGCGCTCTTCCGCCGGCTTGTGGCCCCCGACTTCCCGGACGTGTTCGCGTTGGCCGGCGAGTCGGCGGCGTTGTTCGTGAACGCGGACGAGTTCCTCGAGCCCGTCCGCCCGCTGCCCGCCCGAGTGGTGCACATCGGCGGCGTGGGGCTGCGGAAGCCCGAGCCGCTCCCGCCGGCAAGCTCCTCTCTCCTCCAATCAACTCTTCTGTTCGTTCAGGAGTTGCTGCTGCTCGTAGAGAACCGGACAACCGATGGCTTCGTCTTCTTCTCGCTCGGGACCTCCGCTTCCACGCGGCACATCGCGGCGGCCACGAAGCGGGCGATCGTGCGCGCGTTCGGCCGGCTGCCCGCCCTCCAGTTTCTCCTGAAGGCGGACGCCGACGACCGGGAGTTCGCCGAGGCGGCCGCCCACACGCCGAACGTCCACGTGCTCTCGTGGGCGCCCCAACGCGGTCTGCTCGCCCACCCCCGCTGTCGCCTGTTCGTCTCGCACGCCGGCTACAACTCCGTGCTGGAGGCGGTGCACGGCGGCGTGCCGATGCTCCTGCTGCCCGTCTTCTTCGACCAGCACCGAAACGCGCGCACCGTCGAGTACCGCGGCCTGGGGCGCGTGCTGGAGCCCGCGGAGCTCACGGCCGACCGCCTCGAGTTCGAACTGCGGGCCGTGTTGGGGAACGAGAGGTGAGTGGGCGGTCGGGCGGTGACTCCCGCCTTCTCTTCAGCTTCGCCCGGAAAGCTCGCCGCCTCGCCCGCCTGGTGGCCGAGAAACCCGCCCAGCCGGACGAGACCTTCCGCCGGTGGATCGCCTTTGTGCTCGCGAACGGCGCGCTGCCCGACCTCCGGCCGGAACTCCTCCGTCTGCACTGGTTCGAGTACTTTGGATTGGACCTTCTTCTCTACTTCTCGCTCGTCTGCCTCATGTTCTCCTCTTTGTTCTGCTTCCTCCTGCTCCGTTTGTTTGGGAGAAGTACGAAAATAAAGTCCGAGTAGTGGGCCTTTTTCGTCTTTCGAGGTTGCGGCTGACTTTTCAATCAACTCTCCTATCTGTTCCATTCCATCTGCCGAACGACTGCGCATACTCCCGTTTATCTTAGCGTTTGCATTGACGAACGAACAAAACGAAAGGGAAGATCTGACTGGACTTACTTGGCTGGAGGCTGCTCTAAAGGAGACGGCCAGAGACACGAGATACAGCGAGTACACTAAGAGGTGGATGTGCGGAGATGATTTACGGATTAGAGGAATGAACTGAGCACTTGGGGAATGAGGGGAGGATGGGTGGGAATTCAGGAGTTGAAGCCGGAGCCGAAGCCCGAACCGAAGCCGCCGATCGGCTGCGCGTCGCCCGCTCCGCCCGCGTTGGCGGCCGGCTGTCCGAAGCCGCTGCCGAAGCCGCCGCCCTCGTTCTGGGCGCCGAAGCCGCCGCCGTCCGCCTTCTTGCCGAACGACTTGCCGCCGCCGCTGCCGAACGGGCCGCCCGCCGAGCCGACCGCGCTGGCGATGTACTCGGGCACCTGCAGGCCGTCGTTCTTGAGCATCTCGACGAGGCCCTCGGCCAGCTTCGCGTCCTCCAGCGGGTCGAAGAGGCTCAGCGCGCGGCCCTGCCGCAGTCGACCGGTGCGGCCGATGCGGTGCACGTACGTGAGGATGTCGTCCGGGAGGTCCATGTTGATCACCTGCAGCCGAAGGATGAGTGAGTGGAGAAGGAGGAGGCACTCACGTTGTCGAGCTCCTTGATGTCGAGGCCGCGGGCGCACACGTCCGTGGCCACGAGCACGTTGACGCGCGAGTCGCGGAACTCGCGGAGCGCCTTCTCGCGGAGGTCCTGCGTGCGGTCGCTGAAAGCAGGCGGGCGGGTGAGCGGCGGGCGGGCGGGAGCACTCGCCCGTTGATGGTCGCCGCGAGGAACTTCGACTCGCACAAGTAGACGGCCATGATGTCGGCGTCGCGGCGCGTGCGCACGAACACCAGCGTGCGGGGCTGCGTGGCCGCGGGGTCTGCAAGCGGGTGGGCGGCGAGTGGGCGGAGGGGCGGCTGGGGGACGAACCTTTGGCCCGGGCGGTGGCGAGCTCCTCCTTGAGCGCCTCCACGACCATCTCCTTCTTGTCGCTCTTGGCGCACTCGCGGAACTCCTGCGTGATCTTGCGGTTGGCCGAGTTGCCGCGCGCGTTCTTCACGTACACGAAGCCGGGCTTCAGCAGCTTCTGCGCCCACTCGTCCACCTCCGGCGGGAAGGTGGCGCTGAAGAGCAGCGTCTGGCGCACGTCTTGCTGCAAACGGAGACGGATGAAAGCAGAGAGGGTGGGCAAGGGACTCACCTTCGGGAAGCGCTTCTGCTCCAGCATGCGGTCGATGACCTCCTTGAAATTGCGGTCGAGCAGGCGGTCGGCCTCGTCCAGCACGAAGTACTTCAGGTTGTCCAGCTTGATCTGAACGAGAGGAGAGAGGATTCAATCGAGCGGCGGCCGCCCACTCACCACGCCCTCGTCCAGGAACTGGAAGAGGCGGCCGGGCGTGCCGCAGATGATGTCGCAGCCGCGCAGGATCTCCTCGGCGTTCGCCTGAAGCAGAGAAGTGAATGTGCGGAGAGAGGAGGAGGCTGACCGTGTACTTGTACTCGCCGTACGCCTTCACGACGACCACGCCCGTGTTGCTGGCCAGCTTGCGGCCCTGCTCGTACAGCTGCAAGCGGGAGTAGTGGGCGGGCGGGGGAGGGGGCGCGTACCTGGAGCGCGAGCTCGCGCGTCGGCTCGATGATGATCGCCACGGGGCGGTTGCGGACGACGCCCTCCTCGACGCCCTGCTTGTGCGTGAGGGCGACCGCGTTGATGATCGGCACGAGGAAGGCGGCCGACTTGCCCGAGCCCGTCTCCGCCTGCGCCTTCAGGTCCTTCCCTGCAATGGAGGGCGGTGAGTGGGAGAAGGACGGGCAGAACGAACCGTCCATGATGTAGGGGATGGAGTAGGCCTGGATCTTGCGCGGCCGCGTGTAGCCCGAGCGCTGGATGTTGTCCATGAGCTCGGGGACCAGCTTCAGCTCCGACCAGATGCTGCAATCGGGCGAGGGATGAGTGGACAGGGGCGGCGGACGGAACCCACTCGACCTTCAGCGGGTTGGGGCCGCCGTTCTCCACGGTCACGTCCTCGTCGTTCTCGAAGGCCGTCGAGTAGAGGAGCTTGGCGGGCAGGTCCTCCGCGAAGATGTCCTCCTCCTTGCGGGTGGGGGGCACGTAGCGCGAGTTGTGGTGGTCGCCCGCGGCGCCCGTCGAGGCGTTCGGGGCGGCCGCGTCGTCGCCCTTCGGCTTCGCGTCCTCCGCCGGCTGCTCGCCGTCGAACCCGCCGGCCGATCCGAAGGCCGCGGGCACTCCGCTCGGCTCCTCGCGCGGCTTCTCGGCGGACTGCGGGGCGGACGGAGCGGCCGGCTGCTGCGATCCAAAGCCGCCGGCCGGCTGCTGCGGGCTGGCCGCCTGAGAGCCGAATCCTCCGGCGCTCCCGAAGCCGGGCGTCGGCGCGGCGTTCGCGGGCGCCGCCGCCGGAGTCGACTGCGCACTCCCGAAGCCGCCGGCGCTCCCGAATCCTCCGCCCGAGCCGAACGCGGGCGCCGTCGGGGCGGCGGGCTGGACGGCCGCCGAGACGAAGCCGCTGCCGAAGCCGCCGGCCGCGGGCGCTTGCTGCGGGGCCGCCGCCTGCGAGCCGAAGCCCCCGCCGCTCCCGAACGCGTTCGTGCCGAAGCCCACTTTGTTGGCGCCCGTTCCGAAGCCGCTCATCGTTGGAAAGCTGAAAGCGGAGAAAATCGATAATCGGTGATGACAAATCGGAACGGCGAGAAGAGGACGCGAACGCGAGTGAAGGGAGGCGAAAAGAAGACCGAAAAGGAGAGGAATCCTTCCGAAACGACCAGAAATTGCGGGACAACGACAAGAATCCGCCGTGACGACCGCGAGATGGCGACCGGCCGCAGCATTCGGCGGCGGATTGAGGCCAGACAGCGGGGGACACTCGACCCACCCGGCGGACGAAATCGCGGCGGGAAACGCGCGCGTCCCACCGCCTGCAGCGGCGGCCGCCTCGTTTTTGGGGTGAGAGGAACGAAAGGAGGAATCCAGAAGCCCTTGAGAACAGAAGGAACGGCGGTGCGTGGAGGCAATGAAGCGACCAGATTGATGATCGATCCGAACTTCAGCACGAGTTTCGCCCGGTTTCGACTCCAACAGCGTACTATTGAAGACGATCAAGATCCACTTTACCATCAGTGGGATCAAAACGAGGATGAATGCGTGAGGGGAACGCGGAAGGAACCCCCATCGACCGCCGACCGAACGGCTCAAACAAGAGGAAAGCGGAAAGGAGAGCGGCGGGAAGGCGGACGGGCGGCAAAAAGCGGGCAGGCCGCCGACTCGCTTCTTCTCGCCGGCCGGCCGGCTGTCTGGTCGGCCGCCCGCCCGCCTCGCCGCCTTTCCCGACGATCGGACGCCCGCCTTTCGCAGCGGCGGCCGGCGTCTTTCGAAACACGCCCGTTGTAACACGCCGTCCGACAAGAAGCGGCATCTTCCCACACGAATCGATCGAAGACAAGAAAGAATCGGAGAAACCGTCGAAAATAATGGGAAAACAGCGGTCAGTTGTGTTCGCTGCTTTCTTCATTGCCCGCTCACGACCAGTCCTGCAGTTTGGTCGGCCGAAAGCGGACGCCCGCCGGCTTGTTCTCTGTGTTGTGGAGTTGCCCCGACCGTCAATCCCTTCGTGCGCCGAACCAAAAGGACGACGAATATATGTGTTGACGGCAGGAGGCAAAAGGAGTGGTGAGCGTGACAGGGATCGAACCTGCAATCTTCGGATCCGAAGTCCGACGCCTTTCCATTAGGCCACACGCCCTTGCCGCTGTGTGCACCGGGCGGCGTTGTGGGTGACCGCGACTGCTGCTCGCTTCTTTCGCCGGCCGCCGATTACCGCGAGCACTCGCGACGGATAGCAAGAGGAGAAGATGGTCGCCCTCTCGTCTTTCTGTGCAAAGGAATGCGGACGAACGTGTTGAGGGAAAGAAAGGAAGCAAGCGATGTAGTTGACCGGCGAATCCACCAATCAACCGCCTTCTTCGATCGCTCGATGCAGCGCGAGCTCGTCGTCCCCAACCGATTGGAAGTTGTTTACCTCGGGTCCGTTCGATGCAGATGCGGAGCGCGATGCAAATTCGGAGGCCGGGTATAAAAGCGGACCGAAACGGGCGCGGGGTCTTTCGCTCTGGACTGACGACTGGGCGCTCGCTCCTCCTCCTCCTCGTTCTCTCCACTCACTCGCTCGTGCTCGACTGCCGGAATGGACGGACGGACCGCCGGCTTCGCGCTCGCCCTCTTCCTCCTTGTCGCCGCCTCGCCCGCCCGCGCCGCCTCGCCCCTCTCGTTCTTCTCCTGGTTCGAGTTGCCCCCGCACAACTGCACGGAGACCGGCAAGGACGGCACGTGAGTCCTCCCCCGTTGTCTCGTCTGCAATCCCCTCTTTCAGGAGCTTTTACCCACAGTTCAACTGTACCACGTTCAATCAGACGCTCAAGTTCCCCGGCAAGACCCTCCGCCTGCAAATCAACTCCACGGCTGTGGGAGGACCCCAGCCGGCCGGCTCCGAAGCCACGTATTACTTCTCGTCGTCCCCTTTATCCACTCACTTGCCTGTTTGCAGGGGCAGCATCACGGTCGGCGGCTGCACCCTTCGGTTCTCCCACAACTCGACGCTGTTCACCATCCTCAACCCGAACATCCTCATGCATGGTGCGGCGACCCCGGTCCGCAATTTCACGAAGACGCCCGTCGAACTCGCGGTCGACAAGACGGGCTTCAAGGTCGAGCGCGAGGACACGGGGCTCGTGGGCTGCGGAAACGTCGCGATCTCGGACGCCGATGGCGACAACTCGCGGACGAAGGTGACGGTCGAGCTCGATGATGACGCGCTGCTCGCCTTCAAATTCGTGAGTGTCCCCTCCCCCGTCCCTCCGCAGTCATCCCTCCTCGCTTGCAGGTGAACGCTTCGATTGAACTGGAGAGTGCGGAGGACGACAAGAAGGAGGATTGGGTGCACGGCTGCCGCTTGTGGCTGCTGATCATGATCATCTGGTGAGTCCCCTCCACTCGCCTCTCTTCATGACTCCTCTCCCTTCAGCCTCGCCCTGCTGCTGCTGATCCTCCTGTCGGTGGTCGTCGCCTTCGTCTTCTTCTGCCGCAAGAAGAACCGCGAGCTGGAGGACGCGCAGCGGGCCGAGCGCGTCGCCGTCGAGAACGCGAGCCGCCAGCCGGTCGTCGCGGTCGTGCCGGAGCCCGCGGGAGTGCACGTGCTGTCCGCCAAGGAGGCCCAAGAGCGCTCGATGCCCGCCGCCGCCCAGAAGCCGAGCAGCGAGCCGGAGACCAAGTGATCCCCTGGCTCCCCCGTTCGGCAATAAACGGTTCTCATTCCGCTCTCTCGTTTGGGTGCACTGGGGAGGAGAAAAGCGAGCAGGATTGATTAAATGGAGAATCATATAAGGAGTGGAATTCGTCGTTTGTTTCTCGCGAACGGGGTGGAGAGCACAAAATCCCGTCCACAAAGACCGCCGAGCAGGCGGCCCGCTTGAACGAGACGATCGGCGGGCACTCGACCGACTGCCACGCGGCCTGAGCGCCGTCTCGGGGAATTTCGAACGATCTCATGGCCATCGTGCTGCTTGTCCATGTCCTTCAGCAACGCCTAGAGGAAGCGGCCGCTCACTAGGCTACAGACGAGAACACACTGCTAAAAGAATGTAAGCGAGAGAATACAGAAGAAAGCCTACCCGGAGGCTTCAGAACGACCGCTTCACTCGGTACACGACGTCTTCCATGCGAAAGGCTACGAAGAGTAGTTCGGTGGATGCAAATTTCAACAAACGACGAAAAGAATCGAGCTCGACCATTCGACTCCTCCGACTTCCCGTCCACCGGCCGCTCTCCGCGATGGGCGTCACCCGACTGCGCGTCCAGACGGTGGTCTACGAGGCGGCACTCGTGAGTTCGCCGGCCGGCCGCCCGCCACTCCGCCCGCCGTTCAGATCGCCCAACTGGTGGCCCTCTCGCTGGGCGCGCTGCACAGCCGGCGGTCGGGCGACGAGTTCGGGCAGGTGGGTCGACGGGCGCGCCGCTCACTTCTTTTCAGTGGGTGGCGACGCTCGTGCTGGGCGGCGTGGGGGCGTTGCTGCTGCTCGTGGGCTGCGGGCTGCTCGCCGTCCGCCGCACTCGGGAGCGCGTGCCGGCGGCCGTCGTGAGTTCCCGACCGCCCCCTCCGCTCCGCCCCGCTTTCAGCACGCGGGCCTCGCGGGCGCGGCGGCGGCCGTCGGACTCGCGCAGGCCGTCCTCTTCGGCCTCGCCGCCCACTTCGACGACGCCCGGCGCTGGAGCGACCTCATGCTGGCCGGCTTCGTCTACGCGCTGCTCTCGCTCCTGCTCGCCCTCCTCCTCGTCGCCCTCTTCCTCGTGCCGCTCCTCGTCGCCAAGCGGACGGACGGCGAGGCGGCCACTTCAAAGGCAATCCTTCTCCCGCCGCCCACTCACTCACCTTTTCGCAGGCCTCCGGCGCCTCCAAACACACGAAGCCGTCGAGCCGCAAGTCCGAGCGCGTCGTGGACAAACGCCCGTCTTCGTCCTCTCTGCACTGATCGTCGGGAATAAACACTGACCGCCTGGTTCCATCGGCTGTTGGAGTGGGGCGGTGGTGGGGGCTGGCGTGCAAGAAGACGGCCGATTTGTCCGGATCGCGGCCCGTTTTGCGTGCCGCCCGGCTGTTTCTTCTTCGGCGTTTGCTGGCGACGATCAGGGTTGATTTCGGAGACCCCTTCCTCCCGCTAATCGCCCCCACACGAGGCAAGAAAGCCGACAGTCAACGAAGAGCTGCGTGTTTATTCGCGTACAGAAGAGGACAGAAGAAGGAGAGTGAAGAGGAGTCCTCAGCGATTCGACTGGCCGGGCACGGGCGCGTCCACGACCGTCCACTGGGCGCTCAGGAGCGAGACGGCCTGCAGGCGGGAGGTGAGGGGAGCGGAGGGGCGACTCGCCTGCTGGTGGGCCGCCGAGAGGTCGCCGGCGGTCGCGTGGGCGGTCGGCAGCACGCCCCACGCCTGGCGCTCGAGCTTCTGGGGATCCTTGTGCTCCTTGTTCGCACGCGGCCCAATAACCATTCCACCCATGGCGAACAGACGGACGAGCGGTGGGCGGAGAGCGGAGGGAGGTGGAGAAGGCGGAGAGCCGAGCCGCCCGACTGCCCGCTCAGACCGTCTTTTGTACGCGCGCATTTGCGTGAGCCCGCGAAATGAATAAGGGATGCAAATCGGGAGGTGGCGTCGGAAAGGAGCGGCAGAAGTCGATGCGACAAGCGAGCGTTGAGTGCGCTCCGACGAAACTGTTTGCCGCCTTGCCTGTCGAAAAAGATGTTTTCAGTCACTATTTCATTGCGACAAGGTGTTCCAGCCGCTTCCTAACATCGAAGGGGAGAAGAACCTCGAGTTTGCATCGAAAACAGGCATGCAATGGCAAACCAGGAGCCACCAAGTCCTCGACACTGCGGGCAGCGACGGCAGCCACTGTTTGTTGCGTGTGAAAAGGACCAACGCTGGTCGGAGGCGAAGCAAGGACCCGTGAGCGAGCGCATAAAAGCCATTCTCGTGCTTCGGCAGGTGAAGCCAAGAAAGAAGCGACGTCTACTCCGAATCTCCAGTCTGCCGTTCCCTCGAGACAACCGACTCCCGGATTATGTACTCGACTTCACCACCCGTCTGCCCACCGCCGCTCACTCTTCGCTCCCACCGGCGCCTCCGTCTTCTGCAATTGCTGTTGCCCGCTCGTTTACACGTGGTCCCCAACGACGGTTCGAATAACCACCTCATCGCGCACGTCGAACGCCCACCGCTCCAACCACCAGACAGCAAGACAGCAGCGAACGGCTCGTTTATTCCCCTAGGCGGGCTTGGGCTGGCAGGCGGGCGGGACGGAGGAGAGGCGGATGGGCTTGACGGTGGGGCGGAAGACGCAGAAGGAGCACGTGAGCGTCTCGTCCACGGCCATCATGGCGGCCGCGTTGTCGAACTGGCCGCAGTAGTGGGGCGCCGAGAAGATGGTCACCAGCTTGCGGTTCGCGAAGAACTCGTACCTGCAGCAGGGATTAGTGGGCACTGTGTCCACCGAACGCACCCGTCCTGCACCACCTGGTGGGCGCGCGCGATGAGGTCGAGGTCGAGCTTCTGGCAGAGCTGGGCGACCACGTCCGCGCCGAACACGTACGAGACGCCGCGCGTGTTCGACTGCCAGCCGGCCGTGAAGGCGTCGGGGTCGGCCCAGAGCAGGTCCATGTGCAGCGAGGGGTTGGGCGGGTCCACGGGCCGGCTGATGGCGCGCAGCTGGTCCAGCGAGTGCAGTTGGGGCGACAGTCCTCCGTGCTGCAACGGGGGCATTAGAGAGCAGTCAGCAAGCACTCGTTGAGCGCACCATGCAGAGGATCTTGCCGCCCACGAGGCCGCAGAAGGGCATGCAGTTGAAGGCGTCCTGGAAGGCCTGCCACAGCCGCGTCGACTGGTAGCGTCGCTGGCACTCCTCGAAGAAGCCGTACACGCGGTTGATGGCCGCACACTCGTGGTTGCCGCGCAGCAGGAAGAAGTTCTCCGGGTACTTCACCTGCAACAGAGGGCAGATGAGCAGAGAGGAACACTGCTGGAAGTTTCGCGCGCCTTGTAGCAGAAGAGCAGGCCGATGGTCTCGAGGTTCTGGCGGCCGCGGTCCACGTAGTCGCCGAGGAAGAGGAAGTTGACGGCCGGCGGGAAGCCGCCCCGGTCGAACAGCCGCAGCAGGTCCGCGTACTGGCCGTGCGTGTCGCCGCACACGCGCACCGGCGCCTCCAGCTCCAGCAGCGAGCCCTGCGCCAGGAAGGCCTCGCGCGCCGCCTGGCACAGCAGCAGCAGCTCGGCCTCCTTGACGCTCTTGGTCAGCGAGCAGCCGGGCGCGCCCACGTTCAGCAGCCGGCAGATCAGCTCGTCCACGTCCAGCCGGGCCGCCATCGCTCGAACGAATGGCGGCTGTTCGGCAGGCGAGTTCGGGCGGGATGGTTTATGCAAATTTTTCGAGTTGGAGCGGGCAGAGTGGGCAGATGGCGAGTGCGACGGCCGGCGAGCAGCGAACAGTTTGAAGGGCAATAGGGAGCAGTTGCAGTAATGTCTCCAACGAACACCTTTGCTTGTGGGTGGGCCGAAGGGCGTTCTGTCAACCCGGAAGTGGAGATAAGTCCGCGTTGTTTCGGAGACGGGTTTTCCGCTTCGGTTTTCAGCCCGCCGTGATCCACTGGTGGGCAGCCGGGCGCGTTCGCACGTCGTTCTTTTGTTCGCCGCCCATCAAGAAGTGAGCGTTCCGGAACGGGATGTCCGAGCGCTCTACCTCGCGGTCGAGCGGCTCGAGATGCCCGCATTAGAGGCGCGTTGAAGAGAAGCATCGCCTGACTTCTTTCCATTCTGGCGGCGACCCGCTGAGCCGTTCGAGCGGTGGAATCGCTGGCCGGCGCTGCTTCCAACCTTCTCATCCAATTCGTTGTTGCAGCGATAAACGGGCGATTTGTTAATCGGTTTCACTACTTGTTTTGTTGTCCTAAACAAGCAAGTGCAGGCGTACTTGCTCAACAGCTAGCACTCGCCGCAAACGATATCGGGCTGCGCCGACTGATCGGTTGAACACCGAGCGGTGGGAAAGAAGCAACGAGTGCCTGACGGCTTGTTTGTTTCACGCGTAGCCTCAAACTTACCGGTCGTAATCGATCGAGTACTCGCCGTTCAAAACGAACAAACACGATGAAATGAAGCATAGCTCGTCAGAAAATAATAGCAGCAACCGCTTCTTTCAGCGAAGGAAGGAGCGACCGCTCGAGATTGAAGGGCAAAATGAAAGGTTAGCCTCCGCACATTCAACAGAGAACGCTCGCCCCTGCCGACGGCAAAAAGTCACTTCCGATGCCGGGAATCGAACCCGGGCCTTCCGGGTGAAAGCCGAAAATCCTAACCACCTAGACCACATCGGAACACTGGGGAGCGGCGGCAGGCGCGTCAAGGGCGAGCGGCAGGCGGTGAGCGACGGGCGGCAGCGAGCGGCGAGCGACGGGCGGCGGCGGCTGGTGGGTGCTCAAAGCGGGTCGCCGCCAGCAGGGAGCACACACACCCGCTTCCCCCCTTTCCGCCGCCCGCTCGCCGCCACGACACAGGCGCCGGTCGCGCGCATTCAAGACACTCGCCGCCGCCCTCTACCGCAAGGGCGTGTGGCCTAATGGAAAGGCGTCGGACTTCGGATCCGAAGATTGCAGGTTCGATCCCTGTCACGCTCACCACTCCTTTTGCTTTTGTCATTCTTTTTCGTCCGTTCGGCGCGCCGAGCGGTCGCTTTCCAAAGGGTGGCGGTGGGGGAAGGGGTGGAACGCGTGCGGAAGGCGGCAGAACGGAGTGCTCTGGAAAGGCCGACTGATTTCTGTCTGATCGTCTCGGCTGGTTGCGACCAGGACGCCGAGCACTACGCGAACCCTGCTCGGGGTCTTAACTTCTCGTTGTGGGAGTGGATTGAAAGGAATCGCTGTACTCTTCTTTCTCTACACCTTCCAACAAGTGCGTAGACTCGCCGCAAAAAAGAAGAGGTAGCGGCAACAAACTGTGAACCCTCCCGTCGAGAACTGCAGCAAAAGGAACCCCCTACAGGGCAAAAAAGCCCGATCCGCCAAGCTGGAGTCGAACCAGCGGCCTATGGATGACAACTCCTCGCTTTACAGTCCACCGCTCTACCAACTGAGCTATTGGCGGGGCGAGAAGCAGACGCGAGCAGCCGCCCATGTGCTCGCCGCCCAGCGAGAGGCGAGCGGGCGAGCGGGCTGGTGTTTGGTCGCCGCCGCTCGGGCGCTCGGAATCGGGCGGTCTTTTTGCGGGGCGGCTGATCAGTCTGCTAGTTTCGAATGATCGTTGCGGGTGTTCGCTTGTCTATGGAGGGGCAGGATGTTGGGAAGAATGAACGAAAATTGGAGGTCGCTCGGAGAACAATCGTTCGAGTGATTTGCTCCCTTCAGGCATTCATTTAGACCGCCCGAAGTGATTGAGACTGACATTTGTGGACTGAAATAAGAGACCTCTCGTGTTCAACTCGCGGGAAGCTGTAGCCCTTTCCTTCTTTCTCACAGTTCTTGAAACAGACAGGGAGCATGCACCGTTGAAACTCATGACTTTCGGTTTCCGTCTGCTTGCCGGTCGTCCAATTTGTGTCCAACGAGTGTGATCCCGCTTTGGAGGCATCAGTTAAATCAAAATAGCAGTAAGTTTCGTCGTTTCGTCAATGCAGTAGACGAGGTTCCACTCGAATTCACCTCCTCTGAAAGCGCTCAAGCGTTTAGTTTGGTGAAGTTCGTGTCAAAGCTGTTGGAACATTTTTAAGCTATGGCGTGCACAAGAGAAGATCGAACAGGAACTAACTGCACCTCTTCCATACGAGCGAAGCTTGTTGTCGACCACAAACGAACGGCGCCCATCAGGAACCGCTAATTGAATGAGCAAAGGAAAGCAACGAACTCCCCCCGCTCGCTACAAGCCGCCCGCCCGACCGAAGCAACCGGCCCCCACTCGCCGCCGCAAAAAGGCGCCCGACCGGAGAGCGGCGAGCGGCGGAAGCAGGCGGCCCTCCACCCGCCCCCCCTCGTGGACTCCATGGCGCAACGGTAGCGCGTCCGACTCCAGATCGGAAGGTTGGGTGTTCGAATCACTCTGGGGTCAAACCTTTTGGCGCCGGCTGGTAGTGTGTTTTCTGTAATGGGTTCTTTGCTCCCACGGATTGCAGGTGGATGGAGTTAGCGCTTCTTTTTAGCGAGCGGAACGAAAGATTGATCGGTTTTGTCTATCGCGGCGTGAAGCAGACGGCTATCGGTGCTCCTCGGCGGTCGAGGAGTTCGATCGCTTTTTCCACCCGATCCCGCTTCTCCGTTTAGCTCTGCTCCAATCGAAGAGGACCGTGCGGCTTCCACCCCCTCGCTCCGAACAACCCCCAAGATCGGGAGAGGTCGAATAAAACGGACTACTGCGGACTGATCGCGCCAAAAAGGCAACGACACGACACCAGACACCGCTCTGTCGTCCAAAGCGGTCTCCCAAAGCAAAAGAATTGGGAGCCAACTACGGGGATCGAACCCGCGACCAATGGATTAAAAGTCCAACGCTCTACCGCTGAGCTAAGTTGGCGGTGCAGGGGAGAGCGGCGGGCCGCCTGTGCTCCCGCCCGCCCGGCCGGCAGCGAGCGGCGGCGGGCGGGCGGCGGTCGGGTGTTCCGCGGGCTCTTCGCCGCTCGAGGCGGGCGGTCGTCTTTCGGGCGGAGATTCTCCCGTTTCTGCCCGTCTTTCTCGGCCGTACTTCCGGGTTCGGACTAGCTTCTTGCTCCTGTTGTCCAGAGCGCGACGAATGGGGCGGTTGATCCGTTCGCTTTTAGTTGTTTCTTTCCTTTGTTCGAAGGCGAAAAGCAGAATTTTAGCGGAATGTGGCGAAGCTCTTTTGTGGACGCGCTTCCTCGTCTCCACACACCTACAGAGGGCGGTTGTTCGAGCAATCACTCCTTCCCGCACTTTTTCAGAGCGGTTACCCCACGAATTCCTTCACTCGCCCGCTCACTTCCTCCACCCCAAACGATCCGAGTGCAAACCAAGACGGATTTTATTGACAGAACGCACGAAAGGGAGGGAGGGAACACAGCGGAGGGGGCTACTGGAGGGTGGCGACGGCGGCGGGCTCGTTCATGAGGTAGGCGGAGGCGACGGCGTTGCGGTGCTCCTCGAGGTCGCCGGCGGTCCCGTTGCCCAGCACGAGCTCTTGGGTCTCGAAGGCGGTGGCGGTCGAGTCGTTGGCCTGCGGGGCGGCGGGCTCGGCGGCCTGCGGCGGCGGCGCCACGTACACGAACGCCTGCTGGCCGTCGAAGAAGATGCCGCTGTTCGTGTCGAAGAACGCCGGCTTGCCCTGGAAGCGCTGCTGCACCTCGGGCGGGGCGAGCTGCGCCGTGCCGTAGCCGCTGCCCACCAGCTGTGCGCCCGAGCCGGGGACGATGCCTGCAACGAGCGGGAGTGAGTGGGCGGACGGAGCGGGGGGACGGGCGGCACCCACCTTGACCAGCGAAAGCCGAACTCATCACGGAGGGCGGGCGGGAGGAGAGAGCGGGTGTCGAACGGGAGCGAACAGACGCCCGCCCGCTCGCCCGGCCCGCTTTTATACCCGCCGGCCGGCCCCCCAATTTGCATCGGGAGTGGCCGGCCGGTTATTTCGACCGCGCTGCTCGGTTGCGCGTTACGCAGATTTGGGAGTTGGGCAGGGCGCGGGCGAAGGAGTGGCGGAGCGGACGCCATCAACGTTTCGCCTGCTCGTTGCTCCACAATCGAACGCTTTGAATCGATCCGCTGTCTTCTACTACCACGATCAACAGCTTGTAGTTGTCTTTCCGATCGCAAGTGAAACAAAGAATCAGTAAGCAAGGTCGTTGCATCGACTTTCGTTCGCTCACGAGTTCAAAGGGCTTCTAGCTGATTCTTCGACTTTTTTCTTTCTTCGGTCAACCAACAAAAGAGAACGAATGTTTGCGAGTGTATTGAGGACGTAAAAGCGAGTGAAGTGTGCGAATTAGAAGGCGGGGCGGGGACTAGAGCGGTGGAGTGACTTCAGTACTGCCGTTTTCCTTCTGGAACTGCTCTTCTGCTCGTGCCTGGATGTACGCCAACACCGCCTGCAAGGAGGAAGCACTCGTTCACAACAGCCGCTTGTTCGTTGGACTTACTTCCGGGTACAAATCCGCGAGCAGCTCCAGCGGCACGCATTCGAAGCGGTACGTGCGGGCGGCGAGTTGGTCGAGCAGGCGGATGTACGCCGCCGTTCCGTTCGCCCGCTTCGCGCACAGGATCACGCGACTCAGTTGGTAGCGATCGGTGGCCGCTGCTGTAAACTCCCGGCCCTCCGATTCAACCGCCTCGTCCATTTCGGCCAGCTACAAGCAGTGGAAGGTGAGTGGGCGTGTGGAAGGGAAGAACGAACCAGAGAATCGAATCGCTGCTGGTCGAACTGCGCGCCGATGAGGCCGTTGCGTGGATGCAGCTGGAAACAGGTGGGTTGCGCGTTTGATTGAAGAGGCAGGTCAATTGCTCTCCTTTCTTTTGCACTTGATGCTTTCGCTTTCAACTTTATGCCCTGTCCTTCCTTGCAGTTGAGAGTTCTCAACGAAACTAACCGGAAAGGGGCAGTCTTCGGGCTCCACTCGCCACGACTGCTTTCTGTGCACGCCGTTTACGAACGCTCGGTTCTCGCCGTCTTGCGGCCGCTCGTCGGTGGCCGCCGGCGTTTCTTCGGCCGGCGGCGTGATCGTGATCGCCGGCGGTCGTTGCGCTTCGGGCGTCTTCTCGTCGGCCGGCGGCTCGGTTTTGACCTTCGGGCGGCGCTCCAGTATGCGCGGCCGCTTTCGAGAGACGGTCGTCGAGCTGCCGGCTTTCTGCTCGGCGATCGCCGCCGTGCCGTTCGACTCGACGGTCGGCGGGCCGGTGGACGGAGCGGGCGACGATCGTTTGGGTGTGGGGGAGGGCGGCCGCTCGTCCTCCTCCCGCTTCACCACGAACTTGCGTTTGGTGGGTGGCTGCAAGGAAATGGGGTCAGTTCCGTTTAAATCATCGATTCAAGATGACCCTTGAACTCTCCTCTCGGTTTACCTTGCGGCCGCCTGCCGACGTTCGGCTTGAGGACGGCGGGGGCAGCTTCTTGCGCTCACTCCGCTCCTTCTTCGCCTTCCGCTGCTCGCGGAGCTCCTTGAGGACGTGCCGCTCGGCCGTCCGCTGCCGCCGCTTCTCCTCGAAGTCCTCGACCATCGCGCGGTTCTGCAAGTGGGTGGACGGCCTTGGGGGCATCGCCGAGGGGGCACTCACGACGAAGCTGCTGGCCGGCTCCCAACTGTTCTGTTTGGCCGAGTAGCCTTGCCATTTCACGAGGTACATCACCTGTCGGTTCTGCACCCGCCGGTCGACGATCCGCTCGACCATGAACACGTCGTCCTTCTTTCCTTTGGCCATTCCTTACTTTTTTTCAGAAATCAACGGAAACTGCAAGAATTTGGCAGTCGATTGGACGATTCGATTGATTGGGGACGGGTAAGCGGATCAATTATTAACGAGTTCTCGATTACAGGCGGAAGAACGAAAGGAAATCGCAGAATAATCGCATTTTCGAGACAATTTTCGCGCACAAGCCGCCGAACAACAAGTGGACCGATTCGTTGCGTTCTCGAACGAATTGCCGCCTCGTTCGCTCGAGAAATCGCGCGAGTTCCGCCGAACGGACGGCCGCAAAACGGAGCGGATTGTTGCGACAGGCGGCGGCGAACTGCACGCGTGTTCGTGGAACAAAACGCGGGAAGCGAACAAGCGAGCAGAAAATAATGACTTTTGCCCGCGCCTACGCTCCAGTCCGTTGATTCGCGCACAGGAACGTGGGCCGCGCACCGTACGCAACGAGGACGCTCGAACGACGTCCGAAAGCCGCCAATCGGCCGGGAATTCGCGGAGAAATGCGGCAAAACGCGAAATCGGACGCGTTTCGTCCGAAAAGCGCGGGGCTGTCGCGTCTTCCCCGCCCGTCCGCATTCCCTCCGCCGCCCGCCCGCCCGCCGTTGAGCGCGCTGACGGCGGCGGCGGGCGGCTGGACGCGGCGACACGCGGGCGGACGGAGCAAGTGGAAGGCGAGAAGAAAGGCGGGGAGGTCGGGCGGCGGGAAAGAAAGGCGAGCGGGGCGGGCGACCGTCGTGTTTTTCGCTTTGCTCTCGTCCACGCATTCTCGTTCGCGCAGCCGCCCGCCCAGCGGCCTTGTCGTCGCGATCGCCGTGAATCACGCGAGAGAGTGACCGCGGGGGCTGCGGGTGATAAGAAAACAACCACCGAGACGACGAAGGGGACGAAAATCTTCGTTCCAAGCAACAACGCTGGATTTTATTCGAATCCGAACGGAGGGCGCTCACGCGGGAATCATCGGCGACTCGAGGACCTCGCCGGGATCTTCGCTCGCGTTGGCCGCCGCCTCGTCGTCGACCTCCGGGCGGGGCGCAAAGCGGCGAATGGAGCGGCGGACGGAGCGCCCGTCGAACACGCAGTCGGGCATCCGGCGCTCGGCCACCTCGTAGAGCGTCGCGTCCTCTTCGCCGTCGCATTCCAAACTGCAAGCGGAGAGGATGAGTGCGCGGAGAAGCCGAAGAAACGAACGCCTGCTTTTTGCGCGCATGTCGCTCCCGCCACAGGGCCGCGATTAGCCGCTGCTTCTCCTTCGGCGACAGCCGTTTGTACCGCTTCTGGGCCGCCTGCAAGCGCGCACTTCAAAAATGGGGGAAGAACGAACCTTCGGGTCGATCGACGCGGGCGCCACCGTCCAATCGTCGGCCGATTGGGCGGCCGGCGGTCCGCGGATGTCGAGCGGCCGGTCGGGCACGGCGCTCACGTGGCCCATCGGCAGCGGCGTCCGGACGCGATGGCGCGAGTGGCGACAACCCATCAGGAGGCCGCGGGGAGCGAAGGGCGACCGACCGTTCGGTTGGAGCGAAGAGTGAACAAATGGCCGCTCATCTCGTGGAACACCCTCCAACCGCCGCTCTATGCAATCCTTCTGCCAGTCATCTTTGTCAGCTGCCTTCTCATTCGATCTGATCAAGCGTCTCCTCCACCACTGCGCGCTTTTATTCGGCGTTTTCAATAGAACATGGTAGTTTGGATCTGGACGGCGTTGATTCGAATGCGGATGGCGGTGATCGTGTTGGACGGCGGCTTCCCCAACGCGCCGATCGGCGCGGGCACACAGCGCTGGAGGCCGACGGCGCCGAGCAGCGGCCGCAGCCACGGGAAGATGAGCGTGCGGTACGTGAACGCGCGGTAGGGCGTTACGAAGAAGACGGTGAACACCTGAAAGCAAGAGAATCGTCTTGCTGCTTCTCGTTCGCGAGTGCCCACCGAATTCAACGGCCCGTAGCAAGTGATCATTCCGAGAGCGAATTCCGTGATCAACGTATTCGAAGCTTTTTCGAGGAATATCGCGACGATGCACGCGATGACCGGGAAGCAGATGAGGATGGCGGGAGTGAGCTGTTGGACGACCAGCAGGCGGCACAGCTGCAGGTGGAGGCGGAGGGTGATGCGCGAGAAGAATTTCGAGTTCTTCTTCAGGATCCGCAGAATGGAGACGATCAGGAAGATGCAGCCGACCTCCGCCACCACGAACAAGCCGGCGAGCGTGAGGAAGAAGTAGCGAGTGAACGGCTTGTCCACCTCGAAGAAGAGGGCGATGTCCCCCTCTTTCACGGTCGTTCGGTCGTAATCGTCCCCTTTCAGATGTTCCCGCACCTCCTGCATTCAGCCGACCATCAGCCAATTCTTTTTTCTCCTTTCGACTCGCCTCCGGAGTGCCGAGCGTCAGAAAGAAGCAGTAGCCCAAAGCGGAGGCAACTGCAAGGTTCAGCGAAAGAACGATCGCTTTCCACGTCCATGACATGAATGCCCGGTGGATCTTCTTGTTCGTTTGGATAGAAGTGTACCTGTAAACCAAAGGAATGAGCAGGCAGCGTTCTCCTCTCACCTGTAGACAAGGCAATGGATCTGGCTGAGCATCACTTGTGCCCCGGCGGCCATCGTCGCTCCCACCTACAAGAAAAGTCCACTGGGAGGAAAGGAACATAAAGAACGAACCGTAAATCTCGCCCCAGAAGGCCCAAAGAAGCTGGAGAGGCCTTGAGCGGTGGCGGCGACCTTCGGAGTGATCGGGACGGGCATGAAGACGAGCCCAATGATCACAGTGAACGTGATGTCCCACGTCTGAAGGAACGCAATAGAAGAAAGATAAAAAAGAGAGCTCACTGTGAACATGACCAAAAAGAAGCGGTATTCTTGCATCGCCTTCGGACTCTTCTTCATCACCAAGAAGACCACGTAGAGTTGAACAAGAACAGTGAAGACTGTCATGCTCAGAAGGATCCACTCGAAAGTTGAGGAGAGCATCCTTCTCTCGACTGGAAGGATGGCGAGTGTGTTGCTGGAGTATTCACCGTTTTATACGCGAACAGGCGGCGGTGGTCGGCGGAACGAAGCGGAAGACGAGCGCCAGCAAATCACCTGCCGGTCCGACATTCCCGCCGTCGGCAAGCAGTCGACTTCTGCGCATTCCGAATGAGCGATTTGCACCTGAACAGCGGCAAGCGACCGCCCGTCCTCGCTGTTATGTCTGTAGTTTCATGGCATTCGGCGGTCGACATCACGGAATTCGGTGAAATATTCATGCGTCTCACGTCTTCTTCTTCCTCCACGTGATCCTTCGAGAAGAAACACGTCTGATCGTCGAAAACTCGAGTGTCTGCCGAGTGGTCGTGGGCGTGTGTGGGCGACGACTGTCGAAAACATCCTCCTTCTGTCGCCTTCATCACTCATTCACGAAAAAACACACTTGCGAGCAGGCAAAACTTCTGCCTGCACAAGTGGACTCCCGAAAGATCGAAGAGCAAGCGAGTATTTTGGAAGGATTCCATCCAGCTCGTGGAATTTGTAAGCAGAAAGAAATTAATTGGCTGTTTGTCACGTGCAGGTGTCTCGCCCGTTTATCAAAAAAGATCGAAATCGCGACCAAAAACCTTCCGTTTTCGATAAGAAGCCACGAGTGGATGGCGGGAAGTGCAGACCGCCGGCTTCGTTCAGTTCTTTCTTGCTTTCTGTCTTTTAAGTCGCTCCTTCCTTGCTGTCTCCCGTCTGCCCGGATGTCCGATTTGCCCGAATCCTCTACGCACTTTCGAGGGGATGCGGACGACGAAGAAGCGCGACAACAAAAGATTCGGGAAACAAAGGAGGAAATGCAAGATGTACGTCTGCTTTTCCTTCACCCCTTTAATCGCTAGCAGTTGGTGGGATCGATTGGCGACATGATCGAAGTGTTTAGAGAGCGCGGCAGCAAATTAGACCTTCTGGAAGCTCGTGCTCAAGTTCTGAGCAAACAAGTGAGTACTTTCTTTTCTTCTTCATACTGCCGAAGTCCCAGGGCGAAGAGTTCGAACTGGTGGCCACAAAGGCGAGAGAACACGGATGTTTTCGGAACCTCAAGTGGAAAATATTCTTCGGCGTCGTTCTTCTGCTCATTGCGGTCGCCCTCTTTCTTCTGCTGGCAAGTGGATTCGAGAAAGTTCTGATGGACAAGCAATCGTTTAGTGGATTTTTGGAGTCTTCAGTTGAGCCGTTCGATCGATCGAGCGGAAGAACGACCTCTCGCCATCTGTGCTTTCGACCAACGACTATCCACCATGCAAATATTTTCGTCTCCATTCGATCACTCGAAGAAGGAAGCCCGCAGTTTCTCAAGGGCGTCTTCTTTCGAGCCGTCGGTCGGTCATGTTCGCCCGCTCGGTCGCCGCGTGTTCTTTGGGCCTCCTGCTCGTCGCCGTCCTCTTCGACTCGTGTGCGGGCGCCGGGAGTGTGGACCCCGTGAAGGAACTGCAGGAGGAACAAGTGAGTCCCCTCCACCCATCCCCCGTTCATCCTTCCGCTTGCAGGAAGCCGAGTGCTGGAAGACCCACCGGAAGTTGAGTCCCGCCATCGTCGTTTCGCCGCTCGGCCTCGTGCTGCTCTGCGAGCTCGTGTTCGTCGTGGCGGCGGTCGTGATCACGATCCGCGTTTGCTCGGTTCGTTCCTCCCTCTTTCTCCTGCTCATTCCGCTGCCTTGCAGCTGAACTCGCATCAGAAGCAAGTGGACGCGCGAGTGTTCCAGCTGATGGACGACGTACTGCGGAGCGGGATCCCGCGCGAGCTGCTCATGGAGTTCCACGAGGTCTCGCGCGCCGCCTTCGCTGCCCGCCCGGTGGCCAAGCAGCTGATCAAGCGGGGACGGGCGGCCGGCAAGAAGTGAGCGGAGGGCCGCCCATCAAGCCTGCGGAAATAAACGAACTTTCATCCCACCGGCCCACTTCTTCGAACGCGGAAGATTCGGAGCGGATGTCGACGCTCGACGGCAGGCGTCGCGTTAAGAAGCGGCTTCCGGCTTAACGTCCAGCCTGTTCGCTCGATCGTCCTTCCGTTCGGCAGGCCCGCCTGCCGGAGTGCACGAACGCCACTTCCGGCCGGCGATCTTCGCAACGAGGACGTCCTCTTCGCACTTCCGGTGTGTCGAGGCCGGTAGATGGTCCACAAGGGGCAGTTCCGAGTACTCCGCCCATTGGCCGTTATAAAACGGTCAGAAGAAGAAAGCTTCGGTTAGACATCGTCTTTTCCGATTTCTGACACATCAATTCACCTTCGGCATTCCCCGGCCGCTCGCTTGGCGGATCTCTCGGGGAACCCCCGCGTTCTGACGGCATTCCGCCCGCCGACGTCAAACGGCGGCCGGCAAGCGAGAGGCGGCGGGATTAAAAGAAGGCGGCGGTCGTCATTGCGGAAGCCAATTGTTTCTTTTGTATTCTCTGCGATGGCGATGCGAACGCTCGCACAAAACCGAGTTCGTTGATCAAGGTGCTGATCTTCTGCACTTTTTTTGCATTCGAATCCGCTTGTTTGTCCTTGCTTCCTTTTGTTACACTTGTGGCGAACAAAGACCTTTCCTGTTCGATAGTGCGGGTGGGATTAACGGCGCCATTCCGTCGGCCGTGTACAATTAGGGCGATTACGTGCGAAGAACCAAACAACCCATTTGTTTTGGAGGAATGTACCGCGCTTTGATCCCGAACACCCGCTCGCAACGCTTCTCGTCGGAGGACGACGACGGCGAGTCGAATCCTCTGATGCCCGCCGAGGAGCGAGAAGCCGCACGAGTGGGAGGCGAGTCGCCCGACGGGATGGCGGACCTCAAGCGAGAGCTCATCGGACTGCCCGCCGACTCCTCGCTGCCCGTCCAGGACGTGCGCATCACCACTACCCAGTCGTCCACTCCGACCTCCAGCGTCGAGGAGCTCGACGAACAAAGTACGCAAACCAAGCGGATTTGTGAGTTCCCGCTTTTCTCCTTTTCAGACATTCCATTTTGTTCACTGACCTCCTCCGCTTCAGCCCTGTACATTGGAGCGATCGTCGTGCGCACCTCGTTGCATCGAATGCACTCGGAGATCGGCCGCCTGACCGGCGAGCAGCGGGAGATGTGCAAGCGGACGTACGAACGCATCCAAAAACACCCGATTCAGTTTGGGCTCTCGATCATGATCCGGTAAGCCCTTCGGTCATTCTCTTCAACCATCTTCTCGCTTCCAGCCTGTTTTCCAGTCATCCCACCTATAAGAACATTTGGCCGCAGTTCCGCGAAGTGCCCGACTCTTCGCTCATGCACTCGGACGTCTTGCGGAGTCACGCGCGCGTGTACATGGGCGGCCTGAAGGTGATCATCAACTCGATGGAGAAGGACGAGCTGCTCGAGCGGGCGTTGCGCGGGATTGCCCACGCACACGTCAAGTGGCACATCCACAAACGGCATGTGATCGTGAGCTCTCTTTCTTGATTTGTTTCTAGTCGTTCCCGTTCAGAACATGCTGCCCGGAGTGCTGGAGTCCTTCGAAGCCCACTCGCCGCTGTCCGCCCACGAGAAGGAGGCGTGGAGCACGCTGTTCGACGTGATCGCCAACCTGATCGACATCTTCCGCACTCAATGACCGCCCAACGAATACAAACCGCAGTAATCGAATAAACATTCGTGAACGTGGATCGCGTGCTGGAGCGGGGAGACGGCGACTTCCGCACGGGAACCGAAAAAACAATCGGCGCCGAGTCGCTTTTTCTTCACGCGGATTGCATGCCGCCGGCTGTTTACGCGGCCACTCACCTCCCGGCCGGCCGGCAGTCACGAACGGCGGATTTCGTTCGAAAAGCTCACTTCTCTTCCGACATCCCTTCGGTCTAATCACGCGAAACCTTCCGACTTCCATTCGGTTTTGTTCGCAAAAGGCTCGAGTCTTTTGTTTGGGCGAAGAAAAGGCGGAATGTTGCCGCCTTTCTTCTGCTGGAGGCTGCACACGAAAGGAGAGGTGCGGCGGAGGACTCGGGTGTTCGGAGGGCGACGATTGACTTCCTTCAATCTTTTGCCGCCACTCGGTCGTTGGACGTCCATTAAAATCCGCGAATCTCGACGGCCACTCCGTTTTGCCCCCTAATTGACTCCTCCGTCCTAATCGAATTAGAAGGACGGCAAGTGAGTGGTCGACGGTGGACGTCCTTCGAATTCCGCGGGATTATGAGCGTTGAGTGATGTGCGGAACGATTTGAGGGTCAAACGAGTGCGCCTTCCGCTCGACCTCCGCATTTCGCGGTCGATTGGGCCGAGCGAACTTCCCGCTCGCTTCCCACTCGCGACGATCGGGCGCGCGAACGGCGGAGAGGCGTGAAATTCGAAGCCGCCCAATTGGCACCCGTCCATCGCGCGCGTTTAATCCGCTCGTTCGGCGCGCGTGTGTCCGCTTAGACGCCTAATTGAAGGACAAATGAGTGACAACAAACAAGAGCGGGCGGGCGATCGGGACGGCGATAAGCGAGCGGCCCGACTGCCCATTTGCGCGGATTTGCGGCCGCCGCTCTCGGCTGCCCGCAGTGCGGATTTCGATTGGAGCGACACGGCGGGCGTCGAATTCGCGACTTGTTTTGGGCTCTCGCGAGAAGTGAAGGGCGGTTGTTGACGACAACGGCGAGCGAGTGGCTTCTTGTTGACTGCTCATGAATTCGAGAGTGAACGGCGACGAGTGCCCGCCTTTTTGCCCACCCCCGCCTGTCGCCTACCGTACTCGACGGGCCGAAAGGAAGAGGAGGCGGCGGTTGTTCCCCTTCCCAATTACACGCCCGAACTCCCGATTCCGCCCGCCTTTTGCGGAACGAGCGGGCGGCGGCATCCGAGCGCGAACGGGCCACCTGTGAACCCAAAGGCGGCCGCCCGCAAAGCGGCGAACATTTCGCGCATTTCCAAACGGCCGGGTGCTCCGCGAATGCAAGATCGAAGCGATTCGTTTGAGACGAGAACACCTTGTCGCGAGTTCTTCTTGTTTCGCGTTCCTCATTTTATTCGCGTCGTTCGCTTTCTGCAAGTTCCGCGAATTTACCGTACTCGCCTGCACTCATCACTCGCCGCTCGCCCGCCCGTCGATTGCGCGCAAATTGAGCGTGACGGCCGCCGCCGGGCGCCTCGTCGCCGTCCGTCCGCTTCAATTTGCGGCGGCCGCCGACTGCGAACTGCGGCGAGCATTCGGGACTTCGAGGCACTTCTTTTCGTGCGGCCTTTGCCCCGGACGATCTCCAGCCGCCCTCTAATCAATCGGCGGTGGAATCCGCCCGCTTTAATCGACGGGGATCCCCGAACACAATCAGCGGCCGGCCGGCCGGCAGATTACCGCCCAATTTTCCCCGGCCGGATGAAAGGAGCGGGAGATGAACCCGACGGTCCGGCCGGCGGCCAATCGGCGCGTTCACTCCGCCCCCAGCGGAGGGCGGCCGCCCGTGGGGCTTCGGATTCGCGGACGGCGGGCTTCTCGCCGCCGCAAGTTGCCCGCCGCCAGTCGAGGCGGTTTTTGATCGCGTTTGTGTTTTCGTTTTACGTCGCTCGACCGAAATGTCGAGATTTTACGTTCATAGGCGAGGGCAAGGGTCGTTTTAAATACTTGTGAGTTAGCTCGATCAGATCTGCGGCAGCGCTCGTTTTGCCGTTCATGATTTGTTCTCCATTTCGAAAAGTAGCTGTCGTGCTCCCTTTTTCAGCAATCAGTATTGATCTTCTTGCAGCTTTGAGTAGACTACGAGTTCTGAGTGAAGAATGGACAACCGAATGGGATCCTGCTGCTTCGCCACCTTCCAGCCGTCCATTCAGTTCGACTCGAATTTGAGCGACTTGAAGAGCGCCAACGAGCGGAGTCAATCGCCGCCTGCCTACGAATGTGAGTGGCCGACCCCACGGCCAATCACGCCTTCTTCATGTTCAGCCAAGTCGAAGCGATCGCGGAAGGAAGACGCGAAGAAGCAGCGGCGGAATCGAACGACGTTCACCACCTACCAGCTGCACGAACTCGAACAGGTCGGTTCTTTCCTCCTTTTCTTTCCACTCATCTCCGTGTTGTTTAGAGCTTTGCGGAGTGCCATTACCCGGTAGAGTTTGTCTCGTGCTTCCGTCTACTCACCCACTCGTTCAGGACGTGTACATCCGAGAGCAGTTGGCGAACAAAGTGAAGCTGGCCGAAGTGCGCGTTCAGGTTGGTCTTTCGTTTGTTGACGTCAAGACCGAGGGATTAATCGGGGGCAAATTAATCGAATTGATTAGCGGGCGTTGATTAAAAAGGCCCGGAATATCCGCAAGTTTTGATTAAAACCCGAGGGAAGCCACCAGTCGGTCGGTCGACCGCCAGTCAACACCAACAACCAACTGGTTAACGTGATTTTCGAGAGCGCCGAATACAAACGAAAATTAATTTCTCGCCGCTTATCCCCGCTCGTCGGGGTGGCCGTTGATGAAGCGGAAATCAATCGACTACCGTGTCGGGCGGCCATAATCCCCCTCTCGCCTCCCCTGGCGGTCCGGGTGTTCATCCCCTCGACGATTGATTAGTTGGCTGTAATCAATCCACAGATGAGAAGACTGACTCGAAGGGCAAAGGTTGAAGTCCACCAGAATCCCTTAAAGATCTCTTCATCCCGTTTGTGGAGTTCAAACCGTTCACAGCACTCCAAGAATCCTCCTTCCGCCCTCTCATTTGTTTTTGTTCCGCGGGACGTGTAAAAAGCGGGGAGCTCGGCCATCCGCCCGTCAAGTGGGTCGTTTGGATCGGCGGGACGGGGACGCGGCCGACCGAGTCGCAATTCGCACATGTGGACGGCGGGGCGGTTGATTTGTTTTTTAATTTCCACTTTTTGCGGCCTCATTTACGCGCCGCGGAACGCAAGTGGCCGGCCGGGAGTGCGGGAAGCTTCGGCGAAACCGGCGGAGTGCTCGAGAGGATCACGAGTCCCCTCATTCCGCAGTTCTTCGATCCTCCGCCCCCCGAACGTCACCAACCGGGAGGGAAACAAACGACGACTATTCGCGGCATCTCGTTAGCGACCGAAAAAGAAGTCGGACGTCTGAAGACGCGAAAACCGCCGCCCCTCCGCTAATCCCCGACGTTTCGAACGCGGCCGGGCGGAGCGGAGTAATTGGCGCCGATTTACGGTCATCGGCCCAAATTAATCTCTTTTGCCCTCGCAATCACAAGACGCGTAAACTTTCCGTAGGGATCAACAAACAACCCCGACTGTGTCGTTCCACTTCTGTCGTCTTTCGACTTTCGATTCGAAGCCTTGCAAAGCCGTCGGCACGTCGCCTCTGTTTTCGTCCTGCTCTTCATGTGCACCGACATGCGCAATGGGGATTAGGCACAACATAAACCATCTGATAGAACAGTTTGTGAAATGCAATTTCAACTCTTTCGTTTTTGGATGGCCGTTCGAAGCGCCCTCAACGGCCGGCCGCTCGCTCTCTGCTTCGGAGATCGGCGAGTAGGCGGACAGCGGCAACCAAGAACAAAGGAAAAGGAGAGCAGGAAGGAAGTGGAGGACGAGTGGAGGGGCGGGCGGGAGTGTTAAGCTCGTCGTTCCGAAAATCGCCGTCTTATCCGCCGACTTCGAAGCGGCGAACAGCCGGCGGCGTGCGGGCGGCTCATCCGACCGCTCCGCGTTGCAAGCGGCCGAAAGATCCCCGCATTTCAATCCGCCCGCTCGAATCCCCCGGCCGCCGTTTGCAGGCGACCCGAATGTCAGACGAGTCGGCAGTTAAAAGGACAAAGAAGGCGAGACAATCGGCCGAATCAAGAGTGCACACCGAATGAAATAAGGGGGTCATTTGAACTATAAAAAAACAATCGACTGTTGACCGTAAGCACAAATACGGCGGAAGTTGAAGGTTTCTCCACAAGTGATGTTTCTGTTCACTTCCTCCCTTAACCAGTTTACCACGTGCATGTTTCTGTAATCCGTTTGTTTTGACTGCTCGCAAGGATTAAGTTCGACGGCGGGAGTCACGCGGCGGGAGGCCAAAACATTAGCGGGTACTCAACGAAACGGAAAGCAGAGCGTACTGTAACGAAGACACTTCTAACAAAACTAATCGACTAATTTATTCTCTTGTTCTTTCCAGGTGTGGTTCCAGAACCGCCGAGCGAAGTGGCGACGGCAGGAACGCCTCGAAACGGCATCGTTGGGCGAGTTGCCGTCGATGCGGTCGGCCGGCAGCAACGCGGGCGGGCTGATCAGCGCGTGGCCGTGGATGTCCTCCGCTTCCGAGGATCTCAGCGCGGCCACTGGTTTCGGGTGAGCGCTTCTGATCTTCCGTTCTGCTTGCCGTTAATCCCCCAAAACACTCGTTCCGCTCGGCCGGCGGTTACGGTCGTTCGAACGTCATAATCCGCCGGACAAACGGGATGCTTCCTGCTTTCTGCTGACGTCTTTCTTTTCGAAATGTTTCGTTCGAGGAAACGGGGATCGTGCAACAGCTTCCATTGTGTCTGCAGACATCCACGGATTGCTTTTGGCACAAAGAGCTCCGTACTCTCTTCGGCAAACCGTTGCAAACCGTTTTGATCGTCCACTCGTCGATGACGTCCGCATGTTTTCGATCAAACAACCAGCCGAAATTAGCGACCGGAAATTAAATCGACGAATTGGTGGCCGAAAGAAGCCGCGATTAATTGGGCAACTTTTCGATTAGGCGCCCGGCAGTCGGCCGGCGGGCGGGCGGGCGGATTTGGGAACGCGGAAGGAATGGCGAGTGGCGGGCGTGAATCCTTCTCGTGCGCGTAGTGCGGGGGAGAGGACCGAAAGTACGGTAGGGGGACATCATCGGGGGGATTCGATTATCCGCCGCTCTCGTCTCAGGTTGCCCGATTGGGACTCCTCGTGGGGCTTCTCCGCTAATGACATCAACTGTTGGCAAATTCGGGACTATGAAGGCTTTCAAATAGAAGGAGGAAGTGAATGAAAGGGTTGCTTGCAGCTACTCGAACGCCCTGAACGATCCCACGAAGTACGGGAGCCTTTCGGCGAGCTCCGATCCGGCGGCCAATCCGTTCGCCTCGTCGATGGCGCCGTTCACGACGACGGGCGGCAATTCGCAGGAGGCGCGAACGAACGCGACGAGCGCCGCCTCGACCTCCGCGCCGGTCAGCTTGGCGACGAGTTCGGTCGTCTCGATGGCGGCGGCGGCAGCGGCGGCCGGCTACCTGAACTCGTCGTACGGGACGGCGCCCGCCGGCACTCCGCACTTCGCGCCGTCCGTGGGCCTCGAGCTGCCGCCGGTCGCCCAGTACGCGCAGCAACACCCGCACTCGCCCCTACCGCCCGCCTACTACCCGCCGCCCGCCTTCCCGCCGTTCGCCGGTTATCCGACGATGCTCGGGCAACAGCCGGCCGCCCACCCGCATCCCCAACACCCGCCCCACACGCCGAATCAGACGAGCGATCTGTACGGGGCGGCCACTCACGACTTCGACGGCCACAAGCTCGCCACCCGCCAGTTGGAGGACCTCCTTTGCCGCGAGGTCGGCGACTACGCGCCCGTCCACTCGGTCGAGTCGTCCAGCGATCGCTGTTCCTATTGACTTCCCCACCCATTCCTTCTGCTAAGCCCTCGGAGTTCGGTCTCTCCCACTCGCCGTGCACGTGAATTCGGCGCCCACCCTCGAACGGCCTAGTTTATCCGCACTCTTCGTTTAATTTCCGCTCCGAAAATACGCTAATCGAATTCTCGATCCCTGAACTTTCCGAAAGCGGCCGCTCGATGGCCGGCGGAGTGTCTTAAAAGTTCACCCCACTCGCCCGTCGTCTAATTGCCCGCTTTCGTGCTGGATCGGGCGGACGGTAAGCCGAATAATCCGGCCGCTTCTCTCCTACACTTTCCTTTTTCGGCAGCAATCTTCTCCGCTAATCAATTCCATCATGTTTTCGGCCGACTAATCGCCGCGTTCCGTTCGCATGAGAAGCACGTAGTCTTCCCTCGATTGACCGATTGACCGTCGGCGTAATCTCGTTTGTATTTACCGTGTAAACTCTACCGCCGTCTTCTTCTTCATTTAGACGCTCATCTCTAATCCAATTTGCCCCGTCTTTACGCACGCGTTCTTGTGTTTTCCGATTGCATTGACGTTTGTTCCCTCCAATAATCCCCGCAATCGTCGCCGGTTTATCGAATAAACATCACAGAAAGAAGAGAGTACTGTACGCAACGAGAGCTCAAAGCGAGAGACGATCAGGCACTCGTCCTGTCCTGCAGCTCCAGCCAGCGGTCGTAGTGCTTGCGAGTGAACTCGCCCACCCGCAGGCTGCCCAACGCGTTCACGTGATTGAAGTCGAAGAAGAAGGAAACCTTGTGGTCCAAGTCGACCGAATCGCAGACCGCCGCCCGCCGGTCGCACCACAAGTCGGTCCAATCCAACAGAATGCAGTTGGGGCACTTGACGGCAACCAGTCGTCGCTTGAACTCGAGGTTCGTGCGGAGGACGTTCTGCAATCGACTGAACGATTGAATGAGGGGCTGCTCACCTCCAACGGCTGCCGGAAGGGACTCAAATCCTGCCTGTTGAGCACGCGTCTGATCAGGACGGGCATGTGCGGGATGACGCCCGTCAAGTGTTGCATTTGCGGAATGAAGACGACTTCCCGCGCGAACGTGGACAGTCGGGAGTAGAAGGCCTGCAGTTGGCGGAAGGGTTCGTCCCGGTCGGCGTCGATGAACGGTTGGTTAACGACCGTCGCGGACGGCAGGTAACTGCAAACGAAGAGGGTTGATCAACGAGAATGGAACGAACGCGTGAGCAACGACGATGATGTCGATCGGATGCTTCCATTCCGCCAGAGCGTCGAACAAAAAGCGGACGAACCGCCCGCAGGCCGCGAGAACTTTCTGCAGCGAGAAGAATGAGAACGAGTGGATCCAATCGAGAGCGTACAGCCGACGGCGTCGGGATCTCGCCCTTCCACTCGATCAGCATGCAGCTGCCCGCCGAAATCATCGTGAGGTGGCGGTAGACCCCGCGGAAGTTCCGTTCGATCCCGAAAAAGCCGGCGAGCGCTGAAGAAAAATCGATTGATTGCAGAAGATCGAAGACGAACCGTGGCTGTTTCCGAACATCACGACATTCTTCGTTCCATTGCCCTTAAACAAAAGAGATGAGTCCACCCTCTTCTCACTGCTTTCCACTCACCTCGACCACACAAGACGCGCTGATGCCCTCGATGTCGTCCATCGTGCTCAGGCCGATCTTCCGCAAGTCGAAGGTCGTCGGGATGGCCGTCTTGTTCGTGTTCGGGCAGGTGGTCGAGTCCCAATTCAAACGGTGGAACTGGCGGCTGTAGAGCGCGGAGTCCAGTGGCGTCAACGGCCGCTCGAACGTCCCCCGCCACATGGCGATCGCGTCCGCCTCCACTTGCGCGGGATCCTCCAGCACGAACTTCTCGTCGGAAAGAAGCTGAAGAAAAGTTCGTCCGGAGAGTTCTGCCGAACGCACCCGTTGATCGGGAGTGTGCAACCGGAGGAAAAGGAGGCTGTCAAGGATCAGGACGTAGAGGACGAACAGGGCGGAGAGCAGCGAGAACCACGAGGTGATGTGGACGGCCAGCCGATTGTACGACTTCTCCAGCAGGAATCCCAAAAGAACGCCGGCCACAAACATTCCAACGACGTCTAAACGAAGTGATCAATCAAAAGAACGGCATGCAACCAACCGATCACTCCAAACACCGGCCAAGTGTACGTGTACGCTTGGATCAATGGCCAGTGGACCATGTAGATCGAGTAAGAAACGTTGCCCAGCTCCGTCAGAGTTGGTTGACTCAAAAAGAAGTGGCTGCCCGACCGGCTCAAGATGATCGTCGTGGTCGCCATCAACAGAAGACGGTGGAGTTGGCGGTGCGGCGAGAGCGGAGAAGCGAGCAGCAGGACGAGGAAGAGCGGAAAGAAGAAGTCGAGGAATCGCTGCGCCCAGTGTTTCCATCTTTCTGCCTTCTCCTCTTTGTCCTCATCGACCCTCGCTTCTTGCACCTCAAAAGCGACGATCCCGAGAAGGAATTGCCACAGTCGATTGACGAGGGCCATGTGCTCGAAGTTGCCGCTCGAGTTCCATTGAACGGCGAACGAGAGGGCGGAGATCAACGAGAGAATGAGAAGGCGGGCAGAACGGGAGTACAATTCGAGAATCGAAAGGAAGAGCGGGGCGAGGATGTACCATTGGATCTCCACGCACAGCGACCAGCAGTGTTTGAAGAAGGGGTAGTGGTTGGTGTGCTGCAAGTCGGCTGTTCACGAATCCTCCGCTTGAACTCACTTCTGCGGAGTAGGCGGTGTCTTCAGGGGCGGGGATGTTCGCCACGTACAGCAGGGGTTTTGCCGCCTCGTGGAAGAGCGCGTGGAAGTCGGTGGGGTTCAGGAAGAAGCCGCCGGCCGTCCCCAACACGAGGAGGATCACGAACAAATAGACGGGGACGATTCGCTTTACGCGACGGAAATAAAACGAGCGGCATTTCGTCCAATCCAACGGTTTCTGTTTGCTCAAGATGGTGGCCATCAAGAAGCCAGAGATGCCGAAGAAGACTGCAGAAAAGAAAGAACTGTCTATTGTGTGAGTTCTCGCCACTCACCGTCCACTCCGAGAAAGCCCATCGGCAGCGTGGATGAGTGCAGATGGTAGACGAAGACGGCAACAATCGAAATCCCCCGCAGTCCCTGGATGTCCGCAATCCGACCGCCTCAACAAAAATGAGTGGGAGAAATGCACAAGAGAACTCACTGCTGGCCGATGGGTGCGCCCCATTTGCGGACTTCAGTAGCGGGATGTTGTGGAGCAGCTGCATTCTTTCGATTCCAGCCGAGGTCCAATTCGAACGCAACAGACAACCGCCGGCAACACGAGGAAAAGAAGCTCTCGATTGCCGCGCCCGACCTCAATTCGGAGGCCGTCCAGCGGGAGTGATTAGATCTCCGGCGTGTGGCCTTGAGCGGCTTGTCGGTCCTCTCCGCAACATCCCGCTTCTTGTCGTCGGTTGACCCCAGTCGTTAATTATTCCAGTTTTTCTTCATAACGAGAGGCGAACCAAGTTCACCGTTAGCAGCACGTCCATCCGCGCGACCTCAAGAATCACAGGTCGACGTTTTCTTAAAGAAAGTAAAGCCGGTTATGAGCTGTTCGAATAGAACGCTTGAAAGTGCATAAACCAGTCGTTGTTCTGTAAAGTTTTCGCTTTGATTGGAACACTGCCACATCGCAATCGCAGGATTACAAGCAACACCTTCCCAAGCTTACGGACGGACGAACGTTTCAATCGTTGAAGCGAACGATTCCCCTCGATTTGCTCGTTCGTTTGTCGCCTGTCAGGTCACGTTTGCTCTTCGTTTAGCGGAAGTTCACTCCGTTGTTGTTTGATTGGAATTTGTCGCCTACGCGTGTGTTCAACCGTCCGATCGCTAATTGGGTCCAAGAATCGGGCGGGAACAAGACGGCGGACACGCGCGCGTGTTCACGAAAAGCGGAGATCAAATCGAAACTACGCTTCCCGCCCGTTCACTGCCGCCTTCCCGGCGGGCGACGGGTTCGAAAGTACGGACTCGCGAACACGCCGCGTTTTGTGCGGGAAGACGCGGCGGAGTTCGATTTCTGCCGCCGATTGTTGCCTTTCGGGCACGAGGAGTTTCGATCGGAGTGATTTGCGACGAGGCGGAGGGTCGTTTTTATCTCCGATCGCTCCGATTGATCGGTTTATTTCGCTCGTCTTCTCTCGGAATAAAAGGCGGCTCGGGCGGTTGGATTCTGCTCTTGCACTGTTGACCCCTCCGTCCGTCTCCACCTTCTACTTAATCGTTAGATTGTGATCGAAGTCCTCATTCTTGCAGGCACGATGCTGTTCTACCTCGTTCTGTTCGCCGTGATCGGCTACTTCTACTACCACCTGCACCACAAACGACGAAACCTCCCGCCGGGGCCCATGCCGCTGCCCGTGCTGGGTTCGTTTTTTTGACTTCTTCAAGCCCACCATTTATTAGGGAATCTGCTGGACGTGATTCGAGAGCCGCCGGGCGAGGGGCCCTACCGACGATGGAAGGAGCAATACGGAGCCGTGAGGTGAGCGCGAGAGTTTTCAATTGATTGTCACATTCGTCTTTCAGCACCTACTGGATGGGTCGGCAGAAGCATTCGAGAAGAAGGATGTAAAAACCTTGTTCAGGCGCCACTCCGATCGTTTCGATCGGCGACTACCAGACGATCATGGACACTTTCCAGAAGGACGGCGAGACGTACGCCGGTCGCTATGCCTTCAAAGAGTTCGATGTCCTCGTTCGCGGTGTGTTCGGACAAAAGGAAGTGATTGAGGAGAGCGGATTGCAGGCGGCGACTACGGCGTCATCTTCACGGAGGGCGACATGTGGAGGGAGCAGCGACGATTCGCTCTTCAAGGTGATCAGCCTTCTTTTACGTTCTCACCTTTCGTCTGCTTGCAGTTCTCCGCGACTTTGGATTGGGCAAGAATCTCATGCAAGAGCGGGTGAGTGGATTCTTGCGTTCTCTCCACACACTCTCGTCTTTCAGGTCCTCGACGAGGTCTCCGCGTTCCTCCAACAAATCGACGAAGACGCGGCCGCCGGCGTCAAGGAGCACCCGTTGCCCGTACGCACAAGAAAGGAGGAAGCATGCGAGTGTGGTTGGTTGTAGGAACACGTCGACTTGGCCATCGGCAGCATCATCAACGCTCTACTGGTGTGTTTCTTTACGGAAACTTATGCAGCGTTCGTTTTCAGTTCGGCTACGGCTTCCGAGGCGAGAAGCGAGCGGAGTTCTTCGACCTGAAGCAGCGAGTCGCCCTGCACGTGAAGATGCTCGGCCATCCGCTAACCATGGTCGCGATGCCCAATCCCCGCCTTTTCCTGAAGCTCCCGTTCATCGGGCGCTACGTGCAGTCGGCCGTCGACACGGGCAACTACCTCCTGAAGTTCTATCGCGATCGGATCCACGACCACGAGCAGACGCTGGACGAGAACGAACCGCCCAGCGATTTCGTCCACGCCTTCCTGCAGGAGTGGCGGAAGCGCGACCGGGCAGGTGAAGTCCACTTCTTCTCGTGAGTGCCTACTCGTTCATTTTCATTCTCTCCTTTCGTTTTAGCCATGACCAGCTCGTCTCCATGCTCTACGACATGTGGCTGGCTGGACAGGTAGGTTCATTTCAAACTATTCGTTGATCACTTCTTCCATTTGTAGGAGACGACGAGCAACACTCTGGGTACTCCCGTTCCTCTTTTATTCTTACTGTCCGGTTGTAGCGTGGGGCTTCGCTTACCTCATTCACTGTCCGGAGATCCAAAAGAAGTGCCACGAGGAGCTGGACGCGGTGGTCGGCAGCGATCGGCTCGTGACGATGAGCGACAAGCCGAACCTTCCGTATTGCAATGCTGTAATCAATGTGAGCCTTTTGCTATCCGGTTGTTGATCGAGTGGAGTGTTCAGGAAGTCCAACGGATCGCCAATTTGGTTCCGCAGAACGGTTCGCTTCCGTCGATCCCCTTCTACTGATTTCATTTCGTTTGCAGTTTGGCACAAGACGACGAAGGACACGACGATCAACGGCCACTTCATTCGGAAGGGAACGGCCATCTTGCCGCAAATTTCGATCATCCTAAGCGACCCCAAGGTGAGCACTCGGACAAGACGAGAGACTATCAACATTCCTTCTTGAGGTCTACGAAGGACCCCTTCGCTTCGACCCGAACCGCTTCCTGGACGCGAACGGTAAACTAAAGAAGGCCGACGAATTGATTCCGTTTTCGGTACGCTTTTTTTCAAGTGATTGTGAGCTCACGCGTTGATTGCAGGTCGGCAAGCGGGCGTGTCTGGGCGAGGGCCTTGCGAGAATGGAGTGAGTAGCCGGATGTTCAGGACGCCAATTGATGCGTGCGCCTTGCAGATTGTTTCTGTTCACGGTGAACACGCTCAATCGATACACGGTTCGTTCCTTCCCACATTTCCGTTCATCAACCGCCTGCTTTCAGCTCTCGGCGGGCAAGAAACTCCCGAATCTGCAGCGGAAGTTCGGCGGCACGGTCAACATCGACCCCTTCCACTGCCGAATGGAGCGCCGCGTTCACTCTTGAACTCCTTTAGTCTGTCACAATTGATAATCATTTCCAGCCTTGTCCTTTATTACTTGCATTTAAACAAAGCAGAACGGTCGGATTTGTTAAAGCGGGAAGGGCAAGAGAAGATCGTGGAAGGAGAGATGCGCGGCGGAGAGTTCTTTAAAGCGAGGAGGGCAAGGTTCTTTAACGAACGTCTTTAGTTTCCGAGCAAGGGCGGGGAAGCGAGGGTGGCGTCGTTCTTCTCGATGTTCGCGCCGATCAGACTCAACGCGTAGCGACGGAACGGTTTTATCACCCAGAGGACGATGAGGGCGTTCGCGGGCGACGTCCAGGGCCAGCTGCTCATCATTCCGGTCCCGAAGATTTCGGCGTCGAAGCGGAAGACCACGCAGATGGCGGCCAGCGTCACGGGGCCCACGCCGAAAAGCAGAGTGGTCAGCGTCTAAAAGAACGAGAGGTATCAGTGGAAGGAGGGCAAGAACGAACGCGGAAGACGAGTCCTTGGGTCATTTGAGCCTGCAGCACGCGGGTCTTCGCGTCCTCGTCCTTCGGCTGCCGGAACGTCTGTCGGCCGTAGAGAATGACGATCACGAACGATATCACGCTCAGCAGAAGGCCGCCAAAGAAGTAGCCGATCGTCCCCGCATCACGCTGCAATTCCTCCGATGAAAGGAGCCAGCCGGCGGCCACTCACGATGTCCAGCGCGTAAAGGAAGAATTTAGAGGCAAAGTCGCGTTGGATCATCGTTTGGTAGTAATTCCAGCTCCGCTTGCTCGCCTGGTACATGCCGACGGTCGCCGAGATCGCGCAGATCAACGCGCCCACCTGCAACGAGCAAATGAACCTTTGTTTAACGCCTCTTCTGCCCGTCTTCCCCTCACGACCAACGTAGTTTTGTGGACTCACCGATGCCGCAATCAGTCCGTCGTAGATCTTGACGGGCGACGCGTGACTCCTGCAATCAACCCGTCAATCACCCCTTCAGTCTCCCCTTTGCCTACTCCTTGGCCAGAACGAAGCGATAGCGGAAGAGGGCGGGCAGCACGAAGATGCCCTGCATGTACGCGAAGCAGTGGACGGCGAAGATTACGTAGTTGAGGCCGAAAGCGTAGTCCTTGAAGATCCACTCGACGCCGCGCGGCAGCAGGAACATCACGCCGTTCTTCACGGCGATTTGCTGCAATCCCCTCTGCTCACCGACTGCAGGCCGGCCGAACTCACGTGTTGGGTGAGGATCTCGACGATGCTGAAGAAAAGATCGAAGACGGCGGCCACGAGGAAGAGCCGCGAGTAGATCAGCCGGCGGCCGGTTTTTTGGATCGCCGCAATCAGCAGGGCATTCAGCCCGATTCCGAAGGCCGAGCCGCACAAACTGGTGAACCAGAGGACGTCGCCGTAGGTCAGCTTGTGATACATCAGGTCTTGAGGGTCCATCTTGCTGCAAAGAAGAAGGGTTAGAGCTCGTTGGATCTCCTTCTTCTCGCCTAACAATCCACAACAACACTGCGGAGGTCAAAAGTCACTTCGATTCGAACTCAACCGAAAACAACCGCCAGAGCCGCCACTTTCCGGTGGATCGACCCGCCGGAAGTCGGAAAGGCGTGAAGTTCGGGCGGCGAGAGCGGAGATCCGCCCCGCCCGATCGGTCGGCCGCCGTAATTGGCGGCTGGATTCTTTTGTGTTTGCGCCTGAATGGGCGGGAGTTTTCGAATGTTGCGCTCTTCGACTGCCGCCGATTGTTTGCGGTCGGAGGGGCGGCGAATTCGAAGGTCGAAAACACAAGCGCAAAGTCCCCAAAAAATCCCGTCGATTCTTCGCTCCATTTCGAGTGTTTCGCCCTTCGGACTGCTCGCTTTCGCGCAGCAATCGGGCGCCGCCATTCAACTCCGTTTCGAATCAAACAGGCGGCGAGGCGGCAGAAAAACACCCAATTTTCTTCTTTAAAGACCCCCCGACCACAAGTGGCTGTTCACCGCGGCCGAAAGTCCAGACTACAGCCCACAGAAGGAAGAGTTGAGTGTTTATTCGTCTTCACATTCGTCCCCCGATCACAGTTGAGCAGAAGGGAGTACAAGTGGGAAGGATCAACAAAAAAGAAAGAAAGAGGGGATAGTCGGTGGATGTGTGCACGTTACTCGACGGGTAGAAAGAGGTTCACCACTCGTAGAAATTCCGGTCGTTCGCTCCTCCGACCCTGCAATCCAGCGATCAGTGAAGGAGGAGCAAAAGAAGGACGTACCCGGTTCGGAACGAATCGAAAGCGCTCATCTTTTTTCCGCCGCGGCCGCGCGTGTTCTTCGCGTAGCTGCTGGAGCGCGCGGCCCGAGGCGGCGGCAGCGACGGCTGGGGCTCCTGCGGGGCGAAGTGGACGGAACGGGGCACGAACTCCGGGACGGTCGCCGGATCCCTCTGCCGGAAGAACTCCGCGGCGGAGGTGGGCGAGCGGATCGCCGGCTTGGGGCGCGGCGAGGCGGCGGGCGCACGCGGAACGGGCGGCTGGCCGCGCGCCCACGGGCCCCCGGGGGCGATCAGCGGGCGCGGCTCCTGGCCGAAGCTCCGCATCGGCTGCTCGGAGGTCGCCTCGTTGCAGGCGAGGGCGCGCGCTCATCGACGGCCGCTTCTCCGCCGGCTTGCCCGACGGCTCGCCGGCCGGCTTCTTGCGCGCGGGGCGCGGCGGCGGCGCCTCCAGTTCCTTCAGCAGTTTGGCGAGGACCTCGGGACCGTTGTCTGAACAGAAGGATGGAGTAGAACGATGGACCAATAGAGGAAGAGACTCACATTTGATTCGGCCGTACAGTAGCTGGACGAAATCCGGCAGATCGACGGCAGTCGGCGGATTCGCGTCGATGAACGCGCGGAGGGGGCGGATGGTGAGCTCGTGGTACACGAGAAAGTAGCGGACGGGCGCCTTCTTGTCTTGGAACACGAGGTAGCGGTCGAAGAGCGGCGAGAGACGACCGAAGGCCTCGCGGAACTCCGGCTTCTGCTCGTAGAAGTAGAAGATGCAGTCCATCACCCTGATGGCCTTGATCAGAGACTTCTGCTGGTGCTCGCCTTCGACTGCAAGCCGCCAATCATTCTCGTTCTCTCGCTCCAACACTCACCTTTCTCGGCCGTCAGGTCCAGCGTGATGTCGAGCAGAGTGGGCAGACGGCGGTCGTTGGACGTGGCGAACTCGACGAGGAGTTCGGTGAGCACGCGGGCGGCGCACAAGTGGCGGACGATCCCCTTGCGCGGGTCCCCGTCCACCACGCGAATGCGGCGGAGGAGCGGGGCGCAGCTGTCGATCATCGCGCGGAAGATGGCCGGCGGACGGCTCTTCTTGTCCACGAGCACGGAGAAGATCGTGCGGCACGTGTGGACGGGGTCCAGCGCGCACAGGAGGCGGAAATCGAAGTCGAACTCCGCCGTCGACTCGGGATGCTCGGCGAACCACTCCATCTCGCGCAGCACCTTCGCGAAGTAGTCGTTGTAGGCCTGCAAGCGGAGAGGAAGCAGTGGAAGGAAATTCTCGAGAACTAACCGTCTTGACCATCATCTCGCGTTCGGGCCGTCCGTACTGTCCGATGAGAAACTTGCGGCTCACGTACTGCTCGAGGAACTGGTCGGGGTCCTCCGCGTGGCAGAAGACGAAGACGAGCGTGCGGTAGAAGAGGCACACGCACTTGTTCTCGTTCTTGTCCCACTTGGAGACGCTCTGGACCACGTGCTCCTCCACGTCCAAGAAGCTGGAAGGGCGGGTGGATCGAATGGTTGCTGGAAGAAGACTCACTCCATCCACAGGCTCAGATCGAAGATCAGATCGTCGGGCGTGTTCTCGCAGAGGGCGCGGAAGGCGGCGTCCAGCAGGCGGAGGTCCATCGAGTGGAAGTCGTCGGCCAGTCCGCGCACGAATTCCACCAGCTGGACGGCCGGCGGAGTGGGCGGAAAGACGTCGCCGAACTCCGCTTCGATCACGTTCTTCAGGTCTAAACAGGAGAGAGTAAGCATTCGAAGAACGGAAGAGAACAAACCTTCGGGCATCGCGGCGAAGCGCTCCCGCTCGAGCAGCCGCTTCACGTTCTGCGGATTGCCCGCCCTGCGCCACACGCGCGGCAGGGCGACGGCCGAGTGGCACAGCGGGCGGAAGAGCTGCAGCCACGCGCGGAGGTCGGCGGCCTCCCTCTCGGCGATCGCGCGATTCAGACCGCGATCGCACGCGAAGACCAGGTCGCTCAGGACGTCGGTCCACTCGGCCTCCGCGTCGTCCTCGTCCGGACCGCCGTTCTTCTCGAGCTGCTCCTTCGCGAACTCCTCCGCCTTCTCCAACGGCGCCCACGTGGCCGTCGGGTCGGTGGGCACGCTGAAAAGGACGGAGATCTCGTGGACGCTCGCGCGCTCCTTCGCTCCGGGCTCGTCGATCGAACGGAAGGCGGCGGCCGCCGCGGCCAAATCGTCCAGCGGCGACGTCATTCGGCTTCTGAAAGCAATCGATTGCGGGATACGAAGGGATTTCGTTCGAAAGACCGAAACAAGAGCGAAAACGCGAGGAAAGCGGACGAAGTGGTTATTCGGAGCGCCGTTTCGTAGAGGCCAGCCGAATGGCTCCCGCCTGAACGACGCGCACTCGCCGCCGATGGGAAAGCGGAGCGAAAAGCGGCAGGCAGCAAGACGCCCGGCCGGCCGCTTGCTTTCGATCGAACGGCGGCGGGCAGCGGGGATGGACGGGCCGGCGAAAGGAGAAAAGCGCGGGAAAGCGGGGCGCCGCCGAACGTAAACAAGCGGCAGGAACGAGCGCGGGAAATCAGCGGCAATCGCATTTGAACACCGTTCGCGCATCTGCTTTCTGCCGATGGAGGAAACAGACGGACGGCGAAGTTGGTAAATTATCGTCAAGTGGTCAGTTGGTGTTTCTCATAAAGTCAACAAAAACGAAAGATGCAACGAAGGTAAAAGTGGGCGAGTTTGCGCCCGACATGAACAGATGCCTGCCGTTCCCTCCGCAACGCCCTGCGGCATGCCCGTCCTCCGAATGCATTCAACGCAATCGATCGTGCGGGCGGTCGGAATAACCGGCCGGCCGCTCCCGATGCAAATTGGGGGGCCGGCCGGCGGGTATAAAAGCGGGCCGGGCGAGCAGGTGGGCGTCTGTTCGCTCCCGTTCGACACCCGCTCTCTCCTCCCGCCCGCCCTCCGTGATGAGTTCGGCTTTCGCTGGTCAAGGTGGGTGCCGCCCGTCCCCCCGCTCCGTCCGCCCACTCACTCCCGCTCGTTGCAGGCATCGTCCCCGGCTCGGGCGCACAGCTGGTGGGCAGCGGCTACGGCACGGCGCAGCTCGCCCCGCCCGAGGTGCAGCAGCGCTTCCAGGGCAAGCCGGCGTTCTTCGACACGAACAGCGGCATCTTCTTCGACGGCCAGCAGGCGTTCGTGTACGTGGCGCCGCCGCCGCAGGCCGCCGAGCCCGCCGCCCCGCAGGCCAACGACTCGACCGCCACCGCCTTCGAGACCCAAGAGCTCGTGCTGGGCAACGGGACCGCCGGCGACCTCGAGGAGCACCGCAACGCCGTCGCCTCCGCCTACCTCATGAACGAGCCCGCCGCCGTCGCCACCCTCCAGTAGCCCCCTCCGCTGTGTTCCCTCCCTCCCTTTCGTGCGTTCTGTCAATAAAATCCGTCTTGGTTTGCACTCGGATCGTTTGGGGTGGAGGAAGTGAGCGGGCGAGTGAAGGAATTCGTGGGGTAACCGCTCTGAAAAAGTGCGGGAAGGAGTGATTGCTCGAACAACCGCCCTCTGTAGGTGTGTGGAGACGAGGAAGCGCGTCCACAAAAGAGCTTCGCCACATTCCGCTAAAATTCTGCTTTTCGCCTTCGAACAAAGGAAAGAAACAACTAAAAGCGAACGGATCAACCGCCCCATTCGTCGCGCTCTGGACAACAGGAGCAAGAAGCTAGTCCGAACCCGGAAGTACGGCCGAGAAAGACGGGCAGAAACGGGAGAATCTCCGCCCGAAAGACGACCGCCCGCCTCGAGCGGCGAAGAGCCCGCGGAACACCCGACCGCCGCCCGCCCGCCGCCGCTCGCTGCCGGCCGGGCGGGCGGGAGCACAGGCGGCCCGCCGCTCTCCCCTGCACCGCCAACTTAGCTCAGCGGTAGAGCGTTGGACTTTTAATCCATTGGTCGCGGGTTCGATCCCCGTAGTTGGCTCCCAATTCTTTTGCTTTGGGAGACCGCTTTGGACGACAGAGCGGTGTCTGGTGTCGTGTCGTTGCCTTTTTGGCGCGATCAGTCCGCAGTAGTCCGTTTTATTCGACCTCTCCCGATCTTGGGGGTTGTTCGGAGCGAGGGGGTGGAAGCCGCACGGTCCTCTTCGATTGGAGCAGAGCTAAACGGAGAAGCGGGATCGGGTGGAAAAAGCGATCGAACTCCTCGACCGCCGAGGAGCACCGATAGCCGTCTGCTTCACGCCGCGATAGACAAAACCGATCAATCTTTCGTTCCGCTCGCTAAAAAGAAGCGCTAACTCCATCCACCTGCAATCCGTGGGAGCAAAGAACCCATTACAGAAAACACACTACCAGCCGGCGCCAAAAGGTTTGACCCCAGAGTGATTCGAACACCCAACCTTCCGATCTGGAGTCGGACGCGCTACCGTTGCGCCATGGAGTCCACGAGGGGGGGCGGGTGGAGGGCCGCCTGCTTCCGCCGCTCGCCGCTCTCCGGTCGGGCGCCTTTTTGCGGCGGCGAGTGGGGGCCGGTTGCTTCGGTCGGGCGGGCGGCTTGTAGCGAGCGGGGGGAGTTCGTTGCTTTCCTTTGCTCATTCAATTAGCGGTTCCTGATGGGCGCCGTTCGTTTGTGGTCGACAACAAGCTTCGCTCGTATGGAAGAGGTGCAGTTAGTTCCTGTTCGATCTTCTCTTGTGCACGCCATAGCTTAAAAATGTTCCAACAGCTTTGACACGAACTTCACCAAACTAAACGCTTGAGCGCTTTCAGAGGAGGTGAATTCGAGTGGAACCTCGTCTACTGCATTGACGAAACGACGAAACTTACTGCTATTTTGATTTAACTGATGCCTCCAAAGCGGGATCACACTCGTTGGACACAAATTGGACGACCGGCAAGCAGACGGAAACCGAAAGTCATGAGTTTCAACGGTGCATGCTCCCTGTCTGTTTCAAGAACTGTGAGAAAGAAGGAAAGGGCTACAGCTTCCCGCGAGTTGAACACGAGAGGTCTCTTATTTCAGTCCACAAATGTCAGTCTCAATCACTTCGGGCGGTCTAAATGAATGCCTGAAGGGAGCAAATCACTCGAACGATTGTTCTCCGAGCGACCTCCAATTTTCGTTCATTCTTCCCAACATCCTGCCCCTCCATAGACAAGCGAACACCCGCAACGATCATTCGAAACTAGCAGACTGATCAGCCGCCCCGCAAAAAGACCGCCCGATTCCGAGCGCCCGAGCGGCGGCGACCAAACACCAGCCCGCTCGCCCGCTCGCCTCTCGCTGGGCGGCGAGCACATGGGCGGCTGCTCGCGTCTGCTTCTCGCCCCGCCAATAGCTCAGTTGGTAGAGCGGTGGACTGTAAAGCGAGGAGTTGTCATCCATAGGCCGCTGGTTCGACTCCAGCTTGGCGGATCGGGCTTTTTTGCCCTGTAGGGGGTTCCTTTTGCTGCAGTTCTCGACGGGAGGGTTCACAGTTTGTTGCCGCTACCTCTTCTTTTTTGCGGCGAGTCTACGCACTTGTTGGAAGGTGTAGAGAAAGAAGAGTACAGCGATTCCTTTCAATCCACTCCCACAACGAGAAGTTAAGACCCCGAGCAGGGTTCGCGTAGTGCTCGGCGTCCTGGTCGCAACCAGCCGAGACGATCAGACAGAAATCAGTCGGCCTTTCCAGAGCACTCCGTTCTGCCGCCTTCCGCACGCGTTCCACCCCTTCCCCCACCGCCACCCTTTGGAAAGCGACCGCTCGGCGCGCCGAACGGACGAAAAAGAATGACAAAAGCAAAAGGAGTGGTGAGCGTGACAGGGATCGAACCTGCAATCTTCGGATCCGAAGTCCGACGCCTTTCCATTAGGCCACACGCCCTTGCGGTAGAGGGCGGCGGCGAGTGTCTTGAATGCGCGCGACCGGCGCCTGTGTCGTGGCGGCGAGCGGGCGGCGGAAAGGGGGAAGCGGGTGTGTGTGCTCCCTGCTGGCGGCGACCCGCTTTGAGCACCCACCAGCCGCCGCCGCCCGTCGCTCGCCGCTCGCTGCCGCCCGTCGCTCACCGCCTGCCGCTCGCCCTTGACGCGCCTGCCGCCGCTCCCCAGTGTTCCGATGTGGTCTAGTGGTTAGGATTTTCGGCTTTCACCCGGAAGGCCCGGGTTCGATTCCCGGCATCGGAAGTGACTTTTTGCCGTCGGCAGGGGCGAGCGTTCTCTGTTGAATGTGCGGAGGCTAACCTTTCATTTTGCCCTTCAATCTCGAGCGGTCGCTCCTTCCTTCGCTGAAAGAAGCGGTTGCTGCTATTATTTTCTGACGAGCTATGCTTCATTTCATCGTGTTTGTTCGTTTTGAACGGCGAGTACTCGATCGATTACGACCGGTAAGTTTGAGGCTACGCGTGAAACAAACAAGCCGTCAGGCACTCGTTGCTTCTTTCCCACCGCTCGGTGTTCAACCGATCAGTCGGCGCAGCCCGATATCGTTTGCGGCGAGTGCTAGCTGTTGAGCAAGTACGCCTGCACTTGCTTGTTTAGGACAACAAAACAAGTAGTGAAACCGATTAACAAATCGCCCGTTTATCGCTGCAACAACGAATTGGATGAGAAGGTTGGAAGCAGCGCCGGCCAGCGATTCCACCGCTCGAACGGCTCAGCGGGTCGCCGCCAGAATGGAAAGAAGTCAGGCGATGCTTCTCTTCAACGCGCCTCTAATGCGGGCATCTCGAGCCGCTCGACCGCGAGGTAGAGCGCTCGGACATCCCGATGCGGAACGCTCACTTCTTGATGGGCGGCGAACAAAAGAACGACGTGCGAACGCGCCCGGCTGCCCACCAGTGGATCACGGCGGGCTGAAAACCGAAGCGGAAAACCCGTCTCCGAAACAACGCGGACTTATCTCCACTTCCGGGTTGACAGAACGCCCTTCGGCCCACCCACAAGCAAAGGTGTTCGTTGGAGACATTACTGCAACTGCTCCCTATTGCCCTTCAAACTGTTCGCTGCTCGCCGGCCGTCGCACTCGCCATCTGCCCACTCTGCCCGCTCCAACTCGAAAAATTTGCATAAACCATCCCGCCCGAACTCGCCTGCCGAACAGCCGCCATTCGTTCGAGCGATGGCGGCCCGGCTGGACGTGGACGAGCTGATCTGCCGGCTGCTGAACGTGGGCGCGCCCGGCTGCTCGCTGACCAAGAGCGTCAAGGAGGCCGAGCTGCTGCTGCTGTGCCAGGCGGCGCGCGAGGCCTTCCTGGCGCAGGGCTCGCTGCTGGAGCTGGAGGCGCCGGTGCGCGTGTGCGGCGACACGCACGGCCAGTACGCGGACCTGCTGCGGCTGTTCGACCGGGGCGGCTTCCCGCCGGCCGTCAACTTCCTCTTCCTCGGCGACTACGTGGACCGCGGCCGCCAGAACCTCGAGACCATCGGCCTGCTCTTCTGCTACAAGGCGCGCGAAACTTCCAGCAGTGTTCCTCTCTGCTCATCTGCCCTCTGTTGCAGGTGAAGTACCCGGAGAACTTCTTCCTGCTGCGCGGCAACCACGAGTGTGCGGCCATCAACCGCGTGTACGGCTTCTTCGAGGAGTGCCAGCGACGCTACCAGTCGACGCGGCTGTGGCAGGCCTTCCAGGACGCCTTCAACTGCATGCCCTTCTGCGGCCTCGTGGGCGGCAAGATCCTCTGCATGGTGCGCTCAACGAGTGCTTGCTGACTGCTCTCTAATGCCCCCGTTGCAGCACGGAGGACTGTCGCCCCAACTGCACTCGCTGGACCAGCTGCGCGCCATCAGCCGGCCCGTGGACCCGCCCAACCCCTCGCTGCACATGGACCTGCTCTGGGCCGACCCCGACGCCTTCACGGCCGGCTGGCAGTCGAACACGCGCGGCGTCTCGTACGTGTTCGGCGCGGACGTGGTCGCCCAGCTCTGCCAGAAGCTCGACCTCGACCTCATCGCGCGCGCCCACCAGGTGGTGCAGGACGGGTGCGTTCGGTGGACACAGTGCCCACTAATCCCTGCTGCAGGTACGAGTTCTTCGCGAACCGCAAGCTGGTGACCATCTTCTCGGCGCCCCACTACTGCGGCCAGTTCGACAACGCGGCCGCCATGATGGCCGTGGACGAGACGCTCACGTGCTCCTTCTGCGTCTTCCGCCCCACCGTCAAGCCCATCCGCCTCTCCTCCGTCCCGCCCGCCTGCCAGCCCAAGCCCGCCTAGGGGAATAAACGAGCCGTTCGCTGCTGTCTTGCTGTCTGGTGGTTGGAGCGGTGGGCGTTCGACGTGCGCGATGAGGTGGTTATTCGAACCGTCGTTGGGGACCACGTGTAAACGAGCGGGCAACAGCAATTGCAGAAGACGGAGGCGCCGGTGAAAGCGACGAGCGAGCGGCACTCGACGAGTGGATGGTGTAGATCGGGTAATCCGGCCGCCAGTGGTTTCGAGTGGATGACCCGCGGGAGAGCCGGGTTGGACGTCGAGTTATCGGTAGATGGCGGGGCACGAAAAAGACTTTTGCGCTCGCCGAAGATCCCTTCCTTTCGCTCGACTAGCAGTTGACCGGTATCCTCCACACACGACTAACAGTGGCTGCCGTTGCCGCCCGCAGTGTCGAGGACTTGGTGGCTCCTGGTTTGCCATTGCATGCCTGTTTTCGATGCAAACTCGAGGTTCTCCTCCCCTTCGATGTTAGGAAGCGGCTGGAACACCTTGTCGCAATGAAATCATAACGGAACACATCTTTTTTTCAGCCGGCAAGATGGCAGACAGTTTCACGGCAAACCACTAGCCGCTCGCTTACTGCATCGACTTCTGCCGCTCTTTACCGACGCCACTCGCGGATTTGCATCCCCAATTCATTTCGCGGGCTCACGCAAATGCGCGCGTACAAAAGACGGTCTGAGCGGGCAGTCGGGCGGCTCGGCTCTCCGCCTTCTCCACCTCCCTCCGCTCTCCGCCCACCGCTCGTCCGTCTGTTCGCCATGGGTGGAATGGTTATTGGGCCGCGTGCGAACAAGGAGCACAAGGATCCCCAGAAGCTCGAGCGCCAGGCGTGGGGCGTGCTGCCGACCGCCCACGCGACCGCCGGCGACCTCTCGGCGGCCCACCAGCAGGCGAGTCGCCCCTCCCGCTCCCCTCACCGCCCGCTTGCAGGCCGTCTCGCTCCTGAGCGCCCAGTGGACGGCCGTGGACGCGCCCGTGCCCGGCCAGTCGAATCGCTGAGGACTCCTCTTCACTTTCCCTCTTCTGTCCTCTCCTGTACGCGAATAAACAGGCAAAGCTTCGTTGACTGTCGACTTCCGTATTGCAGTGACGACCGGGCAGGGGCGGTCAGCGGTAGAGTTCTTTACATAACCCACCTTCTTGACTGTCGCCCAGCAAACGCCGAAAGGGAAGCACGTCGGCAGATGGGACGAGCCGCTAGTCCCCTTCCACAAATGAGAGGAGGCGAACTCCGAACGATCATCAGCAGATTTCCTGCTCCTACTCGCCAACACCCACAGCCGATGGAACCAGGCGGTCAGTGTTTATTCCCGACGATCAGTGCAGAGAGGACGACGAGGGGCGTTTGTCCACGACGCGCTCGGACTTGCGGCTCGACGGCTTCGTGTTTTTGGAGGTGCCAAAGGCCTGCAAGAGGGCGGGGGTTAGTGGGCGGCCCGCAGACAACTCGCCTCGCCGTCCGTCCGCTTGGCGACGAGGAGCGGCACGAGGAAGAGGGCGACGAGGAGGAGGGCGAGCAGGAGCGAGAGCAGCGCGTAGACGAGGCCGGCCAGCATGAGGTCGCTCCAGCGCCGGGCGTCGTCGAAGTGGGCGGCGAGGCCGAAGAGGACGGCCTGCGCGAGTCCGACGGCCGCCGCCGCGCCCGCGAGGCCCGCGTGCTGAAAGCGGGGCGGAGCGGAGGGGGCGGCCGGGCGGGAACTCACGACGGCCGCCGGGACGCGCTCCCGAGTGCGGCGGACGGCGAGCAGCCCGCAGCCCACGAGCAGCAGGAGCGCCCCCACGCCGCCCAGCGCGAGCGTCGCCACCCACTGGAAAGAAGTGAGCAGCGCGCCCGTCGACCCACCTGCCCGAACTCGTCGCCCGACCGCCGGCTGTGCAGCGCGCCCAGCGAGAGGGCCACCAGTTGGGCGATCTGAACGGCGGGCGGAGTGGCGGGCGGCCGGCCGGCGGACTCACGAGTGCCGCCTCGTAGACGACCGTCTGGACGCGCAGTTGGGTGACGCCCATCGCGGAGAGCGGCCGGTGGACGAGAAGTCGGAGGAGTCAAGTGAGCCAACTCGATTATTTTCGTTGTTCGTTGGAATTTGCATTGAACGATGTCGCCGCGGTTCTGCCGGAGCACGTAAACGAGACGAAGGCGGCGGACATCCGGCGGAAGTCAAATCGGCGCGAGGGCGAGAACCACCTGTGCAACATCCGATTGCCAACACCGTTTTTACTCACTCCTGTTTTACTGTTCATGAACACAATTTCTGCTGTTAAAGACGAGCATACCGAGTCGTTTGGCAAAAAGGCATAATCTCAAGGAAGTGAGTCGTTTATTGTCTTCACTCGACCAAACCAAACTGATCTTTTAGTACTTGGCCTCCGCTGTCCATTGCCCGCTCACAGCCAAGGTCTCGGTGCTCGCCCGCGTGGTCATCGTGCCGCTTCCGATGCTCAGCGAATCGCTCTCGACAGCGAACGGACGGGGCAACACGAAGAGCGTCTTGTCGAAGGGCGTCCGCAGGGCGTTTCGCCCACGAGCGGCGAGCAGGGCGGCCGTCGCGTAGCCGACGGCGAAGAGGAGGAGGCAGCCGCTCGTCCGCAAGTGGGCGGCGGGGTCCTCGAGGTGGCCGTGGCTGAACGTCCACTCCGCTTGGCAGGCCGCGACGAACAGCAACAGCACCGCGTAAGTTCCCTGCAAGGAGGTTAGAAACAAGCGTGATGTGAGTGAGTCGACGAACGTGGACGAAAAGGAAGGGCCAAAAAGCGGCGGGACGTCGCCAACGAACGCCGGCGGCCATTGCGACGGCCGAAAGGAGAGAGACGCCGAGCAGCCCGCCGGCCACCCCGCGGCCCCGTACGCCCGCTTGTTGGACGGCGAGCAGCACGAGCAGCGAGCCCTCGACGATCGTCAACAGGCCGCTCGAAATGACGGACAGGTGCTTGAGGACGGAGTGATCGGCAGTAGAAAGACGGGAACTCACGACTGTCTTTGAGAGCTCTGTCTTTGGAAAAGTCTTCTTGTTCCAGTTCGGCGCGTACATTTCGTAGGAAAAGTGAGGATTTGACTCAAAAGCAGAAATCGGCCGGCCGACGAGCACCCGTGATCGACTGCGATCGCGGTCGTAAACAAACGGCGATTCTCTCCTCTCGTTTTGACGGACGCTCGAGACGAGCGGAGTGAAGTGTTTAATCCCAGCCCACTCTCAGCTGATAAGCCAGTGAAAAAATAAAGGTCCGTAAAAATCGTTGACGACCCCAAGTTAAAGTGCTCATGACAAAATTTGTGACAAAATATGACGCAAAGTGAAAAATCTTGACGATTTTTGACATTTTGTGCAAAACCGTGACGATTTTTCACTTTGCGTCAAAAATCGTCACGAATTTTTACATTTTGTCAAAAATCGTCACGATTTTTCACTTTGCGTCATATTTTGTCACAAATTTTGTCGCTCAGTGGAAAAATTTTTAATTTCTCCAGAAATTTCCCACGGGGAAAGAGTCCGAAAATGTAAAAATATGACGCAAAGTAAAAAATCGTGACGATTTTTGACAAAATGTAAGAAATCGTCACAATTTTGCACAAAATGTGAAAAATCGTGACGACTTTTGACGCAGAGTGAAAAATCGTCACGATTTTGCACAAAATGTCATTCTTCTGTTTTGCTCCTAAAAAAATTTTGGAACTCGGGGTTGTCAACGATTCTTACGGACCTTTATTATTTCACTGGCTTTGATGAAAGTGGGAACGAGAGGTTGAAGTGGACGGCCGACCGCACGGGACTACTGGTACGAATTTATTTCCACAACAAAATTCACAGCGGGATCACTTGCTCCACGCCTGTCTGCACTGCCATAGGCACTTCTTCTTCGGCGGCTTCCTCGTTCGGATTCTCCACGCCCATCTCCGTTTCTTCGATCCGGCCCGCCTTCTGCCCCCTCTTCAGTTGAATGCGGGCGCGGAGGACGACGAGGGCGGCGAGCGCGTGGACGGTGGAGAGCGCGACCATCAGAAGCAGGTTGAAGAAGATCCTCCTCCACGGGATGAACGGGTGGAGGTGCCGCAAGTGGAAGAAGAGCAGCTCGATCACCACCACTTGCGAGAGGATGACCAGCACCGCCACCGTCCCCTGCACGACCACGAACGGCCAAAACCAACGGGGGCGGCGGAGGCGGAGGGCGACGAGCGGCGAGGCGGCGGATAGCAGCGAGAGCGCGAAGACGGCCATGATCGTGCCGGCCGTCTGGCGGCCGGAGAGGCGAACGCCCACCAAGCAGCCGAGCGACGAGAGCGCCACCGCTCCGCACGCCGCGTAGACCGACGCCTGAAATGGAAACGAATTCGTGAAGACGATGGAGAAACGAACCTCGGTCGAAACACGCCGTCGGATCGAACGGACGAAAGCGGACATTGTCGGAGGTTTTTAGCGGAGGATCGGGCCAGCAGCAGCAGTCGGAATGAAACGAGCAGTGCGGATTGCTTGTGGCCGCCGACCAACGGCCACGCGTCCATGGGCGGGTGTAAACAAACCGCATTTGATTGACGTGCGTGCGCCGAAGCAAGCAGCCACGAAATTTCGGCTCGACAAAAGAATCTTCCTTCCTTCAGCATTCTGCCTTGCGAAAGGCGTGAAGCAAACGAACAAGCAGAGCGCGAAGAAAGGAATTTGCATCAACCAAGAGCTCACCAGTCCGTCCGCTCATCTTCTTCTTTTCTCTTGCAATCCTTCCCCTTCGGCCGCTCTCACCGCTGCTCGTCGAGATGGTGGAGTATCAGTACGAGCTCTTCTCGTCGATGACCACGCGGATCGCCGTCCTCCTCGTGATCACCGTGCTGTTGGCCGCCCTGCTGCTCGCGTACACGTGCGCCGAGTGCGGCCTCATCCTCTACGCGATGGCGGCGGACGGGAAGAAGAAACGCGAGGACGTGAGTTCCCTCCTCTCTTCTCTTCCGTTGATAGATGGAAGGATTGCAGAAGGCGGGCAAATTGGAGTCGGTGGTCGTCCGTTCGAGCGCGGAGAAGACGCCCCGCTCGACGTCCGCGAGCGCGAAGAAGACGGCGAGCGGCTCCTCGTCGCGCAAGCCGGGCAGAACTCGCCTGCCGGCCCCGCAGAAGTGAGTTCTTGCTTTGACTAACAAGCAGTGAATGGTTGCAGGAGCCGCTCGAAGGCCCGGCGCTCCGTGGACCCGGCTGCCGACTGCTCGACCGCCCGCGACTTCTCGCCGCCCCGCCGGCCGAAGACGCCGCTCGTCGCCTACGGGAAGTCGCGGCCGACGGAGCGCGTCGCGTTGAGCGAAATCTCCCGCGAGTTCATGACCGTGAGTCCCCGCCGTCTTCTTACTTCTCCCTTCCGTTTGTGCTGCAGACGACGACGGGAGTCTCCGCGTCGCCCGTGAGCACGCCCGACGAGCGCTCCACCCGCACGGCCGTCGGGACGCCCGCCGTTGGTGAATGCACGCTCGATTGGCGGGCAACTGATGGACTCCTGCGTCTTGCAGTCAAACCGGCGGGCCAGAAGTGAGTGAGGGCTCGTTTTCTTCCTGTTTCGCTGTGCTTGTGAACGAATAAAATGCTGCGTGTTTGGTTGGCTTTGGATGCGAGGTGTCAGCAAACAAGTGGCCGAGTGGGTTTCGTAAGAGATTGACCAACGGGCCGCCCGAATGACTGCGAGGCAATCCAGCGGTCCGCGGATAGTTTTGACGCGTCCGCTTTCTGCTGCTGTCCACCACTTCTCGCTCGTTCTTGTCGCCGTGGCGGAAGGTGCGAATGTTTGACGATGAACTCGTTGGACGGCGATCGGGATGAAGAGACCGCGTGTTTATTTAAAGCATAACAACAGTGTGGAGGTAACAAAGTGCAACAAAGAAAAAGTAACAACAGAGGAGAGATCACTGCGAATACAAGCCTTCGTACAGCTCCTGCATGAAGGGCGAGCGGGTGCCCAGCAGTCGCATCATTTGCGGGTTCTCCAGCAGCAGGAGCACCCCGCGCGTGGTCGCCTCGTTGCACGGCGACAAAGCCCGCAGCAGGTCGGCGTCGTTCTGGCGGGCGGCGAAGACGAAAGCAGCTGCTCGGTTCTCGTCCGTGAGGCCCCGCTTCATCGCTTCGATGCACGCCGCCTGCAACAAGAAGCAGAGAGTGAAAGCATGCCCACTAATCGCTCGCTTGCCTTGTAGCCGGGCATCTCCAGGTGCTTGGCGATCACGTAGAGATCGTAGACGTTCGCCTCGGAGCAGTCGACTTCTTTCCGCTCGATCCACGCGACGACGGCGGCCATCTGACGGCGATCAACGCCGCCCACCTCCAGCGGGTCGAACTGCGCCTTCTGCTCGACGAGGCGCGCGAAGAACGTCCACTCGGCCACCAGCCGCCGTTTGTCCACCTGCAAGCAGAAAAAGTGGGCAGTCGGGAAACGAAGGACTCACTCGGAACGTGTGGCCGTCCGCCTTGATCGTCACCACTTCCCGCTCGTCGTCCACTCGAGCTCGTTTGGGCGCGGGAGTTTGGAGGTCGGCGACAGTCAAGAGAACGACCTTCTCGTCGGCTTGCGGGGACGGCGGAGTTCGTTCGTCGACGACCACTTCGGGCGGCGATTGGGCGGGGGACGAGGGGGCGCAAGAAAGAAGAAGATGAAATAAGGTGGAGAATGCCAGTGTGGAGCTCACCCCCATGCCGCTTGATTCGCGGATCGCTGGAAGAGCACACTGGAGCGTTCGATCCAAGTTGCTGGACGACTGCAAGAGAAGTGGAAATTGGAGGAGAAGACCCGAAGGGTAGCACTCACGCGTTCTCTGCTGCGGGGCTCGTTCGCTGTCAGAGATCACGACCACGTCTTTGTCGCTCAGCCCGACGATCTCCGGTGGCGAGGTGGTCGGGTGGACGGGAGAAAGAGGAGTTTCCTCTTTGTCGTTCAGAACAGCCGGGCGCGAGGAGTGGCCGCGCGGAGAAGAACGACGCTTCCGATGGTCTCGCGATCCAACGGTCGACTTCGAAGTGGACGGCGAGGCGTCCCGACGGTCACGAGGCGGCCGCTTCGGCGAGCGGTCCAGCGGCGAGCGGAGGGGCGACATCGAGCGATCCCGCGAGCGATCTCGGCGCTTCTTCTCGCCGACGCGGCTCACCGTCAGCACCAACCGAACGCCGTGCACTTCGGCGCGCGGCGGGAACTTCTCGGGGTACACGTAGTAGCGGCCTTCCGTTCGGCTCTCCTTGCATTTGCACTTGGCGAGGCATCCGCAGTTGGACTCAAAGACGGCCGTTTCTGGAATCCACTCGCGTGATCACTCGCTCGTTCGGCGAACTCACGCGAGTAGGCGCGGACGAGCCGCCCGTCCGCCCGATGCAGCGCCCAATCGAGGCGGAGTTGCACGAGCGAGCTCTTCGGGAGGTCGAGCAGAACGCACTTGAACATCGCCGGTCCCCGCGGTCGGTTCGGCGGGTAGAAGCGGAGGTCGAACGCGAGGTCCTCGAACCGCCGCTCCTCCTCGTTCTTGATGCGACGGCGGATGTCGGGCACCTCGAGCACGAACGTGGAGCCGTCGGCAGCTCGCGCGGTCTTGTGTTTGCCTGGAAGACGAGAAGCGAGTGGCCGATCGACTCGAAGGCGCTCACCCATCGCTTCCTCGCTGCGAGGCGACCGACGGCCGCCGTTCGCGGGAATTTCTTCTCAAACTTCCACTCGCTCCTGCAAGCAAGCGGTCGAATAATCAAACGTAATAAGGGTCGCGCGAATCTTACCCGAAAAAGTAGCAGCGAAAAACTTTGATTACAGAAGCGACTGTAAAATCAATTCTCCCACGTAGATTCCCGGTAAATAATTTAAAGACCAAAAGAAATCCCCGGTTTTACCGCAAAAATCGATCGAAACCAGCGGTTTCTTCTCGAAAAACCAAACGAAAGAAAACAAAAGAGCGAAATTCGCCGCTCCGCACACGGCGAGCGGCAAAATGCTCGCTTTTTCGTCGGCGAACCGCACGGACGCACGGAGGCCGCCGAAAGAAGAAGCGACGAGAAGGTCAACAGAAAAAACCGCTCGGCGTGCGGCGGGACGAGCGGCGGGCTTCCGCCGATCGATTGGATGTTTGCGAAGCGGATTTTCTTTTCGACCGCACCGCAAAACACAAGGGCGGCGGATCCACTGGTGACAAGCGCCGTAAGTACGAATTCGCTTCTACCTCTCGACAACTATTGATCCATGGTTTCCTCCAACTGAAGCAACAAGCCTCGATGAGTTTATTCGTGATCAATTCAAGGTTAGAACGGAACGACTTCTTCCACTCGGTTCTCTCGTTCGACTGTTCCCTCTTTCGATTCGTTCAGCACAAGGAAAGTCGTGACTCTCGGCGCCTCTCGTTTCTGCTCGTTCTTCATTCGCTCGCGGGCCCACAAGACGGGCAAGACGGCGAGGCCGTGGATGGCGGAGTAGACGCACATCTTCACGAACAAGACAAGGACCACGCTATAAGGGGTCGGCTCCCAGTAGAAGCGGCCGGAGAGCGTCGCCTCGATTCCGATCAGCTCCACGATGACGAGCAGCGCGGCGATTGTTCCCTGAGCAAACGGAGGGATTGGTTGAAGGAGAAAAGAGTGCGTGCCTGGACGACGATGAACGGCCAGAACCACTGGAAGCGTTGGAAGCGGAAGGCGGCGATCGGCGAGGCGACGGAGAGCAGCGAGACCACGAAAACGACCATGACCGTCCGCTTCGATGGCACTTCCGCCGCGTCGAGCAGGACGAGCTGGAGAAGCGAGAAGAGCGCGACCAACACGCACGTCACGTAAACGAACGTCTAAAAGCGAACGAGTGAAGAGGAGAAGCCGCATTGAGGACGAACCTCGCCGGAAGCTCGCTGCCGGAAGGCCGCAAAGGAAATAGCCATCGTTGACGGTTGCAGCAGGCGATAGCGAACTTCAGTAGCAATTGATCGATCAGAAGTGTGCAATGAAGCGAGAGGTCGCTTGTAAGCGGCCAGGGACCGAACTTCGCTTCCCAGCGCGTATAAACACGCCCCGCTCAACCGACGGCGGCTCGATCAACCCCAATAAACAAAAACAGAGCGGACGGCCAAATCTAAACGATTGGTATCGATTGCTCGCCGACGGTTCGAACCTAACTTCCACAACACTTCCTTTCGATAACTCTAACGGCCAAATCACTGGAAACAAGGCTGCGAACAACTGGACCTGTTTATTCGACGGTAGCAAACAAGACATACGTGACCTGTTCGTCCATTCCATATGCAGTTGCCTTCTTCACCGCCTGCAAGCAGGAAGAAGTGATTAAAAGTGGAACACGGGCCCTCACTCCTGCTTTTCTCCGCGCGTCTCCTCGTAAAAGCGGCGAAACCAACGGAGGATCGTCGCCTTCTTGACGGTCGCCTCGCCGAACCGCCGCTCCAGTCGGCCGGCCGCCGTCACGGGAGTGCCGCCCGCCTCGTACTCCGCGCGGGCCTCCCGACGGAGCCGCTCGTTGTGTTTCTGAACCCTCGGCCACGTACGATGAAATGACCGCCCAGCCACTCACCTTCTTCGGAGTCCACCGTTGATCGAAGGGCACATGCGGACCAGACGGATGCTCCGGCTTGAAGTCGATGGTCTCTTGCTCCGAAGCAGGACGTTTTGGCGCGGCCGTTTTGGCGCGGCCGTTTTGGCGCAGCCGTTTTGGCGCCGACCCGTTTTGGCGCGGCCGTTTTGGCGCCGGACGTTTTGGCGCGGCCGTTTTGGCGCCGGACGTTTTGGCGCCCGCTGGTGCAATATGGACATAAAACCTTTTGAAATTACGATCGTAATACTACACAAAAAGGGATGATAACGGATACGTTAAAACTTGATTAACATCTATGCAAATCGTTAGCCCGCCGTTTTTCGCATTTATGTGGTGGGTAGGGCGTCCGTGGCCAAGGAATTGGAGGTAACTTTAGCGATTAAAATGGTCAGACCGATCGTTTTTTTTAGACGTTTCAAACACCCGAGAACTATAAAACGTGCGCGGACAATGACTACCAGCATTTCTCAACGCATCGAGATTAATTCCAGCTCGTTTCTAGAAAACCTTTTAAGAGCTAAAAAAGTGTCTTTGGCCCGCTGCAATTGACCTGCAAAAGAAACAAAAATCAGCCGATAGACCCACTTTTTTTCTGGTTTACACGCCCTCAACGAGATATTCGTATGATGTGTATTTTCTAGAAAAGAGCTGCAAATGTTTCTTGAACGCCGGCGTCCCACTTTCAGGAGTAGAGTACAAACTTGCTAAGCATAAATCTTGTGCACACACACTGGTTTTTCTCTTTCACACAAGCCCTAAACGGCTTCCACCAAAAAATGAGTTAATGTTTACAGCAATCAGTGGAGGAAATCGCTTTGTTGGTATGTTGTGTGAAATAATACCGTTTCTAATCGTGAATACAGTGATTGAAGCACTCACTCTTTATTTCTTTACGGTATTTCTATGCGGCGCCAAAACGGCCGCGCCAAAACGGGTCGGCGCCAAAACGGCTGCGCCAAAAAGGCCGCGCCAAAACGGCCGCGCCAAAACGGCTGCGCCAAAACGGGGTGTACCGCTTGATCCGACCTCGCTGCAAGCCGCCCGTTCCTCTCCCGAGTGGATTGTTCCCCTTCCGCCCGCCTGTCTCGGGCATTCCGCCCGCTTGCTCTCCCTGCGGTCTTTCCGCCGCCTTTAGTCATCGTTCTCCCCTCCCGCCGATCCAACTGTTGTTGATCGCCTCTCCGGGAATAAACTCAATCGTCCTTCGTTCCCCTCACTCGGCTCCACTGATCGACCACGAGGTCCGATCATTGGCGACCCAGAGTTCGATTTCTACGCGAACCTCTACAAGGAGCCCAAAGGAGAACCAAAGGTGAAAGTTTGCCCGATTTTTCGTGTTTGCTGTCCGTGAATTGCAGGCGAAATGGAGAAAGAAGCCTTCAGTCAGCCCCACGCACAGGGAGCGATCACCCGCGCGGTCGGGGACATCGACGCGGCCCTCAAGACCGGCAAGGCGCTCAAACTCAAGGACCGTTCGCCGGAGAACGTCGAGAAGCTCGATGCGCTGAGCGCGAAGCTCGAGACGAAGATCTCCGTCATCGAGAAGCACGAAGCGCGATGGCTCGCGTTCGGGGACGTGGCCGAGCTGGACGCCTACCGGGACGCCAAATGCGACTACACGGAGGCCGTCGAACGAGCGGAGGAACACGTCCGCCTGATCGCGAAGGCCCTCGCCTCGCAGCAGACGCCCGCGCCGTTCGTCCCGACCGGAGCGGCGGGCTTCGGCGCCCAGCACATCGCCACCATCCTCGCCCAGATCCAGCAGCGGATCTCGTCTTTCGTCTACCGCCCCGAGCGGGACCAGACGTTCGAGGTTTGGTTCCAGCGATTCCAGGGCACAATAGAGGACAAGGCCGTCGGACCGGAAGGCCACCGATCCCTCCTGCTGGCCGCCCTCGGAGCGGAGGAGTTCGCCCGACTGCAGTCCGCAGTCGCCCCGAGCATTCCGTCGGAGATGCCCTACGACAATCTGGTCAAGTCCCTTTTGTCACAATTCCCTGCTACTCGTTCGATCTTTCAGCGGCGAATGGACGCCCTGGCGATGAGCCACGAGGCCGGAGAGACCGTCCGCGAATTCAGCGAGCGCCTGAACGCCGCCTTCTCCCGCGCCAAGTGGGCGGACATGAAGCCTGAGCACGTCCAGGCCCTCCTCTTCGCAGTCGGCCTCAAGCGGCCGGAGGACCGCAAGACCCAGGAGGCCGCCCTCTCGATCATCGAGGAGAAGGAGGGGAAGGCGACCATGGAGCAGCTGCTCGAGAAATGCGAGCGCGTGATCGCCACAGCCAAGGACCGCGCCCGCGCCGCCGGCAAGAGCGGCCCTGCGGAGATCCTCGGCGTCCACTCCCCGACTGACCGCTCCCGATTGCAGAAACACGGAGCGAAGGATCAAGGACGCCCCCGCACGCCCGGCCGCAAGGATCCCGGCCGCCGCGACGACTCGCGGACCGCCCGCCAGTGCTGGAGATGCGGCCACCGCGATCACCACCCAAACGAATGCAAGTTCAAAGAGGCCACGTGTTTCAGATGCAAGAAAATTGGACATCTGGCCCCGCAGTGCGACCGCCGCGAGCGGATCGCCCTGGTCTCCATCAGCACAGTCGACGGAGAGGCCGACCATCGCCTCTCGCTGCCGATGGAGGTCAACGGCCAGCCGCTCACCCTCCTGCTCGACTCCGGGGCCACCGTCAACGCGCTGGGCCTCGCCGAGTGGCAGGCGATCGGCACGCCCGATCTGGACGACGCCCGCACTCGAGTGACCGCCGCGAACGGCAAGGACATCGACGTGGCCGGCAGCTTCCACGCGGAAGTCCGCTGGAAGGGCCGCCGATCGGTCGAGCGCTTCCTCGTCCTCCACCGTCCCGAGATGGCGCTCATCGGAGTGCATCTGATGCGGAAGTGGAAGTTCCTCTCCGTCCCGACCGAGCTGCCCGCCCGACTGCCGTCGAAACACGTCGAATGGCGCACGCCGCTCGAGAGCGTGGAGCACGTGGATCGACTGGACGTGGCCGTCGACCTCAAAGGGAAGTTCCCCAAATTGTTCGCTTCCGGCCTCGGCGAGTGCTCGTTCCAGGCCGAGCTGCGCGTCGACTCGAAGAGGAAGCCGACCCACCTGCCCCCGCGCCACTTGGCCCTCGCCGTCCAGCCGCTGGTCGAAGCGGAACTCGAGCGCCTCGTGGAGGGCGGGATCCTCGAGAAGGTCGAGCGATCGCCCTGGGCGACGCCGATCGTGGTCGTCCGCAAGGCGACCGGAGCCGTGCGAGTGTGCGCGGACTACAGTACGGGCGTGAATCAAGCCCTGGAGGACGACGTCTACCCGCTCCCGCACATCGACGACCTGCTGGCAAAGCTGAACGGCTGCGCGGTGTTCTCCATCCTCGACTTGAAGGATGCGTATTTTCAGATCCCGCTCACGGCCGAGAGCCGCCTGGTGACCACCATCTCGACACACAAAGGTTTGTTCGCCTACAAGCGACTCTCCTTCGGACTCAAGTCCGCGCCGGCCATCTTCCAACGAGCGATGGACGACGCCACGAGTGGACTCACGGGTGTGACCGCCTACCTGGACGACATCCTCGTGTACGGCGCGAACCCGCAGGAGCACGACCGCCGCCTCCTCGCTGCCCTCAGCCAGCTCGAGAAGTACGGATTCCGGCTCTCGGCGGAGAAATGCAAGTTCTCCTCCCCACCGTCTCCTACTTAGGCCACGTGGTGGACGCGTCGGGTTTCCGCCCCGACCCGAAGAAGCTGGAGGCGCTGCGCGCGATGCGGGAGCCGAAGAACGTGGCTGAGGTTCGTTCCTTTTTAGGTCTCCTCAACTACTACGCCAAGTTCATCGCGGAGATGCACGAACTCAAGCGGCCGCTCGAACTCCTGACGGCCAAAGGAGCGTCATTCGAGTGGACGGCCGCCCAGCAATCCGCCTTTCAGCGCACGAAGGAGATCCTCGCCTCGGATCTCGCGCTCGCCCACTTCGATCCGAACAAGCCGATCGTTGTGGCGGCGGACGCCTCACCCACCGGAATGGGCGGGACGCTCATGCACCGCCAGCCGGACGGGAGCATCCGAGTCGTCATGCACATGGCGAAGGCGTTCTCGCCCGTGCAGCAGCGCTACTCGCAAATCGAGCGGGAGGCCCTCGCGCTGGTCCTCGCCGTCGAGCGATTCCGCAAGTACCTGATCGGACGTAAGTTCATCTTGCAGACGGACCATCGGCCGCTGCTCGCGCTCCTCCGGACGGAGCAAACGAAGGGATTGGATCCCCGGACCGCCAGCCGCCTCGGGCGCTGGGCGCTCCGCCTCCTCGGTTTCGATTTCAGCATCGAACACGTGAGAACCGAGGATTTCGGGCACGTGGACGCCCTCTCGCGTCTGATCGACGAGAAGCGAGCGGCCGCCGACCAAGACATGGACGAGATCATCGGGCTGATCGAGAGCGAGGACGCCGTGGACGTGGAGGATCCGCTGGACCAAAAGGAAGTTTGGCTCCAAGAGAGCGACCTCCCGACTCGCATTCACTTGTCCACTTGCAGGGACCCCACGCTCATGGCCGTCGCCGACCGCCTCCGCAAGGGCTGGAAGCGAGCGGACGGGCACGACGCCCTCCTCGCGCCCTTCGCCGCCTGCCGCCGGGACCTCCGGCTGGCCAAAGGAGTGGTCCTCTTCCGCGGACGGCCGGTGGTCCCCGAAGACCTCCGCCCTCTCGCGCTCCGCATGCTCCACGACGGACATCCGGGCGCGACGAAGATGAAGCTCCTCGCCCGCCGCCACTTCTTCTGGCCGGGCATCGGCCGCGCGATCGAGTCGAAGGCAAACGAGTGCCCCGACTGCGCGCTGAACGCCGCCACGCCACGCAAGATCCCGCTCGCCCCGTGGCCCGAGCCCAAGCACGTGTGGGAACGCGTGCACATCGACTTCGGCGGACCCATCGGACGAGAATGGATTCTCGTGGTCATCGACGCCAAGTCCAACTTCATCATCGCGAAGCGACTCCGAAGCACGACGGCCGACCGCACAATCGCCGTCCTCAAGGACATCTTCAATCAATTCGGCTGTCCAAAGACCCTCGTCTCCGACAACGGCCCTCAGCTCTCTTCCTCCCTGTTCGCCTCCTTCTGTTCCTCCTACTCCATCACGCATTTGTTTTCTCCCCCTATCATCCGCAGTCCAATGGGGTCGCTGAGAAGGCCGTGGGGATCGTGAAATCCCTCGTCCTGAAGGAGGGGAAGGGCCTGCAGGCGTTGAGTCGAGTCCTCGGCGTGCACAACCGCCTTCCGTCCGCCGCCCTCTCGAACTCCGCTTCGCCTGCCGAGATCTTCTTCGGACGCCCGATCCGAAGCCCGCTGGACGTCTTCCAGCCGTCGGATGTCTCCATCCCCGACGAGAAGCCGCCGGACGACTCCATCCCCGACGCAAACCCGCCGAGCGAGAGCCCCGCCGCCGCGAAGTTCCGCCGCCGCCACTCCGCTCGCCGCCGCCGTCTCCAAGTCGGAGACCGAGTGCTCTTCCAAGACCAGCCGCACGTCCGCACTCAAGGCCGCATCTCGAAGCTCATCGGCCGTGCCCTCGTCCTGATCGACGTTCCCGATCGAGGACCCGCCCGTCGCCATCGGAACCAAATCGTTCGAGTGTTCCGCGACGCCCGCGACCCGACCGACTCGCACCTGGGCCCCGACCATCCGGAAGGCACAGAGGATTGAAGATCGATCCGCCTGAAGCACCCCTGAGGACTCCTCTCTTCTGTTCCCCCATTCCCCCAATAGTCCTCTCCGTCGCCTTCAGCGATCAGTTGATTCCTTCGTCTATTCCCCTTCGTAATCCTCCTCCCGCCTCTCCGTAATCCAAGTGATGTTCCTCCGTGGCATTCAACTCTTTTGTGTTGGGGTAGGGATGATCCGACCTCGCTGCAAGCCGCCCGTTCCTCTCCCGAGTGGATTGTTCCCCTTCCGCCCGCCTGTCTCGGGCATTCCGCCCGCTTGCTCTCCCTGCGGTCTTTCCGCCGCCTTTAGTCATCGTTCTCCCCTCCCGCCGATCCAACTGTTGTTGATCGCCTCTCCGGGAATAAACTCAATCGTCCTTCGTTCCCCTCACTCGGCTCCACTGATCGACCACGAGGTCCGATCACCGCTCTTGCTCGGCCTCTCGTTTCATCACTTGTTTCGGTAAAAAAGTGGTCGGTGGGGAGCGAAGTTTGCTGCAAACAGTCGGTTGATCGATTGAAGGAAAAGGGAACACACCTCCGTACGATCGGGGTGGGCGCCTCGACCGCCGTTCGAACGGAAAGCGGGGGCTCTTCTTTCGGTCTCTCCTCTCGCTTCTGCGGCCGACCGATCGGGACGTCGGCGACCATTCGGAGAGAGCAACAGAGCGAAAAGCGGCCGTTCTGGACGAGGGCCCGCAGCTCGTCGTCCGTCGTAAAGCGGCCGCTCGCGTGGTGATGGGCGGCGGGCGTGACTTCGAAGACGCTCTCTGGAATGCTGCCGGCAATCAAACGTTCCTCTTAAGAGCACTCACCGATCCTTGCCGTTCGCTTCGTCCCGTCGGCGATCTCGGCCCAAAAGGCGACGTGGACGGCCGCCTCGTTCTCTTCGGGCAGCCGGAGGACGTCCACCCCCGCCCAGTTGATGCCGCCGCCCTCCTCCAGCCGCGCGAAGAAGAGAGCGAAAAGGCGCTCGGGATCTCCGTCCAGGCCGAACGGAGCGCTCGTGGAGGTGCCGGCGGTCGTCAGGCGGTCCTGGCCGACTGCCCACTTGAAGGTCGTGAACTGCGAGCAGAGCGGTCGGTCGACGGGCGGGCGGCTCACGTGCAGCCGGCAGCAAACGAAGACCGCCGCTTCGGGCGGCAGCGGGCCGAACGCGGCGTGCGGGATCGCGTGCAGCGGCGAGTTCGTCGCGTTCAAAGTGAATTCGTTTCGTCCTTCTGCAACGAACGATCGAATGGAGGCGAAGAAAGATGGAACGAACCGATTTTCTTCCGCACGACGCCCAGTTCGTCCTCCAACCACAGCGAATAGTGAAGCGAAAGAAGAGCGTTTGAATCGACAGCCGAGAGCCCGACCCACACGCTCGCCTCCTTGACGACGCCGCGCGCCTCTCGCCGCCCCTTCGAGTGGACCTTCAGGCAGAAGCGGGCGGCCGGCCGGCGGGCGGAGGCCAACGCGAACGGCGGACTCGCCCACCGATCGCCCGGCCGCGCGTCGTCGAAGAGGCGCCGCAATCCGCGCAGCGGCCAGCGGAACGTCGTGCAGCCGTCCGGCGGGTGCGCGCCCGCAGAGCTGCCGGACATGGCGGTCGGCAGACGTGTGGAATGGACCGACTGAACGAAATGCCGGTAGTCCTTGAGCAGGATCTGCATCCCTTCCTTTCTTTCAAACAATCGACCGATCGACTGTTTTCACTCGTTTATTCTGCACGAACGAACGGAAAGAAGAGAAGAGAGGAGCGGAAGAGGAATCACTCGGCGGCCGACAGCTTGACCATGAACTCGCCGGTGAAGGGCGACTGGAAGGAGGGCTCGAAGGCGGCCTTCGCGTCGCTGAAGTCCGCCGGCACCTCGGCGAACATGATCACGAGTTTGTCAGCCTTCGGTTTGCCCGCCTGAACGAACAGGATGAGTGGAGAGCGGTGGAGGGGTGGACGAACCTTGCGCGTGATCTCCAGGTCGCCCTGATCGCCCACGTCCACGATGCCGAACACGGGATTCACGACTGCAAGCGGGCGGAAGGAGTGGGCAGAAGGTGGGCGGCGGGCACTCACCGTAGTTGCTGTTGTTCGAACACTTCACCTTGAAGGCCAAACGGACGCCGCACTGGTTGACGAGCTTGTGCTTCGACTTGCCGCCCGCCGCCGAGATCGGGCACACGCCCGGCACACACGCGAGCGCACTGGTCGACATCGAACGGGAGAGCGGGGGAGAGCGGACGACCGGACGGGACGATCGGAAAGCGGAAAGACTGGCGGGAGGGGGCAAACGAGCGAGCATCGAGCGGTCGGATGCAAATTCCAGCTTGCGCTCGGAAAGGGGAGGGGCTGGAATGCTTACTCAAACCGATCGCTGAACGGAATCAGCAGAAGTTTATTTTCATTGCATTACGGGTGCTTGACGGACATGAGAACAAAAGAAGATTAGCGAGTGGCCCTCTCCAAGATGTCGATGACGATGGTCGGGTTCTCGTCGCGGAAGGGCGCCCACTCGGGCTCCGCCTTCAACTCGCGGATGTGGGCGGCGGCGAACTCGAAGACGTGATTGCGAAAGGCGTCCAGCTCGGGGCCCTCCAGCCCGCAGACCAACCGGAGGGATTCGAGGACGTTCTGCGGCGTCATGTTCTCCACCAGGTGGGCGACACACACGTCCTGCAAGCGAGAAAATTGAAGGAGGAGGAGAGGAGTGGACGGACCTTCAGCTCCTGAATGCCGTACTTGAGGGCGACGAGGAGCAGCCGGCCGGCCACTTCGCTCAGCCCCCGCACCTTGCCCGTCTGCAAGAAGTGGAAGACGCGTTCGGCGAGGTCGGCGTCGAGGTCGGCGAGCGGCAGGACGACGTGCTTCCGGTCGGGGCGCTTCCGCTTGGCGGCCGTCAGGATGCGGCGGAAGATGGGCGAGTGGGCGCAGAGGAGATCGCGGGAGACCTGAAAGAGGCGAGTGGACGGGCGGGCGGGAAGAACGAACGTTGAAATTGCGGCCATTCGTTCGGATTTCGACCGTCTCGCCGCCCTTCAGCTGGCCGGTCGTCTCGGCCGCGTCGACCGCGTGGGCGACGGCCGCCCGCTTGCGGCCGAGCCGCGACAAGCCGACCGCCTCGCGCACTTCGCAGCGCACGAAGAGGTCGCCCTGTCCGACGAAGGAGGCGATCTCCAGCTGGCGGGCGAAGTGCGGCCATCCCCGCTCTTCGTTCGGCCACTGGAACGAGTGCGTGATCTCGGCTGCAAGAAGCGAGTGATCGTTGGGAGCAGTGGGGAGCCCTCACGATGTCCGAACGGTCGCTCGTTCCCCGCCGGTCCATCAGGACGAGGCGGAAGCGGGCGGCGATCGACGAGTGGCCGGCGAGGTCCACGAGCTCGAGGAAGACGGAGCACCAGTCGCTCGCCTCCTCCTCTTCGTCCTGCTCGCCCTCGTCCAACTGCGGCGTCTTCGGGTGGAAGGCGAGCTGGAACCGGGCGTTGCCGAAGTCCCGCAGGAAGAACGGATCGCTCGTCCACTTCTCGCCGGCGGTCGTCCGGTCGAAGCGGGCGCCGAACTCGTCGATCCGCCAGTAGTGGTCGGTGGGGAGCGCCAAGAGCGCCCGCTCGACCACCTCGGCCGCACGCGGCAGCCGGCAGCAGAAGAAGATGGTGGACGTCGGGTTGAGCGTCTCCAGCTGCCGGTGGGTGCAGAGGCGAAGGCGGCGGTAGTTGAGGACGTTCGAGGCCAACGAGTATGTCCTTTCTGCAAGCAAACGAAGGATGAGTGGAAGAGAGGGAAGAACGAACCCGATCGGATGACCACCCGGCGCTCCTTGTTCTCGATCCAAATTTCGAAGCGAAAGGCGGGCGGCGGCGCGTCGTCCTCCAGCTTGTCGAGCAGCCGGACGGCGAACATCGCGTACTTCTCGCCGTCCGCCGGCCCGCACGGCCACAACTCCAGCTGGAAGCGGAGCGGGCGGTCGAGTTCGGGCTCGAACCACGCGAACACGTCGCTCGTCCACCGGTCGCCCCGCCGCGCCGCCTTCAGCCGCCGCGGCCAGCGGTCCACCCGCCACGCGCACACGAACGACGGCGTGCAGGTGGACATTCGCGAAGAGAAAGACGCCGATTTCCCGCAGAAAGCGGCGACCGGTCGGGCGGCGGAGCGGCGGAAAAACGGCCGGCCGGTCGATCGAACGCAGTCGGCGCGGGAGGCCGACCGCCGCCCTCCGCCGCCTGCCGCCTTCCCGCCGCCTTCTCTCTTCTCCGTCGCTCTTTCCACTCGGTTTTTGGCGGCGGCTTTCGGCCGAAATGCGGATATCTGCGGGGATTTTGGTTGATTTCGGCTTCGATCTGAAATTTTTTGTTATGAGGATCTGGGAATTGGAAAAGTGAATAAAATTCCGCTTGATTTACCGTCGAATTTCCATCGAATTTTCTGATTCTCGTCGAAAATTCCGCGGGATTATCGATTTATTCCTTCTGGTCGCTTATTTACTCGCTTTGCCCATCCATCGTCCCTCATCCAACAATCAGCGTCTTCTCCTAAACGACCCATAAAAGGATGACGAATTCCCAGACAACCGCCACGTCAAAAGCGGCCGGCCGGTCGGGCGGGCGGGCGGCGAGTCGCGGGGCAAGACGGCGGCCCTCCTCCGCGTGTTCCCTCTTTCCCCCGTCATTCGCTCGTTCTTGCAGCTAACCACTCAACAACCCGCTTTCTACTCACCCACCACTCCGCCCGCCCGCAATGTCGAACTGCATCGTGATGGGTCCGTTCAACTGCCGCTCGACGATCTTCCGCTGGCGCGTCGACGGGCTGCTGGACGCGTGGGCGGCGGGCGGCGAGTGCGCGCTGAAGGCGGACGGCGAGGCGGGCAACTCGTGGGCGTCCGCTCTCTTCCCCGCCGATGGGGGCCGCTTCTTCCTGTCCGCCCACCAACGCTTCGGGGCGGGCGGCTTCGCGGGGCTCCGCTTTCTGCTGAACGCGCTGGACGACCGCGCCGCCCTCCTGCAGACGGCGGCCGACGAGCAGGGGCGCCGCTTTCAGTTCTCGTTCGAGACCACCGACTACGTGAACATCCCCCAGGACAGTGAGTTCCCCTCCTCTCGCCCATCAATCGATCTAACCGGTGGATTGCAGCGGTCATCCACGAGCCCCACTTCGACGTGAGCGCCGACCGCTTCGCCGCGTTGAAGGCGGCGGGCGTCGCGTTCGTTTGCTGCGAAATCCGCCCGCTGCGCTCCTCGGCGGCCGCCGCCACGTGGGCGCCGATGCCCGGCCTGCCGCGCGCCACGCGGTTGGCGTTGGAGGCGCCCGACCTCGACGAAAAGGCGGAGGAGTTCCGCGTGCCGGCGATCGGCGCGACGAAGGAAAAGCGGAAAGAGCGGACGAGCAAGCCGCTCGCGATGGACGGCCACCGCTTCAAGCTGCACGTGAAGACGGTGAAGGTGAAGGACGCCCAGGGGGCCGACCGCTTCGAGTACGCGGCCACGCTGCTGAACGAGGGCGAGCGCTGCGAGGATGCGTGGCTGGCGGCCGTCTGGCTGGAGGTCAAACGCGACAAGTGGGTCGTCCGCTCGCATCGCAACGGTCGGTTCTTCCGCTCTTCTTTCGTTTAATCGGTCGATCGAGTTCCAGAGCAAATCCTGCGCCCGTTCGAGTCGACGGAGGCGCCGCTCTGGCAGTCCGCCGGGCCGGCCGCCGACCTCCGCGAGTTCGTCGGCCAGTCGGACGTCGTTCTCTGCTGCGCCTTCCGCCCCCTCTACGCCGAGCTGCCCGCCAGCGCGCCGCCGTTCGTCTTCGCCGCGCGCTCGACGGCCGCGACGGACGGCTCGCCGGTGGACTCCGGCGGCGAGTTCTCGGCGGAGGACGAGACCGCCGACGTGCACGAGATCGCCGCCCGCATCGACGGAATCTCCCTTCAGCCGGGCCGACCCAAACCGCCGCCCACGAACCGCCCGATGGCCGCCGAGGAAGCGGCCGAATGGGAGCAGCTGACCGCCAAGTTCGCCGACGCGACGGTCGAGACGCCGAAGAGCAAAAAGCGCCGCGCCAACCGCTCGCGCACTCCCCACCCCGCCGGCCACGTCGAGAAATGCGCACCGATCGACGGGCAGAAGTGAGTCCAGCGAGAAGAACTGTTGATTGATTGGATGTTCAGGAACGAAATGGACAAATCGGTCTGCTTCCACGCGCCCGGCAAGCGGACGGTCTTCCGCTGGGCGGTCGGCCGCCTCGCCGAGCGCCGCCAGTCGGCCGCCCGCCTGCGGGAGAGCGGCGGCGAGCGGCCGAGCGACAAGTTCGTGAGCGCCGTCTTCCCGGTGAACGGGGCGGGCGCGCAGCCGGCGGAGAGCTTCCTCGCCGCCCACTTGGACCAGATGGCCGGCGAGCAGACGCTCCGCGTTCGCCTTCACAAGCTGCGCAACTGGGCGGACGTCGACGCGCCGATGGAGTGCCGTTTTTGGCTGGAGGACGCGGAGGGCAAGGAGATCGGCTTCAAAGGTTCCCTCCCATCCTCTGCTTCTCCTCACACCTTCTCGTTGCAGCCTGGAAGGCGGTCACCCACTGGTCGTCCGTGGCGCACAACTTCACGGTGAGCGAGTCGCTCGTCTTCGCGTTCCTGCCCGAGCTGCTCGTCGGCTGCGAAATCCGCCCGCGCGCGGCGATACGCGACGAGTGCGGCGGCGAGGCGCGTCGCGTGGCGTTCCGCCGCGTCGACTCGACGGCCGACTTCCCGTGGCGCGTCGAGGTGGCGGCCGGCGGCGACGAGGAGAGCCACCACTCGGCCGTCTTCCCGCTGGGCGGCCAGCAGGACGGGCAGCCCACCCAAGTGGCCCTGCTCTCGCTCTCCGTCCACCACAACGACGGCGGTCTCAGCGTTCACCTGAAGAACCGGACGGACGCCGACTGCCCGCCGCCCGTCGGCCACCCGGTCGTCCACGTGGACGCGTGGCTCGAGAACCACCGCGGCGAGCGTTCGCATCACACCGGTGAGCACATTGAAGTTTTTTTTTTGATCAGTTGTGTCTTCAGAGAACTACCACGACTTCTCCTCGTGGAAGACGCGCGCCAAGTGGCTGTGGAACGCGGGCGGCGGCGAGTTGCGGCGATTCGCGGACGGCCGCCCCGTCCACGTGTGCTTCCGCGTGCGGCCGCTGGTCGTCGAGACGCCCGTCTTCGTGCCGGTCGCCGTCCAGCTCGCCCGTCTGCACGCGAAGCCGGCGGCGGCGGACGTCCACGATCGCTTCCGCTTCAATTGGGATCGCCTGCTGTCGATCAACGGCTTCGCGCCGAAGGAACTCCAGCACGAGGTGCTCGTCGAAAAGGAGCACATGGTGGAGGAGCCCGTGATCGACCAGAAACCCCCGATCGAGGAGAAGAAACACGTGAAAGAAGAAATGATGGACCTGAACAACAACGAGGAGGAGAAGTGAGTACATCCTGTTATCTCCTCTCATCCTTCATTCTCTCCCTTCTGCAGGATCGAACTGAAGTCTTCCGTCGAGATGACCGACGAGGGCGCCCTCTCGGAGGTGCCGCTGGACGAGAAGCCGGACGAGTCGCCGCTGCCGGCGGCCAAGCCGGGCGCCAAGTTCGCCGCCCTCCGCTCGTTCTTCTCACGCATCGGAAACAAGAAGAATTCGGTTCGTTCCCCCTCCCAGCTCACTCACTCCTCTCTTGCAGCTGGAAGCGGAGAAGCCGCCCGTTCCCGAGGTCCCCTTCGTCCTCTCGTTCTCCCAACCGCCCGCTTGCTTTCAGACCGTCGAGTCCGCCGTCTAGCCGCCGCGTGGCCGCCGCTCGCCGTCAGTCGGACCAAAAACCCGCCAATTTGGGGCCGAACTTCGTTCTCAGTCCACTCACCCCTCGTTCCGCCCCAATTTGTCTCGTTTTCGTCCGTTGATCGCCTTCATTCTTTTGTTTAACCTTTAATCGTTTAATCACTTAATAAAGTTTTTATTTAATCGAATAAGTGCACTCTTGCTCGTCTCCTGTTGATCTCCAGTTCGTTTCGTTCCGTTCCGAAGTTCGGGGGATTACCGCCCGAACTGTTAAACGGAACAAACAGACGGCTTTGCATTGACCGCCGAATTGAATCGAAACGATTGACGTTCGGTCGGGCTGATCGGTCGGGCCGTTCGTTTCGAAAAGTCGACCGGAATTCGCCGAAAGATCACCTGCCGGCCGGCCGTCCGGCTTCCGACCTTTCGGCTGCATAATCGGCAGGCGGCAAGCGGCGGTCGGAAGTGCGCACTTCCGGAAGATGGTGAGTGTTCAGCGACAAACAGCTCGAATGAGTGATCTTTCGGTCGAAGCACCGTACGCGGCAATTGGAGAGCTTTGAGGCTGAAGACGTTGCCTGAATGGAAGCACTAACGAAGGGGAATGGGTGACGACTTCGTGAAGACCGCGAACGACCTGGATTACGAGACCCAACAGTGGAAACACATCCGAATGTCTCACATGAGCAAACGAAATGATGTGCCGTTCAAGGCGATCATAGTCAGCATTTTTGACCCAATACTCCCTCGATGAAACGAGCGGCACATTTCTTGCGCATTTGTGAGGACACAAGCTCTCGTCTCGCAGAACACAGTTGCATGAATGGATCTGAATGCAGCTGTTTGTCTTGTATTTCACGTGCTGTCTTTTTTGTCTGTTCACTTGCCGGGCACACCGACCAGCGGCAGCCCGAGCGGCCGGCGTTTGCTTCGTCTGCCGCCTAACTCGAATGCGAACAACCGAACGGACAACACGGGAAGATTAAACGTGTCGACCAGCCGGAGGAAAGGAGATAATCGGATTACACGACGCGAACGGGGACCAGTGAGTATAAAAACGAGTGATCGCGAACGGTCGGCATTCAGTCACGACTTCTGCCCGGTTTCTCCTCAACTGTTGAAGCCGCTGCCATGAAGTCGACCCTTCTTTTCGTGGCGCTCGCCGCCTTCGCTGCCGTCGCCCGTAAGTTAAGGGAAGCAAGGATAATAGATGAGCGATCCCTTGCAGGCTCCACGGACTGCGAGAGCTGGAACGACTGGTTCGACCAGGAGACGGACACCTGCCGCCCGCTTTGCGAGGAGCCGCCGAGCTCGTCGGAGGAGACCGACGCGCCGTCCACGCCGAAGAACGCACTCACGACGCTCGCCGGCTTCACGACCGTCTCCTCGGGCTACACGCCGACCGTCGGCGAGTGCGTGTGCGTTCCGTCGAGCGGAAGTCCCGCCGCCTCGACCTTCGCGCCGGCCGCCTCGACGATCGGGGAGCTGCTGTCGACGCCGTCGGAGGGCGCCTCGACGCCCGGCGAGTGGCATTCGCACTGCGTCCTCATCGAAGTCTTCTACAACTTCACGCTGCTCTTCGAGGGCGAGCTGCAGGTGGTGTGGCTGGAGTTCGTGCACACCTGCGAGCAGACCATCTTCGCGGTGGTCGAGTGGTCGGCCGAGGTGAAGTTCGTCAAGTGCGTGTACGCGCTGGAGGCCCTCTTCGCGCAGTACGAGGAGATCCGCGTCGTCCTTCAGTACCAGTGGGTGGCGCAGTGGGGCTACGTGGTGGACCTGCTGACGGTCGCCATCAACGTCCAGTACGAGTACCTGGCCGAGCTGATCGTCATCGACGGCCAGGGCTCGTGCCCGCTCTTCGACGCCCTCCTGAACGCCACCGCCGACGACCAGCAGCAACACGACGCCGTGGTGGAGCTGATCGGCGAGCTGCAGACGATCGTGGAGAGCTCCTACTACTCGCAGTTCGACAAGTACTACCTGCTCTACGTCAAGTTCGAGGCCTTCTTCGCCGCCCACGCCCAATGGGAGGCCGCCTTCCTGCAGATCGAGATCGTCCAGTTCTTCTCGCTGCAGCAGTTCGTCACCATCACCCACGTGTTCGAGCAGATCTCCACCGTCGAGGTGGCGATCGGCGGCCAGGGCAGCGAGTGTCTCCTGCTGCAGGCGTTGCTCGAGGCCTCGCAGAACACCAGCTACTCGGTGTCCGTGCGCTCCGACATCCAGCAGTTCTATCAGGTGTGCGCCGCCTTCTTCGCTCAGGAGACGGACGTGTACGTGCGGCTGGAGTTCTTCCTCAATCAGAGCTTCGAGTGGTACGTCCTCAGCGAGTGGGTGATCGAGTACGTGTACGGCCTGGAGTTGGGCGCCTGGGGCTCCTTCTACGAGCTCATCGCCGCCGGCTACTTCGTATGTCGAATAGATTTGTTCTCCTGTCTGACCGTTTGTTCAGTACGAGCACTGCGGGTGGGAGTCGCACATCACGACGACGCTGGCGGCCTCCACGACGCCCGCCCTCGCCGAGTCGACGGCGGCCGCCGGCGAGTGCGCCACGCGGGACGAGCTGATCGCCATCGACGCGCAGAACGCGACGCTCCTCACGACGGCCCTGAACGAGGCGTCCGCCTCCTGGAGCGCCACCTACCAGTCGCAGTTCTCCGGCTACAAGTGAGCGTTCCCTCCCCTCTTGCTTCCACTCGGCGGTTGCAGGAAGCGCGTGGAGGTGTTGACGTGGTCGACGACGCTCTCCGTGCAGGAGAAGCTGACGCAAATCTCTCAAGTGCTCGGCAACTACGCGACGGACGAGCGCCAAACGACGCTCGAGGCCGTCACGATCAGCTGGTGGGGTGAGCGCGAGAACAAGTTTGAGGCCCCACTCACCCGCCCGCTCATTTGCAGGAACCGTCGGGCAGTTCTGCGCTTGCAGCGGCTTCTGAGCGCCCCGCTCGTCGCCCGCGAACGGGCGCTCCGGACATTAGGTCCCGTTGCGGCTGTGATTTTAGTATTGCACCACGTAGTCCTTCTGCAGGAGAGTAGTCAAATAAATTTGCACCCGTACATTTGTGTTTGGAGTGTCGTGGTGTCCGCTTCTGGTCAGTCGGACGTCGTTTGGATGACTGGCGAGTGCTCCGATCGCAAGCGGGACGGCTGCTCGTCCACTCCTCCAAAAAACGACGGCGGCCAAGCGGGGCGTGCGCACGTGTTTCGCCCGGCTGCGTGCCTTTAAGAATTTCGTCCCCTCGTCTTCTACTCCTGCAAGCAAACGGGAGATGTGAGGCGGCGGCAAGGATGGCGACTGGCAGCTAGGAAACGATCAGTTCGGCCGAGAGAATGGAGAGCATCTTGCGGAAGACAGGCGAAAACGAATGGCTGCCCGCTGGACGAGCGGAAACATCAAGGGCCGGTAGAAGGCAATCGATTCCAGTGCCGGCATTCAATCGCTTCAATACAAATGAACGTGTTTATTCGCTGAACAGCACAAACAGCAAGAGAACAACAAAAATGTGGTCATTGAGACGGCGCCCGCATTCCCTCGTCGTCGTCCTTTGCGTAGTCCCGCACCCTGCGGAATCGCCCTTGTGCGCGCTTCACGGTCATTTGCGCTTGCAGCGCCCCGGGCAGGCAGCAGCATTTCCAGTTGGTGGCGCCCGTGGATGTTGGGAAGAAACGAAGCGTCGGATTCCACCTGTTGATGAAGGCCGCGCATTTGCATCCGGAAAGGAGTGCCTCGACGTCGGCGACGATCCGATGGTGCTGCATGAACGGAGAGCAGAGGAAGTCGAAGATCTTCAAGTTCCATCCTGGGCTGCAACAAAAAGATTAGCAGTGTAGCGAAGGGCGGTGGAACGGATTTGAATCAAAAAAGAAACGTCCTTACATGTTCCGCTCGATTTGCGGCAGGCTCGCGGTGAACTGACGCCAATAAAGGGCTAAAATGGAACAATGGGTAGATGGGAATGACGGATTGAACTCACCGTGAAGATAGTGACCGAGTTTTGTCGCATTTGTTAGCGTGAAAGTTCCAACGCACAAAACGGGCGACCGGGCGTCAAGCAGAAGCCCCTTCAACAGCTCTTGTTCAAGTTCTTCGTAACCGTAGAGATATTGGCCGACCGCGTTGCAGCGCGCAACGTCCTGAAACAAGAGGCATTGGAAGCTGACAATGCAAAGGACGAACGTCAGCGAAGAACTGGAGATCCTTCGGACTGATCGGCAGCGAGTGAGCAGACGGGTGGACCGACCGCTCGCTCCGCTCTCCCTCGAGTTGTGGGCCGAAAGGAACGTCGGGCGGCTCGAAGGAAGGCGGCGAGTCCATTTGATGGTCGTCGTTGACGGGCGGCTCGTAGTGCACGAAGAAGACGCTGAGGACGATGGCCGAGACGATGGAGAACGAGAGGACGAACGCGTTCAGCGGCTGCATGACCGCCGCCTCGTCGAATGCAAAAATGAGCAAATAGCGGCTTGCGAGCGGCAGACAACAGAAACGGCGGTCATTTGCATTACCAAATTCGATGGACAAATCATCCAATCGGAACTCGCGATACGAACGTCGCTCAAGCAATTCCCGATTTCCACAACTCGAAAGTAAAAAGCGGTGAGTTGAGTCGAGTAAGCAACTGAATCAGCAGTTCAAATAGCAAAAAAGAGACTGCCCTGTACTGGAATCGAACCAGTGACCTTCTGTTTACTAGACAGACGCTCTGCCACTGAGCCAACAGGGCTTGGCGGTGGGGGCCGCGGAGAGCAAGTGGCGGCCGGCCGCTCGTCCGCTCGTCAAGCGAGGCACCGCGGCGCACTTTTTGCGGGCGGGCAAGCGGGCGATTGGGCGGGTCGGGAGCAACGGGGAAAAAAGATGTATTGCGGGAAAGGCTGGTCGTCAGTGAGTGCTCCACGTTCGGCCACGGCCCGGCGTCGTTGATTCTTCGTGCATCTTGCGCTGTAAGGGTTTGCTAATGTTCTTCTTCGTTCGCTTCCCGAACAATCACCAATCAAGTTGGGCTTGCAAGCAATAGCCTACTTTCTTTCAATTTTTTCTGAGCATCGTGCAACCAAAGGGTGGCCAAGTAATGCAGGAAATGTCGTCTACCTCCTTCCTGATTGGATGGACTATCGTGAGTTTTTTCGACCGTCAAATAGCGACTTCCAAACTGGGCACCTGCGAGCGAACACCACGCCGGATCAAAATATCAAGAGAACTTCTTTTGGTTTCGTTTCCTCCATTCACAAGTAGGCGCTTGAACGCGAACACTCGTGTCGGTCCTCGCAGTCGGCCCACAGGTTTGCGACAGGCAATCAGGTCTTTTTTTAAAACACGCGTGCATCCGCACTCTAGTCCAAGCGAACGCCCGCCGGGCCAAAAGTCGACCACTCAAACGGCATCGATTAATCCTGTCCGGCTTTGCTTTCGATTGCCTTTTGTGAGGGCGAATGAACGTCAACAAACGGACAGCTTTGCATTCCATTTACTCGTCCAACAAACGAAAGCGCGAGAGGCTTATGACGACCGTTCTCTCCTCAACGAACTCAACAACTCCTACAGACGTGTGAGTGGATGGAATCCGTTTATTGATTTCTGTGTCTAAACTACGAGACGGGCGCCGCCCGAACGGGACTCCCGCCACTACGAGCGACCGCCGGGGGTCGCGACTACGAGGAGAAGGGGGCCGGACGGGCGCTACTGGCCGTCGCAGGCGCAGAACTGCTTGACGGTGCCTGCAAGCGGGCGGTGGGTGATTGGGTCTTTAGCGTGTCCTTGCGCTCACCCCACTGGCCGATCTGGACGGCCTCGAGCGTGGTCTGGCGCGCGTCCGTCGCGTAGTTGCCCAGCACCTGCGAGATGTTCGTGAGCTTGTTGGCGACCGTCATCGTGCTGCTCCAGACGAGCGTCTCCACGCGCTTCTTGTAGCCGAGGAATTGGTTCTGCAAGACGCGCCGCTCACTCGCCGCTCGCCCGCCCGCCCACCTTGTACGTGGTCGACCACGTGGCGTAGGCGTCGTTGATGGAGGTGGTCAGGATGGTCGTGTTGCTGCTCGAGATGACGATCAGCGTGTTCCGCTTCGAGCACACGCCCTGCGCGGGGGTCGTCGTGGTCGTGGGCTTCGTGCTGGTGCTCGTCGGCTTCAGCGTCGTCGTGGTCGGCTTCGTGGTCGTCGGCGTGCTCGTCGGCTTTGTGGTGGTGGGCGTGGAGGTGGGCTTTGTGGTAGTCGGCGTGCTCGTCGGCTTGGTCTGAAGCGAGTGATGAGTATGTGGCGGAATTCTCCGCTCTCGGGCTTCCGCATTGCGAGCGGAGCGTTAAAGAGTTGACGGATCGGACCGACACGAGCAGGAAAACACCCGACCCGTCCAAAGTCGAAACGCCCGCTCCAGTTCATCGTCTGTCGACCGCCTTTTCCCTTCCCGCCAGCTTCTATTCGTTCCCGCTTGTTTCTCTTTGCTCGTCCGTCTACACGCTATTCTCTTATTCCGACAGTTCCCTCTTGCAGAAAACGGGTGCCTCGAGTTCCCTTTTTGTTACGCCCGACTTTCTTTGAATGACCTTCCCGCTCCGGCGAGTCCCTTTGTGGATCCCGCAAAGAATCTGCCCTCCTCCACATTTCTTTCGGACATCGCCGAGCCCGAAAGAAAGGCGGGAACTCACGGAGGTCTTCGTCGTGGTCGGCGTGGTGGTCGAGGGCGTCGTCGTCGTGGTGGTGGTCTGCAAGAGGGCGAGTGGGGGCGGGTGAGCGGCCGCTTACGGTGGTCGTCGTCGTCGTCGTTGTGGTGGTCGTGCTCGTCGACGTCGTGATGTGCGACTGCCACCCGCAGTGCTCGTACTGAACAGACGGTCAGACAGGAGAACAAATCTATTCGACATACGAAGTAGCCGGCGGCGATGAGCTCGTAGAAGGAGCCCCAGGCGCCCAACTCCAGGCCGTACACGTACTCGATCACCCACTCGCTGAGGACGTACCACTCGAAGCTCTGATTGAGGAAGAACTCCAGCCGCACGTACACGTCCGTCTCCTGAGCGAAGAAGGCGGCGCACACCTGATAGAACTGCTGGATGTCGGAGCGCACGGACACCGAGTAGCTGGTGTTCTGCGAGGCCTCGAGCAACGCCTGCAGCAGGAGACACTCGCTGCCCTGGCCGCCGATCGCCACCTCGACGGTGGAGATCTGCTCGAACACGTGGGTGATGGTGACGAACTGCTGCAGCGAGAAGAACTGGACGATCTCGATCTGCAGGAAGGCGGCCTCCCATTGGGCGTGGGCGGCGAAGAAGGCCTCGAACTTGACGTAGAGCAGGTAGTACTTGTCGAACTGCGAGTAGTAGGAGCTCTCCACGATCGTCTGCAGCTCGCCGATCAGCTCCACCACGGCGTCGTGTTGCTGCTGGTCGTCGGCGGTGGCGTTCAGGAGGGCGTCGAAGAGCGGGCACGAGCCCTGGCCGTCGATGACGATCAGCTCGGCCAGGTACTCGTACTGGACGTTGATGGCGACCGTCAGCAGGTCCACCACGTAGCCCCACTGCGCCACCCACTGGTACTGAAGGACGACGCGGATCTCCTCGTACTGCGCGAAGAGGGCCTCCAGCGCGTACACGCACTTGACGAACTTCACCTCGGCCGACCACTCGACCACCGCGAAGATGGTCTGCTCGCAGGTGTGCACGAACTCCAGCCACACCACCTGCAGCTCGCCCTCGAAGAGCAGCGTGAAGTTGTAGAAGACTTCGATGAGGACGCAGTGCGAATGCCACTCGCCGGGCGTCGAGGCGCCCTCCGACGGCGTCGAAACGAGCTCCCCGATCGTCGAGGCGGCCGGCGCGGGCGAGGACTCGGCCGGCACGGAGGAGGCGGCGATCGTCGAGCCGCTCACGCACACGCACTCGCCGGGCGCCGGCGTGTAGCCCTCCGTGACGATCGAGTAGTCGCCGCCGCCCACGGTCGTCGGGGCGGCCGGTGCGAGCGTCGAGGGCGGGAACACGACGGGCGTCGTCTTTTTGGTGGGCGGCGGCGGCTCTTCGCACAGCGGACGGCACGTGTCCGTCTCCTGATCGAACCAATCGTTCCAACTGTTGCAGTCCGTAGAACCTAATGAGATTTGAGTCCAAGCGATGCTTCTGGGCACTTACGGCCAACAGCGGCGAGAGCGGCGAACAGCGCCACAGCGAAGAGGAGGGTCGACTTCATCGCGGCGGCTTCGGCAGGTGGGCGGAAACCGAGGAGAAGTCGAACTGAATGCCGGCCACCAGTCGACTGCCGGCTTTTATACTCGTTCGTGCCGTGCGGGAGGGCGGAGCCTCCCGTTCGAACTGCCGACCGACCGGCCGACCGGAAGGCGCGTGACGTCCGCCACGTTTAATCGCCTCGTTGATTTGACCCGACGGCCGACGGTTGGCGATTTGCATCGATTCACGCTGCTTCGTTCCGTCGATCTTTCGGTCCGGACGGCCGGCGGCGTTCGGGCAAGTGGAACGAACGGCCGATTTCTGCCCGACCGCCTGTTAATCCCCGCCGGCAGTTGTTTTGTTCTCCCGTCAGGCGGCTGCGGGGAAGGAAGTGCACGTCGGATGCGGAAAAAAGATTGCGAAGTAAACGCGAAAGTAATGAACCAGTTGAGGCCGGCTTGAAGAAACGTGATTCTTTGCAGGCGGTGCTCTTACAGTCGCCAGCAGCAGTCGCGTGTGTTCCGTTGCTGTTCGGTTTTTATTGCCGCTCGGTTGAAAGAATAGAGTCGACGTGATGAGCAATTACCTTGCTGGAACCAGCCAGATTCTTCGATTGACCTCCTCTTTACCGACGCCACACACCCACCCTGCACTCTTTTGAGTGATCGACCCGTCCGCCTGATAACCGACAGACAATGACCGCTGCTCGTGGACTCCATGGCGCAATGGTAGCGCGTCCGACTCCAGATCGGAAGGTTGGGTGTTCGAATCACTCTGGGGTCAAACTTTTTGCTCGTTTTTGTAATGCGGATCTCGTGTTTCGTTCTTTCAAAGAAGAACAGATGGACGGTGGCGAGCACAACAGAAAAAAGAAAGGGGCAATCAAAAGCTGCTTTCTTTTTTCTTCCTGTGGTCAGTGCGATGGAATGAAAGATCCATCTCCTTCTTCTAGTCGAAGGAACTGGACCTTGCCATCCGCCGGCCGTCTTTCTCTTGTGCTCCCCGTCCGTATTCACACACTTCCAAGCGGCAAAACGTATCCATCAATCCCCCGATGTACCTAGTCGACTCCACGGCCCAGAGCAAAAAGGTCGGCAGCCAACTACGGGAATCGAACCCGCGACCGCATGATTAAAAGTCACGCGCTCTACCGCTGAGCTAAGTTGGCTCGTCGGTTGGACGTAGAGAGACTGGGAGGATCGTGGCCGATGATTTCTGCTTGCAAAAGAAGCCAACGGAAGGTCGAAGGGCGTGTTTATTGGGCGAGCGGATCAATTGATGAGGCCGAGGTGGCGGTTGATCTCCTCCTCATTGAGGACGTCCGCGTAGTCGGCCTCCCAATCGTACTTGGAGTCGAGCGGGGTGTTTTGGCCGAAGGCGCGCATCACGTCCTGGAGGGCCGCGTAGTTCGGCTCGTCGGCGACGCCCATCGAGTAGACGGCGCGGCCGAACTCGCGCAACGGCTCGCCGAACGAGCGGGAGATTTCGACGAAGTCGTCGCGTTGGAGCGCGTCCTTGGTCGAGCGGATGAGCGGCCCCTGCTGGAGCGCCTTCCAGGGCAGCTCGCCGCGGAGCAGTTCGAGCAGCGTGTAGAAGAGCGAGACGAGGTCGTCGGCGGGGCCCTGCTCCTCGCGGTCGTGCACCCGCAGCGAGACGTAGCGCAGCGTCCCGCGGAAGCCCGCCCGTTCGCGCTGCTTCCGCGGCCGCCCGTCGGCCATTCGGTGGGAGCGCGCGAGGCCGTAGTCCACGATGAACAGGCGGTGTTTGGACTGAACGAGGGATGAACGGACGGTAGAGGAGAGAACTCACCGTCTCCGTGCATCCGAAACACATCTGAAAGCAGGAGGAAAGAGTGAAAAGAGCTCTTGATCGAGCGACCGCTCACATTCGCCGGTTTGATGTCTCTGTGGAGGAATCCCGCGTTGTGGAGGTCGCGGAGGGCGGCGATCGCCTGCAGCGCCACGCGGCCGCACGTGGGGCGCGAGAGGCGCTTCAGCGGGCTCATCTTCCGGAGGTCTCCGAGGTTCACGGACAGCAGCTGCACCACGATGAAGTTGACGCCCGCCTGGCAGCCCGAGCCGAAGATCAGCGGCACGTGCGGCTGGCCCTGGAGGCGGACGAGCACGTGCTGCTCGAGGATCATCCGGCGATGGCGGCGTCCGTTGCGGTGGATGGGCTCCGCCTTGATGGCCACCCGCTGGCCCGTGCGGCCGTCCACGCAGTAGAAGATCTGCCCGTAGCCGCCGCACCCGATCAGGCCCTGCAACGTGGATTGCTTGCTCTCGGTTGGGCACTCACTTTGATCTCCCAGCAGTTGCGGACGGTGTCGCCGATGGCGAGCAGCGTGGGCTCGTTCTGCGTGATCAGTCGGGGGCACATCCGACGGCACGTTCTGCACAACACGAAGGGATGAATGGGCAGAAGGGGGGAGAGGACTCACTTCTCGTCGCGAATCACGTGCGCGGGATTTGGCAGAGCGATCGCCGTGGCCGAAGTGGGCGGCTGGAACGTGCGGGAGACGGCCGGCGGTCCGTCGGGCGGCCGCTCGGACTCCTCGGGCGCGTGCGGCGGACTGCGGCCGGCGGCCATCCGTCGGTGCGGGCGGTCCATCTGCTCGTCGCTGCCGGGCTTCGCGGACGACTCGACCGGCGGCTCCACGAACATCCGCTGCAAATGAGTGCGGGCGGCCGGGACGAACGGAAAACTGCAGGAATGAGCTCCGTGTTTGGGTTTCCCTTTCACTTCGTGTCGAGCGAAACCGTTCATGCAAACACCCATTCATCAAGCTCGGGGCAAAGTCCATTGATTCGTCTGTTTACCAGCCGACTTATCAATCGGTTTCCCGGCGACGAAACGAGTGAACGAACTTCTTATCGCGACCGCACAAAACGGAGCGAACGGCCGCGTGCTCTCTGCGACAAATCGGTTCGAATCACGTCATTTGGTGAGTGATAAACGGGGTCGTTCATTTCGAATTCATGAATCACTTGCGAAAAGCTCCGATTGCACGGGGGAGCGACCAAAAAGAACGACGTAATGGCCGCTCATAAGAAGCCGCAAGAACGCCCGGTTTCTGCACATTCGTGGACGAAATGAAGTCACCGCTCCTGTTCTTCTGCTTCTCCCTCTTCTTCGTCTTGGTGCAGCCTTCAATCATCATCAGAGGAGAGGAGGACTGCATCAAATGCCCGTGCGACTTCATTTGCAACGATGAGCGCGGTGGCCTCTTCTTCCGTGCGCGTGAGTTCCGTTTGCTCCCTTCCACTTTGCCCTTTCGTTCGTTCAGCCGACCAAACGGATGGCTGTCAATGTCCGGAGGGCACGTATTGCGTGAAGTGCTGCTATACCGGCCTCTACATGTGCTACCGGTGAAACGAGGGCGGAGAGAGCACTTTCTAGCGTGTTGTTCGGTCGAAAGGTCGTTTTATTCGCAACGGAAATAAAAAAGTGAGATCGGCGGAATGTTGGGCATGAAATCGTCGGTTGCACGTGGGATCAATCGGAAACCGGCGGGAGGACGGTGGTGTTCGGAAGGCCCACGCTCGAAGTAGGCGGCAGGGCGGTGGAGCCGAGCTGCGTGATTTTGCCCCGCCGGAAGTATCCGAAGACCACCTTTTTGATCGATTCGTTCATAGTCAGATAGACGATTGGGGGAGCTCCTGCAAGAAGAAAGAAGTAAGAAGAGCTTCAGAGATTGCAAACCTTCAACGATGATCCATCCGACGTGCGAGAAGGCGATGAAACACTCGGGAAGGTTCATGTACTGCATTCCCATGTAGCCGGCGGCCGCTCCGGCAATCGTGAAATTGATCACGAGGGTTTGGATGAACAGCTGAAAGAATAAGAAGGGTCTAGAGCATTGTTCCTCGTGCACTCACTCGGTACTCCTTCGCGGGCATCCCGCCCATCCGCTGCTTCGAGAGGCCGGAGTGGTTGATGAAGAACCACACGTAGACGATCGGAAGGGTCACGCAGAAGGCAATGTTGTTGTAGAACTGCAGGTCCGAGGGGTACTGCAACGAAAGGGATCAGCGAGTGCACTTTTCTTCCTGTTTGCACTTGGACTCAATTATCCCGACGATTCGTGACCGTCGGCCATTGCCCCGAATAAAAAAGAGACCCCCCAGAACGCACTTTTGCGGCCGCTTCTCGTGCAGAAACTCGTGGACAAAAAGCGGATGCAAAGAGCAAACTTTCCGTTTTGATCGACGTCGCTTCAATTCGAACGAACGTCACTTCGTGCTTGCAGGCTTGAAATAACCGACGGAAAGTGGAAACAGCTTCGAATTTCACAAGCATCCGGCGAGCACGCACTTTTCAAAACAAACTCCTTTCTACAGTGATTTCCGCTGGACGTCATCCCACCCGCAACTGCTTACCGTTCCGTTCGTATCCGCGAAATAGCCGAGGTGGGGACTGAAAGAAGCGGCTGTATGAATGGGAAGGTCCGAGAGGCTCACTTGAAGAACCACGCCCCGAGGACGCTGTTGTACGTGATCGATTGGCCGAAGATCGCCACAAAGATGGTGGTGCAGGGCGGGATTCCCAGCCAGATCGCCTGTCGGAGACGTCCTTGAAAGATCACCTTGTACTTGCTCAGGGCGAGGCAGCGGTTGATCGAGAGGATCAACGAGCACAAGCTGTAGCCGATCCACAACGCTAAAGCGAAGAGATTGCTCGCATCCTTTCGTTCATTAAGCTCACGAAAGATGATTGTTCCTCCCATGTACGAGATGGTGGGGTGCGAGCAGAACATCCAGCCGTTGTACGAGAAGACGGCCGGGAAGAAAGCGGTCAGCGGGAGGGTCGCCATGTCGTAGACGGCCATCTCGATCATCAGTTTGTAGCAGAAGGATTGCCGCAGCTTCTTTTTGAGCATCGCGTACAAGCAGGGGATGTAGATCAGCTGCAAGCAGTGATGGACGAGTTAAAGAAGATTTCTCCTCCGAACGAACCTCGTAGATGACGCCCAGCGAGAACACGATGATCGCAAAGATTTGGTGTTGGCGTCGTTCGAGTGGGAGGTCCTGCACCGAGTAGAACGAACAGTTGTACTTGCGGATGTACTCGTCGTGTTGGAAGAAGAACATGAACAGGCCCATTCTGCTGCTGCTGGTTGGAGGCTTGAAGGAGGTGGAAATTGAGCTGAAACGAGCAGTTCTTCAGTGGATGCAAGAGAACGAAAAGCACGGCCGAATTGTCGACTTCGAACTCGAAACTGAACTCTCGTGCACCCTCCCGCCGCATTTAAATGAAATCCTCGCCCGCACGAGCAGCACTTCGTCGAATTCCGCCCGCCGGCCGCCCCGCTCGGCCCAAAGGTTGGCCGGAAGCAAACGTTCGTGCTGAACTCCGCCCCGCCCGCCCGCCGGCCGCTTTCAACGAAATCCCGTTTGTTTTGCCCCAATTACCGTAAATTCCTGACCGTTCAAACGGAAACAAATTACTGTTTAGACGGCGGCTAATCGGAAGCACGCCGCTCCGTGCAAACATTTCGACTGCCAAACGCAAAGGGCGGAGTTCAACGGCGGAAATTCGAACTCGCTTCCGGTCGGCCGCAATCCGCGGGGACACGCGGCGACAACGTGCAGCAGACGGCCTACTGTGAAGTGATGCCGTGAATGTCTGCACGAAAATGAAGTGTAGTTCAATTTTGGGGCTGGAAATCCTGCAAACACCTCAGCCGTCCCGTTGTGACTTCGTGATCGCTCGGTTCAGCGCTTTCGTCTGCCGAAAAGATCACGAATGCGATTTGTATCGTTCAAGCTCATCAATGCGAACTTCCAGAGCGCATAGCCTGTCCGTTCAAGTGCTCAAAAGTCTTTACCGAATTCCCTGTTCAATGCCCACCTTCTCACCCGTCAAACTCTTGGAATCCGATGGCGTCGTTGTGTCTAACGATCAAACGAACAAAAAACGGAGTGCGTGCGAGGAAACACTTTCAACACCCCGAGCAAACAACGAAGGACGGGGGATCGACGATCAACCTCCACAACATTCGAACTGGCGGCCAGAAACAAGCGGGCATTCGACGAACCGCGGGCTGGAGCACCGCCGCTGTCAACGAAATTCGGAGCTTTCCGTCCCGAACGTTCTTCAAACTGCACACTCGGTCCGAACGCTCGATTAAACTCCACTCTCCACCGGCTTCGTTCGGCCGACGGATCCCTAGACCGACGATCAACCGGCGGCTCTTATTTGCGGTCGACGCGGGCGGTCGATTGGGTTCGGTCGGGGCACGAACATCGAAAGGACACGCGCTTCTAACAAACAAGCGAGCACTCAACCGAAGAAAAAGAACGAAAGAAACGAGAGTTTCGTACTCCTCTCACTGCTCATCAAGCCTCGACCTCACTTCACGCTTCCCACTTCCACTCACTCGCTTTTGTACCGCCGACTCCTCCATTCAACGCCAGGCTGAGCACGAGGCAAAGAGCCGTCAGGCGACTTCAAGGCATCATTCAAACACTGACGGCTAATCGTTCTCTTGAATCATCAATCGGTTTCGTCACGATCGAGTGGAGAAAAACGCGGAAATTGGCATCTTCTTCGTTGCGCGTCGTCTGCCGACCACCCGCATCGAAAAGTGGTGAGTGCAGCGCGTCTTCACGTCCACTTCATTCGAGGATCTTCGGTTTATTCGTGGTCAAATCAACAACAATCAAACAGCAGCATTCGTACGAGGGCAATCAAACGGCAGCAAGCGGAATCAAAGCGAGGCGGGGTGGAGGGTCGACTTCACGAACTGGTGCACGCGGACGGCGAGCGGCGGGTCGGCGGTCAGCAGTTCGCCCACCCGCGCGGAGAGCAGAAAGTCGAGGCGGAAGTCCGCCGTGCGGCGGAAGAAATCGGCCACGAACTCGCGCAGTTCTTCGGCCTCGTTCTCCACGGCCAAAATCGTCCGATCGGCGGCGTTCTCCAGCGAGAACGAGCGCTTCAGCGAGCGGACGCACTCGTCCTGAACGGAGCGGCAAGAGGTGAGCGGAAAGCCAGCAAGGGGAACTCACCTTCAGCTCGCGCATCCCGAAGCGGATCGCCGGACCGAGCACAGCGGCGGCGTGCGCGTCGAAGTCGTCCAGCCGGCCGCGGTACGCGAATTCGATGAGGAGGCCGACGATCCCGGCCGGCAAACCCTCGACCGTGAGCTCCAGCTTCCCCGTTTTGTGCAGCTCCTCGGCGAAGAACTCGCTTTCGGTCGCCATCACGAGCGAGTTCACCTGCAAACCGAACGGAATGAAGCGGAAAGAAGGAAGAGAACGCACGTGGAACTCCTGCTCGTCGACCACGAGGCGGAGGTCGTTGAAGCGGCCGTCTTTGTGGAACTTCCATTGGGCTTCGCGGCGGGGATCGGCGGGCGAAGTGGGCGGAGCGGTCGAAGAAACGGCCGCTTCTTGAACGGCGGCCGGTTCGAACTTCATCGGCTGCAGCACGTCGCCGGCCGACCGCTCGTCGTCCTCCGCCGTCTCGCTTTGGGTCTCCTCGGTGGCCTCGTCGCCGGTGTTCCAGTCGACATCCGAGCAGTGGCACTCGCCCGGACCGCACGGGCAACCCTCCTCGGAGTCCTCCTCGTCGTAGGCGTAGAGCGAGGCGTTCGGGTCGGCGGAGGCCAAGTAGGGCGAATCGAGGATCTTGCCCTGGAAGTCGGTCGGACGAGGGAGCGTCATGGCGGTCGGGAGTCGAAGAAGAGGAAGCGGAACCTAGAGTTGACGGAGGTGAGCGCGCGAACGGGAGCGACCGAACGAACGGAATGTGAGCGGGAGAGCGGGCGATCGACGGAATGTGAGGAGGCCGGACTGCGCGGACGCTTTTTATGCCGCCCGTTGACCCCCTCGCGCGTTCCCACTCCCGCGTTCGGTCACTCGCACGCAATCACTCACCTTGCGCATTGGGAGGATGAGAGATCAACAGCCGCGGCCTGCCCGCTTTCCTTCCGCCGTCACTGCTTGTGAACGAAGAGAAGAGAGTTCCCACGTGTCTCGTCGCAAGGGAGTGCGGGAACCCGTCGACGGGAACAACAAACGATTGAATGAATGGGAAGAAAGCTCTCGATCGACGCGGAAGATGCCCCGCCCGCCTCGTGTGATCCCCGATGACGATCTTTGAACTTTCTTCTGTTTTCAATGCAAGAGGCCCAAGTGTTCACGCGACGTGTGAATCGGGACGCTCGCTCCCCTTTCGTTCGTTCGACGGCCAGCTGAATCACTTCTTCCGCGTGTCCTTTGCGAACGGGAACGATTCGCGTCACTCGGCCGGCTGTGCGGAACAAGAGAACGTTTATTCGGGCGGGAAGTGGGCGAATCGGTTAACGGAAGGGATCAATGGTGCCGTTCGGGTCAATGAAATGAGATCACTTGAAAAAAGGTCGTTACGAAAGAGAACACTCGGGATTCAGTTACAAACAATCAACGAAGTCCAGCCCACACGGTCAACACACTCTTCCGCTTCAATGAATGATCTGCGAGTCGGTGATCTTCGAGTGGGGGACGGTGGACGAGTTGAGATTCTGCACGCTCGAGGAGCGCTGTTGCGTGTGCGTGCGCTTGCGGCCGAAGATGATCTTCCGGATCGTTTCGTTCATGGTCTGCAACGGGGTGGGTGATTAAATTGTGATTTCTATGCAATTCATCCGTCGTCCCCCGACTCACCAAGTAGACGACTGGCGGCGCTCCTGAAGTTCACTCATTTCATTCCAACCGTTCTTTTCGGTCTGCTTACCCTCGACGATGATCCAGGCGACGTGCGAAAAGGCGATGAAATATTCGGGAAGACTCAGGTATTGCATCAGCATGTAGCCGGCCGCCGCCCCCGCGATCGTGAAGTTGATGATCAGGGTTTGAATGAAAAGCTGGAAGAAACAGATGGAGAGGTCCCTTCTTCTTTGTACTCACGCGATACTCCTTGCCGGACATCCCGCTCACTCGCTTCCGCGAGAGGGCGTAGTTGTTGAGGAAGAAGAGCACGTATACGACAGGCAAAATGATACAGAAGGCAATATTGTTGTAGAACTGGAGATCCGACGGGTACTAAACGAACAACCGAGTGTGGAGTGTCCCCTGTGTGCACTGCTGCCTACCGCTCCGACCGTGTCCTCGAAGTACCCCAAGTGCGGGCTGAAAGAAGCGAGGAGTAATTGGAAGAAGAATGGAGGACGTACTTGAAGAACCAGGCGCCCAGGATGCTGTTGTACGTGATCGACTGTCCGAACAACGCGACCACGATGCTGACGGCCGGCGGCAAGAGGATCCAAAACAACTCGCGGGTGGGCCCCTCGAAGAGCACTTTGTAGCGACTCAACGACAGGCAGCGGTTGATCGAAAGAATCAGCGAGCAGAGGCTGTAGCCGATCCACAGCGCTGAAAGTAAAGCGATCACTTCGTTCAGGCATTCAAGCGCTTCCTACGGAAGATGATCGTCCCGCCCATGTACGAGATCGTCGGGTGCGAGCAGAACATCCAACCCTGCATCGAGAAGATGCCCGGCAGAAGAGCGGTGAGCGGCAACGTGATCATGTCGTAGATGGCCATCTCGATCATCAGCTTGTAGCAGAACGACTGACGCACGTGTTTGTTCAGCATCGCGTACATGCACGGCAAGTAGAGGATCTGAACAAACAATTGAATGCTGTTGAAGGGCGTGGATCACTTCGTAGATGACGAACAGAGCCAGGACGATGATGGCGTAGATGATGTGTTGCCGACGCTCCAGCGGCACGTCCTCCACCGAGTAGAACGAGCAGTTGTACATCTTCGTGTACTCCACCGGGTGGAAGAAGTAGAAGTAGAGCCCCATGGCGATCCACACGCAAGTGAGCGGTCGGGGATCTGAAGAAGACGCACCATTGAGTGGCCGGTCGCTCGTTCAAGCAGTTCAAATGCCCGCCGCGCGCGAAAGAACACACGAAGAAGTGCGTAGTCGACGGCCCAAAATACCCGCCCGCCAATTAGCCGGCGGAAAGGCCGCAAAGCGCTTGCTGCTCTTCGAAAGTTTCAGATTGAAGGGCACTCAACAGACGTTATTTTAATCCTCCGATTACTCACGAACCAGAGGATAGCGAATCAGTCTTTGCTGGTTCCTTCCTCGTTCAACCCCACTCGACCGTAACCCTCAGTAAGGAAGGCACGTAGGCAGTCAGTCACCCGACTCCCGTTCATCGCGGTGAAAAAGCGGCCGCAAATCGCAACAAACGGCGGCGGTCGACTGAGAAGAAGCGGCCGGCTGAACGGGCGGCACACCGGCGGCCGTCATTCGCGGAAAGCCGCCTGAACGCGCGCCTAACGAGCCGACGGGGCGGGATGTTGCGATTCGGCGCCCGTGCGGCCAATTAGCCGCCGATTGATGGGCGGCCGGTCGGCCGTCTCGGCGCCCGAAAAGGCGGCCGAATCCGCCGGTTGACGTCCGCCGTCTGTTTTCGTCCCCCGAATCCCGCCGATTGCCCGCATTCACCGACGATCGGCCGCCCAAGTGCGCACTCGACGGCGACCGGCGGCTTCGCGGCGAAAGTTGCGAACCGGCCGGCGGAAATTCGCGGAATTCGACCGGAATTGCACGATTGTCTGCAGGGGCCGGCCGAACGCTCAAACACCACAATCGGCACCTGCAGCAAGGATTACGGTCAAGTGTGGTGTTCATCAGAAGCAGCAAAAGAAAGGTGAAACGCCGTCGAGTGATGCGAAGGGCAGCAAGTGAACACTCCCGCTCTTCGGCCACGCTAATCGGACCACCCACGAGCAAACTTCTTGCCGACGACCTTTGCTCCTGCAGGAGTCGCAAATGATACCCGCAATTCACCCTCCAAAGCGACCATTGCAGAGAAGCGAAGACATTCGTTGACAGCAGGGCAATACGGTTCAAAGCCACTCATTGTGTTGGACCGTTGTGTGACCTGACTGGCACCAGGAAGAACAAGGCCGTATGTCCCGATTCTCTTTCGTTTTGGTGCTCTTCGGATTCGCCGCCCGCTTGATGTCAAGGAGTGTTCTTCCAAAAGACTCATCGGAGTTTTCCTCTTTTTTACATTTGGTTCGCGGAAGTCAGCAGGCGGAACTAAACTGAAGGGAGGAAGTGAGTGTTGCCTTTTTTTCTCTAGAAATTGCCCGGCACGGCCTGTGAAGTGGGCGTGATCACTCACTCCGGAAAGTGCAAGCCGAATGAAAGAAGGTTGTTTTCAGAAGCCACCCGACCGACCGACCGACCGGCCGAATGAATTGGCGGCTGATTGGCGTCGGTCGGCGGCCTACGGTCGTGTCGGGCCGGTCGGTCGTCTTTTCGCAACAATTCTTTCGTCCGTCCGGCCGCTTACGCAACGCCGAAGAAGACTGGAGGTTCGTACGAGTGGAATCAAAGACTGAACGAAGAGGATGGTTGCCCGTGTTTATGCCCGAGAGGAAGCGAAGGAGATCAATAGTCGGTCATGTCCAGGGACTTCCGGTGCTGCTTCACCTTGAACGATTGGAGTTTGGCGGTCACGCCGCCGCCCACGTTCGCGTCCACCGTCTCCGAGGGGACGGGCGGCGGCTTGCGGAAGAGAGCGCGCGAGTCTTCCGGCTTCGTGGCGGCGGGCGCGTTCGGCTGCAACGGAAATGGAGGAGTGGAGGGCGGCAAACGAACGTCCGCCTGATCGCCCGCGTTGCTCTCGCCCTGCTGAGACGACACGGGGCTCTCCTGCAATCGAGCGATCACTCCCGCCTTCACCGCCGACCACTCACTCCGATCACTTGCTTCCGGTCGGCCGCGCGGCGTTGCATTCGGCGCGCGTAGAAGAAGGAGAACCAGCCGATGGAGCAGGAGACGAGCAGCAGCTGCAGGAGGACGAACGTGAGGCTCACGGGCCCCACCCACGACGGCGCCTTGTCCGTGGAGTCGCCGTCCGCCTCGGGCGGGACCAACTCGCTCTTCAGCTGAACGAAAGAAGCGAGGAGTCATGAGAAGGCAGAGGGCACTCACAATCTCCAATAGGAATCCGTCGAGCAAGTAGTTCGCGTGGATCGTGGCGGTGGTCTTCAGCTCGCCCGGCGTCTCCGTCGTTCGGAACTCCGCCGCGCAGTCGTGGAATTCGACCTGCGTGCTGAGCGTCGGGTCGGTCACGCCGATCTTGTCGGCGAACAGGCGGAAGAGCAGCGGCCACTTCCGACTGACGTTGAAGTCTGCAAGCGGACGAGTGGAGGGGTTGGAGGAAAAAGAGGGACTCACTAGTCTCTTCCAATTGAGTCGTGTCGTGGAGCTTGTCCGTCAAAACGGTGGCCAAGAAGGTGCAATTACCGCTCGCGATCGTCAGGTTAACCCTGCAACAGAGGGGAAGTGAATAAAAGGAAGAAACCCACCTGTTCGGGTCGTAGGGAAAGTCGCTCCCGTTCTTCACGATGGTCACGCGAAGGTCCACGTACTTGACGTCGGAGAAGCGGATGGTGGCCGAGCAATTGTTCGCGAGTGTCCTGAACGTTCATTCGAATCAACGAAAAAAGGAAAGAGTGGACGGAGGACTCACACCGACCCGTCGTCCTCGTTCTTCGCGCACTCCTCCGCCCCGACTTGCGCACTCGCGGCCAGCAGCAGCAGAAACAGGAGCATCCCGCGGACGGTCATCAGACGAGCACGAAAGCGAACAGGAAAGGAGACGATCGACCGCTCCGTCGGATTGAGAACGAGGCGCACTGAACGCAGGACGGGCGGCCCGCAAAACCGAACCGAATTTGCATGAGCGGAAAGCAATGCTGGGCAATGCTAATTCTTCGGCTCACTCATTTGTTTCTAGTGCTACGCCATCCGTCCGCCGTGAAAATCAACGGATTTCATCGCTCGAAGCGCCCCGGGCAAAAGCGAAAATGAGCGGCGGAAGTGGGCGCGGTCAAGTCGTCCGCTGATCGAAAGCCTTGGCCGTGCGGCACGTGCAGTGGCTCCGGATCACGTTGGCGCGAGCTATAATTGGCAGCAATCGAAAGAGCGAGGTCGATTCTACCACAGATTGTTCGCGGACGATGTCTAAAACAACATTCCTTTTAATTTATCGCGTCCGAAAGTTTAAAGGTCGGATTTTTGCCCTTGTTTGAGAAATTGTTTGATGTGCTGCGCGGCGGGTGGAATCTTTACGGAAAAGTGCGAACGTCAGAGGTGTTCAGCGTTCTTTTCTTTATCGTTTGAGCTACAATCGACTTTATGACTTTCACTTCTTGACACGCTATAAAACGCCAAAGGTCGGCCAACGCGCGACTTTCGGCCATTTTTCATGTTTCTCGATTCGCTGCGTGGTCGGCAGAATTTTTAATCAAACGCGCGGACGTCAGGGTTGTTTACCGTTTTCTCCTCTTTCTTGTAAGCTTTATCCGGCAACATTTGATGCGCTTTCTGGACCGTTATGAAGCGTAGAAGGTACCCAAACGCTCCCAATTTTTGGCGTCGCATTTCTCCGCTCTAATCCCTCAATTTGATAGGAAATAAGCAGTTTTCTGATGAAATCGAGTACGGAAAATCCAAATCTGCCGTCAGATTTGCAAAAGGATTCAATTGTGTTGAGTGAGACTCGATCCATCGACCTCTTCGTGGAGCGACGAAGTGTCGCCGCGTTCAAACCTGCCCCTCATCGTCGTTTCTGGTAAGCAGACTCGTTGAGCGGTGAAAACGCCCAATTTTTCACTGCATTTGGGCGGCGTGCATTTGTTCCAGCGCGCTCCTGCCTCCACCTGCCACTCGAAAGGAAAAAGGCGGGCAATCTGGCGGCAGGCAGACGGGCGGGCGAGCGGGCGGGGAGCGAGGTCATCTGGCGCTACTCTCTGCTTGTGTACGAACATAGCGAGGCCCAGTGGCCAAATGGATAAGGCGTCCGCCTACGGAGCGGAAGATTGGAGGTTCGATCCCTCTCTGGGTCACAATAATTTTTATATTTGACTATATGTCGTGTGTTTGTTCCACAAGCCGTGTGGCCCCGCTTCGCGGGGTCCCGCCGCTCGACACGGCATTTGCATCAACCCCACTTCCCACACATTAAACGCCACCGCATAGTCATCTCTTCCAGCCTCACGCGCCAGCGTTAGAAAGACGACACTGGTCAACATTCTGGTAATCAAACAAAAAGTCGTGATTTTTGTTGCATTGGACGTAGAGATCACATAAGTATTGATTGTTTGATTAGCCGTTCAATAAAATCCGTTTGGGATCAATATCAGTCGCTTTATAGCCATTTGTACGCTTTCAAAAGTTCTGTGGTAGCTAAAATTTAAAGAAAGCGAATGAGCTCTCATTTGACCAAAGCATACACTCCGTTTGTTTCCTTCACTCGCAGGTGACCTCAGCAAACGAAAAGCTTTGCCGAATGTCCGCTCGGGGAATGCGGAAGGAAGGGGTGCTCTTTTGCTCGCCGGCCGCGCGTCGCGTTCGCTGGGCAGGCGGGCGGCTCGTGATCGGCGGCGGTTTTTTCGCCTCCGCTCGCCGCTCGCACTCGCCGCTTGTTTTTCGCACTCGTTTGCCGCTTGCCGGCCTCGAGGTCACGCGTTCGTTTCTTCCTTCATGCTTGCGTTCGACGGAAGGAAGAAAGGAGCAATTTCTTTGTGATGCTTTTTGTTTGATCGTTCGGGTGCAAGAGTATTCGAGTGTTGTTCCGTTATGCTCTTTGCTTATCACCAACCAGAACCCTTCCGCTCGCTAACGATCGTTTCGGAGAGAAAATTGAGTTGTTCCTGTTTCTGCTCGTCGATTCAGCAAATTATTCCCATACCGATGCGATTTCTTCGCTGCGAGATCTCGCGTGTTTCCCGCCTTCTCCCGCTCGACATCAACGATCAACAACCGTGGAGATGAAAACAACACGCGCGTCACCCGATTTCTCCTCGTTTCGAACACGTGCACACTCCTCACTGGTTGCAGGTTTGTGGCCACTCGAATGTGATGTTCACGAGCAGGCCGCTCGTTCTGTTCGGCCGGGCGGCTCTGCGGCTTCCGTCCTTCCGCCTTCCCGCCGCTTCTTCTTCGTCCTCCTCCGCCCCGGCTGCCGCTTTGCTCGCCACTCGCGGCCAAAACGACTCGATTGCGAACGTCCGACTGATCGACGCGACCGACCCGAAGAACGTGGCCATCGAACTGGAATTGGGTTCGTTTCGAGCCGTCGACTGCTTCGAATCATTGAGTGTCCCCTCGGTTTGCAGCCGACGAAGCGGAGATCTTGCGGATTCCGCTCGTTTGGTTCCGCGATCACTGCCGCGCCGCCGCCCACTTCGACTGGACGACCGGCCAGCGGCACTCGAATCCGGCCGAGTTGTTCGCGCGGGCGCGCTTGGGGCCGAACGCGCAGTCGGCGGTTCGCTTCGACGAGCGCACTCAACGGCTGCGCATTCGGTGGGCGGACGGGCACGAGTCGGAGTTCGCGACCGCCGAGCTGCTCGACTGGGCGATCTTTACGCGCAAGGACTACGACGACTACTCCTCGCGCTCCTTCTGGTCGCGGGACAACCTGCGCGAAGTGCCGAACGTCTCGGCGAAGAACTTCGACTTCACGCTCTTCGCGCGCCTCTTCCTCCGCTTCGGTGTCGTGTTGGTGGATGGCGTGGACGCGCGGAACGAGCGCGCGACCAAGCGGCTCTGCGAGTCGATCGCCCCGCTGCACGAGATGCTCGGCGGCGACTTTTGGGTCGTGGAGACGAGCGACGGCGACGAGCGGCTGGAGGACTTCGAGGTGGAGACACGAGTGAGTTTCTGCCTTCCTGCTTCTTTTAATCGGTTGATGAAGTGTCTCCGACACGGAAACGAGCACGCGCACGAGGCGGTGCGGCCGGCGGCTTTCGGGCCGCACACGACGGCCGCCTTCCTCGAGCAGACGCCCGGCATCCGCGCCGTCCACGTGCTGAAGGCGCCGGCGGAGGGCGGCGAGATGCGGCTGGTCGACGGCTTCGCGATCGCCCAGAAGCTGCGCGACGAGACGCCCCAGCTGTTCGACCTGTTGGCCTCCACGCCCGTCGAGCACCACCGACTGAAGAACGCGCCCAAGAAGCAGCGGTCGCGTGTGGAGGACGACGACGACGAGTTTCCGGCGGATTCCCGCCACGAACGTCGCCCGTCGCCCATCGTGACGGCGGTGGAGCCGCCCGAGCCGCCGCCCCCGCCGACTCCCGTCCACGCGCGCTCGATTCATCGCCCGGTGATCGAATTCTTCAAGCACAAGGTGGTCCAAGTGAGTCCAGTGGACAAGGGGAGAGATCGAATCATCGTTTGTTCGCAGATTCGCTTCTCGCCGGCCGACCGCGCGCCGCTCCGCACCCTCCGCGTCGTCCAGAACTTCGACGACGCGGCGGCCGCGCTGAACGCCGACCGCACCGTTCGCTTCTACGAGGCGTACGCGCGGTTCGCGCAGTTGGCGCACGACGAGGCGGCCGCCGTCCAAGTGGCCCTGCGGCCGGGCGCCGTCCTCTTCATCGACAACTACCGCGTCCTCCACTCGCAACGGGAACATTCGGGGCCCCGCAAAATGTGCGGCTGCTACCTCTCGCGGGATGGTGAGTTCCCAGGGGATGTTTGACAGGTCACTCCTCTCGTTCGTTTGTTTGCAGCCCTGCTCGCGAAGGCCCGGCCCCTCCTCTCCGCCGCCTACCGAAACGTTTGACCGCGAGCCCCCCTTCCGATTGTTCGAGTGCCAGCAGCCATTTGTTTTGTTTCGCTTTCGAATCCGGTGGACTTTGTGCGTGTACGGGTTTCATTCGTGCCATAAACAACAAGCTTCTTGGTAGTTCTTTTTGATGACTGGTGCGTCACAAGTGGCGGCATGTTCGCTTTTGATCTGCAGCGGCCCCTGTTTCGTCATTCGGCAGACGGGGCGGTGGCCCGCTCGACGAGTGGCGCGTTCCCAGCCGCCCACTTGACGGCGCGCTGTGGGGGGCGGCGACCGAAAGAAGTTCGCCGAGTTGCGCTCCCGTCTGGCCGCCTCTTGAAAGAAGAGAGTACTTGCCTGACCACTTGAAAGAATTCTCGTCGGTTCGAAATCGAAAAAAGGGCGCTCGAATGATTGACGGCGGGGCCGGTGGTCGCCGACCTTTCGCCGCCGCCGCCGAGCGCCCGCGGCGAAAAGGACGTCGTTCGGCGTTCGCTTTGAATCGATCGTCGTGCTTTTTTGTTCGCCCGACATTCCACCGAACAATCCGATGCACTTTTTTCTTCTCTTTCGATCGGAGCGTCTCGTCGCCGCGTTCACGAGCTTCCCGGACTTCCTGTTCGCGTTCGGTCGGCGATCGAGCGATTGAGCGATCGGATTAGCCGCGCGCGGTTCCGTCGCGACGACCGCACCTGCGATCGGAAGGGTCGTTGCGCAAGAGAACGCGCGGAGGGGTTCCGCAAGAGCGACGGGTGGTCGTGAACAAACGAAAAACTCCGCAGTCGCGCGGGCGGTCGCGGGACGACGGCGGGAGGAAGTGGGGCAAACGAGAGGCCTCGAACCGCGCGGAGCATGGCGCACTGCGGGCGTTTCTTTTGTCTTTCAAGGGCCCTGCGAATAGCCGTGCATTTTTTGGGCCACTCGGCCGAGCGCGCCACTCGCTCTCGCCTATGTGACTTTCTGCATCGGAATTTGATGCGGTCTGTTATCTTTTCTGAGTGGTTTTTGATTGGAAACGCCTGCCGGCTGTTGATTTGCACTTTTGTCGGCTTTTCGTCTGCCGCCTTTCGATTGCTGCAGGGAACGGGCAGACGAATCATAAACTGACGTGGCGCTCTTTTGAAGGCCGCCCGATGAGAGGCGCAATGAGAAGCCGACGGAACTTGTTTGATGGATGCGCACTCGGCGCTCGCAAAAAACGTCTGCTGCGTAACGCGTGAGGGCGGCCCGCTTTTCACTCCTCGGGCGTCGACGTGTCGCAAAAAGCCCGCGGCGGCTGTTCTCTCATGCGACCACGACCGCGAGCTTTGCGAAGAAAAGCGGCGGCGGCGGGCAGTGCGAGCCTCGAAAACTCGTCGGCTATCCGCCGCGGTCAGACGGCCGTTTTTCCAAGCCTCCCGCCGCCGCCCCCTGTCCGCCTCGCTCTTCGTCTCGGTTTTCGTTTCGAACGAAGGCGTTTTTCTTCATTCACTTCGGCGGAGTTCCTTTCGTCGAAATTCGTTTGTGCGGGCTTTCGTTCTCGTTCTTTGCTCGAGCCGTCTGCCTTTTCTCTCTCCACCGGGGGCTTCGAATAGGAAGAAGACGATTTCCATTTCCCACCCACCGCCGATTCATCGTCGCCGGTTTTTTGGAGAAGAAACGAGTTCCTTCCGCCTCTTCGCCTCTTCTTCGTAAACGCGATGGCGGTCCTCAAGGCGCGTCTTCCTCATTCGCGCGCGCGCTCCACGTCGTACTCGTCCGTCTTTTCAGGAGTTTCGTTCGCGCAGGATGTCGGAAGAAAAGAGCGAATGTCGCCACGAGCCGAACGGGAACGCGCTCTGCAGCTTCCGGCTGCCCGCGGGGGCCGACCGCGACTACCTCTCCCGCGCCTACGAGCTGAATCCGCAGCGGGCCGATGGGATCTTCTTCAAAATGTTCTACTTTTGCAAGTCGAAGGACGGCCGCGATTGGGCCGATCCGATCGCCGAGCTCGGCGTCGTCGTTTCGGAGTTCGCGTGCTGGAAGTCCGCCGACTGTCAGCTGCGCGTGCGCGTCGTCGGGCGGGACGGGCAGGTGATCGAGCAACAAGGCGAGTTCCTCTTCTTCTTCCTTCTTCTCATCCCTCCTCTGTTTGGCTGCAGACTTCCGCCGCTTTCGGTTCGCCCGCGGTCCCCAACGCTGGAAGTTCCGCCTGCCGCGTCGCGTGCTCGTGGACGCGCAGGCCGACTGCGGCCCGCTGCGCGCCGAGTTCGCCATCGAGCTGGACGACCGCGAGCGCGCCCACTGGCCGCCCAAACGCGGCCGCCCGTCCAACGCTTCCGGCCGCTCCTCGGCGCACAGCGACCGCGTGTCGCCGGAGCGCCCGCGGCGTCGCCGCAACTCGGCGGGCGATCGGTCGAGCGAATCGCTCGCCTCTTTGCCGTCCGACCCGAACGGCTCCACGTTCTTCATGCACCTGCAGGACATCCGCGAGCAGGAGGTAAAACAGCCGCGGCAGACCTTCGAAGACGTCGACTTCATCCCGCGCTTCTTCCCGCCCGACCGCTGGGGCCGCACGTCCAACTTCGAGTTCTTTCTGTTCCACTTCCACGAGCGCGAGCATGTGCGCCTCACCATCGACTGGGCCCTCAAGAACTGGCTCAATGAGATGAAATTCCACGAACGGAGTTCGTTTTCATGTGAAGGAATCCAATTGATCGTCTATGCTTTCAGGCCAGTACACCTTCCACCGCTGCAGGTGCCCGCCGCACAGCAGGTGCAAACACCGAAAGACGTACTTCCGCGTGCCCACCGACGAGCTCGAGGATTTCGCCGACGGCCGGGCGGTCACCCTCGTGCTGAAGCTGCGCTCCGGCGGCCACGGCGCGCGCTCCGCCTCGCCGCCCGCCCGCAGCGAGGCGCTCGAGCGCTCCGAGTCGCCCGTGCCGCCCGCGGGCTTCGCGAACCCGTACATCGACTACGGGGTGCTGGACGGAAGTCCTCGAGGCGTGCAGCCGCCGCCGGCCTCCGGGGGGCCCGTCGTGGAGCTCCAGCCGACCGACGGCCCGCACTTCGTCCCGCCGCCCATCCCGCTCTCCGTGCAGCCGCAGGCGAACGGAGTGCCCGTGGGGGCGTACGTGAACGCGATCAACGAGATGCTCACGCGGGCCACCGGGGCGGGAACGTCGGCGTCCGCGCCGCCGCCCGCTGCCGCCGTCTCGCCGGCCACCCCGACGATTCGCGTGAAGGAGGAGCCGACGGACGAGGAAACGATCGAAAAAGAACCTCCCGCTCCGCCCGCACCCCCCACCGGTGAGTTCCCTAAAGAGACGTCGAATGTTCACTTCCTTCTTTGCAGCAAAACTCACGATCCCGTCGTTCACCGTGGCGCGACGGGCGATCGTCGTAAAGCCCATCGAAGTCAACCGAAACACGCAAGAAAGCCGAGAGAAGGAGATCGGTGAGTGTTCCGTTGATTCGCGCGAAACGAGAGGCACCTTGCACGATCGTGGGTTCGTTCACGCGTTACACTCACCACTTTGCAGTCCCCACACCGCCCCCAACCGAAACCCCACCGTTGGCCGCAAATCCAAAAGAAACCCACCCACCGAATGCAACCGAGACCGTTCGAATCAAACAGGAGCCGCAAGTCGACGAGCAGCCGCAAGTGGAGCCGCCGAAAGAACAGCGGCGGGAGGAACCGGCGGCCGTCGACGTGGAGGAAGAAACGGACGAGTCGGACGATGACGACGACGACGAGAGCGACGAAGAGAGCAGCAGCGAAGAGGAACCCGAGATCGAAGAGGTGACCGCTCGCAAACGACGCCTCGACCCTCCGGCCAGCAGTCGGAGCGGCCGCACACCCACGAAACGCCCCCGTCAAGGGGGAAAAGCGGAAAAAGCGGAGGAAACACTTCCGAATCCCAAAGTTCTCAACAAAAACGTGCTGGCGGTCGTGGTGGACGGCAAAGAGTTCGAGGTTCGTCCCCACAAGCTGCGAATGCATTCATCCCCCCGCTTTCAGGTGGAACGAAACCTCCTGATCGAAGAGAGCGCGTTCTTCGCGAAGAAAGTGGCCAAACAGGAGTCGCTGGTCGACTGTCTGCCCGCGGAGATTAGCGGCGACACGATGGCCGCCGTCGTCTACTGGATGGAAACGAAACGGGTGGACGATTTGGACAAGAAGGCACGGGAGTTGTACGTGGCCGCCAAGCTGCTCGGGATGCCCGACCTTCAGGTACGCTCCACGAGAGTCCTCCTGCTTTAATCCCTCCCCTTCGTTGCAGAAGACGTGCGTCGAGTCGATCAAACGGACGTCCAAACAGCGAAAGGCGACCGCCGGCGTCGTGTTCGCCGTCCAGCACGAGGACGCCGACCTCCTGAGCGCCATGGGCTTCGTGTGGAAGCGGGCGAAACGCATGCGCAAGGTGCTGAAGTCCAAGGAGTTCAGGCAACTGCTCGAGCAGCGACCCGAACTCATTCACAAGGTCCTCGACGCGATGTGATCTCCTCTGTGGAACCTTCACTTACTGTTTGGTGCACGAACATGCCGGTCCACCGCTTTCATCGCTTCCTTCTTTCCTTTTTCCTTTTTAATCTCTCGAGGACACATCATTCATTTTCCTACCGCTTGCCATCGCTTCTAGTCGCTTGGATCAAGGCGGTCGACGCCATCGGATCGATGATCGTAGTTCACACAATAAACAGCATTTGTGAAACGACTGTCGGTTGGCGATTGAATAGCCGGTAGCGAAAAGAGTTAAGAAATACAGGGTGTCCCAGCCGAAAGTCCCATTTTGAGCCGTCTATTTCTCGGCCAATTACAGGCCGATTTCAATGCGGTTTTTTGCTACGTGTAGCCTGGAACGGGAAGTTTTGTTTGGTAGAAGTTTCTCAGTTCAAACCTGATTGTGAACAGCAGAAATCTCAAAAAAGCAAGACCCTCGAGTTTTGCTGTTTTTTGCTTCTAGCGGACTGGAAAAGAGTCACACGAAAAGAACAAACGAATGTCCATGAAGTCTGACATGTTCTTTTGGACTTCCAGTTGGTTAGAGAACAAAACCTTCGAGCAAAAGCTCACAAATCGCCGTTCAAAGTGATCAAACCAAGAGTCCGCAAAACTCCCGGCGCGAAAATGCACGCGACGAAAAGCGGCCGAAAATGACCGTGTTTCAACATTTTGGACTTTTTCTCACGGTTACAGGCAAAGTTTGAACATGCATTTGACATCGAACAAAACTTCCCGTTTCAGGCTACACGTAGCAAAAACCCGCATCAAAAACGGTCCACTATTGGCCGAGAAATAGCCGGCTCAAAATGGGACTTTCGGCTGGGACACCCTGTAAGAGGTGGCCAGCTTCTGTCCAGATGAGCAAAGGAAAAATGAAACGATTGTTGAAGTCGGTAGGGGGCGAGAACAAACAGCCAACGTCTTCGCAAAGCAAAAAGAACGCCTATCTTCCTCCTGTCCGAACGGTTTCGATCGGCGAAGGTCAATCACCATCAGGGGAAAGCGGCGGCCGCTCGCGTAGAAAAAGCCCGCCGCCCGGCCGCCCGCTTTCTCTTCGCCCTGGCGGTTTTCGAACTCGTCGGCCCTGTAGTATAGTGGTTAGTACATAGGACTCTGAATCCTGTAACGTCAGTTCGATTCTGACCAGGGCCTCATTTTTGCTTTTTATTCGCACGTCCAAGAAAAGACAACACGGCAGTCATTCCTTTTTGCCTCGACCGAAGAAACGCTGGAGTTTGTTCTTCCACGTGGAGCTGTCGGCGGGCGTTTGGCTCATCGAGCAGCCGGCTTCTTGCTCTTCACTGGACGACTCCTGCTCCAGCGATCCCAATGGCCCCTCTTGTTGTTCTCTGGCCAGCCGAAGGGATTTGAGGATTGCTCGTTGCAGTTCTTCTGCAAACGACAAAGCAAACCGTACAATAGAAACATTTCGACAACCCACCCTCCTCACGATCCGCTTCGTGATCGATCGGCGGCAAGCCGGAGACCAGCCGCGAGGCCTGCAGTGGTCGAGAGAGCGGCTGGAGGCGAGTTCGAGGGCGAGGCGGAAGGTCGACGTCGGGCCGAATGAAGATGCGGTGTGGGCTGAGGAAGAGGATTTTGTTGAGGTAGAAGCCGGAGGGCGAGAGCGGACGGCACGCGCCCCGTTGGAGCACGTCGATCTCCTGGTGATCGAACCGGAGGACCTCGAACCACGCCAAGTAGCCAAGAGATTCCGGCCGGCTAAAGCAAACGAATAAATAACGGGTGGAATAAATAAGTGCGTACTCGATGGGGATCCGGTAGGAGTGGAATTCATTGACCAGTTGTCTCTTCACGAACGTCCGATGGACGGGGTGCATGCAGAAGATCCCGTCCGCGAGCACCCACGGACAGCCGGGCCACAGGAAGTCGCCCATCTGCGGGCACTTCACGACCTCCGAACGGGCGGGATCGACGAGCGAAAAGCGGTAGAATTCGGTCATCAGCGAGCTCTTCAGCAGGATGAACAGGAAGCCGCCACTCACGAACGAAGCGGTGTGGAAGCGGCTCTGCAATCGAGCATCGTAACGAAAAAGGAAGGAAGAACGCACGCTTACAATCAACGGCTGTGTGAATTGCGGCCCGAAGTTCGTCCACCGGCCGTTCCGCGGATGCTGACTGTGGACGACGAATTGGAGAAAATTCCCCCATCGTTTGATCGCAAACAGTCGGCCTTTGTGCAGGTGGACGCCGTAGATCGTCCAATCGTTCCTCCGCAAATCCAAGTGCGGAAGCTCCTCGACCGTCCGCTCATTACGCTTGAAGCGAGCGAAGGCGACGCCCTCGCCAGAGAAGAGGGAGAGCAGGAAGACGTTCGGCTCGTCGGTCGGGTGGATCCACTTGAGGACGGCCTTGAATTCGGTCCACGCCGCCCTTCTCTTGACCTCAACGGGCGCATCAACCACGAAGGTGTTCTGCTCGAAATCCACGGCCACTTCCTGCACGGAGAAGACGGTGGGCGGTCGGAATTCCTGGACGAACAGCAGGAGGGCGGCCGTCCGGCTGCTCGTGTCCGCCTCCAATTGGAAGCAGTCCAGCACCTCGCCCACGATCTTCCCGCTGTCCTTCGCTCGGTTCACGAAGCTGGAAGCAGGACAACAAAATAGGGAGGCAAATAAAAGGAAACTCGCAATTCGAGGCCGTAGAAGGTGTCCAACACGGCGAACTTCTCGCCCTCGTGTTTCTCGTGGTCGAAAAGGAAGATCGCGCGGCCGGTCGTGAAGAAGCGAGTCCGTTCGAAGTCCTCCGCCGTCGTGAAGTGATTCTTCGCGTAGAAGAGCGGATGGAAAACACGTGGGCAGGCGGCCATTTCGGCGGGCGCTCAGCGAGCAGTGCGCGCCCGGCAGTGGGGGCCGAGTGGTGGGCAGCGGTCGAAAACAAGCGGGCCGGGCGGAAGGGCGATCCGGTTGCCTCCCGCAGATACGCGCGCTTTTGCCCGCCTGACCGGAACGAATAGACGGGCCGGACAACTGGCCGCTGAAATGCAGCAACAGCGCGGAGAAGTCAAATGGACAAATGAGATCCGGTCGTCTGTCGATCGGCATCTAAAGCTGGTATCGAATTCAGAGGACTGTTGTACAATGCTTTTGAGTGCTTTCTTGCAATCAATGAAGGGCAAGAATTTGCCGCTACTTTCTTTTCGCGCGCAATTGCAAAGAACACGCCGCAGGCGGGATCTCATCGACGAAAGCGAGCGGATCGGATGACGGGCTTGCGCGGTGATTTCTTCTCTGCGCACGCGTCGTCGTCCGTCGGCTTCGTGGTCTAGTGGCATGATTCTCGCTTAGGGTGCGAGAGGTCCCGCGTTCGACTCGCGGCGGAGCCCCCAACGTTTTGCTTGAGCAGCAGGTGTTTGCTTCCAATTATCATTATTTTGCTAGGAAATATCGCTTTTACTGCTGATAAAAAACATCAACTGCCGCACAACTCGCATAAATAGGCGGACAGACATTCCAGAGCATTGGCGGCGGCAAAAAGTGACTTCCCGGCCGGGAATCGAACCCGGGTCTCGCACGTGACAGGCGCGGATACTCACCACTATACTACCGAGAACACACTCCGCGGGCGGACGAGCGGCAGGCGGTCGGCTTCCACTCGGTCGGGGTCGTCGGCAACGGCTGCCTAATGTTTTGGCGTTGAACGGATTAAGAGAACCACAAGTTTCGACCCGTCCTTCTACCTAACGGAAAGTGGAACAAGCGTTTGCTTGTCATGAGTCCACCTCAACTCGTGACACTTTCACGAGGAAGAACAAGCCTCTCCTCGCATGCAGAGTCCACAAGCGGTTTATTCCACAACACAAGACAACAAGGATTCAGAAGGTGCACAAGGACGTCACTTCGAACGCGATCTCCGGATTCTCGAGGAAGAAGGCGGGCGTCCACTCGGGATGCTGCTTCACGAGTTTGAAGTTCGAGTGGGCGAACTCGACGAGCCGCCGCTTGAAGGCGCCCTCGTGGTCGTGGGCGAAGGCGAGCTGCAGGTCGCGGATGATCGTCTCGACCGACACGTGGGCGAGCAGCGACTCGAGGCACATTCCCTGAAGGAGGGGGTGGACAACAGGAGGAGAGGGAAGACTCACGGCCAGACGGAGCACCTCGTAGCAGTCCGCAACGGGCAGCAGGCGGTGGGCGACTCGCTTCAGCCCGCTCACCTGCCCCGAGTAGAGGTAGCGAAGGAGGAGTTCGATCATGTCGGCGTCCTTCTTTTCGATGATGACGACGCCCGTCTCGCGCTCTTTCGTCTCCGTCGTGAACATCCGGTGGAAGACGGGCGAGCCCGAGCAGATGACCACTTTCGAGACCTGAACGACGGAATGAAGGGAGTGAATCGAATGAAACAAAGGGGACGACCTTGAAGACTCTCTTCTGCACGTGCACCTCCACATCGGCGAACTTTTGCGACTTGAAGCTGGCAGCGAGCTTCTTCAGCACGTCCAGCGGCGCCGTCTTCTGCGCCCACTCGACCGCATCCATCGGATCCAGCGGAAGGACCTCGCAGCAGGCGACGAGCGGGGGGCTTTCCGCCAAGTCGAGGAGTTCTGCTTGGGACCACGTCTGCGGGGTTCCGAAGTCGTCAAAGGGGGCGTAGAACTTCTCTTCGACTTCTAAAAGAAGCCAGCGAGTCGCTTCACGTGCAAAGTGGGAACTCACCGTCCTTCTTCAGCCGCTTCCCCTTTGCGTTCTCGAACCAGAGCTCGTACTTCACGCGAATGGACGGATGATCGCCGAAGTCCTCTTGGACGCGGAAGTAGAGCTCGGTTTCTTCGTCCTCTTCGTACCACCCCTTCGGGTAGAACCACAGGTAGAACTTGGCCTTGGGCACGCCCTCGACTTCGAAGTCGTCGCTCTGCCACGGTTGGTCGATTTCCGCCTTCGCGTGGCGGTCTTTGAAGTCCTCGAGCGGCCAGCGAAAGACGGTCGGCTCCACCACGAACATGCTCGTCGAGACCGGCCTAAAACCAGAAGAAATTAAGCCAAGAAGTGGGCCGAACCCGCGCGGACAGCAAGCAGAAACGAGAGCATTCAGGCGAGCGGGCAGAGGAACAAGCGATTTTCGAGTGGAAAGCCGCCGCCCGTTCGAAGAGAGCGTAATGGACCACAGAAAGACGCGAATCGCAACCCCGTACAACTGCCTCGTCACTCACTGCACAAACGAACGGAGCAGTCGACTCGTCCATCAACAAATGGTTGCTGGAAAGAAATCCCGCAGTCGGAGCGGGAAGTCGGCTCGTCTTTTTCGTCCGCCGAATGCCCGCCGATCGACGAGGCAGAACGGAGCGGAGTGCCCCACGGACAGAGAGAGGGGTGTGCTCCTGTTCGCAAGTCCAAAGCACACAAGCTGTTCGGAGAGAAGTGATGAACTCAACAGAGGCAGAGTCCACTCGTGATCGCTTGCGAAGCGAAGGAGACGAGTGCCGAGCAAATGGAGGAGCGAGCGAGTCACCTCTCCTGCCGCCCGCCCGCTCCGCACTCATTTATTTCTTTTCCACCCCTTCCCGCTCGGTCGCTCGTAAAAGCGAATTCACCGTTTTCTCCACTTCACTCGTGATGTTCAAATTCGTGGATGGGGCGGCGGTGTGCCGTCTCGAGTTGAACCCCTGCGTCGCCCACGAGTCCGCCGACCATCCGCTGACGGAGACGGAGGGCGTGCTCGTTCGCTTCCACGCGTTCTTTCGGCCCGCGACGGACTCAACCGACCAGTGCGAAGTGGGCGTTCGGATCTCCGAATTCCACTCGGCGGACGCCCTCGACTGCCGGCTGGAGTGCACGATCGTGGACGAGAAGTCGCGGGTGATCCACAAGAGCGGTGAGTTCATTGGTTTTCCCACTACCCCTCATGCTCTTGCTGCAGTCTGCGCGCACTGGACCTTCGCGCGGGCGACGAGCGAGTGCTGGAGTGTGCGCGTGCCGCGGGGCGGGCTGGAGGCCGAGCGGGCGGCCGGGCGAATCTTGGCGGACTTCCGGCTGGAGTTGCGGCCGCCCGACCGGGGCGAGCGGGAAGGTGGGCGGCCGGCTATTCTCTCCGTCACGCACTCGCTTGCAGCCGCCTCTTCGGACGACGGAGCGGAGGCCGCGCCCGCCGTCTTCCGCCTGCCGCTCGGCGACGCGCGCGAGGCGATCGCCACGCGGCCCCAGCAGCTGGCGGACGTCTCGTTCGTCTTCCGCTCCTTCCCGCCGCGCCACGCCGGCCGGCCGGCCAGCTTCGAGTTCGTGATCACGCGCTTCTGCTGCCGCCCGTTTGTCCGCCTCCACTTCGACTGGACGCTGCGGGACGCCCACCAACAGCCGGCGGTCGAGCATTCGGGTGAGCGGAAGGGCGGAGGGCTCACTCGGCCGCTTGCAGAGACCGTCGACTTCAACACGTGCGCCTGCAGACGGCCCTGCTCGTGCCCGCACAAGAGGACGAAGGCACGATTCATGGTGGCCGCCGAGACGCTCGCGGCCGCCGCCCGCCCGCTTCTCGTGGAGCTGCGCGTGCGGGAGGTCGGCGGAAAGCCGCCCGGCGTGCCCCCGCACTTCGAGTGGTCGCTCGTCCACGGCCGCTTCGTCGACCCCAAGTTCCTGCCCGCGAGCGCGCAACGTTCGGGATCTTTCGACGACCGTGGGAGCGGAGAGCCGGCGGGGACTCGCAAGCGGACGCGCTTCTCCGACCCCATCGGTTTGTGGAGAGGTCAGCAAGAAGTGGATTGATTTGTTCGTTTCAGCCCCCTTGGTGCCGCCGGGTAAGTCCCATACAAGAAGACACACGCCGTTCACCGCCCCGTTCAGTCTTGCCCATGAAGACGGCGACGTACCGTTTGGACGTGCCCGACGCCGGCCGGGCGATTCGCCGCGGGCGGGTGCTGGAGTTCGAGGAGCTCCGCTTCGTCCTCCGCTACTTCCCGGCCGATACGGCGGGGCGGCGGGCGAACTTCGAGTTCGTGCTCGTCGACTTGCCGAACGGGGCGGGCGTCTCGCTGCGGCTGGAGTGGGCGCTGCTGGAGGTGGACGGGCGGGCGGCCTTCGAACGGACGGGTGAGTGGCCGCACGACCGACCGCTCACTCGCCGCTTCCAGCCGTCCGCCACTTCACGAACTGCCCCTGCCGCGCGGCGTGCAAGTGCCCGCTGAAGCGCCTCAAAGCCGCCTTCTTTCTCCCCGCCGACCGCTTCGCGCCGTTCGCCCGCGCCCACGGCGTCCGCTTGCGCCTCACCGTCGGCCGCTGCGTGGCGGAGGCGAGCGGATTGAATGGGGCGAATGCTGAGGACGACTCGGGACAACCTCCCGGTCCTTCCGTTCAGTCCACTGGTGAGTGAGCGCTCTTCTCCTGCTCCTTCCTTTTTCAGATGCCGAGGCAAGTGGACAAACGGAGCAGGCGGCACGCAGCGACAACTCGAAAGAGGAATGCAGTGAGTGGGACGCGCTCCTTCCCTTCCTCTTTTGCTTCAGGCGTTTCGTTCGACAAACGCATGGAGCAGTTGAACGAGAGGATTCGTTCCGCTTCGAACCGTGAGAGCAGCCCGCAGTTCGAAGGATCCCCCCGGCCGAAGCGCCCGCAGCCGCCCGAAGAGCCGGCCGTCGTGAAGAAGAAGCGAGTGGAAGGCGTGCTCACGATCGAAGCGGAGGGCCGCCGGTTTGTCGTGAGTCCGCCGTCCGCCCACTCCTCCCACCGCTTCTTCCCGCAGGTCGACCGGCAGCGTTTGGTCGCCGAATCCGCCGTCTTCGCGAAGGCGGCGGCCGAGCACGCGGACGGCGAGCTGTTCGAAGTGGGCGGCGTCTCGGGGCGCGCGATGGCCGCCGTCTGCGAGTGGGTCGAGCGGCAGCGAGTGGACGACGCGGACCTGCACGCCCTCTTCCTTGCCGCCCAACAACTCGAGATGCCCGCCCTGAAGGTTGGGAGGCGTCTTCTCTCCTGCGCTCATTCGCCCGCTTCCAGGACGCGTGCGTCGCGGCCATCCGGCGGGCGTGTGCCGACGGGCGGGCGGCCGCCGCGGTGATCTTCGCGGTGGAGCAGGCGGACGGCGAGTTGATTCGCGCGCTCTCCCCCTCTGGGCCGCCCCGCACGGCCTCCTCCAGCTGATGGCCGCCCCCGAGATGGCGGCCCTCGTCGCCGCCCGTCCGCAGCTCCTGAACGAAATCTTCCGACTCGTGATGCCGCAGTGAGCGCGACGAGTCTGTTCAATGCATTGCATTGCTTTTTGACGCGGAATAAACACGGTGTTGGTTGCTGAAGCCGTCGAGATTGGACGTGTGAGTGCGGGAAGCCCCAATCGTTATTAGCCGCTCGACGCGCAGTCGGGTGGTCGTTGTCTGGCAACTTCACTCTGCTTTCTACTGGCCGTCGCTTGGACGAAGAAGTCGGGAGAGTTGGTGGACGGAGAATTCGGGCCGCTCGGCCGCCCGGTCTCTCGCTTTCGCGAAAGACCGCCTGTTAATGAGCTGCAACAGATGGGATTTGCGCTACTCTTTGCTTGCCCCAACGAGACAAGAACCGTCTGCGCAAACAACTACTCGTTTATTACCAACTCTTCCAAACACAACAAACAACGATTAACAGAAGTAACTACCTGACGAATAAACGACTCGAGCTCGAGTGACAATTGAATCCACAAACCAGCGCTCTCCCTACTCGATTGTGATCACGTCCTCCGCTCGCGGCTTCTTCCCTGTCGCCTCCTCTTCGCCGAGCGGGTGAGGGCGTTTGAGCGGCGGGACGTGGAGCTCGACGGCAGGCGGGCGGTTGGCTGACGAGGAAGTGGAGTCTGGGGAGAAAAATGGTTGAATTGACTGAACGGCCGGGGGCTCACCGGGCACTGCTCCCACTCGTCGTCCTCTGCCTTCTCCATCAAGCGCTGCAACAAGACGACGCCCGAACTCGCCCTTCTGCCCGCTGGACGTGGAGTCGGGCTGAACGGCGGCCGCTCGCTGCTCGTCGTCCTTCGAGTCCGAGAGCGTCACGACCGCCCACTGCTTCGGGCGGGCGGGCGGAACGGTCAGCCGGACGGCCGGCCGCTCGTCCAGACGGCGCATTCGGACGACGAGGCGCGTCGGCCGGCCGGCGGCGAAGTGGGCGAACTCCAGCGCGTCCACGCGGAACCTCGCGGCGATTCGGGGCTCCGAGCAGCGGCAGGCCGTCCGGCACGCGCACTTCTCCACGGCGATCCTCTCTGCAACACGCCGTTCGATCGATGAAGCTGCTCGTCGAACGAACCGGAGTGCGGAAAGGCCGAGTGGCCGGCGGTGTTCTGCAGCGCCCACTCCACGCGCAGCCGGACGCCCGACCGCCCGCCGCCGCCCGTCACGAGCTCGAAGTGGAGGAGCGGCAGGTGGCGACTGGGCGGGAAGAAGCGGAGGCCGAACGGGACGCCGGCGAACTGGCGGCCGCGGTCGTTGCGGACGGGCGCGCGGGCGGTCGGCAGCTCCAATAAGAAGAGGCCCGCCGGCGGGTCGTCGGGCGGCGGGGGCAACGCCGAACGCTCGCACTCTTCGGAGACCTCGCCGCCGCCCACTGGCCGTTCGGGGGCCGGCTGAAGCAGCAATCGATCGCTGGGCAGCGGGCGGAGTTCCAGCACCAGGCGGAGCGGCCGCCCGTCGGCGAACGCGAGCAGCGCGGCCGCCGCCACCCGCAGCGCCCAGCAGTTCGGCCGCGTGGCGCAGCGGCAGGCTGTCCGGCAGCCGCAGTCCACGAGGGCGATCGTCTCTGCAACACGCCCGCAATCAACCGCCCGCTCCGCCCGCCGCCCACCCGACCGCTCGAAGCCGCGCCGCCCGTCCGCGTTCTCCACGCGCCACGCGACGCGGAGGGCGAGCGGGCGGCCGCGGAAGTGCGGGACCGCGAACTCGAAGCCGCCCGTCGCGTGGGGCGTGAGCGGCGGGAAGAAGGCGAGGAAGAGGGGGCGGGCGTGAAGGCCGCCTGCTCCTGCCGCTGGACCGCCTGCCGCACATTCGGCACGTCCAGGAAGAACACTTCGTATGGAGGAGGTGGTGGGGCTGCAAGGACAGAAGTCGGTCGATCTCGCCGCTCTCCGCACTCACCAACCGCCGCAGCGATCTCCAGCGACTGCCGTCGAACGGGCGGGAAGAAGCGGACGGGCTCGTCGGCCGTCCGGAGCGTGAGGAAGAGCGAGACGCCGCGCCCGCCCGCGAACTCGTGCACGGCCGCCGGCAGGACGTAGTGGACGTTGACGCGCCGGTCGGGGCACTGGCAGAAGGCCGCACACGCGCAGTTGAAGAGCGTCGTCGTCTCTGCAACACGCGACTCGCAATCAACCGCCCGTCCGCCCGCCCACTCACCCGCGTGCCGGAAGGCCGTCCGCCCCTCCGCATTCCGCAGCCACCAGTCGAAGCGGAGCCGCGCGTGGGCGTCGTTCGGGAAGCCGACCGCCGCGAACTCAAAGGCGGCCGGCCCGCGGGCGTCGGCGGGGAAGAAGCGGACGGCGAAGCGGAGGTCCGCGAACTCCCGCCGCTCCCTTTCCAGCGCTCTCTCGTGGAGGCTCGGCACGTGGAAGCAGAACGTGGCGCTCATCGCCTGAAAGAAGCGGGCCGTCAAAAGCGGAGAGCAAAAAGGCCGCGGCGGCCGCCGATCGCCGTCTGCTCGCGAGCGGCCGGGCAATCGGACCGGTTCTTTCGCTTGTTTTCGTCCGCCGCCCGCTCTTCTTTGCGGTGATGAAAGGCTCCCTTTCCGAACGGAGAGAACAAATTCGCTCCATCTGTCCGCCCTGTTCTTGGTTGATCGAAATAATATCCTCGCGAAACATTTATTTCATTCAAATGCTAGAAACTGCAACTCGAAGCCATTCAGCTGGCCTCCTCCTTCTTGAAGAACACTTGGAGTGCAGAAAGCGTCTGGGCGGCATTCGTGGACGCGTAGCGATAGACGAGCAGGGCGACCGCAACCACGAGCGCAATGCAGAAGAGCCCCATGGCGATCGGTCCCCAGTGCGAATGGGAGGGAGTTTCGATTGGTGTCGGGTACGGCCGGATGACGCGATCTCGCCGCTCGAGGAAGCGGTCGTCCGCATTGAAGATCGGGAACAGGAAGTGGCGGGTGTGGAGGTCGGCGGAGAAGGCGGCATCTTTGAACGTTTGCAGGCCTTCGGGCACGTAAAAGTAGTGGCTGCAAGCAGGAAAATCAGAGGCTATCCATCCTCCGGGCACTCACCGCTCGTAGCGAATCAGGTAGTGGACGGGAATGCTCCCTTTGCCGCCTCGAACGATCAGCGTCATTCCGAACTTGTGCAAAAGGGCGTGCTCGTGGTCGTGGATCAAAATGATGTCGTTGTCGTCCAAGTCGAATACGCAATGCACGCCTCTCTTCTAATTATAAACAGTTGAGGATTTGCTTTGACCTATTGGGGGCACTCACGAAGCAGTTCTTAGCGATGCTGATCTTGGTGTGCGGGGGCAGTTCGTTGTCGGGGATGTCGTCGTAGGACAAAGCGGGCGACATACCGGAATTGCACAACCCCTCTTCTAGGGGTTTGTCGGCGCATTTCTCGTAGGGAACGCGGACGTCAAACAGGCTGGTCTCATTCACGAAAACCCAGTGCTTGAAGAGGAAGTGGCGTTTGGGATCTGTCTGGCCACTGGTCGTGCCGTACGGCCAGGTTGGCTCCGTTCTGCAACAGCTTTGATGAACGCTCTCTTTTCGTCTGCTCACCGCGACCACAAACTGGGCACGTCGTCGGGATAGGCCGGGACTTGGAAGTAGACGTAGTCCTTCTCTCCGTCGACGGGCATCAAGATCGTTTTGCGGGGCTCGCTCAGCACTGGGCCCATGTAGTACGGGCCGACGGGCTCGTTGTGGACGGCTGAAACAACAGAAATTGGAGGCCGTTAAAGAAAAACCACCCACACTTGATCAGGGTGTTGCCGGCAAATGATTTCATGGAGCAGAATTCAAAGTACTCGCGAAAGTCGCCTTCTTCGAGCGGCAGATAGCGGGGGTCGTCCGGAATGTACGCGGGACGAGTGGCTGAAAGCTCACAATAATTAAGGAGAGTTTCAAACAAGCATCTTACCGCCACAAACGGCCGACAAGACCGCGAACAGAAGCAGGAAGCAAGCGGCGGTCATCACTCACTCGTTCAAACGAAGCAGCAGCCGGTCGGAAAGCAACACCGAATGTCTTGGAGCCGGCCAGCTCTCGTTGCGCCCTGTCGACACACCTCACCGCTTTTAAACGACCGAAAGTCGCCAGCGGCCGGCCGATCAAGTGTCCGGGAAATAAATGTTTATTTTTTGGCCTCAAAATTTTTCGATTTCAGCGTACACTTTTCAACGTTTTCATAAGTGTTTACACTTGGAGGTCAGCTTTTTTGCTGCCGATCCTTGGTCGACGGGCGCATGCGGCTGTTTCGGATTGTTCTGCGTTCTCCCCGGACTCCGAGCAAAAATTACATAGAATTCGGTCCGGGTAACTGGCAGTTATATCGATCAAATCGAATATGCGAATCGACCGTCTGGTCGCTTGCCGTAGAAGAAAGCGAACGGCAAATGCAAAACACAGCGAGCCCGTTCAAAAAAGCAAAAAGGACGTGGAGCTAGCAAGAATCGAACTCGCGACTTCTCCCATGCTAAGGGAGCGCTCTACCACTGAGCTATAGCCCCGCACGCTCCACCGCTCGAGTGATTACGAGGTGGCGTGAACTGCAAGGCCGACCTCTCCTGTAGATCGGCCTATTTGTTCCATGAAGTAGGGCAAACGGCAGCCAAGGTCGAGCATAACACAAACAGAACAGGTCGCGTTGACGTGAATTTCCCATTCGTTGCCCCGCTTTTGACCGCTGAATCGAGATCTCCAACAACGGATGCACTCTTTCTTCCGCGGGAAAGCCTCCAACCGCTCCCACGAATTACAGCCGAGCGAGCAACACAACAACAGTTCATTCACAAACAGTAACAAGTAGAATGAACACAACGATCAGGCGAGTTGGAGCATGGCCATCGGGATGTGCGGGTGTTTGAGGCCGAACGCCGTCCACTCGGGCAGCGCCATCACTTGCTTCCGGTGGTCGACGGCGAACTGGAGGACATTCTGCTTGAAGTCGCCGCACTTCTCGTGCTTGAAGGCGAGCTCCAGCAGCTCCAGCGCCCGCTCGACGGTGAGGTCGGCGAGCAGCGAGTCGAGGCACAACTTCTGGAAGCGGGAGTGATCGACGGAAAGGAGGAAGGGAAGACTCACTTGCAAGCGGAGGATCCCGAAGTGTACGGCGAGCGGCAGCAGGGCGGCGGCCACTCGCTCCAGCCCCTCCACCTCGCCCGTGTACAAAAAGCGGAGCATCCGCTCCACCGCCTCGCCGTCGAAGCCGCCGATCTCCACGCGGCTGCCCGTCGTGCTGGGCGGCAGGTGAGCGTCGAAGTGGGCGGATTGGGTGCAGAGGATCGCTCGAGAGACCTGAAGAAAGAGGAGTGAGTGGTAGCAAGATGAATGGGCGGATCACGTGAAAAATGCGCTCCCCAACGACGATCTGCAAGTCGGAGTACTTCGGCTGGTCGAACGTGCGAGCGAGTTGGATCTTGCGGATGAGATCGTCGGACATCTCGACGGGCGGGCCGATCGGGCGGACTTCGCAGCAGACGGCGATCGGGCCGCCGTTCGCGAACGTCATCAGCGCGTCTTGAGCGATGAACTGCGAGTAGCCCCAGTCAGCGGGTTTGTTGAAAAGATGCGAAAGCGCTAAAAAGGTCTTGGAGTGAGAATCGAAGAAAGCGCCGACCTGTTTTTTGGATTCGCTCTTTGTCCTTCTTTTCGATCCAGATCGACCATTGCAGAAACAACGAAGAACGATTGCCCAGCGCGGAAACATGCAAGTAAACGGCCACGTGATTCTTGGCCTCATCGCGGTCGCCTTTTGGGAAGAGCAAAAGGAAGACGCTCGCGGCCTCCAGCCCGTCGACAGCGAAGCGAGTTCCTTGCAGTTTGACCTTGAGAGCGGCGGATTTGAAGCGCTCTTGGAAGTCGGCGATCTCCCACTTGTGGACGGTCGAAAGAGCCAACGGACTGCCGATCTTCTTCGTTGCGAACGGAAAACGGCAGCAGATGAAGATCGTCGGAGTGTTGCGGAAGAGTTCCATCTCTTCTTCGTTGCAAAGAGTCGGCCATCCATGGATGGAGTTGGACGCGAAAAGAATAGTCGACGCTAAACACCAGCTGATGAATCGCGCTCGCCGCAAATCCACTCACTTTTGTGTTCGCTGCTCGTTCCGTCGACTTTCACGATCCACGCTTCGCATTCCAGTTCCAACGACGAGTCAGAAACGAACTCGATAACGTCCACGTACAACGAAGAGTCGCCTTCGTCGTCCGTCGGAATGAAGAGAAGATTGAAGACAACGCGGCCGGCGGTCGGATGCACAAATTCGTAGACGTCACTCGCCAGTTGATCATCCGGGAGGGCCGCTTTGAGCAGTCGATCGTAGTTCTCCACTCGCCAGACGGCCACGTGCGGGTCGTCGAACACGGACAACGAGCTCATTGCGGAAAGAGCTGAAAGAACCCGAAAAGATTATTCGCGTCATAATCGTCGAAATGAAGACGCAGACATTGAATCGAACTCGCGAAGAAGGAAAAATGACGCGATTCGAGCGCAAAAAAGCGGCGATTTGCCCGGTCGGTCGCACTCGGCGGCCAGCAACGTGAGCGGACGTAAAAAGACGCCCGTTTGAACGCGGCAGGCGGCCGACGGTCCACCGAAAGCAGGACAGACGTCCGCATTGGACGAGGCGGCAAGCGGTGAGCGGAGGAAGACGGGCAGGCAGACGAAAGGACGACGCGCGCGTGGAGGTTTGAGAGTGAGTTTCAGATCGATTGCCAGTCGCTTTGTTACTTGTCTGTCTCTGATTGTTCAACAAAGACCTCTCTTTCGGCCGACAGGCAAAAGGCGATCCAAACCTCGGCCAACTTCAAGCCAATCGGATAAGCCAGTCGTGCATTCAGACGACACGAGAACGACACGAAAATCACGCTCTCGGCTCACAGGCAGCTGTCGGCACGACATTTGTAGCGGAACCCGCGAGTCTCAACGCGACTCTCGTTTGGCCATCACCTGCTCCCTCTCTTTTGCGCCCCACCGCTCATTCCAGGCGGGGACTCGCGACGAAAATCGGCTGCACACTCGCCGCTTTCATCCGCTTTTCGCATTGCAGGCTCCAACTCCCGCGATGACGTCCGAACTCACGAATCAACCGCCCTCCACCTTCTGCTTGGAGGTGGTCGACGTGGACAAGAAGACGGAGCTGAAGTTACCCGTTCGGTTCGAGGACGTCGACTTCGTTCTGCGCTTCTTTCCGTCCGACCGGCCGGCGGCCACTGCGAACTTCGAGTTCGTTTTGGTTCGCTTCCTGCAGCGGCGGCGGGTGCGCTTCGCCTTCGAGTGGGCGCTGGAAAACGGCGATCAACGGGCGGGATTCCGGCGGACGGGTGAGTTCGAACGGCCATCGAATTGAACTGATTCCTCGCTTGTTTGCAGAAGTCGTCCAGTTCGAGCGGTGCGGCTGCCCGGGGAGCGGCGACTGCGGCCATCGGAAGGCGATCAAAGCGTGGTTCCGAGTGCCTGCCGGTGGATTGCGGGAGTTCGCCGGCGGCCGCCCCGTTCGTTTGGTCCTGAAGTTGCGCGACGTGACTGGTCAGGAGCAAACGACGAGTGAGTCTTCCGGCAATCACCTAACAGACCGCTCTTTTCGTTCTTCAGCCTCCGCTTCTCTGCCGTCGCTAAAGCGCTCTCTGGCGACCGACAACGAGAGCGCGCAGCCGTGCAAGAAGGCCGCCATCGATGACCGTCTGCTCTCGATCGTGGTCAACGGGAAGCAGTTCGAGGTTCGTTGGCACCGTTGTTCTGTCCGCTTACCACTCCGCTTGCAGGTCGAACGGAACCTTCTGATCGGCAAGAGCGCGTTCTTCGCCCGGAAGGCGGCCAACGGAGAGGACATGAGCAAGGGACTGCCCAAGAAGATCAATGGCGAGACGATGGCCGTTGTCGTCCAGTGGATTCGCACGAAGCAAGTGGACGCGTTGGACCAGCGGGCGCGCGAGTTGTACGTAGCCGCCAAGCTGCTCGAGATGCCCGCTCTCAAGGCAAGCAAATGATTCCTCCTTCAATCACTCGCGTGTTGCAGAAGGCGTGCGTGGAGGCGATCAAGCGGGCATACACGCCCGCGAACTACGAAGACCTCATCGTCTTTGCCGTGCAGCAGAAAGACCACGAGCTCATTGCGCACTGGTTTTCGTGCAAATGGCAGCGAACGGGCTACCCGCCGCTGTTCGCAGGAATGTCGTCGAGTTGAAGAAGGCGGCAGTATACTTGCCCGTCAATGTTGTGTGCTGTTTGTGCTCGGAAAAATAAAACTTTTGGTTTTTTCTTCGTGTTTCGATCGATCAATCAGAACTCAAGAACGTTGCTTCCTTGCTGCAAGAGCGGTAAAAACGGATGATCAGCTGGCTGCTAACGAGTTGCTGAAGCAAAACGGGACGGATAAGGCATTCCCACGTCCCTCAACGAAAGGCCGAACTCGCTGTTGCCCACTGCTTCCGCCTTTGACCTCTCTTTTTATTCAAGCGAGTCATCAACAGAAGCTTCAATCTCGCCTTTCACTCGTCCTCCTCGTCGCCGAATTCGTACTGGAGAAAGTCGACGGTTTCCGTCTCTTCTTCGTCGAGCAGCAGGGATTGCAGGATCGCTCGTTGCAGTTCTTCTGCAACGAAGCGAGCGGAGATCAACTAGACGTCGCGTGAGTGCCCACCTTCTTCCTGATCGCGGCCAGTTTTCTGCTTCGAGCCGACGGCGTCCATCTTCCACTCGAGGGAGGACCGCGAGGAAACGACGAACGGAAAGGCGTCCGGCTTGATTGAAGGCCCCGAAGCGGCTTGTGGCTGGAATCCGGACGGGCCCGGGCGCTCGCCGGCCGACTGCAGCGACGCTTCGATGGCGAGCTGCAGTTCTTCTGCAAGCAAAAAAGAAACAAATGAAGAGAGAAAGAAGTGGGAAGCTCACCTTCTTCCAGCTTCTGGAAGATTTCGTCCTGCGAGAGCGGCAGCTGCTCCAACCGCTTGAGCGGCCGGGCGGCGACCGGCGGGCCGAGGAGGAAGCGGTGCGGACCGAGCGGCACGAGTTTGTTCGCAAAGATGCCCGTGCTGGAGAGCCGACGGCAGGCGCCCCGCCGTGGCACGTCGATCGTCGCACCATCGAGCTGGAGCACTTGGAACCAGGCGGCGTAGGCGAGGGATTCCGGCCGTCTGCAAGCAAGAGGTGAATGGAAAAAGAGAAAGCGGCTCGTGTACCCGACGGGGATCCGGAAGGAGTGGAATTTGGACACCGTTTCCTCGAACAAGAGCACGTGCTGAACGGGGTGGAGGCTCAAGACCCCGTCCGCGAACGTCCACGGACAGGCGGCCCACGAGCAGGAGGCGAGCTGCGGGCAGTCGATTGGAGTGGGCGCGAGGAACTCACTGAACAGCGGTCTCTGTCATGGAACTTTTCAGAAATTGACACACCTCATCGAGACATCCACCCATTGCTCCCGAACGGAGAAGCGGACGACTTCCAAGCCGCCGAATCCCTCGAGCTTTCTCCACACCACGAACAGGCAGTCCGCGTGCACGAAGCTGCAGACGAACAAGCGGGCCTGAACACAAACGACAGTGAAGGGGGCAATCAGTCGGCCCACCTCTTCGGTTGTTGCGCTTTGAGTGACCGTCTCCTCTCCGAGCTCCGAACGCCAATGACAGGAAAGCCGAAGGCCCGCCTTCTCAACGGTGAACACGCGGCCGCGGTGCACGTGGACGGCGTCGATTTCCAGCGTGTCGACGAACAGCTCCCGGAGTGGCTCGACCGCCGGCCGTCCCCGCTCGAAACGGAAAAAGGCGACGCGGTCGTGGTGAAAGACGGAGAGGAGGACCGCGTTCGGCTCGTCGGCCGCGTGCAGGAGTTTGCGGCCCCGCTTGGAGGCGAGCGACGACTGCCGGCCGGCCACGAGGATCGGCTTGCCGGCGGCGAAGGTCCGCAGCTCGAAGTCGACGTCCACTTCCTGCAGGCAGAGGAGCGTCGGGAAGTGGAGGCTGCAGGTGAGCACGAGGAGGGCGGCCGTCCGCGCGGCCCCGTTCTCGTCCACTTGCAGGCAGTCGACCACGAGGTTCTCCACCCGCTCGCCGCCCTCCGCCCGCTCCAGCACGCTGCAACGAAGAATCCAAATGATCCAAAGGGGAACTCACAACTCGAGCCCGTAGAACGTGTCCAGCACCGCGATCTTCTCGCCGCCGTTCGTCTCGTCGAACGCGAAGATCGCGCGGCCCGCCGTGAAAAACCGGCTCTCGTCGAGGTCGCCGGCCGTCGTGAAGCGATTCGTCGCGTAGCCGAGCGGGTGCAAGATGGGCGGATTCTCGGCCATTTGGGACAGACGGGGCGGCATGAAATGAACAAATGGACCGCAAGTTAGTGGAAACCGGAGCTAAAGATGCTTTTGATAAGATACTACTGGGCAAGGAGTGCGCGAAAGGAAGCAAAACGAGCGAATTGAGCAAAAGGCGACGGCAGGGGAGCGCGCGGATTTGTTTTGATTGCGGGCGGCGGTCCCGTGACGGGCGAGTCGCCGATGAGTCACTCGGGAATGCGGCACGGAGGGTCGCGTTCCGTAGCGCGCGCAAGCAGACGGGCGGCCCCGCAAACGATCGACCGCCCGGCCGTCTAATGGGCCTCGCGCAAAGAAAGCGGCAAGTTTTCCCGTAGAATGGGCCTCCGAAATCCACGACCTCTTCACCACTTCAAGGTTCACTCGCTATTGAAATCTCATGCACCTGTTCGACTCAACGGTGCCCCGAACGAGGCAGGCGAGTAACAACCTTCTGGACCCCACACACATTCAAAGGTCGGGCGACAAAGCAGAAGCGATTCTCACGAATGACACTAAAACGAACGGGAAAGCGAAAACACGACCGCCGGCCTTTTTATCGCTCGCCCGATCGCCCGGCCATCTCCCGTCCATTAACCGGCGACCCGAACCAAAGAACGAGCGCGCTGTAAAGCGGCCGCATTTAAATTCCGGCGTCAAATCGCGCTCTTCGTTTCAGGCGGGCGGCCGCTTGTCTGTTGGCTTTTGTGGGGGCTCGCGCATAGGCGGCCGCCTTCTCTGGGCGCTTCGCGTCGATCATTAACCGACGAGCGAGGCATTGAGTGCGGGCGTAATCGGAGCGCCTTCGCTCAACACTCGGCCCTCTCTATTGCTCAATCGAGCGCGCGATCTGCAGAAAGATTGGCGGGCACTCAAAACATGCGGAGGTCCGGCATTCGGATTGCCTCGCGGCCATTCCGCTCAGTCGGCGTCGCGCAAGCGTTTTCGCGCGCCTTTTTCTTACCGCAAGAAAGGTGAATTGTTTTGTTCATGTCATTTTCTGCGGCGAGAACCTCGCTTCGCTTCCTCGAATGCAAGCTGGCTGTTTGGTTGTAAACCCTCCCGATTTCTCTCTAAAAGAGGATGTGATAAAAGGATGCGCAACTCTTTTTGTTGACGCCCGTTCTAATTGCTCTTTTCGAGTGGTGTCCAAAGGAAAGTTCACTTAAGGACCGCCTTTCTCTTTGTTCACGATGTGCGGGGGCAGTGGGCGTGAAAGGACGATCAGCGGGAGGCAAATCGCCCACTTAACGAGCGGCTACTCTTTCAGGTTGGTGAAAGCGAGGTGGCAACCACCGGTTGTTTATGGACCAGCATAGGCGCCGCCTTCGGCGGCTCCCTGCTTCCGTACGTCGTTGTTTAACTCTCGACACCGTGTAGCGAATGTTTTTGATGCTTATTGAACAGTTTTTGAGCACTTAAACCGCAAAAGAAGTACAGAAAAATCGATCTACCGCACGGCGTAAAATGGTCTCGACAGGGTTCCACTAAAACGGCCGCAGCATCGCTCAAAATCGGCAGATTGGCTCAATTCTTGCTTTATTGAGTAGCTGAGTAAACAATCTACACGTCTGATGCGTTTTCATACGCCAACGGACTCGTTAAAAGCATGAAAAATTGATCGAACCGCAAAAAATTTTAAGAGCTAAACTTTCGACCCCCCCCCCCGGTTCGATATTAACGGTTTCAATTTCAATTGATCTGTTTACTTGACTTGATTACCCATTGCCCGGTGCACGTCGCTTAGTTTTTTGGGCTCGTGAATCTGCCCACTTTCGGAGATACTCGCGAAAAACCGACCCTACAACCCGCCCACGCGGGAACGGCGCTCCCTCGCTACAACGACACTTTTACGGAAAGCTGTCTAATGGAGCGAGTAGACGACGTCGAGATCTATATGCATGCCAAATTTCACGTCACTTGGAGCACGCGAAGTACTCGAAAAACCGGGCCGAGTGTTGTCAAAAATCGCAACATTTTGACCTTTTAAGCGCAATATCTTTGGAACGCATTCGAATTTCAAAAAACGGGTTTCTGTTCCGTAATCAGCGTAGCCGACTTCATATGTGTGGGTTTTGTGGGCGCGTGAAACCCGTTTTGCGTGACGGACGGACATCACGGATTAGGGGGAGGGATTTGCCACTTTTTGCCCGCCCTTAACGTCTCAATTCAACCTAGCGCAAATTTCGGAGACGAGCGACTTCGATCGGTTGGCTTTCTGGAGCTGCGCGCGATTCTCTGAACCCTTCTGCTAGCGTGTTTCCTCTTCTTCCTGATGTTGCCCGGTTGTTTTCCTTTTGCATCGATTCGAATTGCAGGAGATGACCGGCTGCTTCAAGTACGTGGACGGCGGGAAGGCGGCGGTCTGCCGTTTCCGGGTGGACTTCGCCGCCGCGCACGAGTCCCCCGCCTACCGGCTGAAAGAGGACATCCCCTTCTTTTTCCGCGCGTTCTTCCGGCCCTCGACGGGCGCGAGAAGCCAGTGCGAACTGGGCGTCTCGATCTCCGACTTCCACTCGGCGGATTCCGTCGACTGCCGGCTGGGATGCGCGCTCCTCGACCAACGAGCGAACCGAATCCACCACAGCGGTCCGTCAGCTTCCGTCTGCTCACTTCTTTTTTCTTTCTTCAGAGTGTTGGCATTGGAAGTTCGAGCGAAAGACGAGGGAGCGGTGGACAGTGCGCGTGCCCCGGCGGGAGCTGAAAGCCGCACGAAAGTCGCAAAAGATTTACGCCGAGTTTCGCGTCGAATTTCTTGCGCCCGTTGGACAGAAGGAAGACAAAGAGGCTGGAGAAGGTGAGATCAACGCGATATTCTGTCCTCCTTCAATCACTCCCGTCTTCCAGTCGTCTTCCCACCGGCGGACGAGAAGTCAGATCTCTGCACCTTCGAGTTCTCGATCGCCAATGTGCTGGAGGCCGCCGACTTCGAGCCGGGCAGCTCCAACGGCCTCGGTTGGGTCGTTCGCTACCGCCCGCCGCTCGGCCAGAACGCCCGCGCGCACTTCGAGTTCGCCGTCGTCCAGTTCTTCTGCCGCCCGTTCGTCCGTCTCCAATTCGAGTGGAGTTTGCGGAACGCACACGAGCAGTCGGCCTTCGAGCACACGGGTGAGCACCGAGTGGAGAAGAGAAAAATAATCGCTCTCTGGGCATTCAGACACGACCACGTTTGTCAATTGTGACTGCTCGGAGTCTTGCGAGTGCCCGCAAAGAAGAGCAACCGCACGCTACCCCGTCCCCCGAGCTCTCGCGCTTTTCGCCCGTGGACAGGCCGTCGTTTTGGTCGTGAAGTTGCGGCAGATCTTCCTGCAAGGGGCCGCTTTGTTCTCGGCTTTCGAGTGCTCGCTTGCTGCTCGCGGAGTTGTGTCCTCGTTGCCCGTCCGAAGCAATGTCGCCGCCGTCGATCCCTTCCCGCCGTTCACTTCTCCAGCGAGCATTCAGGCAAGGCACTCTTTGCACTTGGAGAACGATGGAGTAGCGGAGAAACGAGCAACCATTCCAACTGGAAACCAGCCAACTGGTGAGTGGAAAACATCGCGTTTGTTTGGACTCTTCCCGTCGTCTGTTTAGTCGTCCCCTCCCCTTCGTTTCCTCCCGCACTGCCGCAATCTGGTGAGTTTGCGGTAGAGGAGGAATGCACTCTAAACATTGCTTCCAGTTGGATTATCGTCGTACGAGAGCGAAGCGACGTTCTTGCTGGTCGTGCGCGACGTTGACGAAGAGATCAGAGACGCCCACTCGCAGATGTTCGAAGACGTCCGCTTTGCTCTCCGCTACTTCCCGCCTGACCGCTTCTCCGCGAACTGCGCAAACTTCGAGTTCGTTCTAGTGAAGCCGCCCGCCAACTTCTCCGTTCGGCTGCGTCTGCAGTGGGCTTTGATGCGATCGGACGGGCAACTTGTCTTCGAATACACGAGTGAGTTCAACGGAGCTGAGTGGGTGATTGATTGTCTGCTTCAGCCGTCCGCCAGTTAACCAATTGCGGATGCGGCCGTTGGTGCAAATGCCCGGACAAGCGGATCAAGGCGCAGTTCTCCGTTCCGCTCGATCAACTCCGCTCCCACGCCGCCGTCCACGGAGTGCGCCTCGTCGTGAAGATCGACCGTTGCGGTCGGCCGGTGGATGTGCGGACCGGGCGGCTCGGAGACGCAAACGCCCTTCCGACTGCTCCTTGCATCGATCCGGCCGCAGGGCACACAAGCCGAGTGCCGCCGCCCACTGCATTGCCGATCGATTCGCCGCAAGGAAGCGCCCTTTCTGCCGAACACGACAAGCAGCATTCTCTTCAATCCTCCGCTCGGCCCTCCAGCGTCAACTTCGAAGAAGAAGAAGAGATGGAGATTTCGGACGAGGAAGGAGAGCCGCCCGAGTGGATAGGTGCGTGCTGCCGTTCACGCCCGGGCAATTCAATGCCGTTTGCAGCCGCCAACCGACTCGAACCGGCGGAAGCTTACAATCTCTCACCGACCAGCGGAGATCTCGGTGAGTTCCACAGGCAAACGAAGAGACCCTGTGCACGAGGAACATTCACTCACTCCTTTCTTCCAGCTCCGTTCTCACCCGCCCAGCCGATGGACGAAGCAAGCCCGCCAAAGAGTCCCACGACCTCAACACTCGCCGCTGTGAAACGAGAGCACGAAAGTCCCCCGCGTTCCGAACCGACTTCCACCTCATCTTCTGCGGCCAAACGACCTCAATCAATCGAACAAGAAGAAAAGGCGGCGGAGAGCAAGAAGCAGCGGCGAGATGAGACGTTGACGATCAAAGTGAAGGGCGAGAAGTTCCGAGTGAATCCCCCGCTGCCCGACTGCCCACTTCTGCCGCTTGCAGGTGGACAAACAGCGGCTGGTGGCCGAGTGGACGTTCTTCGCGCGCCTCGTCGAGCAGAACGCGCAGTTCGACCCGCTGGAAGTGGGCGGCGTCGACCGCCGGCAGATGGCCGCCGTGGTCGCGTGGATCGAGCGGAAAGAAGTCGACTGCTCCGAAGCGAACGTCTACGATCTCTACGTGATCGCCAAGCATCTGGAGATGCCCGGCTTCAAGGCGAGCGAGAGATTAGTGTGCTTGTTCCCACTGACTCCTTCTCGTTTCAGACGGCGTGCATCGAAGCGATGAAGCGGGGCCTCACGGACGAAAACCGAGCGGCCGCCATCGTCTTCGCCGTCCGCCAAAAAGACGCCGACCTGCTGCGCGCCCTCTCGCCGTGGAACGAGGAGACCACTCGGAAGGTGCTCTTGCTGCTGGAGTGCCCGAAGATGATGCGACTTCTCGGCAGTCGCTCGCCGTTCATGCAGGAGCTGTTCGAAGCGATGTATCCGGTGTGAAGTATAAACTGGTGTTTACAACGTGCCTCGTCGCCCGCTTGCGTATGAAGAAAAGGACAAAAAGCGAGTGGAAAAGTGGGCGCCACCTGCTTTGCGCCCCAGCCGTACATTCGAAGATAACGTACACGAATCAAACAATTTTTAAACTGTCCGAACGTGGCGGCGGCGACTTGTGAGCGGAAACTTGCGATCTCCCGCCCGAACGTCTCGCCTTCTTTCATCGAACCGTTTGAACGCGCCCTGTTCGTCTCGTTCGCTTCTTGCTTCTTGCCGTTCAGCAATTCTTGCAAACGCGCGTTCATCTGCTCGTCTTATTGAACCTTCACGTAACCGACGCTTTTGCTGATGCTCGAGAGGGAACGAGAACGTAGAGGGTGTGTTTTAGCTTTAGTCATAACGTACAACGAATAGAACAGAAGAGGAAGTGTAATGCGCAGTACACGAGAACTAATCGCGATGCAGTCCGACCAGGATGCGGACTCCGTCGTGGACGAGGGAACACGTGGGCAGAGGCAGCGAGTACTCGGGCCACGTGATTTCGCCCTCGCGCGTCCAATTGAGCCGTCCGAACAGCTGCTCCCCGTCCACGTGTTGCCACTTCTCCTGAACAAACGAATGAGCCGTAGAACAGGAACAAAAAACAAACAGTGTCCGCGATGGTGATTCGCACCTTCTCGCCGCCCGAACGGAAGCCCGCCTGGCTCGTCGTCGCGGCGACCTCCTTCGCTTTCTTCGCGAGGTGCTCCGCTAGCTTCAAGCCGTGGGGTTCCTGTTGAGGGCAACGGAATTCGATCAAACGATAACCAAATTCGCTTACCTTAAAAGGGACCCGTAGGGGCTGTGGTAAATCAGCTCGAAGTGCGCGTTGATGGAACGCAAGTGGCGTAGAAGCTGCGCATTGTTGCCCTGGGCGAAGATGTTCTCCCAAATGCGAAGCTCCTGGAGGTGCTCGTTGCGCACGAGCGGCCCGCAATCGTGCAGCACATGAAGCCGTGAGGACGCTTCGACCTGCGCAGGCGAATTGACGGTGATGCGAGCGGACTTCAAACGGAAGACGTCCGCAATGTCTGAAACAAAATAACGGATCGAATGGAACATTGAGGGCTTCCTCCACTTACACAAGGGCTGGCGAGCGGTAAAGACGACGGCTTCGAGCGAAGTCTGCCGCCTTTCGCAGCATCGTGGCGATCCGGGGGTTGTCGGTGGCCAAGCGGGTGACGCGGTCGGGCAGCGAGTCGACGAGGAAATTCGCAGTCGCGTGCGTGAGATGGTCCGCGAACAAGCGGATCGACGCCAAGTTCGGAAGTGCTGAAACGAGCGGACGGATGAAAGAAGCAAGAAACGGTGGACAACTCACTCCGCAACAGCGACGCGACTCGCACCCACTTCAGCGCTGCGGCGGAATCCCAGCCGGTCGGGCTGCAGCCTCCCTGAACTCCAATTTCGGTCAGATTGTGGGAGAGACGAAGAAGAGACGCGACGCCGTCGGTCGTCATCGCCAAGAGGAGCGGCCGGCCGCAAATTGCCCAAGGCCGTGCGCCAGGGCGGGGAGAAGATTTGCGCGGGTCCGAAGTCGGCGGGATCGAAGAACGACTGCAGCCAGCGGCGGTTGACGAGCAGAAAGCGGGCCGGCAACGGCTTTTCGTCCTCGTTCTCCTCGGGGTCCTTCCCCATAACGAGCGGATCGTCGGCCATGTGCAGCTGGACGCATTTGCGGGCTTTGGCGCGCAGACGGGGCGGCGGCCGGGCGGGCGGCACGTCGCTGCTGGACTCTTCTTCGGGGCGGGGCACTTCGGCGGGCGGATCTCCGTTGACCTCCGGCTTCTCTTTGGCGCGGGACTGCTCGTCGACTGCGGGCGGGTCTCCAGTGCGGGGCTTTTTGGGAGCGGAGGCCATCTCGCCTGAAATGCGGAAGAAATTCAAGGAATTCCGCAAGGAAATCAATTTTTGAAGAAATTCGAAGAAATTGGCGAATTTTCCGCACGTCCTGATAAAAATTGGTCCGAAATTATGGCTTGAACAGAAAGGAGTGAGCGAAACCCAGCAACTCACCTCGACCCACGACAATTCGCGATCAAAACAAGAAAGGAAGCCGCGAACCGGCACTCGGGTGGACGGCGGCCGAGCGTGCGGCGAAACGCCAACCGGCCGCTTATTCGCGTTTTCTCGGCGGGAGCTCGAGCAGACGTTCGTCCGCCCACCTCGTTCTCGTTTGATCGATGCGACATGTTGGCAGGGGAGCCGTAAGGACGTTTGGACGGACTCTTCGTGCAGCTCATCCTTCTGCTGCATCAGTAGGAGCAACCAGCGCAGCAGTGCCTATGCCGCGCGATTGCTGTCGACCGCATCGCAGGCGAGCATGCAAACTCCCTTCATTCTGTGCACTCGCTTGCCCGCTCGCCTGCTCATTCGAAGCGCCCGCTTTCCGCCGAGATGCCCGCCGCCCGGCCGACGTTCTGCGGCAACCCGCAGCTGGCGGGGATGCGCGACGGGCTGCACGTGGAGCCGCGCGTGTTGCGGCTGGACCCACGCCACTTCTCGCGCGAGCCGCTTCTCGTCTACATCACGAACGTAAGCGACGGTCGGCTGTTCGTGAAGGCGAGTGCCCACAAGAGTCCGGCCAATATTCTTCGCTGCAGATGACCTCCGACCACCCGCTTAACTTCCAGTGCGCCGACCCGCATGCCGCGTTGGCGCCTGGCGAGACCCAAGTGCAGGAGGTGGCGGTGGAGAGTCTGCAGTTCGAGCGCGACGACGTCCACTGCCTCGTGTACTGGGGCCGGGAGCGGGACTTCGTCAAGGACGAGAAGTGTGCGTTCTGCGCATTCTTTCATGCACTCACCCCTCCTCTCGCTCTCGTTGCAGGCTGCCACGTGATCGAAGTGCTCCGTCGCGGCCAGAAGGCGAAGCGCGACCGCCAGCGCGTGTGGGGCGGCCCCCGACCGACTCGCGACGCCTCGCCGGCCGAAACGCCCGCCCAGACGCCCCAATCGAAGAGCCGCGCGAAGAGCCGGTCGAAGAAGAGCGGCTTCTTCTCCAAAATGTTCTGATCGCCTCGCTTCTTCTGCTGTCTGGCGGGAATAAACGAGCTCGAGGCTGTTGGATTGCAAGCGAGAGCGTCGTGTAGAGCGAGCTCAGAGCCCTTGGAGGTGACGTTCGCCGTCGACCATCGGCGAGCGATCGCGAAGATGCCCGCGTGGACGACGTTCGTTTGCCGCCACCCGGACGTCCCGCTGTCCATCTTGAGGTGGGCCAGAAGGCGTCTTTTCGGCTCGTTTGTTGTGTCGAGTTGTGGAATAAACGGTCGATTGAAGCGGTGGCAGGACGAAAAGGCGGAAGTTTGATCGATCGCTCTGCTGCCGTCATCGGAGTGGCTGTTGGACTACGAAAAAACGACAGAATTGTCCGCTTTCGACCGGAGGAAGTTGCGTGCGCGAGAATGTGATCGTCGGGTTCATCTCCAGACGCTTCCCGCACTCCAGCCGCCGATCAGGCGCGAGAAGAGGAGAGACGACCGCCGGCAAGCGGGAACGCGGCGGTCAATCGATTTGCTCTTTGCAGACCTCTTCGTTCCACTCCCATCTTCGCTTTCCAGTACGCGTTCGAACGGGAGCTTGTTTACGTCGAGTGCGCTCAGGTGTTCCGCTTTCGGTCCGCACCCGGCCGCCGTCTTCTGCGCCGCGTTGCCCGCCTTTTGCCCGTTTGCCGAGAGTGCACGACAGGAGGAGAGGGCATGCGGAGGAGGACGCGGAAGGGCGGCCGGTCGGCTGTGGGGAGAACGCGAGCAAGCGGTGCGAGTGACTCGACGCGTTGCCGCTTGCCGCTTTTCCGTTGCGGCCGGCGTTTCTGTGGACTCGTTTTTCGATTCTCTCTCTTCGTGCTTGCCTTTGCCGTTCGTCAATCTCCGTCTATTTGAGGGTCCTCTGATGGCCGCGCGCCCGATCACCGTCCAGCGGTGGCCGATGGACAACTTCGTGAACCGATGGAACGCCGCGCAAATCGGAGACAAGTGGACGGGGCCCGTGTTCCCGCTGGATGGATTCGCGAGCGCCGAATTTCAGCTCGCCTTCGAGCCGTTCCTCGACTTTTTTCAACGCGAGAATCGCCGCAGCCTCGTGTGCACCCGCCTGGACGGCCGCTCCAGCCTCCGCGTTCGCTTCAAGATATGGATGGAGAACGAGGACGGCGTCAGAAGCCACGAGTTCCTTACGTTTGACCGATCGATACATCTGTTAAAGAACGTGGGAATTGCAGGAAAAGAAAGAGAATTCTCCACCGGCCAGAACGAATCCATTTACCAGTCGTGGGTGTCCACTCGTCAACAATTGTCGCGCATTTTGTTCACTTTGTTCCTTTGCTGCGAGATCGAGTGCCTGGAGCCGATCGATGTGACCAACAACACGGTGAACTCCGCAGATCCGAAGCTCCAAATGGTCGCGTGCACAGCGGCGATGTTCGGAGAGGAACAGTTTTCGGACGCCGAAGTGCATGTCGGCGAGCAGGTCTTTAAGGTGAGTGTCTTTCCTTTTTGATGCGATCAACAATTCCTCTTCTCTCGCTCCAGGTGCACAAGTTCGTGCTGGTCTCGCAGTCGGAGTACTTCAAGGCACTCTTCACGCACGACGAGGAGGTCAAGCGGACGGGCGTCGCCAAAGAGAAGACGTTCGGGGCGGAGATCTTCCAGCGAATCCTCCGCTTCATGTACACGAGCGAGGTGAACGATCTGCAGTCGGTGGCGCGCCAGCTGCTCCCCGCGGCCGACTTCTACCAGTTGCCGTCGCTGCAGGTGAGTCTCCTGGTCTCCGTCTGATTTCCAGTCTTCCGCATGTTCAGAAGCTGTGCATCACGGCGATCATCGACTCGCTTTCGATCGAGACCGCTCTGGAAGACCTGAAGCTCGCTCACTCCCGCCCCCACTTCAAGGAATTCAAGACCGAAGTGTTGAAATTCGCTAAGCAGAACGCCAAGGCCATTCACGAGCTGCCGGGATTCACGGACTTTATCGGCGAGAATCCGGTTCTCGCCAGCGAGTTCATCGGCCTGCTCGTCTCCTGAGTTTCGCGCGTTGTCTGTTGCTTCTTTCTGTTGTTCAATTGTCAATAAAGAATAAACACACGCTGTTTTTCGCTACCGATCCGTAGACGGCGGTCGTCATTTGTAAGGGCAAGCAAACGCTAGCTCGCAGAAAAGGGCGCAAGAAATCGCAGTCCGTTCTTCTTCGCCCACTTGACTGCTCTCGGACAGGCGGAAAAGAGGACGGGCGTGCAAGAACCTCACTCATCAGCATGCGTCTTTCCACACCAACGGCCGCCATTTGCATGAACGAAGACCTGCTGCTTGAAAGAAATCCGAAGCCTGGCCCCCCGCATTTGCTCTCGAATCGTCCGACTGTTGCGGCCGCTCTCTTTCGCTCGTACGAGATGTCCGTGAGTGTGCAGCCGAGCTCCCTGCAGGTGAGTGCGCCCCTCCGCTGCCGTTGTCTTCTTTCTGCTTCCAGTTTCCGAAGAGCGGCGGGCAGGCGGAGCTGATCGTGACGAACGGGAGCTCGAAGCGGAAGGCGCTGATGGTGCGGGCGACCAACTTCATCCACCTCGTGCTCGCCCCCTACTACGCGCTGGTGGAGCCGGGCGCCTCGGTCCGCATCGCCGTCACGCGTCCCGTTCGTTCGTCCGCCCGCCCGCCCGCTCACCGCCGCTTGCAGCCGACCGCCACGCGCGACGACGAGATCCTCATCGCCCACCAGGAGGCGCCCGCCGGCGTCGCGAGCGCCGAGCGCGTCTTCGAGGGCCGCAAGGAGGTGGAGGGCGAGCTCACCGTCCCCGTCAAGCTCATCAAGTGAACGGCTCTTCTGTGCGAATAAACGCGTGAACGGCTCGAGTTGGCTGTTCGGGAGAAGCGAGAAGACCGCAGCCAAGCCAACGGCGTGCCATCGACGCTCTTTCCGACGAACTCCTCTTTTCGCCGTCGTTCCATATTCCCCGTTACTTGTAAAAAACACATTATTCCCCTTTATAAGCGCGTTCAACAATTGACAACAGAAGGTCGAGATTATTGGGGCGTCAGCATTTCGAACAGCGCGTCAACGATCTCCACGTTCTCCCGAAGGAAGTCCGGCGTCCAGTCGGCTTGCTGGCGGACGAGTTTGAAGTTCAGGCGTGCGAAGTCAAGGACCTTCCGCTTGAAGTCGCCTTGATGGTCGTGGGCGAAGGTCAGCTGGAGATCGCGGAGGACGGTGCCGACGGACAACTTCGAGATCAGCGCCTCCATGCACAGCGCCTGCAACAAGACGAGTGGACAGAAGAGGCAGCGGGGAGAACTCACGACCAGCTCGAGGACCTCGTAGCAGTTGGCGATCGGCAGCAGGCGAGGCGCAACTTCGGCCAATCCCTTCACTTGTCCCGAGTAGAGGAAGCGGAGCAGCAGTTCGATCATGTCGGCGTCCTTGTTCTCGATGATGACGACGCCGCTGGTCTTCTCCTTCGTGTCGTCCGTGAACATCGCGCGGAAGACGGGCGATCCCGCGCAGATGATCATCCGCGTCACCTGAAAACAGCAGTCAGCAACGGAAGGAAGTGGACGAAAGGAGGGACGTGCCTTGAAGACCTTCCCTTGAACGTGCACCTCGGTGTCCGCAAAGCGGTCCGAGTCGAAGGTCGCGGCGATCTTGCGGCAGACGCCCAACGGACCCGAGCGTTTGGCCCACTCGACCGGCTCGATCGGATCCCGCGGACGGATCGAAGCGCAGACCAAGAGCGGGCCTTTGCGGGCGAATTCGACGAGCTCTTGCTGGGCGACGAACGCCTGCCATCCCCAGCTCTTCTCCGCGAGCTGGAATTTCTGCGTGCACTCTGAACACTCTCGTGATTGCCGTCAATCGAACGAAGGGAACCTACCGCTCTTCTTCATCACTTGCTTCTCGGCGTTCTCGATCCACAGGGCGAAGCTCAAGTAAACGAACGGGTGGCCGGCGAAGTCGCGAACGCGCAGATACAGCGCGCAGTTGTCCTTCGTCTTCTCGTTGTCTCCCTTCGGGTAGACCAGCAGACGGAAAGTGGCCTGCGGGACGCCCGCCACCTTGAAGTCGCCGCTTTCCCACAGCTGCTTGAACGCCGCCTTTCCGAAGCGGTCCTCGAAGTTGTCGAGCGGCCAGCGGAAGAGCGTTTCCTCGGCCATGAATTCTCCAGCGATCTAAAAAAAAGAGTCGGGTGAGAATCGCAAAAGAACGAAGAAATTCCTTGGAATAAACGCGCCAAACGAAGGCGTGAACAGAAATGCGCCCAAGCGGTCAACCGCCGCTCGTGGTCGGCGAGGAGAACGCGTTCGCCTGGTCGCCTCTGCCCGCCGTGTGGCGATCGGCGGTCGTTTTTTCGACGCCGCGTCCCCGTCGCCGATGGGTGGGAAGAGAGCGGCGAGCGAACGACTCGCATTTTCCCAAGACGCTCGGTTATCCCTTCAACACTCCTTTTGGTCAACATTCATTGCAGACTTCTCACCGCTCGCGTCGCCATTTGTTTTGTGGAAAAAAGAACACGAGCAAGTGAACCATTCGCGAGCTGTTGCTTTCGATCGAGCGACTTCCAAAGAACAGGCAACAGGCATGCACACGAATGAAAGTCGATTGTGGTCGAGATTGCATCGCCTCGTTTGCACCCGCTGCTCGTGCGACACGTCTGCAACGGATCGCGGCGAATCGCCTTTGACCTACGGCGAGCTGGGCGATGTGCTGGAGCGGACGCCGATCCCGTCCACGGTCGAGAACTCGCTGTTCGAGTGCTCGTGCCGTGCGTCCGGTTCACGTTGAGGTTCTGCCGTTCAAGCATTCCAAATGGCCCGCACGTTCGACCAGTCGCTGGCCTCCGATGCGACCATTCGAGTGGGCGACCAGAAGTTCCACGTGAGCCCATCCGCCAGCTGTTCACTTCACCCCTTCCTCTTGCAGGTGACGCGTTCGGTCCTCTCCCACCAGTCGCCCGTCTTCGCCCAGGAGTTCGCTCCACTGCCGGGCGGTGGACGACAAAACGAAGTGGTGGTCGAGCGCTTCGATGCGGACGCCTTGGAGCGGATGCTCTGCTTCATGTACACGGGCGAGGTGGAGGAGTTCGAGCGAGTGGCCGTCGCGCTGCTCCCGTTCGCCGCCCCCTACGACCTGAGTTGCCTTGCAACTTCCTCCCCAATCATCTCGTTTGCAAAAGAGATGCACCGACTGGATCGCCGCCAATCTTTTGCTCGGCAACCTGCTGCCCATCCTCGAGTGGGTCGTCGATCGCGAGGACGTGTCCGAATTCCGCTCCCAAGTGCTCCACTTCGCGCGCGACAACCAGCAGCAGTTGATCGGCGTTCTCGAATGGCAGCAATTCGGCCGCCGTCACCCGAACATCGTGGACGCCATCACGCGCCGCCGATGAGAGCATTCCTTTTGCTTTCCACATGTTCGATTGGAAGAGAATAAACTGCGCGTTCCACAGAGACGAATCGAAAAAAAACGGTTGTCATCGAATTTGCATGAGCAAGAGGGCGAACGAAACGACCAGGCGGCCGCTCGCCCAGTCGCTCCAACTCGCAACGGAGGAAGCCGGTCGTCTTTCTGCGCGCCGAAATGCCGCTCCCGTCCGGACAGTCGGGCGCCGTGGCGAGGGGCGCGGCCACGCCCGGCGGCAACAGCCAGGCGGGGGCTCGTCGCGGGAAGGTGAGTCTCCGCTTCTTCCCGCTCACTCACGCCTCTCCGCTCTCTGCAGATCGGGAAGAAGCGGACGACCCGCCGCTCGCGGAACACCAGCCGCCAGGAGTCGGAGGACGTGGCGCCTTCGGAGGACACCAACCAGACGGCGGAGGTGAGTGGGCGGGGCGGTCGACTCACTTCTCCGCGCAGACCGAAGAGAAGGAGAACGCGCGCGGCGGACGGGGCGGCCTCGACCCGGAGACGGCGGCCATCATGAACGCGTTCGTGGACCGGCTGGGCGCCGCCGGCGTCGCGGGCCTGCAGCGGGAGTACGCGGAGCTGAAGGCCTTCCTCCCGCCCAACCGCTCGGCCACCGCCTTCGAAGCCAACCGAATGCGCAATCGGTTGGGAGCGAGGGGAAGAACGGACTGACCGCCTCTCGCTTGCAGCTACTCGGACCAACTCTGCTACGACGCGACGCGCGTGAAGCTGACGTACAACGTGCCGCCGGACGTCGACTACATCCACGCGAACATCGTGGACATTCCGGGGCTCGGCAATCGGTTCATCTGCGCCCAGGCGAGTGCCCGCCCTCCCCTCCTCACTTCTATTGTATTCCGGTTGCAGGGCCCGCTGCCCGACACGGTGGGCGACTGGTGGCGGATGGTGTTCCAGGAGAAGGCGGCCGCCATCGTGATGCTGTGCCAGAACGAGGAGGACGGCCGACCGAAGTGCGCGCCCTACTTCCCGCCCGCGGAGGGCGAGACGCGCGACTTCGGCTTCCTGACCGTGCGGCACGTGAAGACGGACCCGCACTTCGACCGCGCGTTCGGCTGCGTCTCGCTGGAGGTGGGCGAGCGGTCGGCGCCCGCCGCCCTCCGCCTGCACGTGTACACGTGGAAGGAGTGGCCGGACAAGGGCGTGCCGCCGGCCGGCTTCGGCGTCCTCCGCCTCCTGCGCACCATCCGCCGCTTCCGCAACGGCAACATCGTGGTCCGTTGCAGAAATGCGGGCTGCCTAGCCGTGTGGTTGCAGGTGCACTGCTCGGCGGGCGTGGGCCGCACGGGGACGGTGGTCGCGTTGGCCATCATCGTCGCCCGCCTGCTCGACAAGAAGCCCTTCACGGTGAGCGCTCCCCGCCGTCTGATCACCTCTCTTCCCTGCTGCAGGTGTTCGACGTGGTGAAGGATCTCCGCTGCCGCCGCCACAACGCCGTCCAGACCGAGGCCCAGTACCTCTTCATCCACCGCACCGTCTGCGAGTACATCCAAACCAAGGGCCTCCAGCGGCCGCAGATCGCCCAGTTCATGGCCGACTACGCCGCCTACGTGAAGGCCCAGACGCCCGCCCACCCGCCCTCCACCTCCATCGTTTGAGCGCGAGAATAAATGCAGAGAAGAGCGAAGTGGCTGTTTGCGTGGCAGCGGAAGATGGAGGACCCTTGTTTGTTCGTCGACCGGGGGACTATTCGCTTCTTTCTGAACGTCGGTCCGTTCGCCGCCGCCGGGCGCTTGATCCCTCGTGTGATCGTTCCTTCCACGCTCCCACTCGTCGATTTGCAACGAGTGCCTCAAGAAGTGCGCGGTGTTGCGCGTGAACACTAACGAACAGAACACTCAACAGTTTATTCACAAACAGCAATCACACAATACGAGAACGACAGCTGACAAAGTCGACCTTCTTTGGCGTCCAGCAAGCACTGAAAAGCAGAGAAGGAGTATGAACGATGCAAGACCACCCACCTCATTCTTAATCGGACGACGTAGAGGGCGACGAGTGGCGTGTCCGGCCGTGGCCCGCCCCCGTCCGCAAGTTGCGCGCCACTTCGGCGGCCACCCGCTCGACGAGGCGCTCGTGATCGCGGGCGGCCGAGGAGGTCGAGGCGGCGATCGAGGGCGTGCGGCGGAGGCGGGCAACGAGGGCCTCGAGTTTGTCCAGGTCGACGGTCGCCCGTTTGCCCTTCAAGTGGACACACGCGAGCAGCTCCAGCGAGTCTACCGAGACGATGCGGGAGGACGGGGCGGCGGACATCGAGCAGCCGGTCGGCGGGCGGGAAGGAAGCGGAAATGAGAGCAGCGGGGCTTTGTGAACCTGACCCTTTTGTTCTTTTCCGTTCGAGAGAGAGAACTGCAGCTGCCGATCGTTTATCCCCTTCACTAACAACACCCTCGTTCAATCCTTGGGACAGAAGCGGTGACGGTGGAAGTACTCGAAGTTGATCCCGTTGGTGTTGCGGCGGATGCGGAAGAATCCCTGCTAGCCTGCAAGCGAGTGAGTGGCGGCCGGGCGGCGCCCCGCGAGTTGCCGGTCGTCCGGTGGGAGACGCCGACCTCCACGCCCCAGCCGACGATCCGCACCGTGTGGCCGCCCACGTGCTCGCCGCTCGTGTGCGCAGAGACACCGGCCGAGAACCGAAAGCGGGCGAGTGAGTGGACGGGCGGAGGGGGCGGCCGACCAGCTGGAAGTCCTCGTAGACGTCGAACGTGGCGACCACGCTGCCGGCGTCCATGAGCAGCGTAAAGGAACTGTGTCGACATGAACGGTCTTCCGTGAGAACTTCCGTTGATGTTGCTTCCTCGTCAAGAATAGTACGGCGAGCAAGAAAGCAACCTTTCGGCGTGTCGTCATCAAACTATTTGCTTTCACGCGTGTTTCCGTGGGAACGAACGGAAACTCCGTTTGTTGCCCTTCGCCGAAAGTTCTGCGTTCCACACGCTCTCTTCCTTATTTCCGTTCAACTAACGACCCACTCACAGATCCATCTCGGGATGTTCAAAGGCCTGTCGAAAGCGACGAGTTAGGTAGTGAACTACCTTTTGACCAGGCGATGCCACCTAATCGCTCGCTTGCTCACCTCCGCCTTCACTCCACGCCGCTCCCACGCGTTCGAACTTTCGCACACCATCTAACCGACCGAACCGACGAGTTCAGAACACGAACAGCAGGTTCTCACGTTCTTCCAATCCTTCCGCCTTTCTTTTCAACAACCTTCCGCCTCACCTCACTCACTCGCAAGATGACGACGAGCGGGATCGAGGACGCCATCCTGCAGGCGAACAACCTCACGGACTTCGAGGAGACGAGAGGGCGATTGAACAGCGTCTCGTTCGTGCTCGGCTACGCGGCCACTCTGCTCCTGATCTTCCTGATCGTCGGCCGCTCCCCGCCGGCCATGCGGCCCTACCGACCGGTCCTCCTGATCGCCGCCTGCGGAGATCTCTGGATTCTTTTCTGCCACTCGTTCGAGGGGGCGGTGAGCGCCTTTCCTTGCAAACTAGTCGATCGTTCGGTTCAGGTATTTCGCGTGTACAAGGGCCTCTACGTGGTCGCGTTCTTCGGGCCCGTCCTCGCCCTCCCGCCGTCCTGCTGGCGGGTGGTTGTGGCGCTGAAGTGGAGCTCCGATCAGATCCCGAGTGCCGTCCTCCTGCTCGAGTCGTGGTTCCGGCTTGCGTACATCAAGGAGTGGGTTCATTCGAAGAATTCTTCCCACCCACTCGCTTCAGCCGCGTTCCGCCGTCCGCCCTCCGCGTGTTCGCGCGACTGGCGGCCCTCGTGGCCGTCGTGTTGGCGGCGGCGTTCGGCCACTCCGCCAACCTGCTGCTGGAGTCGCCGGCCGTCCGCGAGTTGAACCGCTTCGCCCTGAACGCCACCACGAACGTGCTCGTCCTGTCGACGGAGGGCGCGTTGGGCTGGGCGGCGATCGGCCTCCAGCTGGCGGTTTCTCTCGGCTGCTACGCGGCCGCCCTGCTCGTGGCCGCCGCCTCGCTGCGCGCCACGCGGCGGGAGGGGGCGGCGATCTCGCCGAAGACGCGCGCCCTCCTCCGCCAATTCACGTGGTCCATCGCGGTCAAGGCACGACTGGAGGAGAAGGGAGATCAATCTATTGGAGTGTTCAGACCTTCCTCCCCCTGTTGGCCCTCTTCCCGTTCGTCCTGAACGTGTTCGGCTACTTCACGGGCACGAGCATCCCGCTCTTGTCTCTTGTCGGCTCGTTCGTGCAGACGTGGTCGCCGGCGGTCAGCTCGACGACCACCGTCCTCCTGTTCTCCTCCTACCGCCGCGCCCTCTTCCGAATGCTCACCAGCCGCCCGTGCAGCTCGAAGGCGGCCGCCGTCAGCTCGGGGGCGACCGGAGAGCGGCGCACTTTGGACGTGAACCCCGCACGGACGAGCACTCTCCACTAAAACGTTTGTTGTTGAAGGATAGTGCATAAAGCCGCCCGATAGTTCAATGAGTTCATCATTGTTGTTGAAAACTTCTTTACTGCCCACCGAACACGAGGATTGTTGTTGCTCGTTGAAGCTTCGAGCAAAACCCATTGAACCCGATTGGCCGGAACGAATGCTCATGACCGCTCTGGAAAGTGCTTCGAGACTTGACCCGCAAGTGCAGGTTCCGAAGAACCGAAGAGGACGAGTTCGTGTTGACCGCGATGCAAACTTCGAGTGCACGCGGTCACCAACAAGCGGTCGAGCAGCATTCTTTTTCCGCTACCGCCCGCGAGTAGTTGGCCACTCACTCAGCAACAGGAACGATGGAGACGAAATCGGCTCTCGATTCGACTGTCCACTCGTCCGCCCACTCGACGGACAACCGCCTCGCCCGCCGCTTCGTGGCCGCCGCCCTGTCTGCCCCCTCGGCGGCCGCCGTCGCGCTGCTGGAGCGCCTCGCCGACCGCTTCCAGCGCGCGCCGATGCGCCGCGGGCCGAACGGCGGGCTGCTGGCCGAGTTGGACGTGCGGGTGGCCGCCGAGGAGGTCTTCGAGGTGTGCGGCCTGGCGGTGGACGCGTTCAAGCAGCAGCCCGCCCTTCTCCGCCTCTCGTTGTGAGTTCCACCCACCATTCACATTCATTCTTCTGATTGCAGGGACCTCCTGCCGCTGACGATCGTCGGCGACATCCACGGCCAACTGCGCGACGTGCGGCTGATTTTCGAGCGGCTGGGCGAACCGGGGCGCCACTCCTACTTGTTCCTGGGCACGTCCCTTCCCTCCGCTTTCGTTCAGTGGTTGCAGGCGACTACGGAGACCGCGGCGTGCAGGGCGTGGAGGTGCTCGACCACCTGCTCGTGTGCAAACTGCGCCACCCCGCCCACTGCTTCCTGCTGCGCGGCAACCACGAGGACTACAACACGTCGATGGTCCAGGGGCTGCTCGACGAGTGCATCGGCAAGTACGGCAACGAGGGCGGGCAGCGCGTGTGGCTCTCGTTGGGTACGTTCCCCTCCTTCCCGCTCTCTTCTACTCATCGCAGTGAACGTGTTCAACCACCTGCCGTTCGCGGCGGTGATCGGCGAGCGGATCTTCGCGACGCACGGCGGCCTCTCGCCCGACCTGCACGCGCCGGAGGACGTGAACAAGGCGCGTCCCCTCCCTCCCGTTTGGAGTACCGTGAGATCTCGTTGCAGATCGTGCGGTCGTGCCTGCTCCCGCTCTACGGCCTCGCGTGCGACCTCTTGTGGGCGGACCCGTCGGCCGTCTACGAGGGCTGGGCGCTCAGCGGGCGCGGCATCTCGTTCTCGTTCGGCGACCAGGTGGCCGAGCGCTTCTGCCAGCGCAACGGCCTCGACCTGATCGTGCGCGGGCATCAGATCAGTCAGGATGTGAGTGCCCGCGAAGGATCTCCATTGGCCACTAACTCCTGTTCGTTCCTCACCCCGCAGTTCCACTCGACCGGCTACCGCTTCTCGCGCAACCAGCGCGTCCTCACGCTCTTCACGGCCGCCGACTATCAGCACACGCAGAACACGGGCGCCGTCCTCACCGTCCATCCGGGCGTGAGTCCCACTCGTTCTCCTCATCATCCGCCTTCTCTTGCAGCTCCGCCTCCAGTTCACGCTCTTCCGCCCGTGCACGCAGCGCCAACTTGCGAAGGAGGCCGCCCGCGCGTCCTCGCCGCCCTCCTCGTCCTCTTCGCAGCGTTGAGCTTTGAGTTCGGCGAATAAACCAGGTGGTCTGCGCGGATGTCTAATGGAATCTGCCCTCAATCACTTGCCGCTTGGAGGAGCAGGGCGACTAGCGACGCCTGCGCCCTTCGAGTGTGTCCGTTGTAGTCTAGTGATTATGATTTTCGGCTCTCACCCGGAAGGCCGGGGTTCGATTCCCCGCAACGGAATCACCTTTTACTTGAAGGATCTAAAAGACGCGTTGAAATGACGGCCGTGCTTTTTTTGAGGTTTGTTGCAAGCATTGAACCGATGGTTGAACGAAGCTACTGACCGCCGATCAATCGAAGTGCTTTCGGAAAGAACTAGACATCATTCCCCACATCTCCTACGCACGTGTGTTCAAAGGGCATTGTTTGTGTCTTCCGCATGGGCACCGGTGTTTCGACTCTTGTGCAGTGGATGAAGGCGACGTCGTTCTTTACTTCGCTCGCTTGCCGCTTGTGAGTCACCGAAATCGCAAAGAGCAGAGAAGCAGGCGGGCAGACGAACGGGCGGCAGAGAGGGAAAGCTAGCGACTTGACGAGAAGCAACAGACGCCCCGCGTTCAAACTCCCCGCCGCGGTCGCCGCTGCTGCCCGCTCTTTTCGCCGGCCGTCTGCCTTGCTCGCGTTTCCTTTGCGCCGCTTCTTGCTTTCCTTGGTTAATCTCCGCGTATTTCAGGCGCTCCGTACACGATGCCGCCGATCACAGTGTGTCGCTGGGAATTGGCCGCCTTTCCCTATCGCTCGAATGCCGCCGAAATATGCCAAAAATGGATTAGCCCTTCTTTTCCGCTGGTTGGACTCCCGGGCGCCCAGTTCCAACTTTTCATCGTGCCAAAGCGTTACACGGACGTGTACGGGCGGTCGGATAGCAGGTTCGGCTTGGTGTGCTCTCAACTGGACGGCCGCCCGCACATCGGCGTGCGCTTCAGCGTGCGATTCGAGACCGCCAGCGGCACGAAATTCGCGGAGTTCGGTAGGTATTGATCACTTCAAAAACCAACATCAAGCCGTGTGAATTGCAGGAAAAGAAGAGCAGTTCATGCAGGAACACGAACAGGGATGCAACGAATACTTCTTGTCTGACCTGCAAGCCCACGCGAGCGCGTCGTCTCTGTTCCTCGTGGTCGAAATCGACTGCTTCGACGAGATCGCGGCGGCCCCCGTCCCGCCGAAAGCCGACGACGTGAAGCTGCAGATGTTCGCGCGGACGGCGGCGCTGTTGGGAGACGAGACGTTCGCCGACGTCGAGTTGCACGTGGACGGCCGCGTCTTCAAGGCGAGTGCAACGGGTCCTATCCAATCACCACTCGCTTCTCTTGCAGGTCCACAAATTCGTGCTCGTCTCGCAGTCGGAACACTTTCGCAACATGTTCACTCACGACACCGAGGAGAAGCGGACGGGTGTGGTCGAAGTGAAGAACCGCTCGGCCGACGTGATCCAGCGAGTGGTCCAGTTCATGTACACGGCGGAGGTCGACGATCTCGCCGCTTGTGCCCGCGAACTTCTGCCGGGCGCCGACTACTACAATCTGGACGCTCTCCAGGCGAGTCCCCTCTTTTTGTCCTCTATTCAGTCCGCTTTCAGGAGATGTGCGTGGCCTCCATCCTCGGCACGCTTTCCGTGGCGACCATTCTGGACGATCTGAAGCTCGCCTTCTCGCTCACTCATCTCGAGGATCTCAAGACGCAACTCCTGCAGTTCGCCCAGCAGAATTCGAAGGCGATCGCCGAGCTGCCCGAGTTCACGGACGAGTTCATCAGCGAGAATCCGGCCATCACGAAGGAGTTGTACCGAACGATCGCCCACTGATTCCCCGCATTGCTTCGTGTTGTTGGCTAAGAATAAACACGGCTAAGATTCTCGATTGCGAGCGCGTGGGCGGCTGGAGGGTCCGCCGAGAGTGAGCAATCGAGTGGCGCTTGTTTCCGACCGCTCCTTCCGTAGAAGGGATGCGCTGGTTGACGAGTTTTAAACTTCGAATGAACGAATTCGTTCACCTTGTGTGGACAGAAGCAAGCTCTAACAAAAGTGGAGGAGACGACCACTCGGTACATCCGTTTAGCTGCCGGAAATCAACTGCTGAGAATTCCGTCCACCAAGCGATTGGCCGGCCGTTCCGCCGCCCGTCCGCCCGCTTTTCGTCCACGATTCGAGTCGATTTCGGCTACTAGCGTGACGAACATGGCCTCGCGCAACGGAAACTCGCCGACGGCCACGGGCGCGCCAGAAGCAGCCAATTCTTCGAAGCTGCCGACAAAACCAGCTAAGAAAACGGTAATTGTTTCTTTTCTCTCGAATTTATTCTCCTCTGTTTACAGTTTTTGTGCACCGAGTGTTCGTCGACCTTCTATACGCTGCTCCAACTCCAGAATCATCAGAATTACGGCCACACGGCGCCGAGCAATGAGCCGAAAACCAAGTACACGGTGGGTTTCCTTTTCTTTCTTTTCTGATTGATTCTTCTTTAGGTCAAATGCAGCAAATGCAAAGCCCTGTTCAAGCGATGGGAAAGCCTCGAGCACCAGCGTTCAGTTCATTTGGCCCGCCTGAGTGTGTCCGGGACGATCTACTTGTGCCCCAAATGCCCCTTCCGCTCGACGAAGATGAACGACCGCGATGAACACGTCCGCCAACAACACCCACAGGTCGGCCTTGCTCGCCCGCTCGTCTTGAAGCTGGAAACCGACCTCTGGGTGAACTCGTAATTCTTCTTTTGTCTCCTCCTTCATGTGTTCTCTTCAGTTCCACTGCTCCGACTGCACGCGTTCGTTCGACAACAGGCCGGCGCTGCTGGAACACGTCGAGCGGGTGCACACGGCCGATCGAACGTCCAACGGCGACCTTCCCGAGTGCAAAGTAAAAGACGAAGAGGAAGAGCAAGTGGAACAAACGGTGAACAGAATCCAGCGTTAGCTAATCGACTTCTTTGTTCAGGCCGCCGTGAAGTCGGAAGAGGAAGCGGGCGACACTTCGAGAGACGAACCGCCGCTCGTTCCGGTACGCGTCCCCTTCTTCCGTTCACTCACTACTTGCAGGCGGCCGGATCGAAACGAAATCGGGAGGAAGAGACCGCAGTCCCGCTCAAGCGCCCGAAGAACGAGCCGCTGACCGAACGGGTCATGAGCACTGCGAAGAGCCCCCAGCAGAGCGGAGGGGAATTCGAGTCGCTGTGCTTCCTGATGAACACACTGCAGACTCAATCGCATGTCGTCTACTACGACTACGAGCAGGTGAGCCCTCCGTCCTCTGCTCGACGATCGGTCGCTGCTTTCAGCTGGGCTCGAAGTTCGGCTCGTTGCCGATCGTCGTGTGGAAGGCGGCCCCCAACTGTGAGGTCCTCCTCCTTCGTCTCGGAACGGACAAGTGGGACGGCGAGCCGCCGCTGGACGCGCCGATCCTCCGCTCGTCGATGCCCCGCACGGACGGTCGCGCCTCCTTTCTGCTCGGATTCGCGAAGCTGGACGTGGAAGAAACGGCCGCTCGTCTGCTGATCGAAACCGAGGGGCACGCGACGTTCGCCGAGATGCTTCGCGATCTCGTGCCCGCGCTCGGCGTCGACTCGGCCCTCTTGATCACTTCCGAGGCCGACCGTGAGTCTTTTTCCCCCTCTTTTCGTTCAATCCTTTGTGTTCAGGGCAAACGGCGGAGGCCTTCGATCACGCAAGCTCCAGCACGCGCTACTACGTCGTCTAAAGGGAAGGCAGATTCCAATAGCTTCCAGTTCTTCTCTGATCGGTCACCATGTTGGCTAATTGCTTGTTGGATTGTTGTTGAATGGTGTTCGATAAATCGGAGACATGTACATACGCTCTTCTTTCTTGCCGCCGATGCGATTCTTCCGTTGGCTTCAAGTCAGCAGGCGCAAGGAAAGAAGGAGCACGCAACTCTACCGCATGTATCAACGGAATGAGCAACGGAAGAGCGGAAAGAAGGGTCGAGTTCGAAAAGCGAAGCAAGAGCATTTTTCTTTCTTGAACCTCGCGCCTTTACGAAAAACAACCGGCGGACGATGCGGTTGCGGAAGATGGGCAGTTCGGAGATCCGGGTGTCAGACGAGGCCTCACTCGACAAAGAGGCACTGGAACAGAGGCAAGAGAAACGAGCGACAGTCGGCACAACGGGAGACGAGCAAACGGCCGAAAGAACGCGCCGAACGCGAGCCGCGGAACGAATGAATTCGAGTCGTTTTTTCTGCAGGAGGTTCCAATAAGTGGTGCAAATTAGGGGCGAGATGCCGGTGATAAAGCGAACGGTAGACCGTTTTTCACCTGCATTCCAACTGCCCCAATGTTTCCGCGCAATAGATTTGTTTTTTTCTTTGTGGTCGCCGCAAGAAATGAACGGTCCGACTTGTGGTGTTTCTGGCTGTCCAAATCATTCATCACTACTTTCTTCTCTTAATTCGGTCAAAGCACGTGGGTAACTTTCGAGCGTTCGCTTGCTCCAGAGGAACCAGCAAGTGGACTTCTAGGGTTCTGATCGCATTTGGCCTTCTCTTCGCGACGAAACGGGAAGCCTCTTGCATCACTCTTGTTGTTGTCCGCTGTTCTATCGAAACACGCCCCGCTCGGGGAGATGCGGCGGCGAAAACAGCAGCGGGGCGGGCCGATCGGTTGCGAAATTGGGCGGCCGGGCGGGCAGTCGGGCGAACGGAGCGGCCGGAAAGCGGGCAGGGGGCCGCGGTCGGCTCTCTTCTTCGTTTTCTTGCCGGCGCGTTCTCTCTGCCCGCCGCGTTCCCACTACTCCGTTCGACCCACTTGTCCATTCGGCTTGTTCGTGCTCGTCTCGTTCGTGTTTCGTCCTCGCTCCGTCGACAGGTCGCCGTCCTGCACGCGTTCTCTCGTTCGACTTGCAACCATTCGAACGGAACTTTTCGTTCTTGGCCCCGTATGCCCGCATGCTTTCATTCCCGTCTTGATTTCAGCACTGCGAACTCCGATCCACGTGTCGGTCTCAAACGCCCTGACTGCAGCAAACATAATGAACAAGTGGGGGTCGGCCACCAACTCCCACTTCATCCGCTTCTTTCAGGAGCAGCAAGTCGAGCGGAAAGGCGAACGGCGGCGGCGATGCGCCCGGAGACGCGCAGCCGTTCGACAAGTTCGACATCAAAGCGCCCATTCGGCGGGCGCTGCGGGAGGCCGGCTTGCAGACGCTCACTCCGCACCAAATGGGCGCGCTCTTCGTGATCATGGACGGAGACACGCTCCTCATGGAGGTGCAACCGAAGGCGGGCGAGCACTTCGGCCGCACCACGTCGATCGCCGTGGGCGTCTTGCACCAAATCCGCGAGAACTCCGACGGCCTGCAGGCGCTCCTCTTGAGTCCGACCGTCGAGGCCGCCGAGCACGTGAGTTTTCTTTTCTTCGGACCACTTCTTACTTCTCTTGTTTCAGATGAAGAACACGCTGGAGATGGCGCGCAAGTACATGGGCATTCGCGTCCGTTCGTGTGTGAGCGGCTCGCTCTCGGTGGACGACGAGCGGCGGTTGTTGGCCAAAAAGAAGCCGCACGTGATCGTTGGGACGCCCGGCCGCGTGAACGAGCTGCTCGCCGGCGACGCTTTCGGTTCGTTTCATTGCGCGGGGGGTCACATGGCGGGCGGGCGGGCTGAAACTCACCCACATCGACCGCTCACTTCTTTCGCTTTCAGGAGTCGACTACGTCCGCTCGTTCGTGCTGCACAAGTCGTACGACGAGGCGTGGGGGTCGCTGGACGAGCCGCTGGCCGCGATCCTCCGCCGCTTTCCGTTCGGTTGCTTCGTCGGCAACCGCACCACCGGCGGCCGGCAGCTGGTGGCGGACGGCGGCCTCACCACCTGCGTGTGCTCCCCGACCATCGAGCACTGCCTGCCCGAGCCGGTCCTCATGCTCATGAAGAATCCGCGCGGGCACTTCGAGCTGGCCGACTTCCGCAAGAACGCGATGCACGCCGGCAAGCCCCTGACGAAGGAGGATCGCAAAGACTACGCGTAAGCCCTGAAATCGTCTGCTTGCTTTCATCCCAATTATTACAGCGTTGTGCCAATCGACATGCCGCCGCATCTCGTCTCTCTCTTCATGGAGGCGACGAGCTCGGGCGCTTCGGACGAGGACTTGTTGAAGATCGCGGACCAGAAGACGATCGACGAGATGTGGGCCCACTTCAACCATTCGATGTTGACCTTCGACTGCAAAAAGCCGGGCACGAGCAAGAAGTGAAGGCGGCCGCTGCTCTTGTGTTCTCGGTGCCCCAAAAGTAGATGAAATCGCTCCCACAAACCTCGTTTCTTTTGCGCAAACAGCTTGTTCTCTCGATGTACTCCCCTTCGGACGTCGTTTGTTTCTCCAGTTGTTGTCCTCCACCCACTCGTTCAAATGTTTTGTTTTTTCGTTGTGTTCCCACGAATAAACCGCCGGCCACCGCAAGTCGAGGTCTTTGCTCATTCTTTGAACTTCTAGACGTGCGTTGAAGAGAGAAATCAAGTGGTGGGTGGGTGCTTTCATTGCCATTCACCCTGTTCGCCCGTCGTCCAGTGAGTCACAGGAATCAAAGGCGAGGATGGGAGACGAGCCGAGTGGCCGGTCGGTTGCGCAGACGGCAGCAGGTGGAGAGCGGAAAAGAGCGAAGAGCGACGGCTTGGCGCGCAGAAATCGACGCTCATCGTTCGAATTTGCGCGGGGGGTTGCGCGTTGTTTTCCGCTCCGCTTTCCGCCGTTTTGGGAATGGGCAGGCGTCCAATCCGTTCAATTACTTGAATTCAAATCCACGAGTACCTGTCGCGTAAGGGCGATTGATCGTTCTTTTATGTCGTTGGACGCGAACTCTCTCTAATTAGTCACCGCTCTTCTTTCAGCGGAAATCATGGAGCAGAAGCCGCTCATCATTCAGCTGCCGGCCTCGAAACTGTGTGGTTTTGCGGAGTGCTGGAAGACGGCGGTGTTTCGTCCGCTTTCCACTCCTGACTGCACAAATGCGGAAGGCCGGAAACGAGGGAAGATGAAGCAGACTTTGGACCACGAGCGGCACGACCCTAAAGGCTCCGTCGTCTACGAAGCATACGATGTACACATCTTTCCTTCGCCTTTCTTCATCCCCCGGCTTTCAGCTCTCGGGCGAAGTCCGTTGCTCGGCGGACGGCCGGTACATGTACGCGTTCACTCAACAAATGAAGCTGCTCGTCGTCGACCTTCGGCGGAATGCTCAAGTGAGTCCATTTACCGATTATTTCAGTGCTTACTCGTCTTTAGGCTGTTGAAGTCGCCAGAGACTTGCTCTCCTCTGAATGCGATCTCCGACTTGTGGTCGTCAATCCGAACACACTTCTCGTTCACGCGACCAACGCTTCCAACGTCGACTTGTGTTTGATTCGCTTCCAAAACGACGGCTACTCGTACGAGAGTCTCCTGCTTCACAGCATCGACGGCGTGAGGATCACGTCGTTTGTTCTCGCGGAAATCAGCGGCCGCGTGGTGGACGTGAAGCGGGCGATCGTTGGACGTTGCCGTTCTTTGCGCTTTCTTCTCTTCCGCGTCAACATCGATGAAGCTCGAGTCGTTGTGGAGGAAGCGCCCGGCCGCCCCCGTGGTTGCTTCTGCTCCGCCCAAATGAGCGCCGATGGACGCCGGTTGTACGCGATCGACACGTGGGATCCGGAGAGTCTCCACGTCTACTCGTTGGAACAGAAGAAGTGGACGAAGGGATCGCTGGACTGTGACGTTCTAGACGGAAAGGTGGGCTCTTTTGAATGTTTCCATCAATTGCAGCAGCTTCCAGATCTCCTTGACCGGCTGTCTGCACTCTTCCCAAACGATGTGCATTCGAGGGCACAAACAGAACGATCCGTACGCTCCTTCTTCTTTCTTCCGTTGCCTGCTCGAAAGCCGGAAGTTGGAGGAAGTTCCGATCAATGCGGAAGACGCCCACCACGTTTCTTCGATCGTCGATTCTTCCGGTGGAGAGGGCCGTGGAATCCCCGTCATCAAAACGCAAGAAATGAAGCAGAACGCTCGAGCTCAGACCGTCGATCGCATCAAACTCGGACGTCACGTGTTCCGGTAGGCCGCACTCTTGTTCGTCCACTTCTCTCTGCTTGCAGCCATCCCGACACGCTCAACAAACCGCATTGATGGCCATCCGGAAAAGTCGCGAGGGAGTCGGAAGAACGGAGGGCTTGCACGAGATGATCAACGCGCCGTCGCTGAAGGCTCCACTGGACCTTTCTGTCTCCGTTCACTTCGAGCAGATGGCACCGATTCCCGTCCGTCAGTTGCAGTCAGCCGCTACTTGATCCCTCTTGGCGTGTTCACTCCCCATTGGCCGTCGTTTAGTTGTCTGATAAACACGAAATAAAAACAAGATGGAACCTACAAGAGAGCGAGTGCATCTGCATAGACCGAATGCAATCGAAATGACGTCCGTTCTTACGTTTCTCCTCTGGCCGTTTCATGTTCCAGTTCGATTGATAGCCGCTTCTTCTCATTCCTTTCTTCTGCTTCCAGCAACCCGAACTCGCTCCGCTACTTCTCCGTGATGGCCTTCCGCAAGAGCCGCGAGCTGATCGACAGGGAGGAGAGATTCCACGAGAAGATGAACGACGAATCAATGAGAGACGTCCTGCCCAACGCGTACGCGGGAATGAAGCCGATTCCCGTCCGGCGGCTCCAATGAGCGGCCATTTGTTGCCCATTGTTCTCTTCTTTCTGTCGCGTTGTTGCCCCGAGCTCGCTGTTCATTTGTAATCGTTCAAACAAACGACAATAAAAAAGGGGCCGGCCCGCAGTTCGAACTCGTGTTCGCGTCAATGAGCGCGCGTTGCCCGACCACGAGCGGCCTTTGCTCAGCGGGCATTCGTCTGCTGCACCACTCGGCCCTCCAGGAGGGGGAGAGGCCGGGCAGCCGCTTCGTCCTTTCGCTCCACGGAATCCAATGCAAACGAGGGGATCGGTGAGAAGATGGAGTGGGTCCTGCCCGCACAACGCCGCGGTTGAAGTGCTGGAAGCAGCTGGAGGGCGTCCGGAAACGCGCCCTTGCTCGACGAGAATTCCAGCGATCGAGCAGTCTTGAATCCGACTTCCATTCGCCCCCGCTCTTGGTCGACCGAAAAGCACGCCAGAGTCTGCAAAACGGAGCACAAAACGGCGCGCGAAGAAGCAGCGGATTTGATCGCCCGGGCATTGCGGCCCCTTCATCTCGTTCGTTGTCCTGCTCGTTTAGAGAATGAACAGAATGATCGAAGCGAACTCCACGCCGTCCTTTGTCGAGCACTTGCGTATCATGAGAACGTGAGGCGATCCCTAGACCAACGCCTATTGCGGGGGCGAATGAAAGCGGTCCGCTGGGAGAACTGCGCACTTCCTTTTCGCTCCTCGCTCTTGCTCGTTGGTGCGCCGAAGCGTGCGTCTTCCTCATTCCACTCCTTTTTGTTGCTCGCGATCAATCGGCCGCCATGTCCCCGACCACGTCTCATCGCTGGCAGCTCGTCGACTTCCTCGGCCGCTCGATTGCCGCCGAAGCGGGGGAGAAGTGGACGGGCCCGCTTTTCGCTCTCGACGGGCTTGCGGAAAGCGAATTCCAACTCCTTTTCGTCCCCAAACCGGTGGGCAGAACGGGCTGCGGCGTGTACGTGGCGTGTCGGCAGTTGGAGCGGCACTCGTTCGCTCTGCTCCGCTTCAGCACGTGGTTCGTGGGCAACGAGGAGGAAACGTTCAAGTTCGGTGAGTGTTGCCAATTGGATTCGATGGCCCCCGTTCTCGCGCATTCCCGAAAAGAGCGTGCAGTTCTTTGCGGGACGAGAAGCCGGATGGGAGGGTCAGGGCTTCGTGGTCGCCCGCCAGGAGTGGGCGGCCGCCGGTCCGCTTTTTCTCTGCGCTGAAGTCGGAATCCTCTAGGCGCTGAGGAGACTCCACGTCGGCCCGCAACTTCCGGACGTGATGGCGCGCATGTACGAGAGCACGGCGGCGTTGTTTGGCGACGACTCGCTCGCGGACGTCGAACTCCACGTGGAGGCGGAGATCTCCAAGTCGGGTTCATTGCTCGTTCGTTTCGTCTACCCGCTCTTGGTTCAGGTGCATCGCGTCATCCTCGCGTCCCGATCGGAGTACTTCAAGCGAATGTTCACGGGCGACACGAAGAAACGACGGACGGGCCTCGTCGCGGTCGAGAACCACTCGGCGGAGATCGTTCTGCGCATCCTGAAGTTCGTGTACGCGGGCAAAGTCGACGAGCGGGCCCGCGAGCTGTTCTGGGCGGCCGGCTTCTACCGCCTGGGGATGCTGCAGGCGTGCGCGATCGATGCTCCTCCACTCATCCCTCCGTTTGCAGGAGATGTGCATTGCGGCGATTCTGCGCACTCTCTCGCTGGAGACCGTTTTTGGCAACCTGCAGCTCGCGTTCGCACACGAGCACATCGGCGACTTCAAGGACCGCCTGCTGGACTTCGCGAAGGAGAACGCCAAAGCGATCTTGGGGTCGCCTGAATGAATGGGACTTCGTCGCCGAAAATTCCGCACTCGTCAAAGAATTCACACCGTTGTCCTTCCTTGACTCGTCTATTGGTTAGTTCCCGCTGCTGTTGTCGTTTATTCGAAATTCGTAAAAGGAGAGTGCAGGCGTCTGCGAGCCCAAGTGGCTAAACGATTGTCGCTTAGTGTGCACCCAAAAAGACGTGAAGTGGGTGTGCCGCGGGGGAGGGATGCGGTCGGCGACGAGTGGGCGAGCAGGATGATTGGATGAGTCCAACGGCAACGGAAACAAATTCATTGCAACACTTGAGCAAGCACGATCACATTCTCGATGACTCTTTGGAACAAATCAGTTCGTTGACGATGTCCGCGTGCTCGTTCATGAACTGCTTCCACTTTTCCATGCGGGTGAGGGCGGCGAGGTTGCGGGCGGCGAACTCGAGAGCGCGCTGCTTGAAGGCGGGCAGCGAGTCGAAAGCGAAGGCGACCGGCAGGAAGTCGAGGATCGTGTCCACGGAGAAGTTCGCGCACATGCTCGCCAGACACAACTCCTGCAAACAAGCGATAAGCGATCAATGCATTCCTTTGCATTCACCTGGATTCCGCTTAGTCGGTAGCGGTCGGCGAGGACGAAGAACGCCGCGTCCACCTCTCGCAGGCCCTCCACGCGGCCCGTGTGCAGAAAACGGAGCATCCGCTCGACGAGCACCGGCTCCACGTCGTCCATTTCGACCTTTTGTTCGGGGCTCTCCGTCGTGTTCGGGTGCGCGAACATCCGCTCGAACACCTCCGAGTGCGCGCACAGCACGAGTTTAGAGACCTGCAAGAAGCAGAATGATGACAGGAGACCTTTGCACGGCGTACGTGGAAGACGACGCCGCCCTTCGCGATCACTCGGATGTCGTTCACGTTCGGGTCGTTGAAGTGGGCGACGGCGAACTCCCGCAGCGGCCCTAACACGTCGACCTCGTCGGCCGGGTCCAACGGCGACGGGAATGGCGGACCGAGACGCCGCAGTCTCAAGCGGAGGAGCGCGTAGCCGTTCGTGAAGAAAGCGGCCTCTTCTGCCGCACCTCCGAAGAACCCTTCAAAAAGGCCCTCCAAGTTCGCGAACACCTGCATGATCCCTTCTGCAACGAGACGATGAGAGCGTGTTGAAGAGGAACGCACCTTGTCTGTACGTGCGGCCGCCGCGCTCGTTCTCCACCCACAGCTCGTAGTGGAAGGGTTCGAAGGAGCGCTCCCCTGGGCTGCTGACCCAAATGCCGCTCAGGTCCGAGAAGAATTCGAAACGCAGCAGTTCGTTTGGCCCACTTGCCGCGAGAAGCGGCGTTTCGTGAACCTCGCGGCCGCTCGCGTATCCGCACTGCCACTGGAATTCGAGCGGGGCGGCCGCGCGATCGACCGCTCGGATCTCGCCGCTCCGCCCGCTCCCCGAATGTTCCGTCTCGCAACAACCGATGTGGTGGATCTCGCAGCAGACGAAGACCACTTTTTCGGCACGGAGCTGCTCCAACGCGTCGCTGTCCAGCCGAGCCCACTTGTGCTGCCAGGAGCCTGAATGGAATAAGCGGCGACCAACATCCTCGACTTTCGGCACCCGCACATTTCCCTCCATGTCCTCAATCCAAAACGTTGCATCGATGTCCGCCGGCCAAAATTCCACGAAGTCCAGCAGCACGTTGTGCTCGCGATGCCAACATTCGAGGGAAGGCGCCTCCAACTCGGAGCGGTTGACGGGAACGGCCGGCGGCGAGAACACGAGAAAACAAGACGGATTCTCTTCCCAGTTGGTCGTGAACAGTCCGGAGCTCCATTGGTCGCCGTAGACGGCCGTCCGCAGCTTCTCGTCAAACTCCTCGATCCTCCACTTGAGCAACGTCCGCCCCTCCGGCATGTGTTTGCAGAAAGACATCCAGAAAGAAGACGAGTGTTTGGAGTGTTTAAAAGGCAATAAGAATAAAAACGCGTTTGTTCCTCGTTTTTGCCCCGAAACAGGCCGCTTATCGCTGATTAGGGAGCAAGTGGAGGCGAGTAAAAAAGAAGGAAATTATTAAACGAAAGATAAGCGACGAGGTTTGACGGCGACCCGACGGGAGAGTCGCAGCGGTCGCGCTACGCGTTGCTTCTTGACCGCCGTTTCGGTCGCTTTTGCCCCCTTCGCCTAATCGTGCACACGCTACTTGCCCGTCCGCTTTGTCGCCTCCCGCAACGCCACCACGAACCGCCTGCAACGAAGGAACGAGTGGGCGTTCGCACTCGAGCTGGACGGCGAGCCGCACGGGGTCTCGTTGAGCGTCCATTAACTGAACACCCCAAGCGGCTTCTTTCCGTTCAATTCTGCAGGCTCGCAACCAGTTCGCGCTGCGAGTGGCCAAAGATGCCCGTTGATACGCGAAGTTCACGATCGACTTCCTCGACGCCCACTGCGTCCACTTCGCGTTTACCCAGCTGTCCGCGCAGTCGACATTGCCGCAGAGTCCAGTTGCAGTCGACCGAGCTTGCTGTCCTCTTTCTCTTGCTTCTTTTCGCCGTCGACCAAATTGCTGCTATGAGCGTCACTTACGATTTATTCGGAATAACACTTGATCGTCTTCTCAACAGCAAAACGCACAAATAAGCAGAAACTAATCAATGGATTCCACAACACAGTGGGCTCGCCGTCTGCAGGGCGTCCTTCCCGCACATCCATTTCGAAGCACAGGCGGCCGTCGTCCAGTACTGAAAAGAAGGAGAGATGAGAGGAACAAGAACGACTTACTGCGAGCGTTGGAGCTTGATCTTGGACACCATGCTCATGCACACGCAGTCGGCTGTTCGAAGAGGAGCAGGGCTGAAATCAACGGAACGATACGAACATGCACTAGACGCTCTAAACACTCACGTTCTTGGATCGATGGGGTGCCTTCATTCGCAAGCGGCTGAAATGAACGGGCGGAGGAGTGGAAGACAAACGAAAGGAGCTCACACGTTCGATCGATCGCCCTCCTCCCGTTCATCCAGCCACTCAAGCATTGCAGAGCTGAAAGAAGAATCTCTTACTTGATCAAACAGAGAGAAGAATTCACGTGATGGTCGTTAGAGCGAAACAAAAGTCGTGTGGACGGCGGCGAGATTCATTCGCACGTCCAAAGGCTGATCGCAGTCTTGTTGTGGATCGCCGTCAGCTGTCGCACAGAAGAGCGAACTGAATGGGCGGTTGGTTCTCGAATCCACGAGAAGACCCACGTTTCGTTGAAGTCCAGAGCTTGAGGGCTTGAGCGGGCTTTGCGCGCAAGGCTGAGCGGACAGAAAGACGTTGTCGCAGCAATCGGCCGATCTGAAAGCAGTGCGAGACGCAGGAATCTTCCGTTAGAGTCCCCCGTCGCTTACCGAACACACCGACTGGAGAAGCCAAGAAGACGGAAGTCCCACGGAGGAAGAAAGCGTGCACGTGCTCGTCGATGTCCCTCCCAAGGACCAACAGTGGGGAAGCGACAAAATGAAGGCAAGCCCACCAGAAAGCACACGACGGCATGAGCACACAAAACAAAGAGGACTCACCAAAAAAGCGGTCCGCGAAGGACGCGAAGAAGCGAATGGACGGCGAAGAACTTGCGCCAGTGACGATCTCCACCTCGCAATCCAGCAAACGACCGCAGGCAGAGCAGAGCGGAAAGACCGACGGAGAGGCGAGCGGACCGGGCGGAAGAATGAGCGCCGAATGAGACCACTCGCCCGCTCGGCCGCCTTTTGTTCCCGCCCGTCTTCTCGTCCCGCAGCGAAGAGGATTGCGTTGCGGTTTGGCGACCGAACGGGTCGCCTGTTATTCCACTCGTTGTTGCGCAGCAAAGGCGGCTAGTCGCTCGAGCTGAATACGGACTGTCCTGAAATGGCCTCGACTACACGCAGATTTCAATGTGCTCCAACTGCGTCTTCTCGTATCTTCTTTAAAGTCGGCAACACTCGTCATGGGTTGCTGGTCGTTTGCCTGGGGGTCAATCGCATACCCGTCCACTCGATCGCCCAACTTCTGCGAGCGCGATGTTTGAAGCGAGTTTTTGTGTTGCCCAACGCGTAGACATTCTTGCGCACCCGCATGCTCGTGAGCAGACGTTTCCGCCGCCCAAACAAGGACGCTAGATTTGTGGAAGACTGGTCGAATCCAACGAGAGCAACGACAGGAAAGCCATCCCGCCTGTGTGTCTTTTCTTTTCCGGCGAAGACATGTCCCGATGAGGAGACGCCGCGTGCGTTTGCCCGCCGCTCTCCCTCCGCATTTCGCTGTTGTCCGCTGATGTTGATGGTCGACTATTCGATGGATTTGGGGCGTTTTTGACAAATTTTGTGCTCAAAACAATCAAAAAATTCCTTTATAAAATTATCTACCAGGATTTTGGGAGTCCTTTCGAGTCGTGGAGTTTTGCGTGATATTTTTCGTCGTTGCAGTTTCCACCAACAACACCAACAATTCGCGTGTTTGCAGCGGAACGATGGTCGAAGCGGCGGGTTCGTCTGCGGGCCGCAAACGAGCGGCCGCCGAGGACGATTCGGCGGACCAAGCGCCCATCGTGCAGCTCTGTTCGTCGCAACTCTGCGGCTGCTCCAAATGTTGGAAGCAGGCGACCATTCGCCCCTCGTTCCGTTGCTCCGCTCGTTTGCGGGCAAAGAAGTCGAAGCGAATGGAGGGTGTGGCGGCTTTGGATCACGAGCGCGTGGCGGCCAAGAACTCCTTCGTCTACGAGACCTACGAGGTGGGTCTTTTTTGATTGCTTGAATGAACGTACGCCGTTTTTCAGCTCGCTTACGAACGCAGTTTTTCCGCAGACGGTCGCTACTCGTACGTGTTCACGGAACCGGCGGATCTGCTCGTTGTGGACTTGCTGCGCAACACCTACACGTACGTTCCTTTTCATTGTCTGTCCTTCTAGTAATCGTTGTGTTTAGGCTGTGGAAGACTCCGACAAAATGGCTCTAAAGACGTGTGATCGACGAAGTCGTGGTCGTGAGCCGCAGCACGGTCCTTATCACCTTCAGCGACACCAGCGAGTTGCACTTGATTCGTCTTTCGGCCGACCGTGAAGCCGACGTTTACGAGCACGCTCTCCTTCATTCGACCACCGCCTACCAAACGATCGTCTTGACGGAGATCACCGGCGATGAGGTGGACGTGAAACGAGCGGCGTTCGGCACTTCCGGCGATTTCGTCTTCCTCCGCCTGAACATCGACAAGCGGCGCGCCACCGTCCAGCACACGGCCACTCATCCCGAACTCGAATGGTTCGCGTCGCAAATGAGCGCCGACGGCACGCGGCTGTACGCGCTCGACTGCGAACGTCCGAAGGATCTCCACGTGTACTCACTGGCCGAGCAGAAGTGGATCAAAGAGGAGCTGGGCGGCGTGGAGGCTGGTGCGCGAGTATGTTTTCCTTTTGCGTTATCATTAATCTTTATGCCTGCTTTCAGTACGTCCTGTTCGTGTCGTTCGGTGTTCAAACCGTGTTTGCGGAAAAAAGGGCGCGAATCCACGGGTTTCCGGCCAAGTCCATCTGCCGTTGCAAATTCGAGGCGAAGAAGTGGGACGCGATTCCGGTTTCGGCGACGCTCAACGATCAGCTCTTCCCGATCGTCAACTCGGAAGACGGCGAAGACGACGGGGTTGTGCTCGTCAAACCGTCTTACCAGCCGCAGAACGGGCATCACGTCGTTCGCTTTAAGATCGAGCAGTTCATGTCCCGGTAAGTCCACTTTACCGTTTGCTCACTCATTTCTCCCGTCCTCAGGAATCCGCGCTCGCTCAAACACCTCGCTCTGCTCGCCTTCCGGAAGAGTCGCGAGCTGGTCGACGGAGACGAAGGATTCCACGAGCAGATCAACAAGCCGCCGCTCAAGACTCAGCTGAAGAAGTGGGCGCCCGTCCACTTCGAGGGCATGAAGCCGATCCCCGTTCGCCGTCTCGAGTAGTCTTTCTTCTGTTGTGCACTCAATTCGTTCTTTCTTCTGTCGTGAGCACACCTCGTCTTTCAATTGTTTTGTGAATGCCCTTTTTCATCTGCTGCGGTCGTCCGAATAAATGAGGGCTAATCGAGCATGCTTTACTTCCTTCGATTGCCTTTGGGGCTTGAGAAAAGTGGACTCGACCCGAGTTCTGTTGAGTTCACAACGAATGAGCGTGAAAACCAAACGGGCGAGTTGTCTCTTTCTTTCGCTTCGAAACGACGACCGGGCGGCCGTTGCAACTTGCCGTCGACGATCCAGGACTCGGCAAAAGCGGATCCGAACGCGCATTGAGTTTGAATTCTTTTCGTTCAATCGACGAGCGTTCGCTTCTTGTCCGTCCGACCGCCCGCAGGTTGCCGCCGTTCGCCGGCACTGCGACTTCGACGGATGACGTCGAGTGTTCTTCGGAACTTCGTTCGATCAAACGCGTGAGAGAAACAGCCGACTTCTCGGCACTTGTGGTCTACGGCTCTTCTGCTCGATCGCGTGTCGACGGCTTCAAGGCGTGCGGACGGGAGTTCGCAGAGAAAGGCATCGACGGGATCTTCGAGTGCCCTAACGAATGCCCACGTTGCCATCGCTGACGAGCTCAACGAACCGCTCGCTCTTGTTTCATTGGTGACAGTGGATATTGTGCGCCTTCTCTTGCCTTTTTTTGAAGACGATAGCAACCGCTTGCTCATCGTTTAATCAACGCTGCGATTCGCGGCAGAAAAGGCGGTGAGGAACGGGCTTGACGAATGCAAAACAACGACCAGTCATCTCTTTCGGCAAGAAGCGACGATCAATCGCATTTCTCTCGTGTTTCGATCGAAATGCGCCCATTTCTTCTCTCGTCCCTCGTCTTTGCAGTCGCCGGAGTGTTGGGCTACGCGGAAGAAGAATGGTTCCCGATCGACACGGTCGTCGTCTGCCGAAGGGATCTTTTGGCTTCGGTCACGACTCCCGGCAAGAAGTCGAACGAGTCTTCGAGCGCAGCGGACCCTGTTCCGTGAAGCTCTCCATCAACCGCTCGCCCTACTCCGACTACACGCGCATGGTGAGCGAGTGTTGTTTGTTGAATGACAACCAAGTTGTTTGCAGGACTTGGAGATCTTCGAGTGGACGTCGGAAGGTTGGAAGCGAGAGTTCGTCGTTAGCGTGAGTCCAAACAGCCGCCTGTTTCATGCATATCACTCTCTGGCAGAAACTGGGACACGGGGCACTCGCGTCTGCAAAACGGCGTGTACCTCCGCCCCGACCGCCTGTACTATCGCAAGTGTGAGTTCGCGTGAACAAGGCGGCCAATACCCGGCTCCTGTTCAGGACCTCCAACTGCACGCCAAGGAGACGGCCCGTCTGTCGAGGAAACGAGCGCCCGTCCACCGTCGACTGGCCCTCCGGACTTGCCGAGTGGTTGGAGCCCCGCTACGAGTTGAACGGACGACTCATGGCCGACAGCCGCTGCTCTTCTCGACTGTTTGATTCAACGGGTCGCTGCGATAACACTGTTGCAGTTGGCAGTGGGGTGTCCGAACGCCTAAGGAAGCGAGCGAATGCTCAATAAAAAGAAGCCAATTGAGCCCCAGCAAATGATGAATTGCAAGGATCCGATGGAAGAGCAAACAGAGACAAAAGAACGAGTCGTTGTTCACACCGAGAGAAAAACAAGCGTCTTGCTTTGTTTCATCCCGCACGACAACTAGCCCATTATCAACGCCGGAAACGAGCCAGACGGCATTCGATTTGGGGCGAAGAAATCGCTGCCGGGCGCCATCCACACTCCGCCGTTCGGCCGTTTCTTGTTTTGGCCGAATTGTCGTCGTTCTGCTCGCTTCTTGTCACTGATTGAGGATTCTTTCGGTCTGTTCGCGTTTCGGTTCCGCAATTTGTCTTTTTTGTGGTTGTTGATCGGTTCAAACAAGTAGTGCGAGAAGACTGCTATTTTTTTACCACATAATCTTACTTTATGGCTCGTCGAAATCCTTCCGGCATTGGTCGAAAGAATGCTCACTCATTTTGCTGCTCTTTAGATCGTTCCCCTGCTTTGCTGCTGCCCGTTTTGACGGAAAAGCGGCTGCCGACCGCCCGTCAGTCGAGCCTGCGCTTCACTCTTCCGCCCACCGTCTGCGGATTGGCTGGCCGGTCGGACGGAGGACTTTTCGCGCTTTCTTGCGGTTTTGTCCCCGCTGTGTTGGAATTCGTGCTTGAAGTCCGTGGTTTGTGCAGAGGGGTCCGCATTCCTTCCCGCTTCTTTTTACCCGCTCTTCTCGTCCGCTTCCTTTGCTTTCGTTCGTGAACGCGTCTTCCACTCTCGCTCGAATTCATCCGATTTGTTTCAGGCCGCCCCACCCGTCCAGATGTCTTCCGTCGCACACTTCAGCGACGAGAAGGCGATCGTCTGGCGAATTCCGCACCTCGACAAGCGGCTCGCGGCGGCGATCCCCGGCGACCAGTGGGCGAGCGATCTCTACGAGTACCTGGACCCAACTCGCGGCCGCGTGCTCCTTGAGCTCATCTTCGTGCCCAAGGGCAAGCACGGGGACTGTTGGCTGTACGTGCAAGTGCTCAAAGCCGCGCCCGACTTCTCGGTGCGCGTGAAGGGCGAGGTGTGGATGGAGAAAATCGACGGTACGACGACGGTACCCGAACGTGAGTCAACAACGATCGCAATTATTGCTCATGCTTCTTTCAGCGGTCGATTGTGTTCTCATGGCGGACACCGGGAAGGCGTGGACCATGTGCACTTCGGACGAACTGGACGACTTCCGCCACACGCCGACTGTCTTCATCAACTTCCAACTGCCTTTCCACGTGAAGAAGCTCGGAACGCCGCTGCCCACACCGACTGTTCACCGCTGGGATGTCCCCGACTTTTTGCAGCGCTTCGACTCCGCCGTCTTCAAAAAGAAATGGACGGGGGACAAGTTCACGGCGGAGGGACTGCCCGGCGTCAAATGCCAGCTTCAGTTCTATCCGAAAGGTAGCAACGAAGGGGACAAGAAGCATGCAGCGTTGTTCCTGCACGTCATCGACCTCGGCGGCCATCGATCCGTCCTCCTTTAGTTCGATTTGTGGATCGAGAGTGCGGAGGCGAAGCGCACGCGGAAATTGAGTGAGTCTCATTTATGATTTTTTGATCTCTGTCATTACATACTTTCAGTTTTCAACTTCGAGTACACGAAGCCGAAAGGATGGGGAACGTCTGGGCTCGTCACGCAAGAAGCCCTGATCTTGCTGGCCAATGGCGGTCCGATCAAGGTCTGCTGCGAGATCCGACCGCTCGGTCCTCCCGTCGAGATCTCCTTGCTCGAGATTCGTGGCCTCCAGTTCGCTCGCTCCTTCAACAATCCCGTGGGTGCGGACTTCAAGATCCTCGTTGCCAATCAGGAGTTTCACGTGAGTCTCCTCAAGATCTGTTCGTCATTCTCAGTTTGTTGCAGGTGCACCGTTCGGTCTTGAGCGCCGAGTCGCCCGTCTTGGAGACCAACTTCTCGTCCGGCATGATCGAAGCGACCGAGGGCAAGCTCACCATCAGGCACGAGCTGTTCGACGCGGACGTGGTCGAGCGGATGCTCCGGTTCCTGTACACGGGCGAGGTCGAGGAACTGGAGTGCGAGGCCACTCGACTGCTGCCCATCGCCGACTACTATCAGATCGCTCGACTGCACGTGAGTCTCTTGTGATCAGTTCTCCGTACACCTTTGTCGTTCTCAGGCCGTGTGCACCACCTCGGTCCTCGGCCAACTGTCGGTCGAGCGCGCGATGGAGCACCTGCAGCTCGCCTTCCGCCATGACCCGGACGGCGCCTTCAAGCACCAAGTCCTGGAGTTCGCGGTCGAGAATCGCCACGAAATCATGGACCTGGACGATTGGGAGCAATTCGGAGAGGACAACCCGCAGATCCTGATGGCCATGCTGAAGCGTTGGAAGTCGTCGTAAACGTCTCTTCATTTGTTGCGCCTCTCTGTTCTTTCGTGTTGTTCTCGCTAAATGTTCGAAGAGTAAATAAACGATGCGTTTATCGATCAGCCGTGTCGATGAATGAACGAATCTCTTCTGTTCGTCGCCCGCTTCCCCGACAGCTGCGGTGAGCCGAAGACGGCAGGCCGTCCGTCGACAGAAACCGCGAGTCAGGGCGCCGTGGGCAGGTGCGAACGAGAAAGCCTCCAGTTAGCCCGCCACAACCACCTGCTCCGTTCATCCAGCCGTTTCGTGTGGGCGATTGAAAGTTGTTCCCGAGAAGGAGGCAAACACGAACAGATCACAAGAGAACGAACGCCGTCGATTCTGTCGAGCATTCCTTTGCGATCGGCTTTCTAGCGCTTGAGCAAACAAGGGGGCAAATCAGCAACCGGGCGACCGCTCGGAACACGACGGCTGGACAAACGGCGAGCTACCGCCCGGTTGCTCGTTGAAATGAACGGACAACTCGGAGAGCACCGTGGGCGGCGAGGGAAATCACGAGATCACTCGCTTTCGGCTGTCCTCCCACTCGATTCGTGCAGTTCGCGGACAAATGCCCGGCGATGCCCGCCTTCCAGTTCGACTGCTCCTTGCTGCTGATCGCCGTCGTCTCGCTGCAAGCAGACGCCCGTTCGATCCACGAACTCAACCGTTGCGGGTTCGTGAATATCGCTGCTGAAGAACGCCCTCGGCGGTTCGGCGGGGACATCGGTGAGCTCCGATCAACAGTAGGAAGTTCACCTGCCCTTCTCGTTGCAGCGATCACTTGCGACCAACACGAGCCCGTCGAAACGATCGAAGAACTCGCTGCCAGCGGGGATCTCTTAAAGGCGCCGTCCAGCGCTGGCCCGACAACACGGTCGTTTACTCGTTCTCTCACACCTATTGGTTTGTTGCAAAAGTTCGTGGTCACTGTAGCCGGCCTGGCGCAAAAGTGCTCGCCCGAGTGATCGGAATTTCTCGGCTGGGGTTCTCTGCGGCTTCCCGTGGAATTGTGGGCGATTTGCTTGTTTGGTGTTCATTTTCGCAACGACTTGCCCTCATAATAACATCAACTTGTAGGCAAACTATTTCACCAGAAGAAAGCTGTAAATCAAAGCTGAAAAGTCGCCCAAATTTACGAAAAAGATTGAGGACGTCCGGAAAACCCAGCCGAGGAATTCCGTTCACTCGGGCGAACAATTTCGGGCCAGCGGCGGTCGGGTGACCACGAACTTTTGCAACAAACCAATACACAAACGGGCAGTGGGCAGCGAGGGGCGCGTCCTTCATTCACGCACACCGTTTAGAAAGCGAGCCATCCGAAAGGCGCTGGAGCAGTCGGAAGAACGCACGTGCTTCCGCTTCGTCGACCGCCGAGACGCCCGCGGGGCGGCTGGTTGTCCTTCTTGGGCCGAGCGGGTGGGTCGTCAGTCGAAGAGACAGAAGTTGACATGATTGCAGGGAAGGCGGACGACAGCTGCCGTCGTTGGACGCGGACTGCATCTACGGGCACATCGTCAAGCACGAGTTCATGGTACGTCATCTTCTCGTGTTGTTTATCGACCGCTGATTGCAGCACGCACTGGGTGAGACCCCCATCAACTAATCGGAAAAAGGCGGGCAAGAACACCGGCGATCGGACCGCAACAAACACCACCGCATCTTCCTGAAAGACGTCCATCCCGACCTGAAGCGTTCGTTTCGCTTCGATTGATCGCCCGAAAGGAGCGGCTTCCGTTCGAGCAACTTCGTCCGCCACTCGTCCGCCGACTTCCAGCCGGGCGGCCCTACGACTGCACTACGACGGTCCGTTGCAATGAACACTCACAACTGACTGCCGCTTCCAGATCGCGCCTTCGCGAATAACAACCGGCGAACGATGCGACCGCGAAAGGTGGGCAGACCGCAGAGATCACTCGTCCGCTCTCCGCTTTGCAAAAGACCTTCAGGATCCGCGAGAACACTCGACTCTCCCGCCAGGAGTACAAAAAGCTCTCGCTCTTGGGCGAGTGCCCGAGTTTGCGAGCGGCGCCCTGCGGCGAGGGCGTGAGTGAAGACGCAAGATAGCAGTTGTGTGTTCTGACGATCGACCGGGCATCCGTCTTCAGGGCAAAAGAGGCAGTTCACTCGCTCCCACCACCAACCAAACTCGTGCGAACAAAATCGTTTAATCGTGCGAGAATGAAACAGACGAGAGCGGAAGGAAGCGGAGAGTAGCGAGTACAATCGAAGGGGTAGTGAGTGGGACGATCAGATGGAAGAGAGGTTGGCGGAGGTCTCGCGGGTGGACGGCGGCGAGCCGACGGGGATCACGCGCACTCGGTGACGACGGACGGCCTCCGCTTTCCGGCCGAGGGCCCACGCAAAGCCGCAGGCGAGGACCGCGAAGACGAGCAGCCCGCCGAGCACGAGCCAGCGGGCCGCCCACTCGCCGGCGGTGAGCGCGTCGCCGCGGCCGGGCGGGCGTTCGGCGGCGGCGTGGCGGGCGGGCGGCCGGTCGGCGCGTTCCAGCCGGTCGATCTCGCCGTCGTCCAGCGAGCGGGAGGCCGCCGAGCGGTGGCCGGAGCGACGGGCGCCCTGGACGAGCAGCTCGACCACCTGCGCGATCTGGCCGGTGATCTCGCCCAGCCGCTCTAACTCCTCCACGTCGAAAGGCGGCAGCTGGAGCGGGACGTCGCCCAGGCCGGGCACTCTCGAGAGGGCGAGCGGCGACACGGCGGGGAGCGGCGGGAGGGTCGGCAGGTGGCCTGAAAGCAGAGGAAATGAGCGGCGAGCGGTGGGATTCGTCCACCAAGAATTCTCCCGATCACTCCCCGTCCGACCACCCATCCGCTCCCTCCACTCACCCTTCTCCACGTGGAAGACGGGCGTGTTGAAGGCGGCGGCCATCGGATTTTTCGGGCGGGCGGCCGGCTGCTCGTCGGCCCGCGTGGCGCGCAGGAAGGCGGCGGCGAGGACGAAACTCGCGAGTCCCAGGAAGCGGCCCATCTTCATCGTCGATCGATCGGACGGGAGAGCGAGTGGACGGACAAGAAGAGGTGGAAAGTGGAAAGACGGGAAGGAAGACGGCAAGCGGCCGGCAGGCGAGTGGGCGGACTGCCCGCCGATCGAATTCGCCCTGCCGGTCGACTTTCCGCTGCGATTGCGGTCGGCATTTGCTCGATCGTTGTTCGATTGGTCGTTTCTGTGTCTTCGCCCATTCTTTCCGCTTGTTTTTCACCGCTCCTGCGGCATGACCCGGACGACCCTCCACCGCTGGGTACTCGTCGACTTTTGGAAGCGAAATGCGCTCGCCCGCATCGACGACAAGTGGGCGGGTCCGCTGTTCGAGGTGGACGGCAGCAGCGGCTCGCAATTCCGCCTCGTCGTGGAGTTGCAGGACTATCCCGACCACGGGTGGGCGAAGGTCAGCTTGGGCGTCTACTTGCTCTGCCGGGAGCACCGCCAGCACTCCGCCGTCCGTCTTCCCGTCAAGCTGTGGCCCGACGAGCTCGCCGAAGACCCGCCGTGAAGGGCGAACATTCTGTTTTCAAGCATTCAAAGCCCGACGGTCGCCGAGTGCATTTCAGAGAAGACGGCGGACTTCCGCCCGGGCCAACAGCACGTCTGGAACGCGTGTAACAATCGGGAATTCCTGGTGTACCTCTTGAAGAACGATGGACCCGTGTTCCTCTGCTGCGAGATCGAACTGCTCGACGCCACGAAGCACGCCCATCTCGACGAGCGGTCGATGAAGGCGGCGACCAACGCCAACAACGGTCGGATGTTCGACGACGAGCGGTTCGCGGACTCCGAAGTGCGCGTCGATGACAAGAGCTTCAAAGCGAGTCCTCGCCGTTTCTCTATTTTTCTCTGCTGCAGGCCTACAAGGTTATTATGGCGTCGCAGTTCTAGTACTTCCTGAAGATGTTCACGACAGAGGGGGTGGTCGAAGTGAAGAACCACACGGCCGAGTCCTCCGCTTCATCTACACGGCATGAGTCGGAGTCAAATGCGCGCGATCTCCTCCCTGCCGCCGACTTCTATCGCGTGGAGTTGTTGCAAGTGAGTTCACTCCTCGCCGCCCTCGTTCACTCGCTTCCAGGAGATGTGCGTGGACTCGGTTGTCGGCAGTCTTTCCCTCGCGAGCATTCTCGCCGACCGCCGCCTCGCGTTCGCCCACCGCCACCTGGACGGCTTCAAGGACCGCGTGCTGGAGTTCGCGGAGAGGACCGCGAAGGCGATCGTCGTGCTGCCCGAGCGGAACGCCGCGTACACGCACGAAAATTCGGCGATTGTGACCGAGTTCTTCACGCTGGTCGTCTCGTCCTTCGTGTAAGCGGTTCCTGCTTGTTTGTTCGTTGAAGAAGAATAAAGTTGGTCATTTCGAACAAACAACTATCTGATTGCTCTCTACCGCTCGGTTGATAAAACTGCGCCAACCGCCGATGACCGCGAGGCGGCAGGGATTGCGCCAAAGCAGAGGAACGCGGTCGAGCAGCCCTCCTGCCGCCGCTCGCCCAACTCGCAGCTTCCTTTCGGTCGGCATGTCCGCGACGACTTCGTTCCGCTGGCCGGTGGAGGACTTCACGCGCCGTTCGGAGGCCGCCCGTGTTGGGGCGAAGTGGAAGGGCCCGTTGTTCGAGCTGAGCGACCTTCCCGGCAGCCAATTCCAACTCCAGCTGGTGCCCAAATTCCGGAGCATTCGGAAGAACAGCCACTCCTACGTGGCGTGTGGCCAGCTGGCCGACCGCTCCGTTTGGCTCCGTTGCACGGGCTGGTGCGAGTGGGCGGACCGCTCGAAGTTCTCGCCGGTCGGTGCGTGTTTCCAGCGGTCGGCGGTCGCCTTCAACTCGAATTGCAGAGGGGACGCTCGAATTCGCGGCCGGCCGAACGCACGCCGCCCCCAAATCGCCGCGTTTGCGCGCCCTGCAGAATCGTTGCGGTGCGGGCCCGCTGTTCGTCTGCTGCACGCTCGAAGTGGTCGTCGGGCCCGCCGTCCCGATCCTCCCGCCGAGCAGCGCGAAAAGACGGGCGGCCGCTGCGAACAGAGCGGTCGGAAACAAACGGCGGGCGTTCGGAACGAGCAACATCGCGGTGATGGTGAGTTCTCCCTCGGAATCCTCTGTTCATTGCGTTCTCTGTCCGCCTACCAGCACTTCTTGCAGCTCTCCTCCCTACGAATCTCGGGCAAGACCAGCGCGCATCGCTGGGAGTTCCCGAACGCCCGCAATCGGCTGGAGTTCGCGATGGAAGGCGACCGGCACGCGGGCGACCTCTTCGAAGTGGGCGGGCTTGCCGGCGGGCACTTCCAGCTGGAGTTCGTGCCTCGCAGTCCGCACCTCCCGCACTGGAGCGGCCTCCACGTGGCCTGCAGTCGGCACTCCGCCCACCCGCCCGTCCGCCTCCGAGTCGCCGTGTGGCTGGAGGGCGGCGGGCAGCAGAGGCGACGAATCGGTGAGCACTCGCCACTTCGAACAGCCGACTAATCCGCGCATTCCAGAGAAGGCGGAAGAGTTCTCGGCCGGTCGGGTGCACGGATGGCCCGCCTGGAAGCCGCTGAACACACTCCGAGAGTTCGCAGCCAAGGGCCCGCTCTTCTTTTGCTGCGAGCTCGAAGTTCTCTAGAGGTGGATGTCGGAAATCATTCACTTTAGTTGATTGACCGCATTTGCTGTTGTTGTTGAAGTTTGTTTTTGGATAAAAATGAGGATTGATGGGGTCCGAGTGGCAAAGACAGTCGGCGGTTTGTCCATATCTTGCGGCACAAAAGAACGGGCGGAGAAAATCTCTGTTTACTGCTCCGAATGCGCGCAGATGTTCCGACTTCCCATTGACGGCGCCCCCCTCGATTTCGTGCGTGAATCGCCAAAGAGCGAGCGGCGGATGGAGAGAGAGGCCGGGCGGTTAGGAGAGTGAGAGACCTGGCGCGAGAGAATCGACGCCGTCACCGTTCGGATCGGCCGCCGCGGTCGCACGAGCGTCGCTTTTCTGCCCGCATTCCGCTTCTCTAAGTTATGATGTTAGATGATTGTTTCCGAATTTTGGGAAGGCATCAACCTCAAAATTCTCATGATCATCTACGGGATTTTCGCGGTCTTTTGTTGGCGTAATCCGTGCAATTTTCTTCGAATTATTTCGTTGATTTCTTACCAATTTTCTCGCTTATTTCAGGCGCGATCATGGCCGCGTCCAGTCGGCAGTCGTCGAGTCGGAAGCGGAAGAATCCTGGAGGCGCAAATCCGCTGGAAGAATCGCCGATCGTCAAGCTCTCCTCCGCTCAGCTGTGTGGGTGCGCCAAGTGCTGGAAGACGGACGTTCTTCGTCCGCTCGGCCGCCATTCGGCTGCGAAAATCTCGAAGCAGGCGGGAAGCGGGCAGTCGTCAACTCACGAGCAGGAGGGGGCCACTCACTGCTTCGTTTACGAGAGCTACGGGGTTTAGTTTAATCGAAGGCCTGATTTCTGTGTTCGTTCGTTCTTCCAGATGTTGAACAAGATTTGCTGCTCGGCGGACGGTCGGTACATGTACCTCTTCACGTACACCTTCGACCTGCTGATCGTGGACCTTCAGCGCAACGCTAGAAAGTGAGTCTCGTTTCTTTGATTTCATTTTATTTTGTTGTCTTCTTTAGGCTGCTGCAATCGCCTGCCGAGTGGCAAAACAGAACGTGGATTCAAGACCCGGTGGCCGTCAACCTGACTACCATCCTCGTTGCGGTTAGCAATCGCGACCATTCCCGCGAGTTGCTTCTGCTGCGCCTTCCGGCCGAGGGCCACGCCTACGAGGTGCACTCTCTTCACCGAACCGAGCCCGGCGTCCTTCCACTGTTCGTCATCACGGACATTCGCGGGCGGGATGTGGACGTGGACCGGGCGGTCCTTGGGAACATCGGGCGGACGTTCCTCTTCCTCCGTCTGGACGTCGACACAGCGACTGCGGAAGTGCTTCACGAGGCGCGCACCTTGGAATCCCATCACTTCCTGGCCGGCATGAGCGAGAACAAACGGGCGGTCTTCGCGATGAGCAAGATGAACGCGAAGAACCTGCAAGTGTACTCGCTGGACGCCGGGACGTGGACGACGGAGCAGCTGGACGACCAAGGGATGCGAGAAGAGGTTCGTGTCTTGTTCGTTCCTCTTTCAATTCTCTTATACTTTCAGTTTGGTTGGATGAGCTCGTTCGGATCTTCGCACTCGCTTTATCTCCAGCATGCCAAGCGAGACGCCGGCCCGGCGGACTACTCGGTCTTTCGTCTCAACTTCGAGGCGAAGAAGTGGGAGGAAGCGCCCATCGATGCGAGCAGTCTTCACCACATCTCTTCCATTGTCAGCACGAACGACGGCCGGGAGGATGGGATCGCGGTCGTCCGACGTACGCACAAATGGCAGAACGGCAAGGGAGTCAGTCGTCTCAAGGTCGAGCGTCGCATGTTCCGGTAGGTCTCCCTTACTTTCGACTGCTCATTTCTGTCCTTTGCTTTCAGAAATCCGAACTCGCTCCGCTACTCCGCCGTGACGGCCGCCCATAGGGGCCTCGCGCTAGTCGACGGCAAGGGCGGCTTTCAGCACGAGATGAACAAACTGCCGCTGAAGTCCGTCCTGCCCAGCTTCTACAAGGGAATGGAGCCGATCCCCGTTCGCCATCTCGAGTATTCCTCGTTCTGTTGTCTTGTGTGTTGCCAATGAGTGTTCTCGTGCGGTTGCTAAAATAAACCAACGCCTGACGAGGACCAGCGAGTGAGCGGAGGAACAGAGCGGGCAGGCAGCCGGGTTCGCAGCGACCATCGTGCCTTGTACCCCATTCCCCGCCTGCCCCTCTCCAAACTCTTCTGCCGCACAACGTCCAGCGGGACGATCAAGCGACCACACGGTCACCCATCCATCAAACATTCTAGCCCTCCATTCCGAAGAACACAATACCGCACATAAAGAAGGCGCTCGTTCATGAGTTGACGGCCGCGAATCCGAGCTGATGGTTGGCGAAGTCGAAGAGGCCGCAGAAGTGGGCGAAGAAGGGGGCGCCGAGGACGAGTTCGTCCCGCTCGTCGATCGAGACGGCGAGAACACACGAGTTGGCGGCGAGTGGGCGGCGGAAGGCGGCGAGCGGGAGGACGAGTTCGCCGCCGACCGTCGTCAAGCGGAGCGGAGTGTCCAGCGCGCAGGCGACCGCCCACTCGTCCAGCCGGTCGTCGAACTGCAACGAGCGAATGAATAGTTTCTTTCTCGCTTCTCTCACTTCAGCGGCCGTCGCGGAGAGAAGGACGTCGAAGAGCGAGCGGGAGACACTCCAGTCGCTCCTGTTCGGGTCGACCACCGCCTGAACGAGTGAGTGAGTGAACGGGGTGAAGAGAGTGAACACACCTGCAGTCCAATTCCGATTGCGAGGTCGCCGATCTTCGCCCCGACCACGCGAAACAACCAGCGGGAGTCGGCGGCGGCGAGTGGGACGAAAAACGCCGCCTGGGCGCACTTCCGCCGATCCCGGCCGCCGAACGTCAACTCGCCGACCACCTCGCCGCCGGTCGCCTGGCGCCCGCTCAGCCGCAGCCCGACGAGCGGCTGCTGCAGGAGTCCCGCCCGCCGGAGCTGCTCGACGAGGCCGCCGGCGCTCCCGCCCGCCCGCCCGAAGCCCACGACGCCGCTCACGTTCCGGCAGCCGCCGCCGCACGGCGCGAGGCGGTCGGCCAGCCGGGTCGCCTGCGCGAACACCGCCGCCTCCAGCACGACCTCCTCGCGCAGCACCAGCCGATCGACGCACCACCGGCCGCTCAAGCCGGCGGCCGCCCTCCAGCTCTCGCCCTTCGGCCGGTAGGTGGAGGAACACGCGGAGTCGTAGCGGACGAGCACCGCGCATTTTTTCTCTTCCGCAACGAGCGGTGGGGACTCGCCTGGAGGGCACTCGCCGTCGCCGCACTCCGCCCACCGCTCGCACGACTCGTCCGCCAGCCACAAGTCGGCCGAATCGAAGCGGACGGCCGCGTAGAAGGCTTGCGGCGGCTCGCCCACTTCCAGCATTACTCCAAAGAACACAGTGGAAAGAGGAAGAAAAGGAAAGAACTCACTGGCCAGTCCGTTGCCCTCCTCCCGCGTTCCATTGCTTCGAGCGGTCGCAGAAAGTCGTTGGAAGAGCGGCAGTCGGAAGGCGGCTTCAGCAACGACCGGCAGCACGAAAAGCCACCCGGCGAGCAGCATCGTCGAGTGACGAGTGCGGTCGTCCGTGCGGCGTTTGCATCCAAACCGGAACGAGCGCAGTGATAAACGAACGGAAATAAGCGCCGTCTGTTTGCTCTTTAGATTGCGGTCTGTACAACGGCGTTCTCACACGTCCACTCGGTTTTCCTTTTTGTCCTCGAAATTCGGTGCTTTCTAATGAAAAGGACGGCAAGTCGCAGCAAGTCAGCGATGTTGTCGTTGACTTCGACTCGGCTGCAACGAAAAGAGCAACGATCAAAAGAGATGAAACGAAAGCACCGTTTTCCGCGGTTCCTCACGCATTCTTCCCGTCGAATACGCGCTTCTTCCTCGACAACAAGGTTTCCTGTTGACTTTAAGCCGTTTCTTTTTGAGCACTTGAAAAAAGAGCACGCAGACGTTCGCTACTAATCTTCCAGTTCGCTCGTTCCTGCACTCCTTGACAGTGATAAGAGGGTGTGCTCGTCGCCACTTCCTCCTTTGTTTGTCTTTCACGTGTGCGTGGTTTGCTTTCGTTCCGAGTGAACCGATGAAAGTGATGACTAACCAGAAGTGGAGCGCACGTGTGTTCGGACGACGAAGGAAGTGAAATGAACGCGATCCCACAATAAACGATGAAGTGGGACGCGGACAGGAGGATTCAAACCGGAAGCCGAGACTTGCTTCCGCAAACCGTGCGGCTTGTTGGTCGGTAACTCTCTTTCGAAATCTGCGCGTGGTGGTCGAGGAGCGCGATCATAAAAACGTTCATCAAGTGCATTTGTCTTTCGAGTACGGCGTCTTCTGCTGTTTGACGTGAGTGCCGATCGAATCTTCGTTGATGTCCGGTCGACTCCAACACGCTAATCGTTCGGGTTGATTCGATTCGAAGAAATCGTGAACAATTTCAAAGGACGAGGTTTTCGAAACGCGCAAAGGCGTTCCGCTCCTTCCACACGCCGCTGCTCTCCTTGCGTCCACACGAGCGAGCGCAACGGAGGGGCGAGCGAGTGGCCGCGCGGTCGGCGAAGCGGGAAGACGGCCGTTTTGGCGCCAAAATCGGCGCTCGCCGTCCGGCGTGCAGAAACGAGCGAGTGCGTTTCGATTTTTACGGCGGGAGAACTTTCACTCTTCCCTGACGATGAATGCCCGCTTTTCTTTCGCTTTTTCGGTTTCGATGCTGGCCTGACCGCATCCTCTGCTCATTGCATCATTTCTCGCCACTTTCAGCCCACTTCCGCTTTATGTTCCCCGCTCCGCTGTTCCGTTGGGTGCTTCCCGACCTCCGGGACCGCTCGAACTCGACGGCGATCGAGCAGAAGCGGACGAGCGCGGCGTTCGAGCTGGACGGACTGCTGGGAGCCGAATTCCGCCTCGTTCTTGCGCACGATCCAAACGCCCCGCAGAACCGCCTGTTCGCAAGTGTCCACTTGTCGTGTTGCCGCCTGGCCGCCCACTCGTCCGTCCGCCTTCGCTCCACCACGTGGCTGGAGGGGCGGCGGGGCGCGAAAAGCGGGCAGTTCGGTACGTGACTTCCCCGCCTTCTAAACAAGCGAGTGAGCGAGTGGATTGCAGTGGACGAAGCGGACTTCTCGGAGGGCGACGAACGCGGCCGCTTGGACGTCTTCTTCGAGCTCCCGCGCGACAACGGCGGCGTCTTCCTCTGCTGTTCGATCGAAGTGCTCAACGCGGTGGAGAAGCCCGCCCGATCGCTCCAAGCCGAGAAGATGCGAGGGCGGTTGGCCGCGAACACGGCCGCCATGTTCGGAGACGAGCAGTTCGCCGACGTCGAGTTGCACGTGGACGGGCGGGTTTTCAAGGCGAGTGCAATGGGTACTCTCCAATCACCACTCGCTTCTCTTGCAGGTCCACAAATTTGTGCTCGCGGCGCAGTCCCCGTACTTCCGCGCGCCGTTCTCTCACGACTCGGCGGTCAAACGGACGGGAGTGATCGAGGTGAAGAACTTCACGCCACGATCGTCGAGCAGGTCCTCCGCTTTTTGTACACGGGCGAAGTGGACGAGTTGGAGGCGACCGCTCGTAATCTCCTGCCCGCCGCCGACTTCTTCCACCTGGCCGGCCTTCAAGTGGGTTCCTTTTTGCCTTCCGATCATTCCTTTCGTGTTCAGGAGATGTGCGTGGCCTCGATCCTTGGAAGTTTGTCCATTGAGAACGCGGCCGTTGACTCGCCTTCGCTCTCGGCCACCTCGAGGACCTCCGCACGGGAGTGCTGGAGTTCGCGAAGAAGAACGCAAGAGAGATTCTCCAGTCGCCCGGGTGGACGGATGAGTTCGTGGCCGCCAACCTCCCGCTCTTCCGTCAATTTGTCCTGTCGATCCTCCCCTGATTGTTTGAAGAAGGATGAACGTTCTGTTGAGGCTGCAGAAGTGGTTCCAATGCTAACTCTCGTTTCCGTCCGATTTATTCGTGCACTCGTTCGAAACAATAAAAAGGAGTAAGATTTGCCGCTCGAGGTCCACCGCCATCCGATCACTCGGCTTTTTCGTCGCTGGCCGGCACGGGATCCTCGACGATCTCCTGAAAGCAACGTCCGAGTCGACCCCTTGCACCCGCCCGGAACTCACGAGAACGCGGATTGGGGGCGGCGGCTGGTCGGGCGGCACGTAGATGCGGGAGTAGTGGGCGGGCGCGTGGCGGTAGGCGGCCTCCAGGCGGTCCAAGTAGGCGGCGGCGCGCGGGCCGGGCACCTCGCGGCGGGCGGGCCGGCCGCGCAGCTCGAAGATCCACTCGTCCAGCCGGCTGCTCAGCACGTAGACGTCGTAGAAGTGGCCGCGCGTGTAGCCGCCGCTTCCCGCCGGGGCCGCCGACCCAAAGGCCGCGCGCTCGCCGCTCGATTCGCCCCACAGCCGGACGCGCTGCATCGAGCCGACGATCTGCAGGCACTCGTCCGCCGGCCGGCCCTCCAGCGGCTCCACGTAGCGGCAGAGGACGCGCACGAACTGAAGGGCGGCAGTGAGCGGCGGGCGCACTCACCGGCCGGTCGCAGAGCGGCTTGAAGTTCGGCCGCTCGCCGCCCGCGAAGCGATGCTGCCACTCGACGCCGCCCCGTCCGCCCGTCAGCGGCCACGGCTGCAATCAGGCGGATGAAAGAAGAGGGCGGAGGGCACTCACGCATCCCCCGAAGACCACGTCCTCCATCGTGTAGTTCAGGAAACCGCCGAGGCCGACGGAGCAGCGGACGCCCGCCCGCGTCCAGTCGAACGCGAAACGCAGCCCGCCCACGAACTGGACGCCCGGCGGCACGTTGGAGTCGCCGGCCGGGTGGTCGGCGAGGGCGCCCAGCTCGTCCACGAACAGCCGGCCGGCCGCCTCGCCGACGCCGCGCAGCAGGCGGGCGTAGCGGTGCTGCAAGCGGGCGAGTGGGCGGCGGAGCGGCGAGACTCACGATCTGCATGGGGGCGTACTCCACGATGTCCGCCACGAAGCGGCCGCCCGTCGCCGAGCGCGCGAAAGACACGAAGCGGACGCGCGCGCCCGCGTCCAGCGCCGCCCGCCCGACCGCCTCGCCGCCCAGCCGGAAGCCTCGCCGCAGCAGAAAACAGCCGCCCGCGCCCTCGGCCAGCGTGTTCACGACCGCCGAGCCCCGCGCGAACGCCCGCACGACCCACGCCTCCAGCCGGCCGCCCTCCCGCTCGTCCGACGGCGGCGGCGGGCGGGCGGCTGCAACGAGCAGCAAGTGGGCGGAAGGCCGAACGGAAGAACTTACCGGAGAACCGCTCCCGCTTCTCCAAGTCGCCGTCCAATTCCAGCGGTTCCTCGTCGCAGTCGACCATCGTCCGTATGGGCCTGCAAAAACGAAGAGGAGTGATTTCGCAAGGGAAGGGAAAGGCGGCCGGTCGATAGGGCGGGCGAACAGACAGAGAGAGAAAAAAGCGGTCGAGCGCCCCGTTCCCAGCGACAGAAATCGAAAGCGGCGCTCTCTTCCGCTCCGCTTTCCCATTCAACCGGCCGACTTTCACTGCGGTTCGTTCGTTTATGCCCAGCGATTGAAAAGGACGGGAAGATGAGAAGGAAGTAGAGAAAAAAACGGGTGATGGAAGAAGACAACGAAGAGCGGACAGGAGAACACGTGCAAGTGGACGGAGAGGGAAGAATGCTTTCGATTTGCCGACTGGGCGACTCGCCGCTCACCGATGGCCGTCACGGAGTTGACGTATGGCGTCGAAGAGGCGCTCGAGGTCTGCAACGAGCGAAAAGCAATCAGAATGAAGAGTAAGTGGAACGAACCGGACTGACGGAAGTGCGGGTACACCTGGAACAATCCTCCTTGCGGCTGCCTGAAGACGGAAGTGTGTGGAAGGATGAGCGCAGTGCCGAGACGTACCCCATGGAGATCTCCTGGAACTTCTGCTCCTTCATGAGGGCGCACAGGTCGGCGCCGTCCGCGATCTCGCGCCCGAACACACGAGTCGCCTCCTGAACGGAAAGAAGTGAGTGGAAGGAGGAACAAAGAGACTCGCCTCCAGCAAGTGCTTGCCCTCGTTCGCCTGCACGAAGTTGAGTTGGACGAGCGAGAAGCGGGCCTGCAAGCAGCGGGGAGTGAGCGGAACGACCGAAGGGACTCGCCGGCTTCATCTCGTTCGTCTTCCACGCGGCCTCGACCAGACGGCGGCGGAACTGAAAGGGAGCGGAATGGGCGGCTTGAACTCCCCGCCGCCGCTCACCTCCAGCTGCTCGTCGGCGGGCAACTCGGCGGGCGGCACGGCGCGGTAGTGGGCGACCGCGTCCTCCAGCGTGTGAATCCACTTCGGGCGTCCGGACGGGGCCATTCCTTCGGTCAGTTGGTTTAAACAGAAGAAAAGAAGCGAGGTTCGAGTGCGGACAACACGGGGCAAGAGCGACGAGCGGCAGCGAGCGGAGCGGTGCTTTGTGGGCAAAATGCCCCGAACCGATTGCGAGGAGACGGGGCGGAGAGCAACAAAGATCGACCCTTCTTTTCCGCCCCCTTTTCGTCTAGCAACCATCCAATCAATCAAACGGATCGAGTGTTCATTGAACAAAAGAGAGTTCAGGGCTGCTCCTCGTCGAGCACTTCCGGCGGCGGGCTCTTCTGCTTTTTCGGTCCGCAGAGGACTCCTGCAAGCGGCGAGATGAGTGAGTAAGAAAGCGGGCGACCCACCGGTGAGGGCCAGACAGAAGAAGACCGCGGCGACGAGCATCCCCAGCGCGCAGGCCCCGATCGCCCCGAAGAGGACGTTCTTGTCGACTGCAAGCGGGAGTGAGTGGACGGAAGGCGGCGCTCACCGGGCAGCTCGATCGGCTTCTCCTCGCCGCCCGTCTCTCCGCCGGCCGTCGGAGCGAAGAGCGGTGCGAGGACGAGCAGAAGCGACAAAAAGCGGCCGGCGGCGTCCATCGTCGGGCGAGTCGAACGGAGAGCGGCGAGTGCGAGCGGTGCGGAAAGCACAAGAATGAAGTGGGCGGGCGAGAGGACTCGTGTGTTTGCTGCAAGGCGGACGAGATGCAAATCGGCGAGTAGACGAGCAACCTCCACATTTCGGTCACTTTCCCTCAAGAAGCGATCGTCCGAACTGATGCTCGTCCTCGTTCTCCTTTTTGCTGGGCTGCCCGCACTCGTCACCGCGACCGTCGACTGCTTCCACTTCCAGGGCGTCAACACGTGAGCCCGCCCTCTCCATCTCCTCCAATTCTCTCGATTGCAGCGTCTACAAGCCGGTCAACGGGTGCTTGTGGGCCGAGAAGACGCTCCTTTTCGCGGGCACGAGTCTCGACTTCTCGATTGAAACGTGGGCTGTTCGGGACGATCAATCCACTCACAAGTACTCCATTCTGCTTTCTCCTCTTTATCCCCTTTCTTTGCAGTGGCTCGTTCGCGGTGGGCGGCTGCAAGCACGCGCTCATCTTCTCTGGAACGAACTCTTCGCTTCTCATCGGCGGTGAGTGCTGGAGATGCACAGCTCGAGAGTCGTCGGTTCCTGCAGGGCGGGGCTTCGCGGGCATCACGCGCGGCTCGATCGACAGCGAGGGGATCGTCCTCCAGCCCCTCCACAGCCCTCCGCTGCGCCTCCCGCTCGCCGGCTGCTCGCTCGACGTCCACCAGCCGGCGGCCGGCAACTCGTCGCTGACCGTTGGGATGCACTGGAGCGCCCCGTTCGACGGCCTCGCCTTCCACTTCGTGAGTGCCCCCTCTCGCACTCATCCCCCTCTCTGCAGTACGAAGCGGTGCCCAGCGAGTTGGCGAAGGCGGGCGACTCGTGGACGAGCGGCTGGCGGTTGGCGCTCCTCGTCGGCGTCGGCGGGTGGCTAATCTGGGATAGACCCATTTCACTCATCCCTCTCGTCCTTGCAGTCTGTTCGGCCTCGTGCTCGTCGCCGCGGCCGTCAGCTACGTGTGCCACCGCCGCAAAATCAACCGGCAGATGGGCAGGACGACCGAACCGACAGCTCGGGAAGAGGACGGTGAAGTGATCGGCGAGCAGCCCCAAGAAATCCATTTGCTGCCCGCACAAGAGCGGTTCAATTTCGCGGCTGGAGCGAAGCCGAGCGTCGAGGCAGTGGGCACTTGATCGTTGGACTCGAAACTGATTGAGCGAGCTCAGGAATAAACTCGGCTTTATGCGGCAAAATCCGGGCAATTGCGAAAAGTCTTGACACTCCTAACAAACGCACAGCTCTGCCCCCTGCTTGCGGCGACTCGTTTATTTACGGGAATAGGTGAAAAAGAGAAGAATGCGGACATTAAGAAAAGGTGTGATTAATGGACGTCTCCGCCGTCGGCCGGCTGCTCCTCGAGGACGACCTCGGCGAGGAAGGCCATTCGGATCTGGGCGGGGCGGTAGACGCAGTACTCGGCGTAGACGCCGGTCGGCAGCTGGACGCTCGTTGCGGGCACGTCGGGGTCGCGCTGGAGGCCGCCCACCGGCAAGTTCACGTGCTGCACGCGCTCGTGGGCGACGCCGTCCGCCGTGAAGAAGCGCTCGAGGAAGGGGACGCTGCAGAGAAGCGATTGAGTGAGCGGGAGGTGTGAATGGAGTGGAGGACTCACCAGACGACGCGGGCGGGCTGGAACATGGCGGTGCTGACGCGCGAGTCGTCCCACCGGCCGTCCAGCTGCTTCTTGCGGGGCGTCCGCGAGCGGTGCGGGCGGCCGAGGGCGACGGCGCAGAGCAGCACGTGGTAGAGGCGGGGACTCGCGGCGGGCACGATCTCGTCCGTGTCCGTGCGCCGCTCCTTCGTGTACGCGTCCTCGTCCGCCGCCCAGTTGAGCGCCTTCGTAGAGCAGTCGGCAAAGTGGAAGCCGGCGCCCCAGAACGCCTTCGCGCCCGCCCGCCCCGCCCGACCGAAGCCGTCGGTGAGCAGCGCGTGCAGGTCGGTCTGATGGACGCCGTGCATGAGGAGGCGCCTGAACGAGCGGGTGAGTGGGCGGCGGGCGGGCGGGCGCACTTCTCCGCCAGCTCCCCGAAGTCGCCCACCGTCTCGTCCTGCGCGATGCGGAAGGTGGTGCGCACGCGAATGCGGCGATGCGCGTAGTGCGTGTGCGTGGGGCCTTTCATCGCGTTCAGGTACTCCTCGATCCACTGCAAGCGGCCGGTCAGCGGGAAGAAGAGGGCGGAACTCACGTCTCGGTCCGCGTTCGTGTCGTGCAGGTACTCGTCGGCCACCGCCACGTCCCGCTCCCCGCCGCCCGACAGCCAGTCCAGGAAGTCCGCCTTGATCACGTCCGGAGAAGCGGGCCGCGTCATCTGCAACGAGAACTGGAGGAAGGGACAGAAACGCGGTGAAAAAAGCGGAGATCCTGGACAATAAATTGCTGCCGACTCGGAACGCGACAACAAGCGACCAACGGAAGACGGCGGCGATTGACGGGATTCGCAGCAAAGTCATCACTTTTCGGTGCCCGCCGCCCCGACTTTGCCGGCCGCCGGCCGGCGAGCGGCGTCAAGTCGGCCGTTCGGGCGTCAACTCTGCCGCATGGGGGCGTCGCTTTTTCTTCCGTCCTGGCTGTTCGCTGTTTGGTTGTGTCGCTCGCTCGCGTCTGTGAGGTAATCGCTTTAAGATGGTCGTTGCACGAGACTGACCCTCTCCCAATGTGGTCGGAAGGCGCTGACTTCCGTTTGGATGCGCCCGCCGGCCTCCGCTCAACCCACGCTTCCTTTGACTGCCATCGGCGCCCTGCTGGCACAGTGATAACGCGTCCGTCTCGTACGCAGTTGAGCGAATGGGTGAACAGAAGATCACTGCTTTGATTCCAGCGCAGCCATCGACGCGGAAAGTGACCAGCAATGAGGACAAGCACCGTCTTCCGTTCAACCCCCACTGCCCACTTCCAACAAACATTAACGTTTATTCACTCAACAAAGAACGGTAGCCATTCGAAACAAACAAAAGTCAACAATTCAACGAGTAATCAAACGATCGACGAGTAGTCAAACAAATAAGCGAAGGGATGATCGAACGGATGATCAGAGGGCCTCCTTGACGCCCCAAATTGCGTTCACTCGCGCGCGGTAGGCGGCCGAGAGCGGGCGGGAGGGCTGCTCGTGAGTGCCGGCGGTCGGTTGGTCCGCCCACAAGTGGCGGACGGCCTCCAGCGAGGGCGGCGGGCGGAGAGTCCGCGCTTCCTGCCGCTCGACCGCCCGCATCGCCTCGAGGTGGTGGGCGGTGGAGTTGTCTGAACAGACAGAGGAGTCGCTCATGCCCACTTCGAGGCGCTCACCTCGCTCGCCGGCCGGCGGAGACGCGCAGTCGGACCAGCGGACGGGCGGCTGCTGCGGGGGCGGCGGCGTGGCGAACAGCGACCAAACGGGAATTTGCCGTCGCTTCGGAGTGGCGGCCGCTTCCTTCGCTGCCGGCTGTTCGGCGGGCGGCTTGCGGGCGGGCAGGAGGGACTCCAGCGCGGGCACTTCGGGCGGCGTGCGGGCGAAGAGGCGCTCGAGATCGCCGACCTCCGCGCCCGCCTTCAACTCGCGGACGACCTCGCGGCCGCGGGTGCGCGTTTCGGCGATCCGCTCGCCGACCGTGTGCCGGACGGCCTCCAGCGAGTGCACGTGGGCCTGCAGACGGGCGACCTCCTCGGCGCTCCAGTTCCTGCAACAATCGTTCGAAGAAGGGCGGGCGGCCCACTCACCCGCCGGCGGCCTCCCGCTGCAGTTCGGCGATGCGCGCGGCGAATTCGTCCCGCCGCCGCCCCAACACGCCGACCGCCGCGCCCACGCGCAGCTCCACGAGCGCGATCTCGGCGGCGCGCGCCCGTTCGGCCGCCTTCTGCACGCGCCGTTTGTTCTGCAAGCGGGCGAGTGAGTGGCCGACCGGAGGGGACGCACCTGGACGGCCGACTGCTCCATGCGGCGGGCGGCGGCGTTCGTGTCTTCCAGCTGCCGCCGGAGCCGCTGGCCGGTCGACTGGCGGGCGGCGAGCGCGTCGGCCAGCCGCCGCTTCTCCGCGCGTGCGGCCTCGAGGCGGCGCGCGTGGTCGGCGGCCGCTCGCTCGTCGTCGCACCGGACGGCCGCCGCTTCGGCGCGCAGTCGCTTCACTTCCTGCTGGACGGCCGCCCGCTTCTTTTCGGCCGCCTCGCGATCGGCCCGCAGCTGCTCGTGCTCCCGCTCGAGGGCCGTCCGTTGGGCGCGGGCGGCCTCCCGCTGCTCCTCGAGGCGCCGCTTCTCCTCCGCCTTCTCGCGCCGCTCCGCCCGCAGCGCCTCGCGTTCGGCCTCGAGTCGGGCGGCCTCCTTCGCGCGGAAGTCGAGGTGCTGGAGCATCACGTCGACGAGGCGCTCCACGGGCACGCCGTCCACTTGGGGCGGCCGCAGGGCGCGGTCGAGCTGCGCGTCGAGACGCTCGAGAAGGCGCCGCCCGCCGCTCTTCGCGTCGAAAATCACGTCCGCGATCTCGCGCTCGTCGAGCCGCCCGGGCAGCTCCGGCGGGCGTTCGGTGCGGTCGACTGAAAGCGGGCGAGTGCGGGGATCGCCGGGCGGCCACTCACCGATCGCCGGATTCACGAGGCCGCGCTCCAGGCAGAAGCGGAGGATGCGGCGGCCGCCTTCCACGTCCTCCGCCTCGTAGACCGCCTGCAGTCCGCGCTGGACTTCGGCGACCGTCTGCCGCAACGAGTCGCCCACGCGCAGGTTCGTCGCGTAGAGATGGCCGACCATTCGGCGCTGAACGAGAGGAAGCGGTGGGAGGGTCGGCCGGTGGAACTCACGAGGATCTTCGAATCATTCGGGACCGCCGCCTTCTTCCGCTCGGCCGGCAGCCCGTCAAGATTCGGGAACGTCGCGGCTGACCGTCGAGCGGAGAAGACGGCCGCTTGGTGAAATGAGCGGTCAGGAACTTCTGTTCTTCCAATCCCTGCAACAAGCGAGTTCGATGGAATGATTGCTGCAACTCACGAGCTTCCGCTTCTCGCCGCCGCCGTCAGCGAACTCGTGCTCCAAACTCCGCAGAAGGCTCTCGCGCACGAACGAGGAGACCACCTCCCGCTTCTCCCGACGGTCGGAGGCCGGTTCTTTGAAGCAAATGCGGGCGTAGAAGTCGTGAGCCGACTGGTGAACGGCCGCCAGCCAGCCGTCCAGCTTGCGGCGAGTGGCGGCGGGGACGGAGAGCGCGCGTTTCGGGCGGGACTGCAGGCGGGCAGGTGGACGAGCGGGCGCTTCTTTTTTGACGGCGGGCGGAGGAGGCGGCGGCCGGAAGGGCGGGATCGACTTGCGCGCGGTCAGCTTCGTGCGTTTCGGCCTCTCGCCGGCCGCAGCGGAAGTGGCCGGCCGCGGGACGACAGAGCGGCTGGAAGAAGCCGCCGGGAGCGACGGAGAAGCCGGCTGTTGGGCCCGCGGCTTCTCCAGCGCCACGTCTCGCTCTCCGGCCTGCAAGTGGACGAGGGTGGAGTGAGTGTGAAGTGGAAGGAACCTTCTCGATTGCCTGCTTTACGTCCGCTTGCTTCTTCTCTGCAACGGCCAAAGGATCAACGAAGGAGTGGAAGAACCAATCGACGGGCGGCGGCAAGGGCGGGAATTCGGTTTGGGCGCTCGCATCGGCGGACAACAGCGACCGTTTGATCGAAGGGCAGAGGTGGCCGGCGAAGTCGTCCAGCGCGGGGTACGGGGACTAAACAAGCGAGAGTTAGACGAGGCCTTCTCTCCCCCAAAAGCGACCCCAAGAACTCACCGACCAGTCCACCGCGTAGTCCGAACAGCGGCTGGAACCCTCAGTTGTCTGGAAGCAGATTCAAGAGGAAGCAGCCGGCGGTAAACGAACCAATTGGCAGGCGAGAATCTCCAATTGCATCGCCGTCAGGGCGGGGCTGCACTCCAAGGCGCAAGGGGGCGCTTCCTGCGGCTGGAGCTCGACCGTTTCGACCGCGTCCTCTTCTTCGTCGTCGCTGCTGTTCACCCACTGCTTGACCGGCGGATGGTTCGTGTTCTCCGCTTTCGATTCCCAATCTTCCGGCTTGTCCGCCTGCAGGAAGGAAGGGGTGAACAGCCGACAAAGTGGGGGAGACTCACAGATGCCGCCGGTTTCTTCGCTCCCTGCCGCTTCTTCTTGCTCTTGGCCGCGCCGAAGTCGACGGTGATCTCGCCCTTGAGCCACGCGCGCCGACTCACCGCCGCCGTCCCCTCGTGGCGCCCGCAGAAGACCATCCGCAGGGCCTTCGAGTTGGCCGGCAGGAGGGTCGTCGCGTTGCCGCCTGCAAGCGAGAAGAAGTGAGTGGTCAACGGAGTCCTCGTACCCTTCTCGATGCGCTCGATCGATTGCTGCAGCTTCCGCTGGGCGAGGTCGTCGTGCTGCAGCTGGAGGCGCTGAAGGGACGGGCGGTCCCGCCGGCCGCAGAACTCCAGCGCCCGCCGGTTGCACTCGATCGCCTTGTCGAGGAGGCCGCGCTCCGCCTGCAGGTCGGCCACCCGCACGTAGTCGGCCACCTTCTTGCGGAAGTCGGGCAGCGAGCTGAAGCGAGTAGATGAGCGGAAGAAGGAGGGGGAAAGGACGTGCAGGAGGTTTTTCGCGCTCTTCACCTCCACGCGCACCTCCACCTCGAAGACGCCGTCCCGCGAGAGGCCCGCCGACTCGTCGAGCAGGTCCTGAACGAGCGAGTGGGGGGATGAGAGGAAGACGGAGGGACGAACCGCCCAGAGCACGAACGCCGACCATCCCCAGTCGTTCTGCGCGGGCGTGAACGTGTGTTCCGTCCGGCGGCACACGTCCGCGCGGTCCGCCCGCTGCGCCACGAGGCGGAAGTCGGCGGTCGCCTCGCACGTCCACGAGCTGCAACGAGCGGGAGTGAGCGGAGAGCGGAGGGGAGGACGCACTCGGAGTAGGCGGCCGGACAGCAGTGGACAAAGAGGCCGAGGTAGCGCTGCTGCTCGCCCCGCCGGTTGGCGCTCAGCCGCCGCTCGGCCATCAGCCGCCTGCAAGAAGCGAGGGGGCGGGCGGGCGGGCGGGAACGAACCACGAGACGCCGCTCACGATCGCCGGCGCGCCCTCCACCGGCTCGCGCATCGCCGCGAAGTTCCGCACGCGCAGCCGCAGCGTCCCTTCGGCCGACGGCTCCTTCACGGGCGTGCCTGCAAGCGGAAGGATGAGTGAAGCTCGCCCCGATGCCCGCACTTACTCTCTCGCTTCCAACGGGCGGGATCCCTGCACCCGACGAGGGAGGCCGCCGCTTCGAGCACGTGTGGCGCAAAGTCGGGCGAGCGGAAGTGGCAGAGGGCGGGGAACTCGTCGGCCGGCGCCGTCTGGACGCCCACCGACTGGTGGCAGCGACCGGCGAGCGGTCGGTCGATTGCGTTTGTCTCCGACTGCTCGACTGCGGGGATGTTCAGCACCAACTCGTCCGGTTGACTGAAATGAACGGGACGATCGATGGTGGGTGGTCGACGAAAGGAGAACTCACGGGCCGCCCGTCTCCTCTTCCAGTGAGGGCAGAACGCCCGCTCCGCGCTGCATCGCCTCGAACAGCCGCTGGAAGATCACGAGCTCGGCCTTGATTTTCGCTTGCAGGTCGGCTGAAAGCGGTTGGATTGGAGGGGAGAAGAGCGAGTGGACGGGCGCTCACCCAATCCGCTCGGATCGTCGCCGTCCGGGTACGCGGGCGGCCACCCACTCGCCGCTCCTCGCGCCCCTCCTCTCCACTCGACTCCCCGCCCGTGGAGGGCGACTGGAGGGCGGCGAGATGGCGGAGCTGCCCGGCCGAGAGCGTGCGGGCCGCGAGGAACTGCCGCTTCCACTCGCTCATCGGCATTCGGCCCTTCACGACCTCCTCGATGCTCACGAACTCCTGCTGGTGGCTGGAGCACGCCGGCAGCGTCGACGGGGTGGAGCGCCCGCTGCTGCTGCTCGAGCCGTCGGACGGGTGTTGAGCGGGACACGAGCAGCTCTCCCTCTCTTCCATCGTTTGGGGGAACGAGCGGTGGAGAAAAGTCCTAAAAGAGGACGGGATTTGCGGAAACCGGGAGAAATTAAGGACGAGAGGCGCGTGAACGTGAAAACACGTGAACGTTTTCAAAGATGACATCTTTTCGGTCAAATTTCTGCGGTCTCCTTCGACCAACAAAAGACAAAACGAAGTCCAGCGAGTGAGAAGAAAATCAGCGGAAATCCGAGAGGAGAGCGGAAGACGCCGATCGGACCGACGGCGAGCGGCGGACTTCCCCCGCATCGACTCGCCGCAGACGGGGCGCAGTCCCCGGCAGGACGGCCGATTACTCACTGCTCTTTCTTGCTGTTTGTTGGACTGTTCATTCAACGACCGACTTGCTCGTGTGTTCGCTCTTTATTATTGCTCGGGCGACAATCCAAAAGCAACCGGAAATCAAGACGAAGAGGGCAATCCGTAATGAGCGAAGGAAGTCAGCCCGTTCGGATCGATCGAGAAGAAATTCGCGTCCCCTTCGCTCGTCGACATCGGCGGGGCGGTCCACGTGTTCTGCGGGAACTCAAAGGCCGCATTGCAATGGGCGTACTGCTGGTAGAAGGCGGTCGGGTCGAGGGGCATCGAGTACTCGAAAGTGGACGGAACGGGAGTGATCGACGGGAAGGAGGGGTCGACGGTGTACGAGAAGTGGGCTGAAAGCGGCGAGCGTGTTGATCACAGCGCGGAACCCTTGAACGCACGCATTTCCACTGGTTGCCCGCCATTCGTTCCCTGCGCTTTTGCTCCCGCCGCCTCGTCGACCACGAACAGCGGCGGGTAGAACGAGTGCCCGCTCGCCTCCGCCGACGGCCACCCGCACTGCGCGTAGCCGTGGGGGACGGGCGGCGAGTAGAAGGGGGCGGGCGGGATGAAAGGCGTCTGGTCCACCTGCAGCGGGCCCTCCGCGTCGCTCCCGAAAGAATTCGAGCCGGAAGACGACGAGGTGGCCGTCTGAAACGAGTGCTTGCGTGAGTGAACGGGATCATTGTTTCGTTCATTCTGTGCTCAAGCGAAATGTTTCCTGCCACAGTAACCACCCCGTATACTCGCCCCACTTTAATCCCCGCACTTCAAGCGGACGTCTGGCGAACACGAAGCGAGGCCGCAATGGAGGACGAGGACTCCCGACCGCCCGCCAGTCGCCCGGTTGATCATCCGATCCGCCCGCCCGGCCGCGAATTCGCGCGCTTGATCGTCGGCGGGCGGAATAAACAGACGGTCGATCGAGAGCTTGCTGATGGACGAATCAAAACATTTACGCTGTCGGCAGTTAATCAGCGTGCTGCCCATCGAGTGGGGACTCGCAACTTTCTCGCCCGCCGATCCAATCACATAAATCGCCGCCCGCACTCGTTTGTTTCCTTGCGGAGTGATGGACGAGCGGTCGCGACAGGAAGGGGGCTTTCGAGTGGAATTCGCACAAATCGGAGCGGAAATTGGAGGACCGGAGTCGTTGGACGAGCATCACTTGAATTCGTTGCTGCTCTTTCGATCGGCGAGCCGCAAAAGGAAATTTGATCCGCTCGTTGTTTTTTACACGACACGCGCGCGGACGACAAATTTCGATCCCACCAGCGTGGACAAGCACTTAAAACAACTCACGTCCTGGGGTTGCTCCAAAGCGGTCATTTCCAGTGCCGCCTGCTCCTTCGCTCGTCTCAGTTCAGCATTGACGGCGGCAGTGGCCTTCGCTCCCTCCGACAACGTGTCCTTCACCGCTTTCGTCGGGTTGTAACGCCACGGATGGCCCTTGCCGCGCTTGCGGCCGTTGCGTTTGTCCAGCTTCTCGAAGCAGGGCATCAGCGAGAGGTTGTGGCGGACGGAGTTCTTCCAGCCCGTGTACGCGGGGTCGCGGAAGAAGGGGTGGAAGTCGCGGAGGAAGGTGTAGATCTCCGCCAAGGTCGCCTCCCGCAGCGGGTGGGCCTGCAGCCGGACGGGAGGAGTGAGCGGGCAGCGGGGGGCACTCACCTCGATGGCCATCCGAATGCACTCGATGTAGGACTCGGGCGGCTTTTTCGTCCCTCGCCGCTCGCCTCGCCGTCCGCCTTTGAACGCCCGCTTCTTCGAAGGAGCGGGTGGAGTCGAATGAAAGTCGGGCAGGGCGGTCGGATCTCCACTGATCGGGGTCCAGTACGCGACCCCTCCGGCCGAGTAATGGAGCGGATACTCGACCGGAGCATCCGGAACGTAGAGGGCAGTCGGGTAGCTGCAAGCACACAAATGCGGGGGGATCGACGCAAAGGAATGTTTAGGCGATTTGCTTACTGTCCGAAGAAGACGGCCTCCTCGGCGTAAACACTCGTTGCCGGCCGCAGATGCCGAAATAAATCATCCGCAAGAAGCAAGCGGACGACGGGTGTTTGCAGCCTCTACCTTTCACTCACCTCAAACTTGCGCCTTCCATCGAGACGGTCGATCAGTCGGCCGGTCGGCGGAGTGAACTGCAAAGAAGAAGCAAGTCACTAGTTCTCTGGAAAATGGCCGCGCTAATCCCCGCACCGTACTCACCGGCCGCCTCCCGAATTTCCGACGGCCACGGACGAGCGGCCGGGAAGCGAGCGGATTGTTTATTCCGCGGATGGCCGATGGAGGGCGGCCGGCGGGATTGCGGGACGCGCTTTCGGTCAAAAATGATCGAAATGTGAGGAAGCCGTCCTCTCGCGCCTCGACAAGCGACCGATTGCCACTCGGGATCAACGAGTGGGCGGGAGCGGCGGGCGGGCGGAGTGACGTGGCCGTGGATTCGAGAGCGCGAGTGGCAACTAACGAGTGATCGCCGGGATCGATTGGTTGGGGATCGAATTACACGGTGCAGTCGACGAGTGCGTTGATTCGGTTGTTGGATTCACCGCTTCGACTTCTGCGCATGGCTGTTGCTCATTTCGACTCCGATTGTCTCCTGTCTTATCACTCTTCCAATCACTTTCACCCCGCACTCCCGTTGATGCGGAAATCGCGGGTCAAAATGCGCAATCGACGAGCGGCGGGCGGCTCGAATGGCGGCCGCGCGCTCCCGACTTCCGCCCACCCGCCCGCCCGCTCGCTGTTGCCCCGACGGAAATCGATCGGCGGCTCCGATTTCCGGCTCGATTGCAATGGGGAGCGCGAGTGGACAAATCGGGAGCGAAGTGCGCCTTCCGATTGATTCGATCCGAGAGAAAAACGGCGTTCTTTCGTGGCCGAGCGCAACTATCTGAATTGGACGACAAAACGTTCGTCTTACGGGAATTGTTGCCTGATTGTTCGCTGCTTTCAATGTAAAGTCTCTACCGCACACGCACCTTCCAGACAGCCAACAAGCAAGCCCGAACAAAAGAAGTAAGAAGGCAGACTCGTTAATGAGCGCATTGACGACTTCCGCGCTCATTAGCCGCCCCGATCGAACGACTCCCATTGGTTTCGGTGCACCCACACGACGGGTATAAAAACCGGCCGTTTGCGCGTTCTCTCCATCCGCCATCCGGCCGCTCCTTCGAAGATGAACGCCGCTCTTCCTCTCGCCCTTGTCCTGCTGAACGTCGCCTTGAGTGCGACGGCGTCTCGTGAGTTCCTTTCGAGCGGAGAATCTCCAGTTTGTTTCCTTTCGCTGCAGACCACTGGGATCACCCGCACCACGACGCGCACCACGCGGCCGCCGCCCACGGGCACGACGGCGAGTGGGCGGCGCGGCGGGGCGACGCGCACGACTGGCGGCACGCGGACCGGCGGGATCACGCCCACGACGCGGGCTTCGCGAAGGGCGACCGGACGGATTGGGCGCGGCTGGACTACGGCGGCCACAAGCAGCACGAGAGCGGCGACTCGTTCGCCGAGGGCTACGCCCACGAGCACGGCGACGATCACGGCCGGGCGGGCGGCTGGGCGGGCGGCCACGACGGCGGTCATTCGGCTCACTCGTCGCGCGCCCACCACGAACACCCGCACCACTTCGGCCATCACACGCACGGCCATCTGGGCGGCCACTTCGGGCATCACGGCGAGTGGCATTGGGCGCGGATGGTCTGATTGAGTCGAGTAAACAACTCTCAAACTGTTGCATTCGCGAGTATTAATGCATGAGAGGATCACAGGAGTTCGTCCCGTGAAGAGCACGGGGGCGAGTCGAACAAACGACCGGTCACTTTCCCCCCAGCTTCCGGCCTCCGAACAAAAAGAGAACAGTTGGGCAAACAAGCGGCAGCAGGCCGTCCAAGGGCGAAACGTCAGCATTCCTCCGTTCTCCGTTCGCCAGGCGGCAGTTGTGCAAACGATCCTCGCATTCCCGCCGACCTCCGGCTGCTCATCGACGCACCAACGAGTGGAATAAACGGAGGTACAAAAGTCGTCCGCTGGATGCTTTCTTTTGGTGCTCTCAGAATGTTCTTCGTTTGCGTGTTTCTTTCGCTCCTCTTCTTCTCGCTCCAAACGGACGCCCGCTCGATCCACGAACTGAACGCCGTAGTGTTCGCGAAGTTCGCCGTCGAACAGCGACCGCCGTTGTTTGGCGCGGACATTCAACGGCTGGATGTTTACCTGCTTTTCTCGTTGCCGTGCTCACGCCCGACCAACACGACCACGTGGAAGCGATCGAAAAACTCGCTGCCAGCGAGGATCCGCTGAAGGCGCGGGACATCGCAAAGGAGAGCGCCGCCGTCCAGCGCTGGCCCGACAACACGCTCGTCTACCGGCTTTCTCCCGTCTACTCGAAAGAGCAGTGAGCAGAAAGGGGGCCTGTTTTTCAATCAAGCACTCTTGCAGGAAACGGGTCATTCGGAAGGCGCTGGACGAGCTGGAGCGGCAGACGTGCTTCAAGTTCGTCGACCGGAAGCACGCGCACGGGGCCGCCAACTACGTGGCGGTCGCCCCTCGCGGCGGCTGCTGGTCGTTCTTGGGCCGGACGGGTGGGTTCGCCGTTCGATCGGCGGTGGAATCCGAGTGCTTGCAGGCGGGAAGCAGCTGATGTCCTTGGATGCGGACTGCATCTACGGGCATGTCGTCAAGCATGAGTTCATGGTTCGTTCCCTTCTCGAGTTGTTTGTTGACAGCTGATTGCAGCACGCACTAGGTGAGTTCTCCTCACTATTCAATCAACATTGATCGATTGGAGGGCTCGGGCACGAACATCAACGCCCCGACCGGCACAAACATCTGCGCGTGTTCCTGAAGAACGTCAGCTCGAACCTGCGGCGTTCGTTTCGCTCCGTGGGGCGCCCGAATGAGCGGCTTTTCGTTCAGACGCCTTCCGCGTGCACTCGTTCGCCGACTTCCAGACGGGCGGGCCCTACGACTTCGAGAGCATCATGCACTACGACGGTCGGTTTGTTGCACTCTTGCTGCCTACTTATCGGCCGCTTTAGACCACGCGTTCAGTCGGAACGGGAAGCGGACGATGAGGCCGCGGAAGGTGGGAAGTACGCAGGGATTACTTGCCCACCCTCCGCTTTGCAGAAGAACTTCAAGATCCTCGACAACACGCGCCTCACGCGCCACGACCTCGAGAAGCTGGCGATCGCGGGCGGTTGTCCAGAGTTCAAACGAGGCGCCCCGCGGCGTTCGAAGAAGAAGGCAGCCGGCCGGAAGCGGCGAGTTCGAGAGTCCGTCGAGCGAGTGAATGGGTAGAAAGAATAAATCAGTGGTTTCTCGAGCGGCGGAAATTGTCGAGCGGATCCTGTTGCACAACGAGTCGTTTGTTTGGATCGAAGAACCAAGGCAATGAAAAAATGATTTATCGAAGAATTCTGACTGCATCCCGCTAACGAAAGGAATCGGCTTGATCAATCGTGTGTTCTGTCGGTTCCAAACGGGATTAAGCCGCCGGATAGGGCGCGTTCGAGACGAGCAGGTCGAACTGAAGGCCTTGGGTCGTGAAGATCGTGTCGTCGTGGTTCAGCGGCTCTTTCAGCTGAAAAAAGCGAACAAACGGATTACAGAGAGCGAGTGGTGGGACGCACAATGACGGTGCGGTCGGCTGCGGCCACCTCGCAGAGCCGCTCGCCCGTGGGCGTCTCGAAGCCGACCCAGTCGTCGCCGCGCGACTCGAGAATCAGCACGCGACCGCCCTCATAGTGCGCCCTAAACAGTCGAATAAGAGAAGGAAGGCGGGCACTTGCCGGCTGTTCGTATCGTTCACCCACGCGCTGTCGACGGCGACGCCCAGCCGGCGGTCGCAGATCGGGAAGGCGGCGGCCAGCGGCTGCTCGCAAAAGAGGGAGCCTCGCATGGCGCCCGCCACGCCCAAGAAGCCGGCCACAATCCCTGTCAGCGGGTCGCCCAGCCGCTCGCCGGTGTCCACGCACTCGCCGCCCAGCACGGCCTGAAAGCAGCGAGGAGTGTGAGCGGTCAAGCGGGTGAACCTTCCGGCTGATCGGCCCGCCCAGACTGTTGCCGATCAGGAAGACCGGCGAGCGGGCGTACGCGTGCACTGCAACGATCAACTGTCGCACTTGCCGCACGTAATCGCACGCGAGGATGTTGCCCACGTCGACGAGAGCGCCCGGCGGCCCGTAGGACGTGGCGAAGATCTCCGACGGCGCCCAACCTCGCCGCGCCCACTCGGCGAACGCCTCGTGGTAGCCGCCCGCGCAGTTCTGCAGGCCGTGCACGATCACCACCGGCGTGTGGCTGAATGAGATGAGTGAGCGTCGATCGAAAGCCCTCACTTGCTTCGTTTTGGCCGCAAAGCCCCGCTCGCCCCCGCCGAACGAGCCACGCGGCCCGAGGTCCAGCCGCGTCAAGTTCGCTTCCACTTTGGCCCCGAACCGCGCTCGCAGGAAGCAGCGGAAGCCGTCAGAGAACGTCCCGCCGACCATTGGCAGGGCGAGCAGCAGAAGGAACAACGAAGAGTGCATTGGGATGAGCAGGGGGGCTGAAAGAAGACGTCAATAATAAGATCGCTGCTTGTTAGATTTAGCCATGGAGGACAATTTGTAAGCTGAAAGAGCACAATCGAATGCACGGGCAACGGCCTCCGACTGTTGCCGCCCGACTCGAAGTCAAAGCCTGGTCCTTGCGAGCACACGCAACTTCATAAAAAGATCAACTCGGAGCAAAGGGAAGTGCTCTCGAATTGGCGGCTCACAACGGTTGTCCACAAAAAAAGGTTGACGACGAACACCCGCCATTTATACACCAACCGATAAACAAAGAGGGAAGCGAGTGACGGTTTCTCATGACCGCCCCGCCGCGTTCCGTTCGAATCATCCCGCCATTGCTCTTTGCTGCCGCCAACGTTTCGGGTTCAAAGAGCGATGATCGGACTGGCCGAACGCAAAACAAGTTCAGAGCGATGTCGGGAGCTTCGAATGCTAAGCGAAACAGAATGATTACTCCATTTAATCCGTTCGGTTGGTCCAGAACGCGAGCGCTGCCCACATTCACGGCTGAAAGATCGTTTTTGACGGTCAAACAAAAGTAACAGGAAGGAAAGGTGATTTCTTCAACGAAGACGGAAACGAACAGAACAGCCGGTCATCGAAAGCAATAGTTCCTTTAAGCGATTCGTTTAGTCCATCCTTTCCACGCGACTAACTTTTCTCATAACTTATCGAACGTCACAACCTTTCCCCATTGCGAACAAGGGATCGTCGAAAGAGAAGCGGAAACTAACAACTTCACAAGAGGAAATGTCGTTTTAACAAACACTCGACTTGCGGCGTTGGCTTTTCCGTTACCCCAAATGAAAAGCGATGCCTGGGAAGGTGACGAGTTCGTTCGAGTGGTCGCCGCGTAAGTGGGCGTTCGCGCGGCCTATTGTTCGGCACGAGCCTCGCTACCACTTGGTCGGCGCTTTCAGTGAACGGAGTGTGTTCGTTCATACCTCCTTGAATGCACGCGAACTCGCCAGATCTCGCAAGTTAAGCAAGGGTGGGCCTGACTAGTACGTGGATCGGAGACGTCCTTGGAATCTCAGGTGACGAACGCATTTTTTGTTTTTGAAGACAACTTCCTTTATGCAGCCAGGCTTCCCAATCGGGCGTGCTTATGGGTGTTCTTATTTGCTTCTTCTATCAGAAACTTGATCGATTGGCTTCTGAGAGCTCCACGTCGTTCACGAGAAGCGTGTGGAGAGAATGGAGCTGCGCAGAAAAACGACGATTTCCATCCAACCATTGCAGATTCTAGACGCACCAGCAGATATTTGCGTCAGCCGAATTTAGTCGATCAATCGCGAGCTTAAAAAAGGCGAAGCTCGTGCGCCTTGGGTGGCTGCTGAACACTTTTTATCAGTGAGTTCTTATCGGTCTGCCCGCCAAAAAAGCGAACGTTCTGACGCTCCGCGTCAGACGAAGCAGAAAAAGTTTGTAAAAATTATGAAAGTTGTTTGAAGAAACATTTTAATTGTATTTTTTTCATTTGACTCGTTCTGGACGCTTTTAGCTTCCGCCAGAGGAACCCGCCAACTTTTATGCTTTGACCCGAACGACACGCACTTGCTCATGAAAACAGGTGGCCGTCCAGATATCTTTACATATCCCGCTCCGCTTTTTCGTAGTTTGGTGAAAAGAGCGACCTCGCGACGACCTTCGACCGCTCGGTTTTTTGCTCGCACTCTTCGCGTTCGCTCTTTCGGCGCTCTCAAGACCGGTTGCTCGTTTGAGCAAACGTTTCGCTGCTCGCGCTCAAATTCTCTTTCTTTAGCTTTTCTGTACTTTTTGTGTGATGCGTGATCGATTGAGGTGTTCTCATAATTAAATCGCTTTTTTCGATGTCCGTCCGGCACTTCAAAGATCCGAAGGTTGTTGTGCTTCGTGTGTCGGGCTTCGACCAGTGGCTCAAAACGGCGCAGTGCGGGGATGAGCAGACGAGCGATCTCTTCGAGTACGTGGACCCGCAGCACGGGCGTGTGCTCCTCCACGTGCGGTTTATGGCGAAGAACCAGGCGGGCGAGTGCGCGTTCTGCGTCTCCGGAGCCAACGGCGCTGCCGACTTGTTGGGCGACCCGAAATGCGAGGCGTGGATGGAAAAAATCGACGGGACGGCCACCGAGCACAAAATTGAGTTGTGATCGAGTGAAACGAATGGCTCGTCTTCTTTCAGCCGTCGACTGTGTTCTCCGAAGAGGCGAGCCCGGCGAATGGTCCGCTTTGTGCTCTGCGGATAACCTGAAAGAGTTCCGCCACACGCCCACCATCTTCGTTTGTGTCCGCCTGCATTCCGCGTGAAGAAACTCGGCACTCCGTCGGCCCAAGCGACCATCCAACGGTGGGACATCCCCGCCTCGCCGCAGTGCTTCGCGTCGTCGTCTGCTGGCTACGAGTGGAAGAGCGAACACTTCGCGACGGACGGACCGCTCGACGTCATGTTCAAGCTCTCGCTCTTTCCGAAGGGCACGCGTGAGAACGAGCACGCGGCGCTCTCCCTGTTTGCAAAATATCTCCCCGTTTGGCATTCGGTCGTCGTTCAGTTGAACGTTTGGTTCAAGCTGTCGGAAACGCAGCGGTCGCGGAATTGGAGTGAGTGTCTGAATGCTTAATCCAAAACCATTTGTTGCAGCCGCCTACTGCGAATACGACGGACCGCTGGGATGGGGAGTGTCGCAAAAGATCCCGCTGGAAGACCTCCGGCCGTTCGCCGGCAGCGGCACGATCACCGTTTGCTGCGAGTTGCGCACGTTGGGCCCGCCCGAGGGCTACGCTCGTTTCGAGATCAAAGGCCTCATGACCGCCCGCTCGTTCAACCACGCCGCGTCTTCGGGCCTGAAGATTCGGGCCGGCAGTCGGGTCTTCCACGTGAGCTCCCCTTCATTTCACTCCCCCGCATCGCCTTCTTTCAGGTGCATCGTTCGGTTCTCTGCACGGAGTCCGAAAGGATGGCCGCCAAGTTCTGTGCGGGTCCCATTCCGACGAACGAGGTCAAAATCAAGAGCTCTGAAGCGGACGCGTTTGAGAGCCTCTTGCGCTTCGTGTACTGCGAAGAGGTGGACGATCTGGACGGCAATGCGGCCCGCCTTCTCCCACTCGCTCGCGTCTACGAGCTCGAACAGTTGGAGGTGACTTTCCGTCCGATTCTCATCGAAGCCGACTGCTTCTTTCGTTCAGCAGTTGTGTCTGACCGCCCTGGCCGCTCTCGCCGCCAACCCCACACTCGAACGCTTGATGCCCGTCCTGGAGTGGGCATTCGAGGAGGACGAGGCTTCCGCAACGACCGCCCGACTGCAGCAGTTCGCGTACGACAACATGCGGAAGTGGCTGCGGATTCCCGAGTGGCGGAAGTTCGTCAAACGACGCGGCGACATCATGCTGGGCATTTTGGATTGCTCCCGAGCTAACGATTCAGATCGATGATTGTTGTTCCTGTTGATGAACGTTTTGTTTCCGGCCGTTGAGTGGAAGAGTGGGCGGCTGTTGCGCTGAAAGTCGACTGCAGTGAAGAAGATTGCTCGTGTTCAGGCGACGATGTTTGGCGACCGAGAGAGTGAGAAGAAATCAAAGATCCTTCGGTCGGCACTTGAACCTCCACGTGCCAACAAGAAGGTTTATTTCAAACAAAACAAACGTTAAATCAGGCGAGTGTTGCAGGACATGACTTCAAGGGCGACTTCCGCGTGCTCCTTCTCGAATTCCGCCCAGTCGAGCTGTCGTTCGACGTACGGAAGCCTGGATTGCGCGTACTTGACGGACTTCTGTTTGAATTTCCCCTCGTGGTCGTGAGCGAGGACCAAGCGGAGATCGCGAAGAACTGTTTCGACGGTCAAGGTCGCGTAAAGCGAGGCCAAACAGAGCTCCTAACAGACGAACGTGAACAAAGAACAGTTGAATGAAGAGCTTACGGCCAATTCGAGCACTTCGTAGCAATCGGCCACAGGCAGAAGGCGATGGGCGAAATCTGGCAGCCCCTCCACTCGTCCCGAGTAGAGGTAGCGGAGAAGAAGTTCGATCACTTCGGCGTCCTCCCCCTCGATTTTGATCACCCCCGTCCGCCGCTCCTTTGTGTCGTGGGCGAACATCCGGCGGAAGACGGGCGACCCCAAGCAGACGATCATCTTCGAGACCTGAACAACAAGCGAGAATGAAACGAAAGAATGGGAACCCACCGGAAATACTCGCTCTTTCACGTGCACCTCGACGTCGGCGAACTCGTGGGCGTCGAAGTCGACGGCGATTCTCCGCAGGACGGCCGCCGGCGCCGCCGCCTCCAACAGGGCGACCGAATCGACGGGCTCCAGCGAACGAACGCGGCAGAAGGCGACCAGCGGGCCGTTGCGGGCGAACTCGAGGAGTTCCCTTTGAGTGCAGAAGTTCGCCCATCCCCACGTGCTCTTCAGTCGGAGGAATTCGCGCTCGCGGGCTGCACGAAATGAAGAGTAGAATTCATGCGGAAACACACCCATCGCGCGGAGCCGCAGCTTCTCGTCATTCTCGAACCAGAACTCGTAGATGAGGCGGATGGACGGGTGGTTGGCGAACTCCCGCACGTGGAGGAACATTCCGCAGCCGTCTTCTGCTCCCGAATGACTTCCTTTCGGAAACAAAAGAACGCGAAACCCCGCCCCCGGAACGCCCTCCACTTCGAACTCCTCGCTCTCCCACCGCTGCTGGAAGCCGGCCTTCTCGAAGCGGGCGGCGAAGTCGTGGATCGGCCAGCGGCAGAGCGTCTCCTTTCCCGCGGGCAGTTCCGAGGACCTGAAATTCGGTTCGAGCATTAGAATTTGCCATTCACTTACCGCCTTTGGAAGCTCCGATTCTTCCGCTTTTTCGACTTCAAAGCGCAATTTCCCATTAGAAACGAGTGGAACGAATGCCACTGAAAAACAAGGTGACCCGTTCGTCGACCGCCGCCGATTGCGAGTGGGCAGTGCGGAAAGTGGTCGCGTTGTTTGCTCGCCCTCGTGCGTTCTGCTTATCGCAAGCGGATGTTCGTTCGACTGTCCGCTCGCAAGCGGCAAAGAAGGAGCCCCGCTGTTGACTAGCGTACAGGTCACTCGGCGGCCGCTTTTGTTGAACCGAAGCGGGCAACATCGTTCACGTTCTTTTATTCCGTTTTCTTTATTCCCCAGCAACGAGTACAAGACAACAACCGAATCAAAGACGAGCGCGTTTCCACAAAGCAGTGACGACCTCCGAGCATGCCGAGCTCTGCGACTGGCGCGCCGGCCGTTGGATCGCCGCCGCTCAGTCCTCTTTCCTGTGCCCGTCGAGAGATTGCAGAACACGGTCTGTCTGCTCGGATAAGAGGAGTCATTTCTTGTTCTCATTAGGTAAATAAACTGTTTTCCTGTTGACTTGATCGTCTGTTGCCTAGGGCAATTGCATGCAATGTCTGGGACTTCTCCCGCTCGTTTATTGCCGGTCAGAAGCCGTGCCGCTCTCATGTTCTCAAAGAATTTGCCATTCGGTCGATCATTTCGGCATGCGGGCAGACTTTTCTCTTTGCGGTTTCCCCGCATCGTCCACTGCTTCCGCTTGCGCGCGCCTGACCGCCGCTTTTCCGACGAGAAGCGGCCAAAAGCCGAGGCGGGTGTCCGCATGTCGCGCGCACAACTGACGGCGCGGGCGGAAAGGCGAGCGAGTGGCCGGCAAGTGGCCGGCGGGCGGCACCCGAGTGACCGCCGCGTGAGAGCCGTCTTGCGGGCATTCGGGCATTCGTTTGCCTTGCGGTCACTTTGGCCGCCGCGTTTCGGCTTTCTCTCGCTTTTCGTTCTTTCCGCTCTTTGTTTTCAACAACGGGCAGTGTTCATCGTTGTAAATGCGAGCTCTTGTCATCAATCGTTTACAGTTCTGCCTTCCAGCATTGCTCGTCGATGACCACCTCTTTCCGGTGGGAGCTCGTGGACTTCAGGAACCGCTCGAAGAACGCGGTGGTCGGCGACAAGTGGACGAGCGAGCAGTTCGCCGTGAACGGGGTGCACGGAAGCATTTTTCAGCTTGTTTTTGTCCCGGTTGAACGTTCGGGAGAGAACTCGGAGGGCACGTACTTGCTTTGCACTCAACTGGAACTCCACTCGTCCGTTCGCCTTCGACTTCTCGTTTGGTACGAGTACGGGAACAAGGAACAGACCGTTCGATCGGGTATGAATCCTTATGTAAATTGCGTTGAAGCACACGGCTTTCAGACGCAACGGAGATCTTTGCGAAAGGGCAGGAGAAGAGCTGCAAACTCGACTTGAAAACGTCGGCGCTTCAAGAAAAGGCCCAAAAGAAGCCTCTGGTCGTCTGCTGTGAAGTGGAAGTGGTGCACGCACCGAAAAAGCCGGCCGCCGGCTCGAAAGCCGAAGACGCGACTCCCGCGATGTTCGAGCGAATGGCGGCGATGTTCGGCGACGAGCAGTTCGCGGACTTCGAAGTGAACGTTCAGGACAAGCAGATCTTCAAGGTTTCGTTCAGGCACCCCCATTCCTGTTTATTTCTTTCGCTTGAAGGTGCACAGAGTGATTCTCGCAGCCCAATGCCCGTACTTCCGCGCCATGTTCTCCATCGACTCAAAGGAGAGGCGAGAGGGAGTGGTCGAAGTGAAGAAGTACGAGCCGGAGGTCGTAAAGAAGGTGCTCGAGTTCATCTACACGGGCCAAGTACTCGGGCTGGACGCGTGTGCTCGCGACATCCTCGACTCCGCCACCTACTTCCAGCTGCCCGCTTTGGAGGTGAGTTCTTTCGAGCATTCTTCTCGTTTATCCACTGACTGCAGAACCAATGCATCGCCGCAATTCTCTCGTCTCTCTCCGTCGAGCGCCTGCTCGAAGATCTTGAACTGGCCTTCGATTTCGGGCAGTTCCCCGCCTTGAAGGAGGGCGTTCTTGCTTTTGCCAAACGGAACGCGAAAGCCCTGATCAAACTGCCCGGCTGGACGGACGAGTTCGTGCAGACGAATTCCCGCATCGTTCGCGAACTCTACAACTCGACGGTCGCCGGTCTATGATTGTTGGGTTCTTTGGGAGAAACGTTCCAGCATTTGCCGTGCTCGCAGTTGAAAGAGCAAAGCTTCCGCGAGCTCCGCCCGCAAACCAGAAGCAAAACTCCGCGCTTCTCCCTTTTATCAATCGGAGGGCACTTCGCTCACCCGTTCCACGGCCCTCTGCTCTCTCCGCCACAAAATTCGCGAAATCCGCAGAAATCTTCCTATCGGACCCTCGATCGGGTTTCTGTCTTCCTCCGCCGAGTGCTCCTACTCGAGCGAGTTCTTTGTACCCGATTAGTCCAATAAACTCTTTCGATTGCAATGATCTGTCCGAATTACGACTGCTGAGAACGAGAGCGAATGCCGCTCGGTTGACTGCGGGGCAACGCGGTCAAGCCGCGTCCCCTCGTCGAGTTCCCGCGTCCCCGCCGCCCTCCCGCCACTCACCAGCCGGCAGTTTGAGGTGACCAGTCGCCCGCCCGCCCGCACTCCGCCGAGATGGTCGACTGCCCGCGCGTCCTGCATTCCGTCTGCTATGCGCGAAATCACTTCACGATCCTCGGCAACTCGACGCCCAAACGCTTCTTCACGACCGGCCGCGCGATCTACGCGTTCGACGAGACGAACACCGGCGCCAAGTTCGCCGTCCTGGACACCTTCTATGGGGCCGAGTTGTAAGTTCCCGCTACAAGCACTTCCAATTCGCTCTTGCTTTCAGCTTCGTGACCCACACACTCGGCGAGAAGATCAAGGGCCGCGTGCTGGACTGCTTCCAGGTGGCCGAGGGCGCGAACACCCGCACCGCCTTGCTCGTGCTGGTCGCTTGCGATCCCGTGGCCAAGGTCCAGCTGACCGTGCAGAAGGTGGACGTGGACTTCGAGCAGAAGACCTTCGTCGCCCATGCCCCGACCTCGGTCGTCTCACAGGGCGGCGTGATCGCCCCCGAGCCCGCTCGCCGGTGGATCCACCCGACCGCCAACCCGCAGGTCCTCTACATCTCCGTCCTCCAGCGCCAGAAGGTGCACTTCTTCCGCTACGATCGGGAGAAGCAGGAGGTCGCGCGGCTGCCGTTTCTGCTCGCCGAAGACGGCAGCTGGACCGCTCACGACGTGCACGTGCACAGCGGGCGCGTGTTCGTCCTCAAACGCAAGGACGATCGCCTTCGTCTCGTCGCCGACAACAAACGAGGCGGCTGGCCGAACATCGGGGCCGACTTGTCGCACGCGTTCAAGGTGAGTTGAGAAGAGCGCATTGTTTGGTTGACTAATCGAATCGTTGCAGTCCCGCAAGCTCGTCTCCAGCTTCCTGTGCGGCGACTACGTGTACGTCCTGCTGAAGGACACGGAGAAGGGCGTGCCCGCGAAGATCTTCCGCATTTCGCTCGCGAACGACGAGAAGGCCGACTGGGAGACGGTCGACTGTGCGGATTTCGCCGCCGTCCCGTGGGCGCTGTGGACGAGCGCCTTCGTGGACGGCGTCTTGTGCATCCACCCCGTCCAACGGCACACTTTGGGCCCGAAGAGTGTGGACGTCTTCTACTCCGTGCGGATCCCTGTGGAGTACTTTCCGCTCCCTCCTCTCCTCACTCAATCCTTCCTTGCAGGCAGCCCGAACTTCTGAGCAACTCCACGTGGTTCGAGGCGCTCAAGCGGAACGATCTCGTGATCGAAGTGCTGCAGCGAGGACCCACCCGTCCGCTCACCACCAGCGGCGTCTGCCTGAACAAGGTCTCGTTCGTCACGCCCGAACAGCTCCACATTTACCGCGACCTCGACGTCGAGCAGTGCCTGGCCGCCGAGGACAAGGCCGTCGAACAGGAGGACCTCATGGAGACCTCCACTTCTGAAGCCCAGTGGTGGTGGAACCGGGAGCTGAGCGACGCGGCTGAGATGGAGATGGAGGAGGACGGTGAGCTTGCAAGGTGGGGCTCCGTAAATCACTTGTGTTGCAGACGACCTCCAACAGGCCATCCTCAACTCCATCCTCCAAGCGAGCGCCGCAGAGGCCGCGCGGAATCAGGGCGGTGCGGGTCCGTCCGGATCCCACTCGTGAGGCCGCTCAGATCGGCCCTCCAGCGAAGGAAGGGAAGAAACACGTTCGAACTGCCCATTTGCCTTCCAATGCTCCCACTCGCTCAACTGTATCGAATTTTTGTGTTCTCCAACCGTTGCTAATTTTTCGTGCTGCCGTTGCGGTCGAATAAACCACGGAGCAGTCCGATCGCTTAAGTTGAGGATCTACCAAGACTCCTGCAACGAACCGGTTCTGCTCAATGCTTGCTCTACGCTCTTCTCAGTTAGCGCAGTTTGCGAACTTCCGCCTCGATGACATCAAGCCGGCGACCTTTCGTGTACGTGAGTGATCGGATAGTGGAAGCAGCTCTCGCTTTTATGGTGCGCCTTCGTGGGTGATGAAATCGTGTGCGTAATGTGGGACAAGGCGGGGGTTGGGGCGGCCGATCGACCCGAAGGACTGCGGGGCAATCGGGCGCGCTTTCCATTTGAAAGCGCCGAGCTTCCTTTTGCTGCCCGCCCTCTTTCGTCACTCCGCCCTCGCCAGTCCTCCGCTTTCTGCCACAACGGCCGACCGCTCGCTCGTCCTCCATCCCCTCTGCTACGCAAAGAATCAGTTCACGACGGCCGGCGACTTCGACGCGAACAGCTTCTTTACGTCCGGCCGCTCGATCTTCGCGTTCGAGAAGGCGGCCAAGCTGGAGAAGTTCGCCCTGCTGGACACCTTCTACGGGGCCGAGTTGTGGGTTCTTTTGGGAGACATCCATCAATCTAACCTCCACCTCGCCCAGCTTCCTGCACCGCAACCGGCAGAAGAAGAGCGACGCGATCGAGGGCCGCGTGCTCGACTGCTTCCAAGCGCGCGAGGACTTGAGCAGCCGCACGGCCACCCTCCTGCTGCTCACCCACTCCCACTTAGGCCCCGGCCTCCACATTCGTGAAGTGGAGCTGGACATCGAGCGGAAGACGTTCGTCGTTGCGAAGAGCGTTCGCGTGCCCGACTGGCAGGCGCCGAAACTCGAAGGGGCCGCGCGCCGTTGGATCCACCCGAGCGACGACCCGCGCGTCTTCCTCCTCTCGCTCTTCGTTCGGGACGAAGTCCTCTTCTTCCGCTACACGTGGGGCGAACAGAGGTCGTCTTCGAGTTCGGCTTTCCCGGGCGCCTGGCGCTCGTGCAGGCCGTCCACGTGCACAACGAGCGGGTGTTCGCGGTCAAGTGCCTCGACACGCGCCTCGTACTCATCTCCCGACCCCAAGGCGGCGGGCTCGACCGCGAGCAGAGCTTCGAGTTGCCGAAAGACGGCTTTTTCGAGCCTCCGATAGTGAGTTCCGATTTTATTCTTAGTGTTCCTAACGCCCGGTTGTTCAGGCCCGCACGTTCGTCTGCAGCTTCCAGAGCGCTGGCGTCCTGTTCGTTCTGATGCGACGAATCGACGGCTGGAGCTCCATTGAGGTCTTCCGCATCGCCCTCGACGGTCGCGGCGAGTGGGAGCGCGTCCGCAGCTCCAGCTTCGTCGACTTCCACTGGTTTTACTGCACGGCGGCTTTTGTGGACGGGATCCTCTCGCTGCATCCCGTACGGCAGTGGTCGCTGGATAGCGAGAAGTTGGTTCAATTCCACTCCATTCGAGTTCCCATCGAGTGACCACTTCCTCCTTCTTCTTGCTCACTTCTCTTCTGTTTAGACGACCCGAACCGTTGAGTCATTCCACGTGGTTTGGAGTGCTCAAGCAGCAGAACGTGAAGCTGAACGTGCTGCAGCGGGGTCCCTGCCGACCGCTCTCGACCACCGGCTTCTACCTCAACAGGATCCTGTTCCTCACACCGCACCGCATCTTCCTTCGGCCCGATCTCGACGTGCCGGAGGTGATGGCTGAGAGGGGCGTGTTCCCCGACATGCCCGACACGCGCCTCTCGTTGCAAGAAAGCGAGAAGATCGTCTCTCTTCTGTACGGCGAACCCAAAAAGACGACCCTCGAAAACGACGAAGACGGTGAGCATCAACCCGCCTTCCACTCATCTCTTTCGTTTTGTTCGTTGCAGAGGATCTGGAACGCGCCATCCTCGCTTCGATGATGGAGGCGAACGCAGAGCAAAACGCTCAAGATCAAGCGGGCCCCTCCGGAATGCAGCAAGAAGAGGGCATTCCCGTGCTCAAGAAAGCCCGAAACGAGGACGAGAAGGAGGATTTGAAAGTAGCCGAATGAACGCGAATGTCCGCCTTCTTCCCACCAATTTGTTGATTGTTTCTCGGATAAAACAGAATTCATAGAAAAATAGTTGTCCGTGTTGTTTATTCGACGTCTCGCTCTTGCTGCTCCACTTTGGACAAAATCGAGCAGGAGCATCCAACCGATCGATCGGTCCTTTTCTCACTTCCACTTTCGAATTCGAACAACACGAACTGCCACAGACGAGTGAATTATTTCTTTGACTGCTCGTATCCCACTGCCAACAGAAAATTTATTAACTCAAAACAATCAACAAACAACAACAAAGTAACGAGCGATAAGGAAAGAGTCGTCGATCAGTCTTCGTCCTCCTTCCCGACGGGCTCGCCGACGTCCGCCTCGCCGCCCACGAAGTCCTGCTTGGCGCAGAATTCGAGCGTGAAGGCGGCGTCGCCCAGATCGCAGGAGTTCTTGCACGTGAACACGAAGACGGCGGCCCAGTCGACGGAGGCGCCGGGCGCGTCCACTTCGAGCAGCGAGAGCAGGTGGGGCATCAGTTGGAACTCGAAGACGCGCGCCGCCCCGCACCGCTCGCAGTTCGGCACGTGGCCCGCCTCGACGGACGGCAGCGGCGAGCGGTCGGTGGCCGAGAGCGGCCGGCCGCCCAGCGCGTAGCGGAGAAGTTGTCGCGGATTTCGGCCGACCGCCCGGCAGAAATCGTCGTACGCGCGGTCCTCCTCCTCGTCGAGCAGCTCCAGCGGGTCGGCGGCGCCCCCGTCGGCCGACTGTTCGTTGTTCTGAATTCGAGCACGAAATAAAACGAAAGGAATGCAAAGGGACCCACTTCTTTCGCACGAATGTCCTCCATGATCCGCTTGGCCTCCTCCCGCTGCTCCGCTTGCTTCTGCTCGTCCTCCGCCTCGTCCTCCTCGCTGCTTCCGCTCTCCCCGTCGTCCGCGTTGCTCCGCGGCTCGTAGTCGGTGCCGATCGTGAGGCCGTACTCGCGGAAGAGGAACGAGTTCTCCGGGGGCACTCGCGAGCGGTCACCGAGGGCGAATTCCGCCGCGTCGTCCACTTCTTCCGCGCGGGCTGGAGCCGCCTGCTCGACCGTCTTCCCGCACTTCGCCCGGTGGCCACTCGTCCAGTCGATCACTTGATGATCGCGGGAGCAGTACCACGCCTGAACTCAGGAATAAACAACGAGAAGGAGAAGTGGGAACAAACCTGAGAGCATTTGGCGCACTTGCTCGTCGCCTTCAACCCGCACGTGTTGCAGAGGTGGGCGAATTTCGCCTCGTCAAAGAGAGGATCCTCCACTTCGACCGTCGAGTCCAGCGGACTGGTCGCGAAGAACGGATTCTTGAGCGGCAGTTGCGAGCGGACGACCTTCAGGTTGGCCGCTTCGTTCGGCTGCAAGCGAGAGAGAAGTACGGGAATGAAAGAAACCGACAAACCTTTGAGCACTCCCCATTGCGACACACGAACACGTACAAGTAGCGATGGAAGGCGGACGGCGGGAAGGGGGCGTCCGGCGGGTAGCCGTAGATTTGGACCACGAACGCCATCGGCTTCGAGCACACCTGAAGCCGGGCATTCGACGAATAATCGAAAGAAACGGGAACTCACCCCGCACCTGACGTCCTCCGCCTTGGGCACGCGCACGGGGTCCAGCCACTGCGGCTTTCCGCCCACCTTACCGAGCGGCAGGTAGTGGCGCCGCAGTTGGAACAACTCGTCCTCCCGCAACACCCGCGGAAGGCCCAGCTTCACGTCCTCGCCGGACATTTCGGAAGGTGACCGCAAATTTCTGAAATCGAACGGAAAATCGGGGAATTTGAGGGGATTCGCGGGGACTTGAGGAGGGGATCTCTCGAGCACGGGGATCACGTCTAATCAACGCTTCGTTCAACGAAAAGAACCGAAAATCCGCAAGGAAAGCCGCCAACCACGTGAATTTAGGCCGCTGCCCCGCCGGAAAGCGAGCGAACTGGCGCGCGTCAAGTGTTCCCCAAAAGGTGTCGCGTCTTTCGCTACCTTCGACCGTCCATGCTTGCTGCTTGCTTCCATTTGTTCTTATTGTCTCCCCTCGATCAATTCAGTCGACTCGGAATGTTTATTTCTCGTCAAACATTTACAACAATCAATTAGGAGGAAGAGTGGGGTGTACAAACAAAAGAGTGAGTGGAATGAAGGAGGAAAGGAGTGGAAGGAACTCGGGGCGATTCAACCGACGACGACCGGCGGGCCAGCGCGGGCACCGCCGCCCTGAGCGAACGGGCTGATCACCTCCCAGGGGTTCTTGATGACGCCGGTGAGGGTGCCGACCGAGTCGCCGATGAACTGGGCTTCTTTTCCGAGTTGGGCCTGCAGACGGAAGGGAGTGAGTGGAGGCAGGGGGAGGAGGGCGAACTCACGTGCAACGTCTTGGGGCCGAGGTTCCAGTCGTCGCGCTGGTCGACGCCCTTGTCCTTGTCAATGCCGAAGACGCTGTGCTTGCCGAACTCCTGGCCGTTCGCCTTGAAGCCGAGGCCGCCTGCAAGCAGTCGAGGGAGTGAAAGAAGGCAGGGAGAGGACGAACCGCCGGTCATAATGTTGTGGCCCGGTTTGCCCTTCAACTCAAAGTTGGAGTTCGGACCCCAGCCCATGACGTCGATGTTGGAGCCCGCGTTCACGTCGATCGTGCCGTCGGACGGGTTGCGCGTGAGGTCGATGCCGCCGAACGGAACGGGAATCGTGAAGGCGGCTTCAAACAATCGAGGTTGTGGGAGGAGCGAGAGGGCGGCCTACCGGTGGAGTGGACGAGGAGGACGAGCGGGAGCGTGAGCACGAGCATCACTCGATTGACGGCCATTCTTGGTGGGAGCGGAGGACTGAAAGCAGCGGAGGTCGGGGGATCTTCAGCACTCGGCGGGCGGAATGAACGAAAAGGCCGCCCGTCCGCCCTTCTTATCCCCCGCCCGCCTTTCGACGACCTTCAGCCAAGCGGGCGGAAAATTCGAGAAGCGCGGCCCCGCGACTCGCAAAGATCGCCGGGCACGTGGACCGCCCGCCCGCCGATCTTTCAGGCCGCCCCCACGCAACCGGCAAGCGGGCAGCCGAAGATCAAAGTCCCCCCTTGCGCCCGCTTCGATCACCTTCGAAGATTGCGGAGATAAACGGCGAGCGGCGAGCGGCGCCTTTCGGCCTTCGAAATCCGCCCGACGGTCCGCGGCCGCGGCGGCCAACCACTTTCGTTCCAGCCCCACCGAACAAACAAACGTGTATTGATTACTCGAATGCAAGCTGAGAATCCTTCCTTGTGGACACATGCAAGCGTTGTTTGGTGTTTGGTGCAGTAAACAGACGCCTTACAGTATTCTTCGGTGCATCCAACCGTCGGAAGCGGTCTGTTGTTTCAATTCAACGGATTAAACCATTCGGTGACCTCCTTCTCGGCAACGGAAACGGGCGACAATCGGTTGGAAGACCGAAACGAAGCGGATTGAGATGATCGATCGACGTGAGCGTGCATTCTTGACCCCAATCGCCCGCCCGCCGCCGGCTGATTGCGCCGATCGACGGAGGTTTTTTGCCGCCCGGTGGCTGCAGGTAGGCGACTTCTGACGATGATTGTGAGTGGGGTCCGTGATTCACTCGGTAGACGAGTTTCTGATGCGATTAGGACGGTCGTTCGTTCGTTAAGTGCCGGTGTGAAGTTCACTCTCGACTGTTGGCGTGTGCCTAATGGACGCTCTAATTGGGGCTGCCGGTCGGTCGGTAGTGAAGGCAGTGATTCACGCGGCGCTGTTTGTTTTGAACTCGACTTCGTAAACCGGCAGTAACGCGGACAGGAACCGCGTTCTTCCGCCCGCGTGCACAGCGTGAACGTTCGGCGTCGTCCGGCGCGTCGGAAGGCGCTCGACGGTCGCTGTTGGCAGTCGAACGAGGGAAGGGCGAGTGGTTCGAGCGGCTCCAGCGTTCTCATCGTCGAATGTACCAATTGGAGTTTGCCGCTTGTCCCCGTCAACTGTTTACGCGGGCTTCTCGCCCGTGCCCTCGTCTTTGACCGTTTGATCGCCTTTCCGTCCGCCCGCCGGTCCGCGCGGAGTGTAAACCGCGGCCTTTCGCGGAATTTCGATCGAAACCGGCGGCGGTCGGCGGTCATTTGCGGGCGGCGAGGTGCCGTCGGCGCCCTTTTTCTCGCCCGCTTCTTGGCGGGGTTGCCCGACATTTGCGCTTTTACACTTGCGCCCCAACATTTGCGCCCCGACTTTTGCGCCCGACACTTGCGCCCCAAATTATCCAAGAACCAAAACGACGTAAAACTGCTTTAAACGCTTATACCTTCCAATTTAGCGGTTTTCGAATCGTAGGGGCGGTATGTAAAGGAGCAAAGGGGGTGTGGGTTGCTATAAACTTCTTATTTGTGACGTTTACAGCTTTTCTGTGCATGACAATTCGGGGCGCAAATGTCGGGCGCAAGTGTCGGGGCGCAAATGTTGGGGCGCATGTGTCGAGCGCAAAAGTCGGGGCGCAACTGTCGGGGCGCAAGTGTCGGGGCGCAAGTGTAGAAGCGCAAATGTCGCATCACCCTTGGCGGCCTTGAATTCGCGACGGTGGTGGGCGAAGGAGCCGATGAGAAAAAAACAAGATTTCTGTGGGTTTCTGTAGGCCGAGTGATTGGAAGGCGGAAGTGAAAGATGGGGGGTTCGGGATCCTGACTAGTCTCTAATTTTGACTGCAGCTGCAGCAATGTTCAATCGATCCGTCCAGCCTCCCCGCTCGTTCTCCGGTTCTTCCAATTTCTTTTGGTTTGGTCGCCCGCCGTCAATCTCCGCGCTTGCCGGCGGTCTCCGACGGCGCGCCCTGCGTGAAACGAAGACGCGGAATTCGAGCGGCCGCCGTCAAGGCCGCGGTGATTGCGCGAGTTGGGGGCCGACCGGGCGGGAGTTTGCGGTTTTTCTTGGTTTTCGATCACGCCCGCCGGCCGTCTTCATCGACACCTCGGTTTTCTTTCGGTTGTTCGCTTCTGGGCAATTGGATCAAACCATCCAAACTCTCGAACGTGCCCCGCTGCGTTGACCCCAATGAAAACAAGCCGTTCGGATTGGCGGCCTGCTGCTCATCCCGAAATTTGGAGGATTTCTTCCGATTAATCGGCTGGAGGGCTCGAAGTCAAGAGTGAAAACAAACAGAAAGAACGCCCATCTTCACGCCTTTTCGCTTTCCGATTGCCCCCGCTCATCGCCGCCCGCCTCCCCACTTGGCGACGAGTGGGTTCACTCGAAAAACGAACTTTTTGCACCTCTTCGGCGCCCGCGCGAGCGCACGTTGCGCACTCACGTCGATCGGCGCCTGGAGCGACGTTGATTTTTCGAATGTTTGCTTTGCGTTCTTTTGTTTGTTTTCCTTTCCGCCTTGCGCGAGCAGCAACATTCGAGCCGAAAGATCGGCAAGCGGCCTTCCCGGCAGTTTTTGGTCATGAATTGATCACGTGCCTGGGGTTCGATGCCCGAGCCTTCCGTCGGTTTTTCGAGGAGGCCGACCGCGCATTCGGAAGTGGACCCGCGATAATTTCGGCCAATCAACCGCCGCTTCTTTTCGTGGTGGTCACTGCAAAGACGCTCACACGTGGATTGGAGGCCCCCGAGCCCGCGACAGATTCCATTTTCTGTTCTTGTCGTTCTTTTCGCTCTCACCGTCCGCTCATTTGGTCTCGTTTCGATTTCTCTCTTCACACTTCCTTCACTCCTCGGGGGATCCTTGGCGCGCGAGAGGCAGATCGTGTCGCTGATTACGTTTTCCGGTTGTTTTCTCCCGTCGACAAACCTCGCCGCCGTCGACGAGTCGCAACGAAAATATTTGACGAGACGGAAGTGAAAAAGCGAGACGAATCGCCGCTTAATTGCGCGGATCACGATTCCTCTCGCTAATTGAAACCGTTGAGGGCGCGTGGAATGCGGCGACTTTTCGGGAACGCGGGTGGATTGACGTGAGCGATCGAAAACGGTCCCGTTGCTCGCGCAAATCCCGCGGCTCTCGAATTGCTTTCGATTGGATCGAGCGGGGCGGCGGGCGGGCGGAGAGCTCGTGGCAATCGTCGGAATTCCGGCGTGCGGAAAGCCGCGCGGGACGAGCGCGAGATTTTATTGCTTCGAATGCTTACCGCCCGCCGCTCTTCCTTCTTCTTTTTATGTTTGTGTTCTTGTTTACTGCTGCCGACCCCCGCCAGCGAGCTTCCGTTCGTTCGAGGACGCCGTTCGATCACCCGCGCGCCAGCTGGCGGCGTGTTTTGGCGACCGGAATCGTTTTCTAATTTTTCGGCTTCTTGGAACAAACAAACAGAATTCGTTCTTGCTCGTCCTGTTTTGTCTTGTCTAGAGCAGATCAAAACAAAGAACGCTCGACCTCTCCGTCGTCCAAACACCGATCGTTTCGAAGTGACTCGCCCGCTAATTGCGAATTCACTCCGCAATCGCGTTCGTTGTTTGACGGGCGGGCGGAACAAACGAAGCGGAATAGAGAGCCGCTCGTTACGCGCCCCCGCGTCTCGTGAACGTTCCGATTTCCTTTCGCTTTCTTCCGTTTTGTTCGCGAACGCGTGCGGAGTGTTTTTGTTGTTCGTGGGAGCAACCGCCTCGTTTTCTTCCGTCGATCCTCCATTCGAAGATTCGTTGCAGCCTCCCCTCCGGCCCGTGATGTCGAAACTGCTGCTCGTCGCGCTGCTCGGCCTCACGGCCGCCGTCCTCGCGCAGGAGGACGCCAAGCAGACGACCTGCGCCCAGAACCAACTGTTCAACGGCGAGATGTGCACGTGCGCGCCCGGCTACTTCGCCTCCTCCAACAACGAATCCATGGCCCGCTGCGAGGACGAGTGCGAGGAGGTTTACGTGAGTTCTCCCCTCCTGCTTCCACCCACTCACCTTCGTTCAGTTCTCGTTCTTCACGTACGGCACCTGCGCGAAGGGGCTGTTCGACAAGCGGCCGAAGAGCGACCGCGCCTTCTGCGACACCGTCTGCGGCGTGCGGCTGCGCCTGTGGACTTCGATCGGGATCTTCTGCGTGTTCGCGGCGGCCATCGCGACGCTCGTGTTCACGCTGCCGCTCTGCATCGCCACGTGCACATCGTGCATCCACTCGCGCAAAGCCTCCAAGCACAGCAAGCGCGTCTACAACGAGACGCAGGCGTCGCCCAGCAAGGACCAGCAACTCGCCATGACGCCCTACTACTCGCCCCAGTACGCCTCCTACTGGCCCTACTACCACGGAGGACGTTGAACGATTGATTGAATTCAAATGACGCCCATTTGCTCACTCCTCCCCTCGCTTTCCGGTCACCCCCTTTCGATTAATAAGCGTCCACTGTTGAGATTCCCTTTCGGTTCGAGTAGACTTCTAATCCTTCTGCCTTCTTTCCGTTGCCCTCGGCCTTGCCAATCGCTGCCACACGCCCGTTTGTTCTCCCGCTGCCCGCATTTCTCCGTCGTTAATAATAAATGCTTTGTTCTGACGGTGGGCGATCAGTTCGGTTCGGGCGCCTAGAAAGATTGCAAACCGGCCGGATGGCGCTCGTGCTCTTGCTTCTCACAACGCATTTCTTGCTTGGGCTGACGACGATCATTTCTTGGGACTGATGAAAACGAACGGAAATCCCGCAGACAAGCTGTTTTTTCGTTGATCACACGAAACAGAGCAAAAGTCACTCCATTCACACGAAGTTCGAGGGATTACCGCCCGAACTGTCGAACGGAACAAACAGACGGCTTTGCATCGACCGCCTGCTTGAATCGAAACGATTGACGTTCGGTCGGGTTGATCGGTCGGGCCGTTCGTTTCGAAAAGTCGACCGGAATTCGCCGAAAGATCACCTGCCGACCGGCGGGCTTCCGATCTCACCGCTGCATAATCGGCGAACAGCAGGCGGCTGTCGGAAGTGCGCACTTCCGGGAGATGGGGAGTGTTCGGCGATAAACAGATCGAATCGGTGATCTTTCGGTCGAAGCACCGTACGCGCCAATTGGAGAGAGTTGAAGCTGGAGACTTTGACTGAATGGAAGCACACGAAGAGAAATGTGTGACGATTGTGAAGACCGCGAACGACCTGGATTACGAGGCCCAACAGTAGAAACACATCCGAATGTCTCACATGAGCAAACGGAATGATGTGAGTTCAAGGCGATCATCAAGTCAGCAGTTTTGTCCCAATACTCCATCGATGAATCGAGCGGCACATTTCTTGCGCATTTGTGAGGACACAAGGCCTCGTCTCGCAGAACACAGGTGCATGAATGGATCTGACTGCAGCCGTTTTTCTGTTGTTTCACACTCGGTCGACCCCCTCTTCCGCCCTTCCGATTTGCCTGCCACACCGACAAGCGGCAGCTCGAACGCCCGGACGTCTGCCTTCGTCTGCCGCCTGACTGAAGGTCTACGCCGAAGGGAAAGAAACGGAGACAGATTAAACGTGTCGACCGACCAGCCGGGAGGAGGTAAGCGGATTACACGAAGCGAACGGGGACCAGTGAGTATAAAAACGAGTGATCGCGAACGGTCGGCATTCAGTCACGACTTCTGCCCGGCTTCTTCCCAACTGTTAAAGCCGCTGCCATGAAGTCGACCCTCCTTCTTGTGGCGCTCGCCGCTTTTGCTGCCGTCGCCCGTAAGTTAAGGGAAGCAAGGATAATAGATGAGCGATCTCTTGCAGGCTCCACGGACTGCGAGAGCTGGAATGACTGGTTCGACCAGGAGACGGACACGTGCCGCCCGCTCTGCGAGGAGCCGCCGAGCTCCTCGGAGGAGACCGACGCGCCGTCCACGCCGAAGAACGAACTCACGACGCTCGCCGGCTTCACGACCGTCTCCTCGGGCTACACGCCGACCGTCGGCGAGTGCGTGTGCGTTCCGTCGAGCGGAAGTCCCGCCGCCTCCACCTTCGCGCCCGCCGCCTCGACGATCGGGGAGCTCGTTTCGACGCCGTCGGAGGGCGCCTCGACGCCCGGCGAGTGGCATTCGCACTGCGTCCTCATCGAAGTCTTCTACAACTTCACGCTGCTCTTCGAGGGCGAGCTGCAGGTGGTGTGGCTGGAGTTCGTGCACACCATGCGAGCAGACCATCTTCGCGGTGGTCGAGTGGTCGGCCGAGGTGAAGTTCGTCAAGTGCGTGTACGCGCTGCAGGCCCTCTTCGCGCAATACGAGGAGATCCGCGTCGTGCTCCAGTACCAGTGGGTGGCCGCAGTGGGGCTACGTGGTGGACCTGCTGACGGTCGCCATCAACGTCCAGTACGAGTACCTGGCCGAGCTGATCGTGATCGACGCCCAGGGCTCGTGCCCGCTCTTTCGACGCCCTCCTGAACGCCACCGCCGACGACCAGCAGCAACACGACGCCGTGGTGGAGCTGATCGGCGAGCTGCAGACCATCGTGGAGAGCTCCTACTACTCGCAGTTCGACAAGTACTACCTGCTTTACGTCAAGTTCGAGGCCTTCTTCGCCGCCCACGCCCAACTGGGAGGCCGCCTTCCTGCAGATCGAGATCGTGCAGTTCTTCTCGCTGCAGCAGTTCGTCACCATCACCCACGTGTTCGAGCAGATCTCCACCGTCGAGGTGGCCATCGGCGGCCAGGGCAGCGAGTGTCTCCTGCTGCAGGCGTTGCTCGAGGCCTCGCAGAACACCAGCTACTCGGTGTCCGTGCGCTCCGACATCCAGCAGTTCTATCAGGTGTGCGCCGCCTTCTTCGCTCACGGAGACGGACGTGTACGTGCGGCTGGAGTTCTTCCTCAATCAGAGCTTCGAGTGGTACGTCCTGAGCGAGTGGGTGATCGAGTACGTGTACGGGCTGGAGCTGGGCGCCTGGGGCTCCTTCTACGAGCTCATCGCCGCCGGCTATTTTGTGAGTTGAATGATTGAGGGTCTTTTAACTGCTTGTCTGTCTGTTCAGTACGAGCACTGCGGGTGGGAGAGCCACACGACGACGCTGGCGGCCTCCACGACGCCCGCCGCTCGCCGAGTCGACGGTGGCCGCCGGCGAGTGCGCCACGCGGGACGAGCTGATCGCCATCGACGCGCAGAACGCGACGCTCCTCACGACGGCCCTGAACGAGGCGTCCGCCTCCTGGAGCGCCACCTACCAGTCGCAGTTCTCCGGCTACAAGTGAGCGCTCCTTCCGCTCTTCCTTCCACTCGGCGGTTGCAGGAAGCGCGTGGAGGTGTTGACGTGGTCGACGACGCTCTCCGTGCAGGAGAAACTCACGGAAATCTCCCAAGTGCTCGGCAACTACGCGACGGACGAGCGCCAGACCACGCTGGAGGCCGTCACGATCAGCTGGTGGGGTGAGCGGCCGAAGAGATCCTTCGTTCTTTTGATCCCCCCGTTCGATTGCAGGAACCGTCGGGCAGTTCTGCGCCTGCAGCGGCTACTGAGCGCCCCGCTCGACGCCGCCGAACGGCCGCACCGGACATTAGGTCCCGTTGCGGCTCTGATTTTAGTCTTGCACCACGTAGTCCTCCTGCGGGAGGGTAGTCAAATAAAATTTGCACTCGTGCAGCTGTGTTTGGAGTGTCGCGGTGTGTCTGCTTCTTGTCAGTTGGCTGTCGTTTGAATGGGCGACGGGCCCTCCGCTCGCTTGCGGGGAAACGACCGGCTGCTCGTCCGGCGTTCTGCCAAGAGCGACGGCTGTGTGGGGCGTGCAAGAAGGAACGGGATTTGCCCGGCCACCCGCCTCGAGGAACTTTGTCTCCCGGATCTTTTACTTCTGCAAGCATTAACGAGAACTGTGGCGAAAGCGGCAAGGATGGCGGGGACTGGGAGCAAAAAAAAGCGGTCAGCCCGGCCGGAGAGAACGATGCGAGCACCTTACAGAAGGCGGGCCAAACCGAACGGATGTGCCGGGCTGGACGAACCGCGCTTGGAAGCACCGAAGGCGCCAGTGCACAAGAAGGCAATTGAATTTCAAGCGCCGAAATTCAATAGTTTCGATACAAATAAATGTGTTTATTCGTTAACAGCATAGAAACTAGCAACAACGAAAAGGATCATTGCAACGGCGCGTGCATTCCCTCGTCGTCGTCCTTCGCGTAGTCCGCGCACTTTGCGGAATCGCTCCCCGGCGCGCTTCACGGTCACTTGCGCTTCCATGCGCACCGGGCAGGCAGCAGCAAATCCATTGGGTGGCGCTCGTGGATGTCGGGAAGAAACGAAAGCGTCGGATTCCGACCTGTTGATGAAGGCCGCGCATTTGCATCCGGAAAGGAGAATGCCTCGGACGTCGGCGACGATCCGATGGTGCTGCATGAACGGAGAGCAGAGAAAGTCGAAGATCTTCAAGTTCCATCCTGGGCTGCAACAAAAAGATTAGCAGTGTAGCGAAGGGCGGTGGCAACGGATTTGAATCAAAAAGAAACGTCCTTACATGTTCCTGCTCGATTTGCGGCAGGCTCGCGGTGAACTGACGCCAATAAGGGGCTAAAAGGGAACAATGAGTTAGATGGGAATGAGGGATTGAACTCACCGTGAAGATAGTGACCGAGTTTTGTCGCCTTTGTTAGCGTGAAAGTTCCAACGCACAAAACGGGCGACCGGGCGTCAAGCAGAAGCCCCTTCAACAGCTCGTCGTTCAAGTTCTTCGAAACCGTAGAGATATTGGCCGACCGCGTTGCAGCGGGCAACGTCCTGAAACAAGACGGCATTGGAAGTGACAATGCAAAGGACGAACGTCAGCGAAGAACTGGAGATCCTTCGGACTGATCGGCAGCGAGTGAGCAGACGGGTGGACCTCCCGCTCGCTCCTCTTCTCACCTCGAGTTGTGGGCCGAAAGGAACGTCGGGCGGCTCGAAGGAAGGCGGCGAGTCCACTTTGATGGTTGTCGTTGCCGGGCGGCTCGTAGTGCACGAAGAAGACGCTGAGGACGATGGCCGAGACGATGGAGAAGGAGAGGACGAACGCGTTCAGCGGCTGCATGACCGCCGCCTTGTCGAATGCGAAAATGAGGAAATAGCGGCTTGCGGAGCGGCAGAGAACAGAAACGGTGGTCAGTTTGCATTACCAAGTTCGATGGACAAATCATCCAATCGGAACTCGCGATACGAACGTCGCTCCTCGTCGGGCAATCTCCCGATTTCCACAACTCAAAAGTAAAACGGAAAGCGGTGAGTTGATTCAGTCGAGTAAACAGCGGAATAAGCGACTTGCAGAGCAAAAAAGGGACTGCCCTGTACTGGAATCGAACCAGTGACCTTCTGTTTACTAGACAGACGCTCTGCCACTGAGCCAACAGGGCTTGGACGGTGGGGGCCGCGGGGAGAAAGTGGAGGTCGGCCGCTCGCCCGCTCGTCTGGCGGAGACTCGGCGGGACGCGCTTTTTGCGGGCGGGCAAGCGGGGCGATTGGAGCGGGCCGGGGCAAAGGGAAAAAAGATTTATTGCGGGAAAGGCTGGTCGTCAGCGATTGTTCTGTGAATCGCTCGGCCACGGCCCGGCGTCAGCCAGGGTCATCCATTCTTGCTGCTTCTGTGCGCTGCAGGGGTTTGCTAAGCGTTCCTTCTTCGTTCGCTTTTTGAACAATCACCAATCAAGTTGGGCTTGCAACGCAAGATCCATACTTTCTTTCAATTTTTTTCTGAGCATCGTGTGCAACCAAAGGGTGGCAAGTAATGCAGGATAATGTCGTCTACCTCCTTCCTGATTGGATGGACTATCGTGAGTTTTTTCGCCGCGTTCACGAATAGCGACTCCAAACTGGGCACCTGCGAGCGAACACCACGCCGGATCAAAATATCAAGAGAACTTCTTTTGGTTTCGTTTCCTCCATTCACAAGTAGGCGCTTGAACGCGAACACTCGTGTCGGTCCTCGCAGTTGGCCCTACATGGTTTAAGCGACAGGCAATCAGGTCCTTTTTAATTTAATACACGCGTGCATCCGCATTTTAGTCCAAGCGAACGCCCGCCGGGCCAAAAGTCGGCCACTCAAAGGGCATCGACTAATCCTGCATCCGGTTTTGCTTTCGATTGCCTTTTGTGAGGGGGGCGAATGAACGTCAACAAACGGACAGCTTTGCATTCCATACTCGTCCAACAAACGCTAAGCGCGAGAGTGCTTATCGACGACAGCGTTCGTTTCTCAAACGAACTCAACAACTCCTACAGACGTGTGAGTGGATGGGAATCCGTTTATTGATTTCTGTGTCTAAACTACGAGACGGGCGCCGCGCGGACGGGACTCCCGCCACTACGAGCGACCGCCGAGGGTCGCGACTACGAGGAGAAGGGGGCCGGACGGGCGCTACTGGCCGTCGCAGGCGCAGAACTGCTTGACGGTGCCTGCAAGCGGGGGCGGGTGATTGGAAGCCTTCAGGGTCCTCGTCGGGCTCACCCCACTGGCCGATCTGGACGGCCTCGAGCGTGGTCTGGCGCGCGTCCGTCGCGTAGTTGCCGAGCACCTGCGAGATGTTCGTGAGCTTGTTGGCGACCGTCATCGTGCTGCTCCAGACGAGCGTCTCCACGCGCTTCTTGTAGCCGAGGAATTGGTTCTGCAAGAGCCGCCGCTCACTCGCCGCTCGCCCGCCCGCCCACCTTGTACGTGGTCGACCACGTGGCGTAGGCGTCGTTGATGGAGGTGGTCAGGATGGTCGTGTTGCTGCTCGAGATGACGATCAGCGTGTTCCGCTTCGAGCACACGCCCTGCGCGGGGCGTCGTCGTGGTCGTGGGCTTCGTGCTGGTGCTCGTCGGCTTCAGCGTCGTCGTGGTCGGCTTTGTGGTCGTCGGCGTGCTCGTCGGCTTTGTGGTGGTGGGCGTGGGCTTGTCGGCTTGGTGGTGGTCGGCGTGGAAGTCGGTTTGGTCTGAAGGAGAGCAGTGAGCATGGGGAATTCTTCGCTCGAAAGCGGGGCCCGAGAGCGGAGCGTTGAGTGCGAACAGTTGAGGTGAGCGGACTGACACAAGCATGAGAACACCCGACCCGTCCAAAGTCGAAAAGCCCGCCCGCGTTCACGCAGTTCATCGTCCGCCCGACCGCACATTTGCCTGTTCCTTCCCTCCAGCTTCTCCGCCGACTTGCCCTGTTCCCGCCCTTGCTTTCCTTTTGCTCGTGCCGTTTACACGCCTACACGCCTCCTTCTAGCCGCTCCCTCTTGCAGAAAACGGGTGCCCCGAGTTCCCTTCTTTGTTACGACCGACTTTCTTTGAATGCTTCCGCGCGGGAGTCCCGGATCCCGCGAGAATCTGCCCTCCCCCTCCCCCATCGGCGAGCCCAAAGATAAAGGCGGGAACTCACGGAGGTCTTCGTCGTGGTCGGCGTGGTGGTCGAGGGCGTCGTCGTCGTGGTGGTGGTCTGCAAGAGGGCGAGTGGGGGCGGGAGAGCGGCTGCTTACGGTGGTCGTCGTCGTCGTCGTTGTGGTCGTCGTGCTCGTCGACGTCGTGATGTGCGACTGCCACCCGCAGTGCTCGTACTGAACAAACCGGTCAAGGAGTTAAAAAACCCTCTCATTCAACGTACGAAGTAGCCGGCGGCGATGAGCTCGTAGAAGGAGCCCCAGGCGCCCAGCTCCAGCCCGTACACGTACTCGACCACCCACTCGCTCAGGACGTACCACTCGAAGCTCTGGTTGAGGAAGAACTCCAGCCGCACGTACACGTCGGTCTCCGGGGCGAAGAAGGCGGAGCAGACCTGGTAGAACTGCTGGATGTCGGAGCGCACGGACACCGAGTAGCTGGTGTTCTGCGAGGCCTCGAGCAGTGCCTGCAGCAGGAGACACTCGCTGCCCTGACCGCCGATCGCCACCTCGACGGTGGAGATCTGCTCGAACACGTGGGTGATGGTGACGAACTGCTGCAGCGAGAAGAACTGGACGATTTCGATCTGCAGGAAGGCGGCCTCCCAGTCGGCGTGGGCGGCGAAGAAGGCCTCGAACTTGACGTAGAGCAGGTAGTACTTGTCGAACTGCGAGTAGTAGGAGCTCTCCACGATGGCCTGCAGCTCGCCGATCAGCTCCACCACCGGCGTCGTGTTGCTGCTGGTCGTCGGCGGTGGCGTTCAGGAGGGCGTCAAAGAGCGGGCACGAGCCCTGGGCCGTCGATCACGATCAGCTCGGCCAGGTACTCGTACTGGACGTTGATGGCGACTGTCAGCAGGTCCACCACGTAGCCCCACTGGGCCACCCACTGGTACTGGAGGACGACGCGGATCTCCTCGTACTGCGCGAAGAGGGCCTCCAGCGCGTACACGCACTTGACGAACTTCACCTCGGCCGACCACTCGACCACCGCGAAGATGGTCTGCTCGCACTGGTGGACGAACTCCAGCCAGATGACCTGCAGCTCGCCCTCGAAGAGCAGCGTGAAGTTGTAGAAGACTTCGATGAGGACGCAGTGGGAAGTGCCACTCGCCGGGCGTCGAGGCGCCCTCGGACGGCGTCGACACGAGCTCCCCGATCGTCGAGGCGGCGGGCGCGGGCGAGGACTCGGCCGGGCACGGAGGAGGCGGCGATCGTCGAGCCGCTCACGCACACGCACTCGCCGGGCGTCGGCGTGTAGCCCTCCGTGACGATCGAGTAGTCGCCGCCGCCCACGGTCGTCGGGGCGGCCGGTGCGAGGGTCGAGGGCGGGAACACGACGGGCGTCGTCTTCTTGGTGGGCGGCGGCGGCTCCTCGCAGAGCGGGCGGCAGGTGTCCGTCTCCTGGTCGAACCATTCGTTCCAACTGTTGCAATCGGTAGAGCCTAGAGGGTCATCCTTTGATCTGTCCGCTTCCCCGGCACTTACGGCCAACAGCGGCGAGGGCGGCGATCGCCACAGCGAAGAGGAGGGTCGACTTCATCGCGGCGGCTTCGGCAGGTGGGCGGAAACCGAGGAAAAGTCGAACTGAATGCCGGCCACCAGTCGACTGCCGGCTTTTATACTCGTTCGTGCCGGGCGGGAGGGCGGAGTCTCCCGTTCGAACTGCCGGACCGACCGACCGACCGGAAGGCGCGTGACGTCCGCCACGTTTAATCGCCTCGTGGATCCGCCGTTGACCCGACGGCCGACGGTTGGCGATTTGCATCGATTCCCGCTGCTTCGCTGCCGCCGATCTTTCGGTCCGGACGACCGGCGGCGTTCGGGGAAGCGGAACGAGCGGTCGATTTCTGCCCGACCGCCTGTTAATCCCCGCCGGCAGTTGTTTTGTTTTTCTGTCAGCCGGTTGCGTGGAAGGAAAAGTGCACGTCGATTGCGGAAAGAAGATTGCAATGTACATGGGAGAAGTAATGAACGAGTTGAGGCCGGCTTGAAGAAACGGCTTCTTTGCTGCTGGAAACGTTCAACTTCATGGCGTGGTTAGGAGCAGTCAGGCACTTCTGTTGCGTTGCTGCGCGGTTCTTTTTGCCCCTTCGATTGAAAAGAAAGTGGATGTTAATGAGCTGTTTCCGCTTCGAACCAGCCAGGATTCTTCCGATCTGACTCCTCTTTGGCGGGACTTCCGCCTCCAGCTCTCGCGTTGAACTCGAGTGATCACCGCCCGCCTGATGACCGACTGGCGGCGGCCTTCACTCGTGGACTCCATGGCGCAACGGTAGCGCGTCCGACTCCAGATCGGAAGGTTGGGTGTTCGAATCACTCTGGGGTCAAACTTTTTGCCCTTCCTTTGTTGTGGATAGGGTGATGTCTTTTGTTTCGTTCTTCTTTTGAGTTCAGAAGAAGGAAGACAATGTCGGGGCAAAAGCAAAAATAAGCAAGGAACAAATAAGGCAATCGAAGGCGACCTCCGTTTCTTCTTTGAGTCAGTGCTGCGAATTCATCTCCCGTGGGGAAAAACTGGACGCGCATTCGGCGTCATCCCCCCCCGTCGGATTGACACACTTTTAGGCCGCAAAACGCTTCCATCAACATCCAAAAGATTCCTAGTGGACTCGTCGAGAAGCAAAAAGGTTGGCAGCCAACTACGGGGGTCGAACCCGCGACCAATGGATTAAAAGTCCAACGCTCTACCACTGAGCTAAGTTGGCTTGTTGCGAAGGCGGCAAAATGAGAAGCAGGACAAAAAAGACAGCGACACTTCATTCATCAGTTGTTTGCCCATCTGTTCTTCTTGCTTCCAACGCCATCTGCTCATTGTGTTTCCTTTCATCCTCGAGAAATCAAAGGAAGTTTGTTGCGTGTGGAACTCGCAGCTCGAAGTGAAAAACAAGTCGATTCGTGGACGGCGGAGTGATTCGAACGGCGGCCAAATGGCGACCTTTCGGGAAATCGCGGCCGTTCGCGTCAATTGAAGGCCGTTCGGGGCGGTTTGCGAGGTTAATCAGCGGTTCCTGCTCGCAGTTCGCGGAGAAGGCGGTCGATCATCGAGCGGATTCGAGGCGGCGGCGTGATTCGGCGGCTCGTGATCGTCGGTCGCCCTCTACGCGAACAAAACGGCCGGCCGGCGCCCGCTGGCCGTCATTCCGCTCGTTCGCAAGCGGAAGTTCGTAACGATGCCCGCCCTGATGCGCTCCCTGCTCTTCGGCCTCCTGCTCACCGCCGTCGTTGGCCGCCGCCAAGCCGGTCGAAGTGGAGGAGGCGACGACCACCGAGGAGCCCGTGAGCGGGCCCGAGAGCGGGACAACGAGGGAGAGGAAGCGGTAGGCGATCGGTCGGGAGGAGGATTGAACGATTGCTTGTTTGCAGCTGGAGAGCCTGAACGAGATGCGAGTGGCGAAGGAGTTGAGCTGCGGGTGAGTCCTCTCCCTCCTTTCATCCACTCTTCCCTTTCATTCGTTTTGTTTGCAGCGAGATCGAGGAGTGCGTGCCGGAGACGGCCGCCCAACGCATCCACGCGTTCGCCCGCTCGTACATCAACGGAGACCGCGAGGATACCCGTGAGTTCCCTTCGAGTGAGCTGAAAGAAATCGCTTTCGGTTGTTCAGGCCTTCGCCCGCCCCTCCTTCCAAGGCCTGCGTGAACACCCTCGTGAGGTTCACGTGGGAGGGGAAGGTCCTCCTCACGTACGTGACGAGCTTCGAGAAGCCCTACGAGAAGGATCTCGTTTGCGAGTGAGTGGACGGCATTTTGTGGCCGACGACCTCTTGTGTTCTGTTCAGCGTGCAAGAGGAGGCCGTCCTCCCGTTCGTGTGCCTGGCGAAGAAGTACTGCGATGAGGAGATGGCCGCTGCCCTCTTCCTCGGCGCCTACTCGTACGGGCAGATCCTTCTCGGGGACGAGCAGGAGGAGCAGCCGTTGAAGTGCGTTCTTTCGGAAGGTCGAACAGAAGGGTTCCTGTTTGCTTTCAGCTGCGAAGACCGCCCGCGCGGCCACGACCTCTCGAAGCACGTGCCCGAGCTGACGACGAACGCCACCCGGCCCTCCCGAACTGCTGCCCCACGACTTGTGCAAGGACGTGCGCGTCCCGAAGTTCCAAGTTCCCCCGTCGCGGGTCCTCCTCCAGTCCTTCTCCGTGGAGGAGAAGGAGAGCAGCAAGCCGGCGGCCGAGGACGAGCTGAAGACCGCCGAGGAGGCGAGCGAGTACTGAGCGGGCGGCTGCGAGCACTCGAAAGTCCCGATTTATTCCACCACTCGAAATAAACGTCTTTGTTTCTTGACAGAAGGAAGGGCGGCTTCAGCAGGTTCGCTTGGATGGCGGCCGTCTTGCACATGAGAATGCGGCCGGGCATGCGCGTGTTCAAGGCGACGTTCGCTGCAAACAAACAGGAATAAGAGGAAGTGGGGGAAGAAAGAAAGCGGACCTCCGTTTGCGTACACGAAGTTCCCCGTCCCACTCGGCGTTCCCGAAACGAAGGCGGACGCGTCGGAGCCGTCGTAAAATAAGTAGGAGGCCGCCGCTCACGTAAGCGCCCATCGAAACCGCCCCGTACATGGCTGCAAGCAGGAAGGAGAGGAATGAGAGGCACAAATAGAAGAGGAATGTCCACTGTAAATCCAATCCAACTCCGTCTGACTGCCCACTTTCAACACGTGCGTATCGATGTCGAAGATGTTGTAGCAGGCGTCGCCGGAGATCGTCCCCGTGTCGGCGGCCATCTGCAAGCGGGCACTCGTTAGAGGAAGAAGGGAGAAGGGGAGCTTGCCGTGGCGGTGATGGCGACGTTCGCGTAGCAATACGCTTGTCCCATGAAGATCTGGAGGCCCGCAAAGTAGTTCTCGCAGTAGAACGAGTCCAGGTAGGTGGCTAGAAAGAAGAGCAGTCGAGGGAGGAGAAGAGACGAGGGGATTACTTTGGAAGGAGGGGTACAAAACACACGGATTGTTGGTGCCGGTCATGAACGGGTAGGCCCAGGTGGCGTTGTATTGGCTGCACTCGGCTGCCGTCTGAACAGCGGAAGAATAAGGGGAAAGTGGTAGAAGAGGGCACTTGCTTTGGGTGCTTGGCACACCTGTTCCGTCGCGATTGTAGGTGAACGTGTCCGGGACAGTCCTGCCCGTTGTACACTTGAAAGAAAGGTGGAAGGATTGAGGAAAGGGGATGGACCAACCGATGTCGTGAATGACCTCGATGAGGGCGGCCTGTGAGATGCACGTGTTGTCCGTGTACGCGTCGTTTTGCACGTAGTAGTCGTACGTTCCGTTGCTCTTCAGGGTGTAGCCGGAGATCGCCGAGAAGATTTGGCAGGAGGAACTCCCGTCGTACGCGAAACCCACTCCTTCGGCCTCCAGCGTCGCGTACCCGCACTCCCGCACGTTCGCCGCACTTGTGGTCGAAGCGACCGTCCCGTAGATGGTCATTCCTTGGGCCAAGCAATAGCGGGCTGCCATGGGCGACAGGCTGGAAACAGACGGGAAAAATGGACGCGCTAAAAATGGACTTACTGTAAAGAACACGAGAAGCACCAGGGCGGGAATGAACGGCGAGAGCATTGCCGCAGCCATCCGAGCAAACAGCGGAGATTAGGAAGTGGAAATAAATCGAACTGAACCGGCAAGTCCCCGTTTTTTTTCCACTCCATCGTTACGAATCGCCGCGGGCAACCGGCGGAACGGCCGGCCCGCCCATCCCTCTGTGGTCACTTGGCAACGCGAATCAAACGATTCGACGGAGGAATCCCTGCTTTTTGGTGGGTTTCAATAGACAACGAACGACCGCAAAGAACGTTCCGCAACGAGTTTATTCAGTCGTACACGGAAAAAAGCGAAACAAACCGCCGTTCACTGCGGGATTATTGGACAGAGACAGGGAAAGCCGAGGGTCCGCTTTCCGTAGTCGAACACTTGGCAGTACTTTTGGAAAAACCTCGACCCTAAGATGAACGAATTGATAATCGGTCTTTTTCACTCCCAACAGGCACAGGTTGTCCTTGCCGGTGGGCACCAAAAGATCGCGGCCGTTGAGCGTGATAGTGCCGTTGCTCGAGTTGGAAGTTGGAGGGTGAGGTTCTTGACCTCCGTTCCGCAGCAGCTGGTCGGTTTTTCCACCGGGAATGTGCCGTTGATCGCGTTGTACACGTCTGTAGGGAACCGACACGAAAAGTTGTAGCCGATTTCGCTCGTTGCATCGCTGTTGATTGACAATTCTTCACCTCCCCGTTCACCGTAGCGTTGATGACCTGCAACAAGGTTGGAGTTTATTTCTGTAGCGAGAGACGGACCTACTTTAACCTTCCAATGATAATCACCCTTGACGAGGGGGACGGTCGTCAGCACTTGCCCGCACTGCTTGTCGTTGAGGCCGCCGAAGGTGATCGAACCCTCGGTCATCGGGCTTCTTGATTACGTCGGGCAACCAGATCGTGAAGCGAGAATCCTTGAAGATTCCGTTGTTGTTCAGCCATTTCAAGAAACTCTTGTCGCCCGCCCCTTTCGGAAGGAGTGGAAGGCCAGCCCCCACACTCCGTCCTCCGGCCACGCGTCGGTACCCTTCGTGTGATTGACGGCTCCAAAGACGAACTTCAGAGCGCCGGTCCTGTTTTCTTTGGAGAACTGAAATCAAAGTAACACAAAATATATTTCACGGATCCCTGTTTGCTCACCCCAACGGTGTCACTTGGCAAAGGTGCCGTTGGCAAAAAGGCTGGTGTTACAAGCCCCCGTAATTTACATTCAACGACTCTCTCGGTCGGTTTCGCCCTTCGCGTTGTAGTGCGGCCTTCAGTGCCGTGCAGTAGCCGCCCTTGTCGCTTTTGCAGCCGGTAGTTGTGACCCACGTCACATCGCTTTCGAAGTACAAGAGGAGTTCGAACGGGTCGGAGGAGTTGCCGATGTAAAGAGGAAGCCGTGTAGTCAACGTAGTCTAAAAATTCGCTTAGTTACAAAAGAAAGAAACCGCGAAAAACCTTGCCGAAGCTCTCATTCGCAGGAACCTTCCGCCTGAGTGGAACCGAAAAGCTATCCGCGCTGGCTCTGGCCGAGTGGACGCAAAAGAAGAACAGAAAGGCGACGACTTCCTTCATTTCGACCGGAAGTAAAGCGAGAAATGACCGTTGAGCTGGAGTGGCCGCTCGTATTTGAAGGAATTCGAGAACGACGGCGAAGTGGGACGGCCAACTCAAAAGAAAGCCCCGCCGATGGCCAAACGGCCGCCGGTTTCTTTTGTTCGCCGCTTGAAAGCCTACGAATGGCTTTTGTTTCGGTTTCTTCTCGGCGTTTCCATTCGATCGGATGCGAGTGGACGCTGCGGGCGACAACCTTTGGATCAAAAGAAGCCGGACGCTCGCCGGTTTCGTTCTTTGTACGTTGCGGATGAATCAAATGGCGTGTTGCTGCCACCTCTTTGACGTCCGAGCGACTTGGAACGTGCGGGTGTTGCAGGAAAGCTAACAATGCGAGTACACAAGCGGCAAAGATGGTCATACTAATTTCAATGCTGCACTGGTTTATTCCCTCAATAAATCAGTCCATTTCCAACTCGGTTCACTCCTCGTCCTTGGCCACGGCGAAGCCGACGGTCTTCTCTTTGTAGTCGTACACTTGGCAGTACTTACGGATGAAGACGTCACCCAAGACGAATGCGTCCATCATCGGGCTCGCGGACACTCCAATCTCGCACTCGTCGCCTGTAGCGCGGGGGATCGGAAGGTCAACTCCGTTGAGCACGAGCGTCGCGTTGCCCACTTGCAGTTCGATCTTCAGGTCCTTAAGCTCCGATCCGTCGCAGCTGATCGATTCGCCCACCGGATGCACGCTGTTGATGGCTTCGAGCACAGTCAGCGGGACCAAGAGGGCGGTCGAGCCCGTGTCGCTGATCGCCAGCAAGTCCGTGGCCACCTCCTTTCCGTTCACCGTCGTCTTCGAGACCTAAACAACTCAATCGAGGGGTGACCTCTCTATAGAGGAATTTACGCTGAACTGCCAGAAGAGTGTGTCCCCAACGACAGGAGCGGTCGTCAGCAACGGCCCGCATTGTTCGTCGTTCAAGCCGCCGAACGTGATCGAGCCCTGCGCCTCGCGGTCTTTGGGCAGCCAGAAAGTGAAGCGAGGCTCCTTGAAGACCTCGTGCTGCTCCAACCACTCCACGTAGCTCGAGCCCTTCGGCGAGCTCAGTTGGGGGAAACTCAAGCCCATCAGTCCGTCCGAATCCATTCCTGTTAAACCGCGACTCGTGGTTTGCCGCTCCAAACAGGAATTTCTTCACGTCGCCCGTCTTGTTCTGCGGCGTCAACTAAATCACAAGGATTTACCGTTGATTTGCTTGTAAAGTTCGCTCACCGCCGACGACGTCGCTGTCGAACTTGCCCCGACGTAGGACCCGTCCGCATACGCGATCTCGAAGTCCTGCTTTGTCTCGCGGCCGGTCGTCGAGTTCTTCACGTCGTAGTGCTGCTTTTGGGCGGTGCACGGGCCGCCCGTGTCGTCGTCCACGCAGTCGGGCGTCGTCACCCACAGGAGGTCGCTGCCCGTGTCGAAGTCGACCATGAAGCGGACGGACGGAGTTCCGATGTGGATGGGACCCGTGTAGTACCTAAAGATTCGTTATGCGAGGATGGAACGCGTGTTGGTTGCGCTGCAAGAAGTCAACGAGATGGACAGAAACGAAGTAATGAACTCATCGATAGCTCGATGGACTTCTTGCAGCGGAAACAACACGCATTTGACCCAATAAGCGCATTGCTGAGTGTAAAACAAGTCGTACATGTAGTCGTGATCCTTGAGCGTTTCGTTAATCGTTCCCGACGTTCGCTCCGCTTCGCTCCAACACGTAGCGGTGGATGTCTGAACGAATCAATAGGCTGGTTAGTTGAAGAAAGAGCTGTGTGGGGGAACTCACTGCTGATCGCGTTCCGTTGGACGTTCCGCGTGACCGGAATGTGGATGCCCGACCCGCAGGCGAGACGGACGGAAATCAGGAAGAGAAACGCGATGATTTCCTTCATTTCGACTGGAGAAGAGAAATTGGTGTCCGTTCGCAGTCCAGTGCTCGCTTTTCAATAAGTGGGAAACAAAAGAGGATCGAATGGCCGAATCGAAGAAACAAACGGAATCACCGGCATTTATCTTCGTTGATCTCTTTTGTTCTCATTTCACGACGGTTGAACCCTTTTGTTTCATTGGTCTCCCATTTGCATTCGGTTCGCCCGACAGCGAACGGCAGCCGAGGCGTCAACCATTGAAACAAAAGAACACTGACACCACAGGATCAGTGTTCGCGGGATCGCGGAGCAAAATGACGAGTGGCGAGAAGACTGCTTTGTATTCCGTAAGAGATGACGCCACCCTGACGAACAGAACCTTTCGCTCCAAACCCTGAAACGACAACAACTCTTCAGTTTATTCGAACACTCGTGAAGATCAATGCTCGCCGCCCATCCCGTAGTAGCCGCCGGAATAGGCGTTGTTGAGGCCGACCGTGTGGATGGGTTGGGCTTCGTCCGCGTAGCCGCCGCCGGCCGACGCGCCCTCGGAGGAAGCAGAGGCGGAGGCGGAGGCCATCATCTGCGAGACGGAGGGGGCGAGGATTTGCGAGACGCCGCAGTCGGAGGGGCAGTACGCACTCGGCAGGCCGGGCTCGCCTTCAAACGTAGAAGGATGAGAGGAAAGCGGAGAAAGAACTCACCTGGCGGTCCCTGCTCGCCCGCATCGCCATACTTTCCGAAGGCGCCCGGCGGGCCGACGGGGCCGTTCGCACCGCTGGGGCCTGGCATCCCCGCTTCTCTGGACGCCTTTCCGGGCCGTCCCATCGGCCCTCGTGGTCCTTGAGGGCCGGCCACTCCCTTCGGGCCCTTGATGCCGACGCCCGAGATGACGGTCTCGCCCGGCGGCCCCACCGGCCCGTCCCGCCCTTTGAGGCCGACGGGCCCCGGCCGCCCGCCGTTCCCGCGCGGCCCCACGGCGCCCGGACGGCCGTCTTCGCCCTGCGGCCCCTTCGGACCTTGGGGTCCCGATTCGCCGCGTTCTCCTTGCGGTCCGCTGAAAGAAGCGAGTGAGTGGACGGTTGTTGAAAGATGAGAGAACGAACCGCTGGCCGGGCGGACCGCCGGGGCAGATGACGCACGGGAGGTCGTCCTGCGGCTCCAACTCGACGTCAAAGCCGTCCACGCCGGGCGCCCCGGGCATTCCGCTCTGCCCGGCCTCCCCGTCGACGCCCACAGGCCCTGGAGCGCCGGGCATCCCGACCGGACAGCTCAGCTGATTGCAGCCCCCGCACACGCGCCGATCCCACGGCGAGCGGCGGACGCGCGAGAAGAAGGCGGCCGAGTCGGGGGCGGCGGGCGCCGTCTCGTGCATCTGCGCCCACAGTCGGTTGACGTCCGCACGGAACTTCTCCGCCTTCACGGCGATCACCGCCCGGTCCGAGGAGGCCCGCGCGCAGAGGAGCGGCACGAGGACGAGCAGCCCGACGGTCGTCACGCCGCTCAACACGCACGTCCCGATGGCCGCGCGGCGGTAGAAGTCGTTCGTCTTTGCAGTCATTGAATTGGTGAATGGAAGGGTGAAAAGAATCAAAGTTCCCGACCGACCGAACAAACGAAAGGGCGTCGAGTTCTTTTTATCCGTCTTTTATCCGCCGTCCGAGAGAAAGCGGGCGGAAGTGATCGGTGGGCGGATTTCGGCGCCGATCGGCTAATTGGGTCACCACCCTTCTTGCTGATGTGCTGATGGGATAGCACCTGCTCGACGCTTCCGCTTTCTCCGTCGATTCGAGAAGAATGCTGGCTTTTCGATTGACTGAACGTGCGAAAGCGAGCAAGCGACGAAGAACCGCTTTCTCGATCGATCGATACAATTGATTTCCGCATCAAATCGACCTTTTCTCCACAAATAAGTCTCTTACATTACGAATGTCTGCAAAAAGTGCGTTGGGGGGGGGGGTAACGCACTTTTTGCAGCCATGCAAGATTTTCGTTCACAAAATTTGCATCTGCAAAAAATCGTAACGATTTTTTGCAGCCGTTGGATTTCCGTTCCGGATTTTTGCAGCTGCAAAAAATCGTTACGAATTTTTGCAGCTGCAACTTTTGCGTTCACAAATCGTGCATGATGTCGGATTTGTGTTCGCAATTTTTGCAAATGTCAATTTTGTGTTCACGATTCGTGCAGATGCAAAATTAGTGAACACGAAGTTTGCAGTGTTCAAATCGCGAACGCCAATTGAACATCGTGCAAGAATCGTGAACGCAAATGTTGCAGAAATCACTGATTTTCGCTCAAAAACGGCCAAATTTCGATGAATTTCCCCCAAATCTGCAACATTTGTGTTCAGGATTCTTGCCGAGTGTCGGTTTTCGCAACGATTTTTTGCAGCAGCAAAAATGGCCAACGCAAATCGTGCAGCTGCAAGGATCGTGAACGCAAAACGTGCATCTGCAAAAATCATGTTCACGATTCTTGCAATGCAAAAATTCGTAACGAATTTTTGCAGCTGCGAGAATTTGGAACGGAAAATTGACGGCTGCAAAAAATCGTTACGATTTTTTGCAGATGCAAGAATCCCGAACGAAAATTTGATGGCTGCAAAAAATCGTAACGATTTTTTGCAGCTGTACAATTTACGTTACGATTTTTTGCAAATGTCGGATTTGCGTTGCGATTTTTTGCATGGGCTGCAAAAAGTGCGTTACCCCCCCCCCTAACGCACTTTTTGCAGACATTCGTAATGTAAGAGACTTAAATGGAAGTAAACAACAAGGGAGCGAGCAGGTCGGATTGTTTCCACGCGACGAATGCTCGGAATGATGCCTACGGACGATTCAATTAGGAGCAGAAGTGTCAAACGACGAATAAAGAAACGAGCCACTGGATCGAAAGTCAGACGCGTGTAATCCCTTCCTTCAACGGAGAGATCTTGTAAGCAAACTCGCCATACGGCCCTCTTTTCCCGCTTCTATGAATCCTCTCTTTGCCTGTTCCTTTCTTCTTCTTTCGGTCGTACTTGGAGGAGGGCTTCTCTGCTACTGGCGCGTAAGTGCAAAGCGAAGAGCAGCGGAGTCTTCAAAGCCGCGAGTGACCTACACGAACGAAGACTACGGCTACTGCCAAATCGACCCCTAGCCACTGCCCATTGTCCAGTCGCTCGTCAATAAACATCCGCTTAGATTCCGCTGGTCCGCCCACTTCGGAACAAGCGCAACAGTAAAAAGCTCACAATTGAAAGTCGAAGAAGAACCGATCGATTCCTTGTGAGCCGAGAAATGAGGGCCCACTTTGATCGCCGATACACGAACTCGAGCAAACAGCCGACGAGCGGCCTCTCGCGATCATTTCGTTCAGCTCGCAGTCCATCGGCGGTCGGTCCTTTTCTCACCCCTCTGCAGGTCGAGATGGTGGAGGCGACGTTCTACCGCTGGAAGATCCCGAACTTTGCGGAGCGGCGCGCGCGGGTCGCCTTCCAGGACCAGTGGGCGAGTGCGCGCTTCGAAGTGGCGGGGATGGCGGGCGTCCTCTTCTCGCTCGCCTTCTTCCCGAAAGGCAACCGCGAGGACCTGAAGGACCACGTGCGGGCGGCCCTCAAGCTGCGGGCGACGGGCGGGCGTGACCGTCTGCACGTGCACTTCGACCTGTGGCTCGAAGGAGTGGACGGTTTCGAGCGCTTCCGCGTCGGTCTGTTCGCCCCTTCCCTCCATCCATTCACTCGCGTTTTTGCAGGCACCGACTGCACGTTCGACGAGATTTGCGCGTGGGGGTGGTCGAAGTTCGCGCCCCAGGAGGAGGTCTTCCGCCTCGCGGAGGAGGGCGCCTTCTTCCTCTGCTGCCGCATCGAGCCGCTCGCGCCGCTCGACCCGCTGGAGGTGGGCGCGTCGCCCCTCCGCCGCCAACTCGCCGCCAACTTCGAGGACGTCGACTTCGCGGACGTCGAGGTGCGCGCCGGCGGCAAGAGCTGGAAGGTGCGTGGGCTTCGAGCTGCTCGCGCTAATCCCTTTTTTCGTTGTAGATCTCGAAGCTGCTGCTCTGTTCGCAGTCCACCGTCTTCCGCGCCATGTTCAAGAACGCGACCATCGAGCGGGAGACGGGCATCGCGAACCTCAAGGAGAAGAACGTGGACCTCGTCGAGAAGATGCTCCATTTTGTCTACGCGGGAGAAGTGGACAGGCTGGACGAGTGCGCCCTCGAGCTCTTCCTCCTCGCCGACCTCTACAACCTGCAGGAGTTGGCCGTAAGTTTATTGAAATATCTCTGCTTTATTTGCTACGTTGTTTTGCAGGGCATGTGCCTGAAGTCTCTCGCCCGCACGCTCTCGCTGGAGAACATCCTCGATCGTCTGGAGCGCGCCTTCACCTCGACGCAATTCGAGGGCCTGAAGTTTGCGGCGGTTGAGTTCGCGCACGAGAACGCGGTGGAGATCCTCGAGCTGCCCGAGTGGCCGCAGTTCGCCGCCGCCAACCCGGAGTGCGTGAGCGCCTTGTGGAAGCGCGCCCGTCTTTGAGTTCTTTATGTGTGTTCGAGTGAGGTGGAAGGAATAAACGTTTGTGAACATGACTGGTCGAAAAAAATAATGGGCGGTCCTTTCATTTTCTTTTAAAAAGAAGTTGGAGGCATGGAAGAGCAAAAACGAGTAGCCCGATGTGGGGCTCGAACCCACGACAGCCAGATTGCTCGCCCGTTGGGCATCTTCTAAGAGTCTGGTGCTCTACCGACTGAGCTAACCGGGCACACCGACGGACGGCGGGCGGCCGTTTTTCTCGCCTGTGCGGCGGGCGATGACTCACTTCTCCGAGCGAAAAAAGGGTCACCCATCAAACGCGACAATGCAGAGGTTCTTTATGGCAGCGCACTCTCATTCAGAGGGATTCTGGCAATGAAGTTGTCGTGGAAGGAGCCCAAGTACAAGTGGCCGTCGTGTTCGGTGACCTGCAAGCATTCCCTTCAATCTTCTAACTTTCCTCCTTCTTCTCTCCGACCTGCGAGATGTCCGAAATGCGGCCGGTGGGGTCGTGGAAGGAGCGGACGATCGTCCCCTCGGCGTCCAACTCGACCGCGAGGCCGTAGTGCGGGGCGAGGAGCCCGATGGTCGGCTTCACGAGGCGGGCAGGCAGAGCGGCGACGAGCAGCCGGCGGGCGAACGGAAAGCGGCCGGCGAGGTCGACGAACTGCGGCCGGTCGGGCAGGCGCGCGTTCTGCAGTCCGACGAGCACCGTGCCGCGGGGCGACAGGCGGAGGTTGTCCGGATAGCCGGGCAGGTTGACCGCGAACCACCGGCTTTTGCCCGCCCACTCGCCCGCAAAGTAGAAGCTGCAATCATTGGATGAATGAAACGAGAAGTATAATTTTGCGTACCGCTTGATCCTCGCGATGGAGGTCTCGGCGACGAGGACGGACTGCCGGTCGGGGTGAATTTGGACGCCGTTCGGGAAGCGGAGGCCGGCGAGCAGCACGCGGACCGCCCCGCTCGTCACGTTCACTTCCAACAGGCGGCCGTTCGGCTGCTGCTCCATGAACGCGTGCAGGAAGCGGCGGCGGTCGAACCTCGCGGTCGAGTGGCTCACGAAGATCGTCTCCTCGTCCAACACGTCCACGTCGTTCAGGAAGCGGGGCAAAAGGCCCTCGATCGGCGTCGTGGGCGAGAGGACAAGGCGGGAGTCTCCGCTCTCGAAGTCCACCACAAAGACGCCCAAGTACGCGTCCACGACCACGAACTCGCGCCCGTTCAGCCGGCGAATCCCCATCGGCCGGCCGCACTTCGGCTCGTTCTCGTACTCTACTGAACAACGAGCAGCATGCAAGGGATTCTCGTGTTCCTCTTTGCTCACTGCAATCCGTGCGGTTCTCGCCCAACCGAATCGTCCGCTCGATCGTCCCGTTCACGAGCTTCACCAGCCGCCCGTCCCACGTGCCCGTGTAGATCGTGTCTGAACAACCGCGCGTTCAACGAGTGCTCTCTTCCGCTTTCTGCTGCTCACCGCCCTCCACAACCAGGGACTCGGGACCGGGAAGCTCGCCTTCCGCAATGAAAATCGCATTTTTGAGCGCCCGATTGGCGGCCAACGCGCCTCGCAGCGGACGAGGCGGCGGCATCCTAGTGGGGATTGAAGTCTTTAACGTGTTCATGAACTCACCGCACGTACTGGGGATCAAAGTCCTGAGTGAGCAGTCGGTAAGTGAGCCAAACGACGGGCACGAGCAAAAAGGGGAGTGGGAGGAGGCAGAACGGGCAAATCCATCGCTTCTTCTTCGGTCTACAAGGCGAAGCGGGTTTCAACGGGTGATCCGCCGTTGCACTCACTTTCTCTTCTCGAACAGCAACGGGGAATACGAGAACTTCCGCATTGCTCGGAGAGTTTGGCGGGAGTTGAACCAAACGAGCGGACGGACGGCGAGTTCACTTGCTCCGCTCAATCGAACCCGCCGTCGATTAGGCGACGGTTGAAACAACAAACGAGCGGGCGTGCCAACTGAGAGTGGTGTTTCTCCTCTCGCTCAATCGCCGTCTAATTGGATTGACGGGGCGGACTGGGAAGTGCGCAGAAATTCGGGCTTCTTTTGCAGGGGAGTAGTTTCAGGATTGAAGTCTTCTGACTCGTACAATCAGTGCAGTTCTTCCTCTGCTCGCTTCGCCCGCACGATTTGTGCAACATTCGTTTATTACGCACCGATTCAACACGATTCGTTTGGTCATCTCTCGAAGCACCCCGCTGCACTCGCTCAACGCCGGCGGTTGTAGCCGGGCCCCGTACGGGGGGCCGGGCAGTGGTCGCAGCTGCCGGGGGCCCCCGGTGGCCCTTTTGGACCCTACAGACGCACTCGAATCAGCGAGGAGAAGAGGGGAGGAGACTCACGGGCGGCCCGTGCAGTCCCGGCAGTCCATCGGCGCCCTTTTCGCCCACGTCGCCCGGCGGTCCTGCAAGCGGCCAAATGAACGCAAGATCTCCGCAAAGAGCACCAACCCGGCGGCCCTGGCCTTCCGGGCATTCCATCGCGGCCCGGAGGCCCTTAAGACACGAATTAGAGGCGACTGGACAGCCGAGAACCCACCTTGCGGCCCTTGGGGTCCTGGCGCACCCTAAACGGAAGCGAGTGAGCGGAAGGAGGGGGAGGACGACGAACAGGCGGCCCCGGTGGCCCGGGCGGTGCCCCGTTGATCACTTTGCCGGGTTCTCTGCAGAGGAGATGGAAATAGACGAGTAGAAGCGGGAAAGACGAACCCCGGCTGTCCCTTCTCGCCGACGGCTCCCGGCGGCCCTTGTGGACCCTGAACACGCGCACAATCAAGCAAGAGGTGAGCATAAACGACTCACCGGTGGCCCCGGCGGCCCGCTCAATCCCGGCACTCCATCGCGACCGGCCAGCCCCGCCTCCCCGTCCGGACCGGGCAATCCTTTCGGACCTGAAAGGGAGAAGCGAGGAGTGATGTCTGGCGAGCGGCAACCTGCCTGGCGGCCCCGGTGGACCCTGCAAACACTCGAATCACTAGCCGGAAGCAGGAAGGACACTCACCGGAGGGCCCGGCGGACATTTCTGGCACGGCGGTTTCGGGGGCGGTCCCGGAAGCAGGATCCCATCGCGGCCAGGCGGGCCGGGATTCCCGGGGCTGTAAACGAGCGCGGGTGAATAGACAGAGCGTTGTTGGAAGCCACAAACCGTCCCGGAGCGCCCGGCCTTCCATCGCGACCAGGGGGCCCCTTAAAGCGTTCGGATTATCGCCGCATCCCCTCGCGCGTCGCCTACCGGTGGGCCGGGCGGCCCGACTTGGCACGAGCAGCAGGAGCCGCCCTGCGGGTTGCCGGCCGTTCCCGGAGCCGCTCCCTGATGGCCGGCGAACGCTTGGGCGTCGTAGGCGGTCTGCCGCTTCGTCCGGTCGACGGTCGCGACGATCGGGAGGCCGGAGACCGACTGGATCTGCACCATCTCCTTCCACATGTCCCGACTGCGGGTCTGCAAGCAGGAGGAGTGAGCAGAAGTGAGAGATGGCGGGGGCACCTTGCAGAAGTCGACCTCGTTCTGCATGAAGGACTGCACCGACTGGATGTGGTTGTAGACGATCGGCAGCGTGATCGCGCACGCCAGCACCGAGATCGTCGCGAAGGCCACGGCGCAAATGGCGACCGGCCGCAACGACCGCCGCTTCCGCAGGCCGCCGGCCGACGACTCGCTCGTCTCCGTGATCTCCGTCACGTGCATTTCGCGGAGAACTGAACGAAATCCCGCGAGATCGCCGCTTTTATCCCGCCCGCCCGCTCTGCCGAAAGGCGGGCGGCAGGCGGGCGGAAGATTTCTCCCTTCTTCCCGCCGCTCTCGTCAAGAGCCGCCCGTCCGCGAGGAATTTGGGTCAACGGGGCGCTCGGAAGAAGAGCGAGCGGTGGTTCGATCATCCGAAAGGAGCGGCGGCGCCGGAAAGATCGGGAACGTCGTAATCAAACGGCAAGAAAGAAAGGGATTGTTTCAATCCGTCAATCGAGTAGGGTCAGCGTTGTGCAGGGTTGGAAGGACGGAGAATGCGACCGTTAGATTGTTTGTTCTTTGAGACAAACTCCTGTCGGCAATGATCGAACCCGCCCGCAAATCGATCCTTTTCCGCTTTCAATGACGTCGCAAAACAACCGCCATGCAAATTCCGAAAAGAAATCGGGGAATGCGAGAGCCCAAAGTCCTCGCTTTCGCTCCTGCTCCCCGTCCAGTGCAGCGGTCTTCTTCCCTCTCGTCTCTCGCGATGTCCCTCAACTTGAGCGAATCCTCGTCCACTGGGCCGGACGTGCCTTTCCTCTCGGACACCTCGGTGTTGGCCGGCGAGGCGAGCGAGCGTTCGGGCGCCGAGAACAGCGGCTTCCGCGAGGCTCCGCAGACTCCCGCCCCCACTACCGCCGTCCACGAGCAGACGGACGAGGCGCCCGCCACTCGCCAGCCGGCCCGCCGTCGCGGTGGCACGAAGCAGAACGAGTCCTTCAAGTGAGTTCTCTCTCCTTCCTTCCTTCTCACTCACCCCCTCCCGCTTGCAGGCGCTACGTGAAAATGGTGCTGAAGCAGACGTGCCCCGACCTGGACATCACTGGAAAGGCGCTGGACGTGATGGACAGGTGGGCTTTCTACTCAACACTCTTCATTCTACTCATCCACTCGCTTGCAGCTTCCTGGCGGACATGTTCCATCGCTTCGTGGTGGAGGCGACCGCCCTCGCCAAGCAGCGCGGCCGCTCGACGCTCCGCACGGAGGACCTCGAGGCCGCCGTCCGCCTCGTGCTTCCCGGCGAGCTGGCCAAACACGCGCACTCGGACGGCAAGAAGGCGCTCGTCCGCTACGCGCTGTCGACGGCCAAGGAGGCCGACTAGTGATCCTGAATCTCCCTTGCCGTTCGACAATAAACCTCTGATCCGACTCCTGCGTGTCGCTGTGATTCTCTGTTATGTGGAGGTGGAATGAAACGAAGGCACGCATTGCGTGACCTGGAATGAAATTAAAGTCTGCTTACACAAAAAAAGAGGCTGCCCTGTACTGGAATCGAACCAGTGACCTTCTGTTTACTAGACAGACGCTCTGCCACTGAGCCAACAGGGCGTGTCCGGTGGGCGCTCCGATTACTTCTTGTTCGGAACGAAGTCATCGTGGGCGGCGACGGCCGGAAGGCAAAACAGGCCGCTCATTCCTTTCTGCTCACTCTTCATTTCCATCGGTCGGTCGACGAGATGCGTTCTTCCTTCCTGCTGCTCTTCTTCGCTCGCCTGCTCGCCGTGCGGGCGGACAGCAAGCCGCTGTGCAAAGCCCTCCTCCACGAGGGAAATCTGTAAGTGACGGCAGTCCCCGATCACTTTCCGCTTTTTGCAGCTACTTGCGGAGTGAGTGCGGGGCGTACAGCCTCTCGCTGAAGCTGCCGAAGAGCGTGACGCCCGTCCTCAGCCTGCGACTCACCTCTTCGATGTGCCCCGCCAAAACAAATACGACGTGAGTTCCCGCTTTCCTTCTCCCCTTCATTCCCTCTGTTTAGAGTCGTCTTTAAATACGGGGACAAATGCGAGTTCTTGCGGGCCCGCGCGGCGGCGGCGAAGGTCAAGCCCACCACCGAAGCGTTCAGTCCGACGGGCGTCGTGAAGACGGCGATCCAAGTGTTCAGTGAGCTCCCCCCTCTTCACCCCCGAACAGATGGATCGACGGGTTGCAGACACGCCGAGCGGGACGCTCACGAACGTGCTGAAGGTGAAGCTGGTCGGCAGGCAGGTGCTCGCAAACGAGCAGCCGATCGCCAATCCGGCGGTCTGCGAGCTGCCCGCCCGCCGCGAGGGCGACCGGTGGCTCGTCGAGTTCGACGTCGAGTTCAAGGACGAGGGCGTCGGCTGCGGGATGGCCGTCATGATCGTCAGTTCTTCCCACCCTCTCCTTAACCCCCGGCTTCTGCTTGCAGGAAAACGTGGAGGTCTAGTCGGATGCTTCTCGTTGTTAGTTGTGTGTGGCGGACGGAATAAACGAGTACGAATGTCTTTTAATGGGAAGTGGTTCAGTCTTATCGAACGGAACAAGGAGTGTGTCCGCTCGAACGCCAAGAAAGCCGAATTTAACGAACGATGAGGACAGGCAGTTGTTGGCCCATCTGTCAATGAGAAGAGCAGGCCACCGATTTCGTCGTTGAAGTCTTTGCGTGCTTGCTGGAAGCAAATGGAAGACGAGTGGATATTCATGGCGCCTCGCCGGAGATGCTCGTGGCGCAATCGTCGCCAACTGCCAGTCGAATAATCTAGGCCAGAAAAGAAGCCTCTCGATGCAAATTCGGGCCCGAGCGGCGGGTATAAAAGCGGAGGCCGACGGTCGGATCGTCCAGTTCGTCCTCGTGGCGTTTCAAGTGCTCCGTGCTCTCCCCGCGACCTTCCCTCGTTGGTGAGTCCCCCGTCCGCCTCCTCCTCCCGCTCATCCCGTCACCCGTTGCAGAAGTATCCATCCGCGTCGAAATGGTCAAGCACCTGCTCTGCATCCTGGCGTTGGCCCTCGTCCTGGCCGCGTTCGTTCAAGCCGAGGATTCCACGGTCCCCCCGGCCACCGGCAACATCACCGGGACCGATGCCCCCGAAGAAGGCGCGGGAACGACGGCCGGAGCGAGCGGAGCGGCGGTCGGTGTCGGGTTCGTTCCCTTCTCCCCTTCCCCGCTCATCCCTCCGCTTGCAGAATGTTCGCGTTGCCGCTGATCGCCCAGTTCGTGTACGGAGCGGCCCAGCTGTGAGCGTCGACAGGCCGAGGATTCCTCCCACTCTCCCCTCCCACGTCCGCCTCCTCCCGTCCCTCTTAGCTCGTGGAAAATGAACCGTTAAAAGTGTACATCATTGGCTTTCCTTGAATGATCGCTGGGGACAAGGGCGAGGGTGGCTGGGCGGGGAACACGAACCTCTTCCTTTCCACTTGTTGACTCGTTTATTCTCTCGTGCTTCGGAATCAAACCACGCGATCGGCTCAGCAAGTGGACTCCGGATCGGCCGTGAGGTTTACGTTGCCGAGCGCGTAGACCTTCTTTGGGTTATCGTCCGTCCACTGGTAGTCGACGGGGATCCAGAACTTGCGGCAAGTGAGGTCGCCGCGGCACTTGTCCGAACTGAAAGCACGAACGGAAGGAAGAGGAGTGGAGGGAAGGCGCTCACATCTCGACGTAGGGGACGAGAGGGACGAGAGCTTCGCGCACGCCCTCCACGTAGAATTTCCCGTGGTCGTCCGATTGGACCTCGCCGAGCTTCACGTCCGGGCGGCTGAAAGCGGCTAGTGGGCGTGGGGATCAACGCGGAGCTCACAGAACGTCGTAGTCGAACAGCTCCACGTGCTGCAATCAACGATCGGTCAATTCTTCTTTCATTCGCCCGCCTACCGCTCCCTCGTACGTTTTTCCCTTGCAGAAGAGCGCGCCATTGACCGCCGCGTGGTAGTGGGGCAACGCGCCCACCGTCCCCGCGCCCACGAGCAGCAGAAGGACGAGGATCATCGCTGAAATCTTCGATGGATCGATTGAATGGGTGGAGGACTCTCCACTGCAAACGTTCGACCGAAAGTCGAATGCTGGACGCAAGCCGGCCGCTCGAATCCGCACCACCAATCGGCCGAAATAAACAAACCGGTCGCCTTCTGCAAGCCCGCGGCCTCCGGCGGGCGTTCCCTTGAGTGTCGACGCTTTCGAAACATTGCGAGGACCAAACGGCAACACGCACGTTCGTTCGTTTACGTGCCGAATCCAAGCAAAAAGGCCGGTCGACAGGTGGTGGACGTCGTTGACTCCCAACAGTCACAGGCAGAGATCGAACACTCGTCCACTTGCTGCCCGGAATGTTTCTTTTCGGACAATCGTGCACGGCAAATCCACTCGAATCCAATTTGTGTTGTGTGCGATCGTTAATCAATTTGCTTCCAAACACGCAGCAAGGCGCGTTTCTCGCCCTCCCACCGCTCCTCGTGGAGCCCCGCGGTTATTTGCGTCCACGCAACGGAGCCTCGCGGTCCTCCGACCCGTCCAGAGGAGAAGCCGCCTGGAAAGCTGGAAGCCGATCGACCGGCGCTACGACGAAAATGTGGGAAGAAATCCCAAGCCGCCGCCACAACACCTCGTAAAACAAAACAACGGAGAAATCGGGGGCGCCGCGGCGGCAGCTGGACAACGCGGGCGTTTTCGTTTTTCGGCGCGCAAGCCGGCGCTCACAACGCGCAGGCGCCCAGCGCGATCCTCGCCGCGACCACCCACGTCGATCGTCTCGCGCTTCCCGCCGCTTTCCGAAAACAGCGGGCTATCGGAGAGTCCGATTGGAAAAACGAAAAATAAATTCTGCGTCTCCATTCCACTTCCATCCATCCGCCCGTTGGCCGTCCATCTTCCCGATCGCTGGGGTCCGTAGACGATCCATTCGACGGCAGGATTTTCGGCCACCCGCGCGCCGATCGCCGCCGCCCTCGTGACGTCCGGCTGTCCATTTTCTGCTCGTGTCCCGCGCGGCTCGGCGCCTCGCCCCGTCATTTGGCAGTCCACTCGCCGCTCGCCTCTCTCCTTTCCGCGCGCTTTCCGCATTCCCCTCGGCGCCTGGCAGATGCCCGCAAAACGGAAAGGAAAAAGGTCACTTTTCTCTCGATCGTTTCGCTCCGCCCCTTTGCATGCGGAACGTGCACGCGAAAACCACCCGCACGCGATTGGCAACTTTCGCTCGCCAGTTTTTACCGCACGCACCCGACCCCCTGCTGGGCTCCGCCCTCTTCTCTTTGGTTTCTGTTCGGTCAAGCCGCCCTCACCGCGCCCCAATCCAATCAAGCGGCGAGTAACGAAGAAGAAGGTGACATAAAAGAAACTTTACGGTAGTCAAAAACAAGCGGTAATCACCGCTCACCTCGAACACTACACGGCCGTTTGGAACTCGTTTCTGTTCGCGCTTTTGATCTCCGCCGCGCGAAGTTCCCGACGCCTCGACTCGTCACTCCGTCCGTCCGATTGGCGACGTTCCGCGCGCCGAAAAGCCGGTCGGCCGTCCCCACTGGAAGCGTCCTCGTCTCTCGTTTTTTATGGGCTTGTTGGATGTGGCGGGAAGGCGAACGTCGGGCGAGTGATTTGTGCGTTGCCGCCCGCCGCGCGTCGTCGCCGCGCTCATTTGGGCGCTCGATTTCGTTCCGCGACTCGGAAATCGACCTTTGAATTCCGGGCGGCCTTCTTTTCTTGGGGGCGGGAACACGCGATCGCCTCACGCACGTTTTTCCGCACGCATCGAAGGGTTTTTTCTACTCGCCGACTTCCAGGCTCGTTCTTCAAACCGTCGAGATGACGGCGCCGTTCGCCGCCGCGCCGAGCGGCTCGACGGACGAGCGGCCGGTGGGCGCGCGAGTAGACGGCCGCGGGACGTCGAAGGGCCTCCACTCGTCGATCAGCCGCGTCATGCGTCCCGTCCGGAACCTCGTCCAAAAGCTCGCCTCCACGCCCGTGAAGCGGGAGGAACGCCCGCAAGTGACGAACGAAAACGATCGTGAGTTCTCCGCTTCATTCTGTTTCCTCTCCTTGTTGTTGCAGAACCGAAAGCAGAGGAGACGAAGCGTGCGCGTCGCAAACGCGCGAAGGAGGAGCCGCCGGAAGCGGATGGCGCCGTCCACGCGGCCCTCCCGCCCGCCTCTTCGTTCCGTCCGCCGGCCGCCGTCCCGCCGATTCTGCGCGCCGCCCACCTCGAGCTGCCGGCCGCCTTCTTTGCGGACGAAGAAGAAGAAGAGGAGGAGTTCGTGGACGTCGGCCAGCCGCCCGCTGTTCTCCAGCCGCACACGTTTGCCGCGCCCGCAGATTTCGTGTGCGAGTGGGAGAGCTGCGACCACCGCTTCCACGACGAGGTCGCCTTCCAACGGCACGGGCTGGAGCACCTGGCGTCCTCCTCCACGTCGAATTGCTGCTGGCGCTCCTGCGAGGAGAAACTCGGCTGCGTGTACACGATGAAGAAACACGTGCGCTCGGTTCACCTGCGCATTCGCCCCTTCCGATGCCCAGTTCGTTCCCCCCTCTCTCTCGTTCTTGATCGCCTTTCGATTGGAGGAGTGCGGCAATTCGTTCACGCGCAAGGACAACTTCGACGTGCACATGAGCGGACACAAGAACGAACGCAAGGCCAAGTGCGACTTCCCGGGCTGCGTCTCCTCTTTCTTCAGCAATTCGGACCTAAAGAAGCACCAGAAGAGCACGCACTACTCGAAGGTCCCCGCTCTCACCCAGGCTCGCCTCTAACCAGTGGATTGCAGAAAGACTACAAGTGCCCGGTGGTCTCGTGCACGAGCGCGTACACGACCACCTCGTCGCTCCGCAAACACATGAACACGGCGCACGGGGACGGCGTGTGGGAGGAGGCGAAGCGGCTGCGGAAGGCGAGCGGGCAGTCCTTCAACTACGGGCAGATCGACCTGGGCGATGCGGAGAACAAACGTGAGTTCCTTTCCATTTGTCTATTGATTCGTTTCTCGTGTTTAGCCGTCCGTCAGTCGAATCGCCACCGGGCGCGGTCGGGCGACTACGTGGTCGCGGCCCCCTACCCGCCGCCGATCGAACGGCAGCGCCACCGCTCGGCGAACGCGACGGGCGCCGCGGACGGGAAGCCGGCGGCCGTCGCTCCGCCCCGCTCCCGCTCGATGCCGGCGAAGAGCCGCGGGCGGACGGTCGAGACGAACGAGGTGGTCACGCGGCTGAATCCCGTTTTCGAGGTACAGGCAGAAGGGGGACGGGCCGATTGGGAGCGGTGAGGAACTGCAGGATGTTCAGAATACTCCAATTTATTTTCAGCTCCGTACATGCCGCAGGTGGACGCGTTCGCCGACTACACGGCCGCTTTCCACTCGCCACTCCAGCCACTCCAGCCCTTCGGCGGCCATTTTCACAGCGATCCCCGCAAACTCGGCCCGCAGTTGGAAACGCAGGAGGCAGAGCGGCGAGACGGACGAACCGATCGACGTGGTCAACGCGTCGCCTCAAAAGCCGCCGTCCGCGACGTTCGGCGCGTTGCCGCCCCTCGGCTTCGCCTTCAACGCCCCCCAGCCGTCCGCCTACTTCCCGCCCCCGCAGCACGCCCATCTCTACGGAGCACACGCCTCGAACGACTTCATTCCCCAGGTGCAACGTTACTTCCAGAACGAGATGAACGAGTTCGCGGATCTCTCCAACCGCTACGCGAGCGGACCCTCCTTTAACCAACCGCTCCCTTCCGTCTTCCATCCCACTTATCAACCGCCCTACATGTACCAGCACGATCATATGAACGATCTGTATCGGTAATTTCCACTTGTGCTTGACTGTTGTCCACTTATTTTGCTTTACTTCCTCGCTTTAATCTTTGTCTTTGTTCACGTTGTTCATTTACCTGCTTCTTCAGGTTCTTTTTGTAGTCGATCCACTCGTCATTTCTGTCTCTAATCTATCAGCTGTCTTCAAACACCTCATTTCACCCCAAATGTTCGCAAATTTCACTCGGGAACTACGGATATTCTTCTTTTCGATCGCAAACTTCGAGAGGACGTCGCAATTGCCACTTGGCGATCACCTACGGATTTTCTTTGTTCGGGAATGGTGCTCGGATTCTTCTCGTCAATTGAACGCCTCTAATTAATGGCTCTAATCAATCTTCAACTTCCTTATGCTTTTTGAGTTTCTTAAAGCTTTGACTCAATGTCTAATCGTCGTGAGTGTTCGAATAAATGGGTAGAAGGGCAACAACATTGTTTGGTAGAGCATGCGCAATGAGGACGAATGATTTCGATCAAAACTCCACTGCATTCCATCGAATGGGATGATTGCTGGTGTTTTGCGCGCTGATCACGAGTTTCGAGGCGTCGCGCACTTCGCCGCCGCTCTTTCGCAGGTGGTCTTTGATCGGCGAGGAGGGATGGCGGCTTCCTGCCTCGTTCTGCCGGCCGGCCGGGGCGCCTGCTCGCCGCTTTCCGTCGCTCACTCGTTTGGGCGGGCGGGCGGCGGGAAGCAACGGCGGTTTGCCGAGGTTTGCTGCTCATGTTCCAAACCGCCAATCAAACTCTCTTTTGTTTTCTGTGATTTCGATTCGAATGATTTCTGGTGATCGAGCCGAGTGGAAGTTATCGCTCGTTTCCGCCGGCAAGCGGGTTGTTTACGCCGAAATTCGCCCGCGTTTGACCGCCGATCGCCTTTCGAGCGCCCTTTTGGGCGAATCGAATAGAATTGCGGGAGTTTTTGCTTTTTCCCGCTTCTCTTAGTTTCTTTCAATCGGAAGAACATTCGATTGCTTCAAGCGATGAACTTCCGTGCCGTAAGACGCCGATCCTTTGGAAAACCAACCGTTGATTCGCGAATTACTCGATTATTCGCCTTTACTCGATAATACTCGTCGTTTAGATCAATCCACGGCCAAATGGGGACAATACGAATCGATGCCGTTGGGCGAGAGCGATCCGGGCAAGTCCCTTCGTTTTTCTCGTTTCATTCCGTCCATTCATTTAGTGTTCGAGCAGGGGGCGAAGTACGGGACGAGTCGCGTGGTGTTCCTCGAGGATCTTGTGGACGCCGACGACGTGCGGCCTCAAATCGAATTGCAGCAGGCGTCCGTGAACCTCCGCTTCTTCGAGTGGGCCGAGCGGTCGACCGACGAGTGCGTGCGGGACTACGAGCACGCGGTCGGCAACCTGAAGAAGGCGGCCGTCAACCTGCGGGAGATTTGCGTCTGCGGTTCGTCCCTCCATCTCTATTCTTCCTATTTCCGTTGCGTTACAGGATGTTTCGCGTACAAACCGGATGTGGAGGTGTCGAAAGTGAGTCCCTCCTTTTCCTCGTTGTTTCCCGTCCACTCGCTTTAGACCAAGGAAACGATCGAGGCAGAGATGAAGCTGATCAGAAGCCGCTTCCAAATCCTGATCGACGCGTGCCGCAAGGTCGACATTTACCTCACGTCCTATCCGCTTCTCCGTCTATTGGATCGTGGAGGACAAGGTGGGAGGCAGGAGGAGGTCGGGGTTGATTTTTCTCGCCTGTTGCAGGGCATCGAATCCATCGACTTCGAGCAGCTCGGCGACGGGATCTTCGGCCCCGACTCGACGAACCCCAAGGCCGACCACGTCGATTGGAAGTTCCTGCTGGACGGGACGAGCACGATGCTGTGCTTCCACTTCGTCCACAACCAGGACTACCTCGACATTCCGGTGGGGCGCTCCACGTGGACCAAAACCTTCCCGCACGACATCGCCTAAACGCCCGCCCGCCTTCTTTCATCCCTTCAAATGCGAATAAATGTACAGCAATCAGGCGACTGGTCAGAATTTGGGCAGGTTGAGGGCCCAATAGACGATGTTGAACAGGAGGAATGCCTGCAAGGAACGGACGGAGTTGTGGGTGAGAAGGAGGGGGACTCACGGTGGGGAACAAGATGAACGAAATCCGGTCGATCCGACTGCCCTTGTCGAGGAACTCCGCGCGGTTTCTGCTCCGCCGACGCCGAGCGGACGGCTTGCGGCGAAAGTGGCGCTCGAGTTCCATCAGTTCTTCCACTGACACCTCCTCCTGAACATTCCGAGTGAACAGGGAACAAAGAGGAGGAGGACGGACATTCCCGTGCAGGTAGGTGATCGAATCGCCGTCCCCGCGATCCGAATAGACGCAGCCGAACGTCCGCAGCGCCTCCCAACTCCAATCGAACTTCAGCCGGCGCATGATGATCTTCTTTTCCTGAACGATCCCCTCACTTCCGTCTCTCCTGCCGCCCGCCCACCTGGTAAGCGATGAAGGCCAACTCCACCGTACTGGAGAAAATGAAGGCGATGCACACGAACTACAGCAGGAGGCAAGTAGAAAATTCGGCTATTCAGTCAGCCATACCATGAACACGTCCACGCTCTGCAAACAAGGATATTTAAGCGAGTTAGCGGTGTTCTGCCTACTTTAACGTAAGAGACGGGCGGCAGCGAGCTGATCACGTTGCCGAACTGGAGGCAGAGCGACATCAGCGTGTTGACGGTCAAGATCACGCGAGCCGGTAGGGCTTTCAGTTCGATTACGAACGTTATAAACGAGATGACGACGTATATGTACGAGGGGACGTAGATCTGAGCGGAAAGCACGATAAAGAACGAGCTTTCTCTACTCCACCCACTTGCAAGAGGTAGAACCAGTAGCGTCGTTTGAACTCGATCTCCACCGTCAATCGATACCATTCGCCTGCTTTGTAATACTGAAAGGACCTTCTAACCATCCATCCTCTCTTTTTACTCGCCTCCGTGTGTTTGTAGTGCTTGAGGCCCACAAAGAGGTAGTCGCTGGCCGAGAACTCCTTCGTGATTAGCGTGACGGCATCCGACATCCAGTCGACAGTGACAGTCGCCGTGTTGTACGAGTAAGACCTGATTATTCAATTGATCGACCAGCACTCGCTTCAATTGTTCGCTTACTCGAGAACCCACGTACAAACCACGCGGTCCATGGGAAAGTCGGAGAGCTCGAAGTCGCACGGCGCCTCAATGCGCACCTTAAAGCAGAAGGGAGTGATCAGAGGAGCGGAGAGCTTGCCCTATGATTGATCCACACCGTCCCGTTGGCCAGAAGCATGAGCAAAACGTTCTTCTTCGGCGACTCGTGGATCCTCGAGGCCTAGAAGGAGGATGGAGAGTGTGAGTAGAAAGAAATGGGCAAGCCTTTGTGTTCACGAACGCCACGTTCGGGTCCCAAATGTGCTGCAACGAGTCGCTTGAACAACCTTCTGCAAACTCTTGCCTTCTCAAAAGTGTCGTCAAACGAGAGATTCTTGCGGCAGGGGTCCAAGTGGGCGAACGCCAGCCGTTGGTCCTGCCATCTGCAAGCAACCCTCTCCTTCCGCTTTCTTCATTCGATGCTTGCATTGCGGAGAACCAAAGGTCGGCCGTGAAGGAGTTGCTGAGGACGGAGAGCTCCGAGATGTCCTGCACCGTCACCTCGACCTTCACGGGGATCGGAGTGGCGGCCGGCGACTGGCTGCTGAACGAGGGAGCAGAAATTGACCCAATCAGTCGTTCAAGGGAACGAACCGACTGTAATTCTGCATCAACTGGTTGATGAGTTGTTCCGGCTTCATCATCTTGCCGCCGTGCAGCTCGCAGTACGTGTCGAGGTCGAAGAAGCCGAGCGCGAACACTCGCTCGCAAAGCAGAAAGAAGAGGAGTGCGAGCAGCAGGCGGGACATCTTCGAACGGTCGACCATTCCCGTCGATCAGACGGAGCGCACTTCGAACAGACGAAAGAAACGACTTCTTTCCCAAAACAATCTTCTTTTCGTCCGGCACGCCGCTGGACGCCGCCCGCAGCGAGTGGGCACGGCAGGCGCCGAGAGGTCGAAAATTTGCGGCCATCCGGTCGCGAGTCAAACGCTTCCGCTTCGCGCCCCGAGGGGCGGCCGGCGTGAACGTCATGCGCTTCGCGACGAAAGAAGCCACTTGAAAGTGGGTGAAGGAGAGACGTTCGCTCTTTTCGAAAGCAAATGACTTCTCTTCGAATCCTTGCGTTTATTCCCCTCTTTGTACACAAACAACCAATGAATGAATGAGCAACGGAATCAACCGATGTGCGCCTTCTTGGAGATTTCGCCCTTGGCCGCCCAAGGCTTCCCTTTCGAGCGGGGGCCGCCGTCCTCTTCGGACGAGGAGGAAACGAGCTTGTCGTAGTCGATGGCCGACTTGTCCAGATCGGTCGTGTAGATCTTCTCCTCGCCGCCCATGCCCGTGGAGCCGCCGCCGTCGCCTCCGGACATCCCGCCGCCTCCGGCGCCTCCGCTCATCCCGCCTCCGCCCGCACCGCCGCTCATCTCCGCGCCCCCGCCGCCCGCGTTGTCCATCTCCGGATCCCCGCCGCTCATGTTCGACGAGTCCGAAGAGGAGGAGGACGACGAGGAGGACTTGCCGCCCGTCTTCGCGTACTGGTCCATCATCTTTCTGTAGTTGCGGGGCAACGATCCGACCAGCTGATCGTAAAGTTGAGCCCGCCGTCTCCAGCCCAACGAGCGGTCGACCATAAGTGCGCGGAACTTCTTTTGCGTGGGCGGGGGCAGCTAATAAAAGAAAGGAGTGAGTGGATGGCTGAAGAACGCACCTGATAGACGGGCGGGTCCAACGGCAGTTTCACGAGCACACTCTCTAAAAATATATTAACTAAAATTCCATTAAAACTCTCACTCACTTGGCAGCTTGTCGTAGACCTTATCCACCAAGTCGATGCGTGCCTGAAGCAAGTGGTCAAAATAGAAGAGCGACAAAAGGCTCACCTCTCCCGTCAGGTACTCATTTGCGGCGATCTCGCGCAATCGCTGCTTGAACGCGTCCGGCAGGTAGCCGTCGTGTTCGGGTGGCTGCAAACAGAAAACTAGTGGACAGCAGAAGAGAACACTTACGAAAGCTTCTCGGTACTTGATCTTCCCGCAGCGAACGATTCCGGGCGCGAAAGTCAGCAAGATGAAGACAACGGAGCGCATCTTCGGAGTTGCCGGGTCGGCAACAAAATGAAGGCGAGAGCGGAGAACGTTGAAGTTAACAGGCGATGGAAAGTTGAAAGCTCGAAGAAACAACAATACACCAAACTCTTCACTCCATCTTTCCTTCGTTCAATTCACAGGGAAGCCGGCGACCAAGCGGATCGCTCGTTTATACCAGTGGCTATTGATTCGAAGCCCCGAAGTCTACTCGACCGGCTCGAATGTTCGGGCGGGCAGCTGCGGCCACAAAACGATCGACTGCCCGCCTTTTGTCGGGCGTCGATTTGCACAGCGGGCCCACGATCATCGCTTTCGGTGGGGATTGATCGACTGCAATGGGATAAACAGACGTCAAGTTGAAGGTTGAAGAAGACGGCATCCGCAGGAGACATACTTGATTTTTGTGATGTGTTTAAAATTCTCAGCTGCAGGAGAAACAATAAGACTGACCGCAAGTGTCCATCCATTGCCTTCACTTTGCTCGACCGTTCGGCTGCTGATCGTTCGCTTCGTATGCAGGACTGTTGAGTACCTTTTGCTCGTTCTTGTTGTTTGTTTGTGCATCCGGCTTCAGTTTGCGCTGCGAGCGGCTGCCGCAAACTTCTGGGCGAGTTTCCAGCCGACGGGCGGCTGCGCAAACCGCCGCCCCCGCCGCTCGTCGAATTTTCGTTTAAGTGGGCGATCCGGCGGCCATTCGGACGTCCAGTCGGCGGCACGTTAAACCGTCTCGTTCCGTTCACTTCTCAGTTCAATCGTTTGTTTCAGCCGACGAAGAGGATGCGCGTCAGTCTCGACTCGTCGCTCATCTCCAATGCGATCGCCTTCGTGCTCACGACCGTGTGGTTCGCGGCGGAAGGCGGCGGCGGGGCGAAAGTCAAGTACCGCGATCCGTTTGTGAGTTCCCTCTAATGTTCCCCCATTCATTCACTCGTTGTAGCCGCCGGAACACGGCCCCTTCCTGCCGGACATCTTCAAGCAACGACTGGGCGAGATTGCGGCGAACGAGTACCTGACGGGAGAAGTGGGAATCCCGCCGTCCTCTCACCCCTTCAATTGTTTCAGGCACGCATCGATCTGGTGGACAAAGTGTAGGGCGTGTCATTTAATGTTGAAAAGTATTTTGAGACTCAGGTACGACAAGCTCCCGAAATCCATCCTCATCAAACTGCCGCTGGATCCGCCCATCTACCAGGTACTCAGTGGATTGCTCCCTTTACTCATGGCCTTCTGCTCGCAGCTCCCACTGCCCACTCAACGGAAATTCCGGGCGTTGATGGTCGACCGATCGTTGGGATGGCGGCGACGAGCCCAACTGTATGACCAGCTGGTGGACTCCCTGCCGAACAACTACCGCAAGATGATGATGCAGTACGCGAAGTCGGGCGGCAAGTCCTCTTCGTCCTCCTCCTCGTCCTCCACCTCCGAGTCGATGGGCGACCCGGAGAACGACCCCGAAATGCAGAACACCGGCAACCAGGACATGGGCGGCGGCATGGGCGGCGGGATGGGAGGCGGAGGAATGCCTTGAGCAGAGCGGAGAAGGCAGAGTGCTCGTGTGTTGTTGTACAAACTCTTGTTCCATATCAAAATGGTCTAAACCATTCCAAGATCCTTCAACCACTCTTTCTCAATTGTTCGAGTGTACTCATGCCTCCTCTAATAAATGACGTTATTCCTCAGTTTATTCCAACCACATTGCACTAATCTACGAAAGAAGAAGTTAGACGCAAAGAGGGGCGGGCGGATATGAGCGGTGGAAAGCGGAACGACCAGTATTCTTCGCATCGCCCTCTCCACAAGCAGCAAAAGACGGGGCGGGTGTCTGTACAGAACGAAAGAGCCACCGGAGGAGAAAAAGGCGGGCGTCGTTCCTCACAGAAGGGTCGACTTCTCGTCCAGTTGGATCCACGGGTAGGGCTTCACGGAGTTCACCTTCTTCTCGTCCAGCGGCTTCTGCAGTCGGACCTGAAGAGCGAGTGGGTGTACAAATGGAAAGAATGGAAGGAAGAGACCCACCTCCACCGAAATCACGCCGCCGGTCTTTTTCCGTTGGATGAGGAGGTCCTGCTCGATGGTGAGCGTGGCCTGATTGACCAAACCGCCCAGCAGGATGCTCGCCTCGCCACACGGCTTGTCGCTGCGCAGGAAGCCGCCCTTCTGGAAGACGGCGAGCTTCAGCGGCGAGCGCTGGATGATGCGCTGCAGTTGGCGCGTCTTTCGGTTGATCGGCAGCTGGAAGGCCTCGTCGAACACTGGAAGCAACAAGAGAATATAATGAAAGAACAAGAGGAACGTGCCTGGCTGGTCGGTGCCCGTGATCGTCTTCGTTTTGCCCGTCTGGTGGGAGTCGTGCGGGAAGGGAAACTCGTACGTCACAAAAGTGTACGCATCGGTCGGCTTCCAGCCGTCCGGCAGCTTCAAGTTCGCAATCGACTTGATTTTCACTTCGAGCACGTCGGCCGAGAGGCCCGGGTTGATCTCCAGGGCGGGCAGGTTGATTTGGTGGATTTTGTAGCTGCAGGCACGGGTAAGCAACAGAAATGGGTGCGGAGAACTCACAACATGAGCGGGTCGCCGTGTTTCGCCGCCGCGTAGACGGTCTTCAGGTTGGCGGAACAGCGGCCGATCAGCTCGTTGTAGAAGAGCGTTCGCTTCACGTCCTTGGCGGCCTCGAACTGCTTCTTCAGCTTGATGATGAGCTCCAGCTGCTGCCGAAGGTCCACCTCCAGCTTCGAGGCGTTCGCCATTTGGTCCGTTCCGCCGGCTGCAAACGAGAGGAAAATCCGAGGAAAATCAAATAAAATAAACCAACAGGGATGCGGAACGGGGGCGGCGGCGGCCGATAAGGTGGACGGGCCGGGCGCCTTCGCTTTTGACCCGCTGGCGAGCTCCTTTTCGAGCAGCTGAACACAAGGAAATAAACGAAAATCGACGAAAAAAGTGGACAAACCTTGGCCGCTTGGAGGTACTTGGCGGCGGCGGGCAGATCGCCTTTTTTCTTGGCGAGAACGGCCGCTTTTTTGTACTCCAGCACCTTGCCGGCCATGATCTCCGACTGCTCCTGCGGCGTGGGCTCCGACGGGGCGGGCGAGGGGGTTTTGGAGCGGGCGACCGCCGGTTGGGCCGTCGGGACGGCCAGCGTGGCTGGAACGGCAGAAGGAGCTGCAAACAGTCGGAATTACCGCCATTTCATCTTCTCGCACTCACCGGCACCGCCACCCGCTGGAGCAGCACCGGCCGTCGGTTTCAGGGGCGCAAAGCCGAGCGGCACGGGCAGCTTCTCGGGCTCCTGCAGCGGACGGCCCTTCCGGTGGATCACGAGCGCCGTCTTCAGCTGGTCGGCCAATCGCTTCTGCATTCGGGCCCGCGACACGTCGCCCTTCTGCTCGAAGTCGGCGGCCAACTCGCCGAATCGTTTGATGCGCGCCAGCAGCTCGTCCTCGAGCGTGTTCAGCGGCCCGACGGGGCTCAGTTTCTTCTGAACATAACGGAGAATACAATAGAAGGAAGGGAAGAGGACGAACCTTGTACGGCGGCGGGGTGGACGGAATTTCGGCCAAGTCCTCCATCGTGATGTCCTGCTCGTTGCACGCCTCCAGCGCCTGCTCGAACATCTCGACCGTCTCGGCGCACTCCTTCGCGTACTCCGTGTTCTTGTCCTCCAACGCCAGCTTCGCGTTGCGGGCGTAGGCTTGGAGGCGGCGGGTGAGAAGTTCGCGGGCCTTCGTCTTCACGTCCTCCTCCTCGGGCTTCGCCGCGACCGCCGGAGCGGCCGGTTGGGCAGCCGGTTGGGCGGGAGTGTGCCGCGGGACGGGCGGCGGCGGCGTGGGATCGGCGGGGGTGGCCGCGCCGCCGGTCGAGCCGCGCGGAGGCAGCGGAGGAGGTCCTGCAAACAGAAAACATAAACAATCCAATAATCGATCAATGGGACGAACCTCCGCTCTGCTTGGCGACCATCGGAGCTTCGGGACGGGCGGGCGCCTTCGGTTCCACCGGACTGCCGGCCGAAATCTCGTGCGCGGTCGAGCTGCTCGTCGGGAGGTCTGCAAACGAGCGGGAGTGAAAACAACGACGTCAACAGCCGGCGAGTCCATGAGACCAAACGGGCGAGCGGCAGGCGTGATTCACGGCCGCCCCGAGTGATAAACCCGCCCGTTCGCCCATCAAAAAGGAAGCGGCTGGAGGGGAGGGTGTGTTGAAACAAAGGCGGACATCCCCCGCACGGAGAAAGCGGACGAACCTTCGGCCATCTCGTGGTCCACGGGCAGCGCCACGTGGTGCTGCTTCGCGTGCTTCGGCGCGGGCCCCTCGGCCGCCAGCAGGGCGTTCAGTTCGGCCTGAACAACAAACAAATGAAAAGAAAGATGGATAAAGAGGGCGAACCTCCAGATCGTCGTCGTCGATGTCGTCGTCCACCTCGCCGACCATCGGCGCCGCGTGGCCGCCTTTCGACTTCGAGGCGGCCGCCGCGGTCGTCTTCTTTGCCCGCTCTGCAAAACACATCGATTGGACAGGAGGAAATGAGCAAGGAGCGAAAAGAAGCAGCGGAAAATATTCCCAATTTCCGGGAGATCATTCAAAAGCAACCGAATGGAATGGAAACGAACCCTTCCGCTTCTGCTCCTCCTTCTGGATGGCCATCAGCTCGCGCATCAACTCGGGATCGTCGTCGAAATTCGCGTCGTCGTCGCCGCCGAAATACTCCATCTTTTGGGCGTGGATTCGAGCGAACCGTCGATCCTCGCGGCTTGTTTGTCGCTTTCCGCTCCGCTCGACGGGCAACCGGCTGGAGGGGCGGCGGCGAAATCGGCGAGCGGTCGGGCGGATTGCAAAAGCGGGCCCTCGTGAACGTCATCAACAAGGCGACGAGGGCGGAGTGTTGGCTATCGATTTTCTTTGCACGGGCGCTCTAAATCTCGCTCTTGGCTAACAAGCGGCTTACCGGCTTGGATTTCTCGCAATCTTCTTCCAACCTCCTCCTTCTTCCGGCTTCCTTTCGATCGAATCCAATCGGCGTACTGTCGACGGGTTTATTTCCATTCGAATCGAGGGTGTTCGAGCGGCGGCCGGCGGGAAGGGCGGCTCCTTCCGGCGGCCTTCGCACGAACGCGAGGCGGAAACAAAGCCGGCGGTCGACGGCCGCCTTTTGGGCGCCGAGCGACCTCGTCGACAGGGCAAACGTTATGTGGGGCACGTTAATAAAGACAAACAAACAAAACACAAAGAACATCAATGGAAAGCTATGGAAGAGCGCTACGAAGATGAAAGGAACGAAAAATCAGGAACGAAGGATTGCGAGACGAACAAATTGGGGGAAGAATGAGAACATTTGGAACGATGGGGGTGGAGATTCGTTAACTGAGTGAATGACTGAGTAAGTGGATAACTGAGTAGTTGGGAGAGAAAGAGAGGGGATGGCCATCCGCTCGATGCTCAATGACGGATTTGGGCCGTCTTGAGGATCTTGCGGCCGTAGATGAAGCGGGCGAGGTGGCGGCTGTTCTTCTTGGCGGTCGCCCAGATGGCGTGGAACCAGCTGGGCATCCCGTGCTGGCGGCCCTCTTTCACCTCGCGGGCGACCTTGAGCATCTCCTGGATCACGTAGTTGCCGAACTGGTCGAACATCATGACCTGAAGCGGAGGAAGGAGTGATTGAGCGAAGAATGGAGAAAACTCACCTCCAGAGCGCTCAGCGGCGTGCCCGGCGAGTCGTCGGCCTTGGCGGCGCGCGCCTCGTAGCCCTGCAGGACCTCGTCGAAGATCTTCGCGACGTACACGGGGGCCGCGTGCTGGAGAGCCGCCTCCAGCAGGTGGGAGCCCAGTTTGTCCTGCGAGAGCTCCAGGATGTGGTCCCTTCAATGGAAAGGATGATTGGAGGACAAGTGGGCAGGGGAACTCACAGCATGTAGTTGTCGATGATGTACTCGCCTTGACGGGCGAGGGCGGGGGCCGTGAGGACGAACTTGATCAGCGGGTTGCCGTGCGGGTCGGCCGCCAGCACGTCGACGTACGTCAGCAGGCCCTTGATGATCGCGTCCAGGAAGAGCGGCACGTTCACCCTGCAAGACGGGAGATGCACGAGAGGATGAGGGAGAGAGAGAACCCACTCGTCGATCTGCGCGGTGAGCCACTTGAGGACGTCGAGCAGGTGCTTCGACTCGTCGCGATCCAGCGCCATCTCGCACACGTTCTCCGGACGGAAGGCCATTTCCTGCAATCAGGTGGGGAAATAGCCGGGGATCGAAGGGAGGAAGGAAAGAGGAGAGGAGAACGGAGCGGCCGCGATCGTCTGCAGCGCCGCCGACTACCAGCCGGCCGGCCGCCTGCCCGCCGCTTTTCGTCGCGCCCATCCCCCGCCCGTCCGTCCGTTCGTCCGTCTTTGGGCCCGCACTTCCCAGCCATTACAGCGCGACGGTCGGCGCCTCCGTTCGCAGCAGCCGGCCGGTCGGGCGTAAACAAGCAGCGTGGGATGAGAACGGGCGAATTTCGAAAGCGAAGCGGAAAATTGTGAAAGACGCCAGACGGAGAGACGGGCAGAAGTCGGATCGACGGAGGGGATCACCGTCTCTGATCGCTCCTTCGAACAGTTTCGAATTCGATGACAAGAGGGGAGTGGGGGCGGGACGGAAAATCGGCCCCCGCTGCCAAAAGATCGCCGCTTTCCGCCGATCCGCCCGCTTTCTCTGCCGCTTGACGTCCGCCCGGCCGCCACCCCGACTGCCGTTTGAAGGGGGCGAAGGAAACAGTCGACAGTCGGCGCAACAGCCGACCGCCTCCGCCGCCCGTCTTCCCGCCGCTTTCGCTTTTTGAGCGGCGTGTTTTGGAGACGATTCGCGGTCGCGCTTCCCTCTTCCATTCCTCCTTTCTCTATTCAATCCACTCGGTTTGCAGGCAGAATGACGACCGAAGTGCCGCCGCCGCCGCTGCCCACGCCGCCGGCCGAGTTGCCGCCGATGCACGCGCTGCGCAAACTCGTGGAGGCGTTCGGCCGGAACGACCACGACATGATCACCGTGCGCACGCCGCGGAACGGCACGCGGATCGTCGTGAGTCTCGCTCCTTTCTTCATCAATCGATCGCAGGTTCTTCAGATGCCGAAGTACGTCCTCCGGCTGCACTCGCCGTTCATGATGCGCCTGCTGAAGGAGTCGCCGCGCAAGCGCGTGATCGAAGTGAATGCGGAGGACCGCGTGCTCGAGAAGCTTCTCCGTTTCATGCACACGGGCCGCGTCGCCGAGTGGCAGGGCGACGAGCGCGCTCTCTTCGAGCTGGCCGTCTGCTACGAGATGGGCACCCTCCGCGTAAGTCCCCTCCTCCCCTCTTTTGCATCCCTGTCCCCGCTTGCAGGCCCTGTGCGTGCGGGAGATCTGCCGCAATCTCACCGTCGACAACTTCTTCTCGACGATCGACTTCACGCTCGGCCGCTCGAACGACGCGTTCCTCTGCCGCTGGCTGCTCGACTTCGGCGTCCGCAACTTCGACCAACTCCTCCTGAAGCCCGGCTGGGCCGCCTTCTTCGAGCAGCAGGCCGCGCTGTGCCTCGCGATGATCAAACGGGCGCACTACCACGAGTGATTCCTCCGTTTTTTCGTCCGTCTGTCCATTCTGCCTCCCACCTGCCTCCCAACAGCTCCCTTCAGTCGTCTCAATCATCTCTTTTCTCTTCGTTCTTGTCAGCATCTCGTAAATGTAGGTCTCAATCGCAATCCGTTCTTTCGTCAAATCGTTGTTCTCGTCCTCTTTTTCTCGTGTTCTTGTTTCTCCAATCGACTGTGGTGAGTGAGCGAACCGTCGGCTAAGAGACGCAATAAACTCTGCTGAATGCGCAAAACAATCGGAAAGAAGGAAGAGTTTATTCGCGATCATCTGAACAACAGAAAGAAGCCCGCGAGGAGGGCGGAAAAGAAGACGGCGGCCGTCGACCGACCCGAAACGCCGCTCAAACACGCCCGATAGCGCGGGTAGTCGGCGTGTCGCAGCGAGCAGAACTGCCCCAGCCGGTCGCCCGCACTCAGGTCGGTCGCCTTCTCCTGCATCACGTTGTTGTAGTCGAGGTACTTCTTGAACAGCTCGCCGTCCTTCTCCATCCGCCCGATCAGCATGTCGACCGAGGCGCCCGAGAGGTCGGCGACGTCGAAGGCCGTTTTGAACGAATATTCCAGCTGCCAGTTGGTCAACGGGTCCACGTTCAGAGAGGACAGATTCACGAAGTACGTGCTAAAAGCAGGAATAAGAAGAGAAAAGAGAGAGGGGCTTGCCTGAAGTCCACCGGATTCCAGTCGTCGCTCGACTCGTAGACGCGGAAGGCGGGGTTGTTCGCCCCCTTGCCGAGGTCCGAGTACCACGGGGTGACCGACGGGGCGCAGAAGAGCACTTGCACGGCGTCGCCCTTCTCGTTCCGAAGGACGTGGAAGGTGTCCGTGTGGTGGTGGGCTGCAATCCAACGGTTAGAGCAGGGGATGGAGGGACGAACCGAAGATCATCCACCGAATGTTGGCGACGTGCGGGACGATCACGTCGATGAACTTCTGGTTGGTCGCCTCCGTGAACCACGAGAAGTTCGCCTTCTTCTCGTACACTAAACGAAAGGAAGAAATGAGCATACATGGGCAAGGAGGACGTACTGCCGGGCGCGATGTGGGCGACCACGTGGACGGGCAGCTTCTGCTCCTCGGCGGCCTTCAATTCGGCCTCCAGGAAGGCGAACTGGCCGGCGGGGTCGTCCGGCGTGCTGAACGTCGCGTTGTCGAAGCGGTAGTAGAGGTTCGTGTTCAGGACGACAAAGCGGGCGCCCTTGAAGGTGGTCGCGTAGTAGCCGCCCAGCAGGAAGGTTCTCTGCAACCGGAAGAGGTGAACGGAGACGAGGGAGCGAACGGACCTTCGTCTCCGCATCGTCGCCCAACCAACCCTTCCACAGGTCGTAGATGAGGGCGTAGAGCGGGTCGTTCTCCGCGTGCTGATCGGACGGCCAGTGGTCGTGGTTCCCGTACCTGCAAGACGAAGAAGAACGATTCAAACGAGCTATGAGGAGCGTACGTGGGCAGGACGGGGACGCCCTTGAAGTACTTGAGGATCATGTCGGTCGGCGTCTTGATCGCGTTCACCACATCTAAAGAAAGAAGATGGATTGATTGGTGGGATGAAAGAAGCGTACAGTCTTGATTGTAGCCATCGATGTGCGGAACGTTGTCGCCCGTCCAGAGGATCAGGTCGGGACTGGGGAACATTTGGGCGGCACTCTGCACCGCGTTCTCCACCAGCGACTGCAAAGAAGATGGAAAAGTGGATGAGAGGATGGGGAGGAACGAACGGAGGGGGCATCGCACTTGTAGTCGCCGTATTCGCCCAGCTTGCCCGAACCGTCCGTCTTGTGGCACTTGCTCGACGTGTCGCCCTGCCGCGAGTAGTCGACGTCCAGATGGAAGTCGGTCAGTTGGAGGATTTTGAAGGCGGCCGTCTGGACGGCGCCCCCAACCACAAGGAGGAGGACGAGGAAGTGATTGATGGGAAGCATCCCGCCCGCACTCCAGAAGGCTGCTGGTAACACGAGAAGGAAACGTTGAGGGCGCCTTTTATCGCGGCTGGGGCACCACGCACGCGAGTGATAGCGAGACGGCTCCTCGTTCTTAAAACGAATCAGACCGACGGAAACTTTGAATTGGAGGCACGTTGTGCTCGCTAATCGCCGCAAAAGCACGCAGCACGAAAGATGAACGCCGATTGCCCTCCAACTCGGCGAGCATCGAATAACGAACGAGCATTTCCGATGATTATGCGCGTGATGCAACGGAAACCGCGGGTATTCCGTAAGAAATAACCTTCTTTTATTGGAACTCGCGCAAAACACGCTCGTCGATCTGCGCGTAGTCCAGCCAACACACCCGCGATCACCCGAATTGAACCCGTTGTTCCCACGGCCTCCACTTCGAATGCAAACACCCGCGATCGCCCGCGTGCGCTCGGCGACGGCGAGCGGGAAGCGGGCGGCCGGATGGAAGCCGCAAGTCGAAGAGCCGGAGTGAAACGGGAGTGATAAACGGAGCAAACGAATGGAACGTGACGCGTTTTTGTTCTTTCCGCCTGCTTTTTCATTCGCGGAAATCAAAAATCGACGTGTTTCATCAAATTTCCCGCCCGTCTCGACAAAAAGAATCAATTTTCTGCGTTCATTTGGGCACGCGTTTCCTTTTCGTTTGATCCGAAACGCAAACGGAAAAACAAAAAAGCGAACCCAACGGAACGCGAGCCCGAATAAGTTCGCGCGCTCGCTCTTTCCCCCCCAACGAAGAGTCCACTTTTTCCGCGGGCTTTTTTGCCGCCCAGGGTCCAGTGCGCGAAATGTCGTTGGTTTGCGCGCGAAACGGCTGTCGTTCGCGTCAGACGAGCGCGCTTTTTTGGGCTCGCGGATCTGCAAATCAATTTCTTTTTTGAACCCCGAACCCCAAAACTCTCGTTATTCAGAGATCACTTTTGGTCGCGAGCGAGCCGAACGGGCGGCGAGTCACGGCGAGATCAAAGAACTGCGTGGTCAACGCGAAAAACAAAGGCAGAATGCGGCGGGTTCATCGAGCACGCGGCGGGCGAGCGCGTACAAAAGAGGAACTTCGAGGCCCGCTTGCAATCACTCGTTTTTCCGGGATGATGGACGAAGAGGAAACGCCGATTCGGACTCCGCTCACGCACGTGGAAGTGGACGTCGGAAAGCTTCGATTGCGCACGATCGGTGGTCAGAAAGGATCTTTTTGGAGGCGAGTTTTTTCTGGCATTCCACGCCTACTTCACGTTCTTCTTGTTTGCAGCCGCTCGTCGGACGCATCGGCGTCGGCCGGCTGTTCCGCGCGGAATATCCGGCGGCTGATCGCGCGCCGACTGCCGCTCCTTCGCTGGATCCCCGTCTACCGCCGCTCCCAACTGGCCGGCGATCTCATTGGAGGCGTGATGGCCAGCGTTATGAACATTACTAAAGGCAAGCGGTAGAGAGGAATAGATGGAATGAATGCTCTCCTCGACAGGGACGGCCTACGCGCAGCTGGCGGGCATCCCGCCGGTGAACGGACTCTACGCGCTCTGCATCGCCTCGCTTGTCTACCCGCTGCTCGCCTCCTGGTCCCAGGGATCCATGTGTTCGTCCCCCAATCCACAGACTCCATTCCAATCGATCGATTGATTGCAGGCGCCTTTGCGATCATCCAATTGATGTGCGGGGCGGCCGCTCGCGACGTCCTCGCTCAGGCGGGCGGCCCCAACGGGACGGTCGACGGGGAGGACGGGGAGGAGCTGAATGCGGCGATCATCGTCTCTACTCTCACGTTCTTCAATGGCCTCGTATTCGTGAGTAAAAGACGAGAGGGAGGAAGCGAACGGCGGATTGCAGGCAGCGTTCGGCGCTCTGCGCCTTCAATTCCTCACCGTCCACTTCTCGAAGCCACTGATCTCCGGCTTCCTCACGGCGGCCGCCCTCCACCTCGCCGCCGCTCAAGCGGGCAACGTTTTCGGGCTGAAGACGCCGCGCAAGGCCGAGAAGGCGGTCGGCCAGCTGTTTCGAGTGCGCCTTCCTTCTACCTACTCATCTGTCTCGCTTCTTTGAGGACCTCTTCTCGCTGCTCGTCCGCCTGCCCGAAGCGAACTGGGCGACCGTCGGGCTGTCGGCCGTCTCGTTCGCCGTCTTGCTGAACGCGAAGTTCCTGCTGGACGATCGAATTCGTCGGTTGGCCGGCCGCAAGCTGCTGATCCCGTGGGAGTTGCTGCTCGTACGTGACTTCCCGCCCAATTCTTCCGCTCTTTCGCAATCGAACGGGTGCGCCCGCCGCCGTTTAAGCCGCCGGCGGGAGCGCTTCCCAACGAAAAGCGATCTCTGGACGAGGGCGGGCGTTCTTTGGCGCCTCCTTTCCGGACTGACCGCCGGCCCGCTTGCAGGTGATCGCGGTGACGGCGGCCGTCTTCCTTTTCGACATGCGCGCGGAGTTCGGCGTCCAGACGGTCGGCCGGGTGCCGCGCGGCCTTCCGCACGTGACGCCGCCCCGTTTGGACCTCCTGCCCGCCCTCTTCCAGCACTCGCTCGCGATCTCCGTCGTGCAACTCGCCTTCCACTGCTCGCTGGCCAAGGTGATGAGCAGGCGGAAGGGCTACGCGGTGGATGAGTCCCAAGAAGTGTGGGCGATGAGTCTCGTGCACGTCGTGCTCGGCTTCTTCCCCTCCTTCCCGACGACCAACGGGCTCGGGCGGGCGGCTGTCATCGACGAGTGCGGGGCCACTTCTCTGGTTCGTTTTCTTCCTTTCACTCGTTTCGATCAGTTCACTTCGGTCTTCACGGGCCTCATCCTGATCGCCGTCCTGCTCGCCGCCGGGCCGCTCTTCTTTTGGATCCCACTTGTACGTATTCCTTCCTTACCCAATGCATTCGATTGTTTAGTGCGTGCTGGCTGTGATCGTCCTCGTCTCCGTTCGCGGGCTCTTCGACGGCTTCCGCGAACTCCCGTACTTCTGGCGGATCTCCAAGTGGGACGGGGTGCGTTCTCTTCTGCTTCCTTCCACCCTCTCCTGCTCGTTCAGGCCGTCTGGGCGGTCACCTTCTTCTCGTCCACCTGCTTCGACGTGATCGTCGGGTTGGGCGTTGGGGTGGCCTTCCAACTGCTTGCTTTGGCCACTCGAATGCAGTGGTTCGTTCGCCCAAATGGACCACAGAAAAAGATCTGATTGTTGGCAGGCCGAGGTGGACGGGGCAGCGGTCGGACGTCGTGTGCGTCTTCCGTTTCGACTCGCCGCTCGTCTTCTCCAACGCGGAGGTCTTCAAAGCCGCCGTCCACGAGGCGGCCGCCGAATGGGAGGCAGATAGCGAAAAGAAGGTGAGCGGCAGGGCAAGGAAGCCAGAAGATTGCAAAAAAGGAGACTGCCCTGTACTGGAATCGAACCAGTGACCTTCTGTTTACTAGACAGACGCTCTGCCACTGAGCCAACAGGGCTTGGCGGTGGGGGCCGCGGAGAGCAACTGGCGGCCGGTCGCTCGCCCGCTCGTCAGGCGGGGCTCCGCGGCGCCCTTTTTGCGGACGGCGGCGAGCGCTCGGGGCGAAAAGGGGCAAAAAGAACGGAGATTGTCGGCAACAGTGGAAAACAATCAAAATGCATTCAACCCTCGTCACGAGCATCAGCGATCAGATTCTTCGTCTTGCAGCCGAAACGAACGTTCGTGTTCGACTGCTCTGCCTTAACAACGTTCGACGCAGTCGGCATCGAAACGTTCGCCTCGTGCATCGCCGACCTGAAGAGGACGTTCAACTACGCCGTCTTCTTCGTCCACATGGACGGTCCGTTCTTTCAAGCATTCCTCCCACTACTCCCGGCTTGCAGAAGAAACACGCGAACGGCTGGCCTTAATTCAGACGAAAGTAGACGACGACTCGTGTTTCCAGTCGACCGAAGAGGCGATCGAGGCGGCCATTCGGCGATCACGAGCGGCCGGAACGGAAGAGAGCACCCGGAAAGACGGAGAGTTCGGATCGAAGCCGACCGCCGTCCACTCGCTTCTTCCGCCGGCTTGAAGAAACGGACATTCCTCGACATTCATTGCTCATTCCAACGAATACGCGTCTTTCTTGCCTGTTTTTATTCAACAACGTGCAATACCCTGCCCGACAGCTAAAAGTGCAGCCTACGTTTGAGTATGTTCCCGATTCCCGCTCGAGCTCAAATTTGTCACGTGTATAGGGAAGGTCAAAGCAAATAAGCACACCAACAAACAGCAACCGAGTCAAAAAGATGATGATGAAAATCCATTTTTTCCGAAATGTGGGCGACAACTAAAAGTGCAGCCTTTTTTCGGCGCTGGCGTCTATCGCAACCGCGGCTTTTTGTTGCTTAAACGAGATACCATTTTGTTCGTCTCGTCGAGCTCTATCCATTGAGGTAAGGTGCAACATCACACGAATAACAGCTAGGACAGAATTCTCTTTCAAACATGTGTAATGATGATATCGTTCGAAACGGGTGTGGCAAGAACCATACGTATTTCTCCTGTCGCCGAGTGCCATGAAGTAGTTGTTCAGAACATTGCGAATCACGAGCAATTAAGAAAAACGTCCAAAATCAAACGACCTCGAGGCTTTGCGCACTTTCGAACGGCACCTCGACAGCCTGATTCGTCATTTCATTTGTTTCTGCCACCGACACGCGAAATTCGTAACTTTTAAGGCCTGCAGTTCAACTTAAACAACACACTCTTCAATTTGTTGTTGAAGTTCTACCGCAACGAATGGGTGGCTTGCCCGAAAACGACGTAAACGCAAACAACTTTGCCATCGTCAAAGGCGACGATTGGCAATGTTCGGCCGCGGTGTTTCAAACCTCCAAACGGCTTCTACGGTGACTGTCAACGCTGCGTGAACTAATTGGAGTCCGGAAATCGTCTGTAGAGTGGGGCAGAACGAAACTGGAAAAGTCACAACTTGTGAAGGGTGAATCCGGTCAAAAACACACTTGCAGTGCTCGATTTCGAATCTGTCAAGAAAATCGTTGCCTGTGAATAAGTGGCGGGGAGTCGTCTAATCCCGGAACAACTCAAAAAGTGATTGTTTGTTGACTTTGCTTCACGTTAAGCCCGGTTATAAGCGCAGAAGTCCTAGAGGGTCATCTCAAAGCTATTTTTTCTTGACCACAAAACATCGCAACGGACCGTACAGCAACAGAACTACCGCCTACAATCTCTGAGCTTGTTGAATTCACCAGTCTGCACGTGAGAAAGGATGTTTGAAGAAGGCCGAGTCCCTTGGTCGTCTCTTCTGGAGTGTTCAAGTTCAAAGTGGTGCCAAGCAACGGTAGCAGGTCGGCAGCCTGCAAACTTGGCGAAAACATAAACGGGAATGTCTCCTCCATCTTCTACACGCAAAAGCAAAGCAGCCATCGGGCTGATAGTGAACTTATCGGCCGTTCAAAAAAGGCTGCACTTTTAGTTGTCGGTCTCGAAATGGATTAACTTTACTTTCTGTGCGGTTCGTCGAGGGTTTTGATTGCTTTGGATGTTTTCACAACCGACTTGGACCACTGCATGAACAAACCGGGTTTGCGCTCGAGCGGGCATCGGGAACATACTCAAACGTAGGCTGCACTTTTAGCTGTCGGGGAGGGTACAACAACATTCTTTCCTTCGTTCACTGCTTTCCGTGCAGAATTTTCCATTGGATTTCGGCCGTCTGCAGGCACACCGCGATGTGTCCGTAGCCACTCAGCTGCAACAAGCAATGGATGGATGGATGGAGGGAGGACGAACCGTGACGGTGTGGTCGGCCTCGGCCAACTCGCCAATCCACTGGCCGCAGCGATCCTGCCGGATGGTCTGATCGTCCGTGGATTGCAGGACGTAAACCTTCTTTCCCTCGTAGTGCTGCCGGGAGTTGATGTCGTTCATGAAGGCGCCCCCGCATTGCGAGCCGCAGTTTCACGCCGCAGCTCGTGGTCGACCGTTGGACGCCCGCCACGCTCAAATACGAGTAGACCTTGGAGGTGAGCGGTTTGCCGAGGTCTTCGCCCGTGTCCACGCACCGCCCGCCGAGAATCGCCTGCAGAAACGAAATGAAGTGGTTGGGCAAAAGAGGGAAGATGGCGAACCTTGCGGGAGATCGGACCGCCCATCGAGTACTGCACAACAAACGACACATGCGTGCACTTTCTGCTCATCACTTCTCACCCCGATCACGTCCACCTTTCGAGTTCGTGAACGCGGCCACCGCTTTGATCAGATCGCGCACCTAATGGGAAGCAAAAGCGATCAAAGGAAGCCGTCCAAGGAGAACTCACTCCCCGCACGTACTCGCAGCGGTAGCCCCTGCGTGTTGCTGAACTGCGAATTCGTGGGCTGGCCGTATGTTGTTGCGTACAACTCCGCGCTCTTGTAGCCGTGCGTTTTGAAGTGGGCGGCGATCCCGAGGCCGTGGCCCGCCGTCGTCGAGCTGCCGTGCACCAGGATCACCGGCCGCTTCCTCAACGAAAGAAGGGGTGATCAATGGAATGTGGGCTCACTTGGTCTTCCGACCGGCCGTGTGCTTCCCGCCGCCAAAAGACCCCAATACCGTTCGGGAAGTCGTCGCGCGCGATCCGCCGCTCCACCTCGGCGCCGTACTTCTCGCGGACGAAAGCGGCGGAAGGTCGAGCTGATGGTCGCCGAAGAGTGCGAGCAGAAGAAGAGGAAGAGGAGAGAAACGAGTACAAACGACTTCATTTCAATCACACGAAGCGCGTGCTTCCAATTGATCGAAAAGGAGCGAATTGCCACCGATTAAATCCGCCCGCTCTCTCGTTCCCGAACGTGCGACTGCTTGACTTTCGAGCACGCAGAGCAAACAGAACGCTCGCGCGTCCACAGCTGTGCACTCAGCGCCCTTCGACTCGAGCGAGCAGAAACTACGCAGTCGGCAGTTCAAAGTGGAAGGAGTCCAGCAACGAGGGGCCGCCGATTAATTTGCTGCAGACGGGAGCAACAAAAGGTCGAAACAATCATGGAGTTCACGCGCCCACGCACTCGTCGGGGCCTTCTGCGGGCATTCTTCGAGGCCAAGCCGGTGGTTGTGAGTGGTTAATTGTGAGTCAAAAGGATTATTGGAGTTTGTTACACGTTGCAAGTTCAATTTTCCCACGCTTCTTTTCCCTCGTTTGATCCAGATGGCCGCTTGTTTGTTGTTTACTGCGTCTGAACGGGGGCGTTTTGCAATCGGGGCCGTCCGCCCGTCCGCTTTCCCATCGGAGAGCGCGATCGGCGTTTCGCAGACGGCCGGCTGGGCGGACGCACGTGTTCGCCGCCCCGTTCGCCCGCGCCCTCGTTGCCGGCCGGCCGGCCGCATTGGGGCAGCGGCGAAAGCGCTGAGAAAGTCGGCGCTCGGCGGCTTTCCGACCAAGCGGACGGGCAGACGGCCGCTTCTCCGCCGCTTTTCGCCCGATCTTTCCGCTGGGCAATTTCGCCCGGCTGTTCGCTTTTGCTTCGCGTTTCGCATCCCATCCCTTGACTCAATCCACGTGCTTCCTTTGATTCCTGCCGTCGTTTCAGGAGGCTCCAATCCAAAAGCGAGAGCGAAGATGCCGGTCGTCAAGTGGCCGATCGCGGACTTTGCGGCTCGTCGGGCGGCCGCCTACCCGGAGGACTCGTGGACGAGCGGCCTGTTCGTGCAGCGGGGCGCCCAGTCGGTCCACTTCTCGCTGCGCTTCTGGCCGTTCTGCCTGCCGGGGGACGCCGTTCGCCAAATGCCCACGCGGATTGCCGTCGAGACGAAGCGGCAGTTGGACGCGGAGGGCGAGGACGAGACGCCGCTCGCCGACCCCACGGCCGCGTGGCTCGAGAAGGCGGACGGGACGAAGAGCGAGCGGATTCGTGAGTCCTTTCCTTCATTTCCGGTCCATCCCCCTTTTCCTTTCAGCACTGGACCCGCGGCTGGCGATCTTCGACGTGGACCAACGGCTTCCAGCACTTCCCGTTCCTCACCGACGCCCAACTGGCGCCCTTCGCCGCCGAGTCGACCGTCTTCCTCTGCTGCGAGTTCGACGCCGAGGTGGAGGCGCTGGAGATGACGCCCGCGGAGATCTCGCGCGAGTGGACGGTGGAGGGCTTCGAGCAGCGCTCCCTTGCGCCCGGCGCCCACCGAGCCGTGCGGAGTGGTCGACCGGCGGCGTGGTCGTCGAGGCGGGCGGCCAGCGGGCGGAATTTCGCTTGACGGCCGGCCGCAACGAACTCGGCCACGTTTTCTTCCGCCTGGCGGTCGACCGGATGCCCACGAACGCGCGCCTCTTCCTCCAGTACGCGTTGTGGATCGAGGACGAGGGCAACCGGACGGCCATCACCGGTGAGCACCCCAGCTCGAGCGGCCGTTCATTCCATTTCCTCTCGTTCAGAACGGACCGACGAGTTCGACTTTTTCTGGCAGAGCGTGCACGGCATGACGTACCGCGAGCATCACCTCTACGATCTGATCACGGACTTCGTCTTTCGCTGCGAAATCCGCGCGTTCCGCTTCGAGACGCGCCGCCCGCTCGCGCTCGACGGCCCGCCGCAAACGCCGCCCGCTGTCGTCCAGATGGTGGCGGACAACGGACAGCAGTTCCAAGTGAGTTCTTCTTCCTTTCGATCTCCAATCACTCCTTCACTCGTCTGAGGTCGAGAAGGAGGTCTTCGCCGCCAACTCGCTCTTCTTCCGCCGTCAGTGCGAGGCGGAGGAGGCGGGGCCGTCTGCCCGAGTACCGCATGCACCAGGCGAACGCCGTCGTTCGGTTTGAAGAACTTCCGTCCGGCAGGTCGTCCAGCTGATCGTTCGGTTCCTCAAGAACGAGGACCTTGGCCAGTGGACCGAGGCGGCCGTCCCGCTGTTGGCCGCCGCCGTTCGGGCTGGAAATCTGCCCGCTGGAGGTTCGACTCAATCATTCCCTTCTCTTCACTCACTCCTCTCGCTTGCAGGACCTCTGCGTGAAGCACCTGTGCTCGTCCGATCCAAATGGAGAACGTCCTTGCGCGCCTCGACGTTCTCCCACTCCGATGGTCCGCGAACAGGCGCTCCACTTCCTCCTCCGCAACTACGCGGCCGTCCGTCTGCCTGCCCGGCTGGGCGACCTTCGCCCGCGATCACGGCGAGACCCTCCGCCTGTTGCTGGACCGCGTCCTCCTCTGAGCTCCCTCCTTCTTCTTCTCTCGCACTCATCAATCGTAATCTCCTTGTTTTTCTCGTTGTTCCTACTTCTTATCGCCCTCTCACGTTCCCACTGCCTCTAACAGAAGTCCAGGGGCTCTTTTCGAATCGAAGCGATGGTTTTTAGTTCGTTTTCTAATAAACTTTGCCGAGGAATCGCGAGTTTCGTTGGGGAGGGGAGATCTCGTTAATGTGGGCGGCTCCTCCCGTTCAATACTTGACGAGCAAAAGAAAAGATTAGCGGGTGTTTATTAACAAAAGAGTAAACAACAAAGCAGAGTATTTATTGGCTGTAGGTGTAGCGAGTCCACAACGCGTGTCCCTCGACCTCCTTCAGGTCCAACGCGACATTCTCGAAGAGCGGGGTCGAGGCAGTCGGCCGGCAGACGAGTGATTTCCGACGGCAAGCTGGAAGAGCGATGAGTCGAGTGAGAATGAACTTGACTGGGGGGACTCACTCCTTCTCGCCGTCCCCCCCAAACTCGAAGCGTTGGGTTTCGATGGAGAAGCGGCCGTCCTCGCGGCGCACGCGGTGGTGGACGGTGAGCAGACGGCCGGCCGCCTCGAAGGTCGGGAAGCTCGCGTGCGTCTTTTGAGTGAGCAGGAAGCGAACGGAGAGGGTCTTCCACTCCTTCGTGCGCAGATCGAAGCGGTTCGCCTCGTCGCCCTCGACGTCCAGCGCGAAGAAGTGGCCGCCGCCCCACACGGCCGTCCCGAGCGTTTGGTCGTCGATCACCGGCTTCCCGTCCACCTTGGCGCCCTGCAATTAGAGGAGGGGTTGTTCGTGGTCATCCGGGGAGGGAAACTCACTTCAATCGCCGGAGGAGGCGTGTACACGCGCTCCAGGCTGCCCGTTTTCAAGTCCACGTACGAGATCGCCCGCGAGTAGTCCTTCCGATGGCTGAAGGAAGCGATTAGAAGGGAATCTGTGGATGTGGGGGAGCTCACGGGTGCAAGAAGAAGAGCTTCTCGTCGTGCAGATGGAAGCCGGCGTTCGGGTCGACCTTGTCGAAGGCGGGCAGGCCCTTGAACGTGTACATTTTCTTCATCTTCCCCGTCCTCCAAACGGAAGAGCTCGTAGCAGCGCTTCCGGTCGGGATTCTCGAAGCAGTCCTGCACGTCCAGGTTGTTCACCATGAACGTGCACATGGATGGCGACACGTACGCGAAGTAGCAGAAGACCTCGGGGAGGAGCACCTCTTCGGCCTCGACCGCCCACGGCGCGTTCGGCAAAGTCCAGGCGGACGGTCGCCGCCTTCAGCGGGTGCGGCGAGGCCGCGCGGGACCGTCGGCTGGAAGAAAAGAAGCCAGCGGTCGTCGCGGACGGGCAGGAGGCCGAAGAAGGGCCGGGCGCCCGCGAAGTCGGCCGTCTCGCACTTCAGCACCCTGCAGCGAGGAGGAGGATGTTGAAGGAAAGGAGAGTGGAGGGAAACTCACGTCTTTCGGCCGACCGCCGTGTCCACGACGATCAGATCGCGATTGTTCGCGTAGCCGACGATCCAGCGCTCGTTGTTGAAGAACCACGCCACCGAGGAGGACATTTCGGAGCAGGCTGGAAGGAGAGGAGTGAGTGGCTTGTACGAGGAAGGGCGGCTTTTATTCGTTCGGTTGGAAGGCGGGGTCATGACCACCCACTCGGGTTTCCCATCGCCCATTGCGCATCGGCCATGAGAACGAGTGAACACGAACAGTCGGCTTTCGAGTTTATTCTCTCGCCCACGAAACGAGGTCAATGATCAGAGGAGGGGGGAGTGGGTGGCTGCTCACTCGTCCTGCTCGACGTCACTCGCCTCGTCGCTCGGCTGAAAAGAAGGCGGTGGAGAATGGGAACCGCCCGCTCCACTCACCTCGTCGTCAGTGAATGAAGCCGAGCAGGAGCACCAGCTGCCGCTCGTCGAATCGAGCGTTTGGGTTTCGTTGAGGAAGAAGGACGCCGTCGAGCATTGGGTGGCCTCTTCGGCCAACTGGGCGGCGGCGGGAGTCAGTGCGGGGGGTTCCTTGTCGTCGTCGTCCATCTGCAAGCAGCAGCGAGTGAGTGGAGGAAATGGGCGGAACTCACCGCTGGGGCTTCCTCGGGCAACTTCCACTTCATTTCGAAGGCGTAGTGGCGGAGGAAGGTGTGCAGGATGTCCAGTTCGTCGAGCATCGTTTGCAGCTGGAGGTCGGAGCACTGGAGGGCGGCCGTCTCCACCTTCTGCCGCAAGTCGGCCGCCTGATCGGCCAACGGCGCCCAGGCGATCGCCGACTGGACGCTCGGAGCGGTCGCCTGGCCGGCGATCTCCTCGGCCAGCTGGAGGGCGCCGATCTCCTTCCGCAGCAGGCTGCAAAAGGCGGGATGTTCGTTCGATGGAGGAGGGAACGAACCGTTCGATCCAGTTATGTTGTTTGATTGAAAAGCGGTGCATCGTCTCCAAAGTAACTCCGGATGACGTCCAGCTGCTTGCGCGTGAGGGCGGCCAGTTGGCGTTTGGCCGTCGCGTTCCGCCGCTCGCTTCTCCGCGAGCTCCGCCGCCGCGCCGGAGATCACGCGCAGGAGGTGCGCCTTGCGGTGGAGCTCGACCACGTGCTCCGCGTACAAGCGACTCCAGTCGGTGGTCTGAGGAAACGAACGGTTGAGTGGGCAGAAAGGTGAGGAAGTGAGGGGAACCTTCTGCTCCTCGGTGCGCAACGGCGGGAGGTTTCTTGAGCGGCCGCAGGAAGGAGGCGAACTTCTCCGCCCACGCGGCGAAACTCTCGACGTTCCGCTCGCTGACGACCGCCGACTCGTCCCACGAGCCGACGGCCGCCTCCTGCTTGGCGAACCGCTGGTGCGCCCGGCCGACTTGCAGTTGGGTCTTGAGCATCGTCATGAGCCACGAAAGGAGGACGTCCTCCGTCACGGGCAGGCCGGCGATCAGCGAGTGGAAGTGGCGGGCCTGCAAGGAAGAGGATGGAAGGAAGGAGGAGGACGAACCCGCTCCACGACGACCTTCCGCAATCCTTCGAGCGGGGGGCGGCGGCGACGGGCGCGCAGGCGGCCGCCGGACATTTCGGTCGAGTAGAGACGAGCGGGCGGGCGGGCGGTTGACCAGTCGGCCGGTTGTCCAGACGAATGGAACGGGGGGGGGTGGAAGGGTTGAGCAAGCATCGAAGGGATTTGCATCAGACGTGTCGGTTTGGCTCCCAGTGCGTCAATCGGTGTTGTGTTGGGCTTTGTTCCTTGTCAGCCCTCTTCCTGTTGTGTTTGTGCAGACTGGCTTCTACCGGCCCAAACGTAGAGTACTATATTTGTTAACCTCTCCCCCCAATCAACTCTTCTTTGCGGAGATGACTCAGTTTTGACGTCAACCCGCCTCCGTGACCTCCGACCCACGCACACACTTCCAAGGAGGAACGTTCGAATTCCGCTCATTTCACGTCGTTTTTCTTCCGCCGCCCGCCTTTCGAACTCGTTTCCGTCGACTGGCGGCGGTCGAGAAGGACGGCGTTTCGCTCACGTCACGTTGCAATCGGCGGGACGTCTTTTTGCGGCGGGTACCCCCGGAGCTGGCGAGTGGGAAGAAGCGGGCGGGTAACCTTGATGGTCGGCCTTCCTTTCGGGTCTTTCGGTCACGAACACGCCGCCTGCACGCCGGGTCGAACTCGTGATATTTTGCTCCGTTTTGTTTGTTTCTTCTTTCGTCCGTTTGCACTCATTTCTTCCATCCAATCTCTTCGTTGTTGGATGTTCAAGGCGGTGGTGAATGCTTCCAGAAATGGGTCGGTGAGCGGCCCTAACGCACGCCGAATGTCGCGCCTGCACTCGCACGACGGCTCGGTGGACATCTCGTCCACGCTGGACGCCGAGGAGACGCTCTTGGCCCAACTGGAGCAGTTGGAGCGGCGAGTGGACGCGTTGCGGAAGTTCGAGGATCTCCGCGATCGACTCGCCGTCCGTCCACTCTTCCCCTCGCTTTTGTTCGATTCTCGTGTTCAGGACATCCACGCGTTGCTCCAAAACTGCCGCCAGTTGACGAGGAGCAACGAGGGGGCGGCCGCCCTCCTGTACGTGAAGTGCGTGACGTTGATCGAAGAGCTGGAGAAGGCGGCGGGCGGTCGGATGTCCGCGATGTCCATGAGCCACTCGCAAACCGCCTCCACCTACCGCATTCAACCCATGGATTTGGGAGTGAGTTCTCCATGCTTCTATTTCATTCTACCTGGTTGGCAGAAGGAAATCCAGTTGGTGCCCGGCAAGGACGTCAACCTGTGGGCGACCAACGCGCGCGACTTTGTGAACTCGCTGCCGAACGGCAAGCGGACGGAGGACGAGCGAGGGGCGTACGACTACTACGATTTCTACAAGAAGAAGTGGTGGCGTGTGTTGTGCATGAACAGCGGCAACGAAGCGAAGGAGAAAGACAACGAGGTGCGGGAGTTGTGGAACACGCAGGTGGGTTCCCTCCTCTTTGTTGATCTTGCAATCGCTCGTTCAGATCCAATTCTTCCTTTCGTGTTTGGGCTTCATTGTGGGCGTCGGGAACACTCTCCGCTTCCCGTCGATGATCTACCAGCACGGCGGAATCTTCTTCGTGCCGTACGTGATCTCGTTGTGCGTGTTCGGCTTCCCGCTCGTCTACATGCACCTCTCCATCGGCCAGTACTCGGGTCTCTCGGCTAACGGCGCCTTCTGGAAGATGATGCCCATCTCTAACGGTTGGTCCCCTTCCTTTCGTGTGAGAGAGTGAAGATTGCAGGCATCGGCTGGGCACTGGTGTTGCTTGCTGTTCCGGTTTCTATCTATTACAATGCAAGTGCACTGGTTGATCACATAATCACAGTTGTGGTCTGAAGATCATCGTCTCGTGGTCCCTGTATTACCTATGGTACTCGCTGCAAGGCGTCTTTTTGGACGACGGGCTGCCGTGGAGCCATTGCGAAAAAGGTCTTTCTTTCTTTCCACCATTAACCTTCGATGTGTAGCATGGAAGAGCCACTTCCAATGTTGCCAGCTGACGCCCGCCTCGCTGCACACGCAGAACATCTCCGACTGCTACTCGAATCCCCGCTCGCTGACCGCCCCAGAAGCTTTCTTTCAGTCCGTCCTCCCATTCGTGCATCCATTCACTCCTCTCTGCCCTCTTGCAGCTACCAAGTGTTGAACCGCACGTTCATGGCCGACGCGAACATCGGCGAGATCCAGGGACACGTGAGTGCGGGCATTCCCCGAATTGATCACCGGTTCCTCGCAGATGGTCGTTGCGCTCGCCGTTGCGTGGTGTTTGGTCTTCTTCGGCGTGTTCAAAGGCATCGGATCGATCGGATGGGCGGTCTCTCTCACGGCCACCATCCCCTACTTCATGGTTCTCTACTGTAAGCATTGCGCGAGAACAATCGACTGCTTTCAGCTGCTGATGCTCTTCTTGCGGGGCTCGAGTTTGAAGGGCGCGAGCACCGGAATGCACTACTTTTTCTACCCGGAATTCCGGAAGTTGTGGAACATCAATGTAATTCCTCTTTACTCTCCTTCCATTCACTCATTCATGTGGTTGGAGATCTGGAAGTCAGCCGCCGAGCAGGTGTTCTACGAGCTGGGCATCGACGCGGGTCCGTTGATCTCAATGGCGTCCTTCAGTCGCTATCGAAACAACATCTACCGGGATGCCTTTCTTCTAGTGGTCATGTACGTTCTCCTCAATGATCGGGAGTAATGGGCGTTCAGAAATTCGTTCACGAGCATCCTGTGCGCAACGGTCATCTTCCAATTCCTCGGCTTTTTGGCCACCGCCCAGGAGAAGCACTTGAACGAGACCATCCGTGCGTATTCCTTCCTGTTCTTTCATCCATCGCTTGTTTGTTTAAGGACACGACGCGCTCTACCTTGCCTTCACCGTCTATCCGGGCGTCACGTCGTTCATGGAGGCCGGCTGGCTGTGGGCGGCCCTCTTCTTCGGGATGATCACCCTTTCGGCGCTCGATGCGGAGTTCGCGTGGTCCGCCCACTCACTCCACTTGCATTCATTCCATCCGATTGCTTGCAGGCTGGAGATGATCGCTTCTTCGATCATGAACCAGTTCGGCATCAAGAACAAGCGGTTGGAGACGCGGTTGCTCGTCGGCTTGTGCCTCGCCTTCTTCGTTTGCGGCCTTCCGCTTTGCGCTCAGGTGCTTTCACCCTTCTTTCCCATCCCCTCGATTCTTTCGGGTGTTCAGGGCGGCATTTACATCTTCCACTCGATCGAGAACCTGAACGCCAACTGGAACTCCTTCTCGTTGTCCCTGTTGACGATCTTCGTGGTCTGCTACATCTACGGGGCGGACAACTTCCTGGACGACCTGAAGGAGATGCTGCGCGTGGAGCCGCCGCCCACCCAGTGGTCCGCCCCGGGCCGCAGTCGGTGGTACATCTTCGCGAAGAGGACGAAGTACTTCTTCGGCCCCACCGGCGACTACATCAAGTACTCGTGGTGTGTGTTCAGCCCGATGATTCTCACGGTCGGTACAAGGGAAATCCTTTCGTTTATTCCCTTGTGCTTTGAAGGCCCTGTTCGTGTTGTCGGTGGCCAACTACGAACGGGTGAAGTTCAAGAACACGATCCTTCCGCTCAGCTACGAGCTGATCGCGTGGGTCGCGATGATCGGCCCGCTGTTCGTCGTTCCGTTGACCGTCGGCTACACGGTCTACGAGACGCTCAAGAGGAAGAAGGTGGGCGATCCAACGAACTCTTCAATCAACCCTCGTCTGCAGCCGCTCTCATCGATGTTCAGCACGAAGAATTGGAGGAACAAGAAGGCCGAGCCGGTCGAGGAGCACCGACCGAACATGGAGAGCGAGTATTTCGTGCGTTCTCTTCACATTCAATAGAAGTGTTCATCTTCCTTTCTTGCAGTACATCGACCCGATCTCCCGCGGGGCGTCGGCGAAGTCGCGGACCGCCGCCCCGAACGACGATCCCCGGCATCACATCACCGAGGAGGACCCCTACTCGCGGGCCACCGACCGCGTGCGCGAGTGGGCCGAGCGAACTTCGCGCGACGAGTCCCGCCCGCTGGAAGTCCACCAGCTGCAGACGATCCCGTCGATCGTGGCCGCCGATGTTCGGAGGGAGGAGGACGAGAAGGAAGAAGAGGAGCAGTCGGAGGGGATCGGCAGGCGGCCAGGTATTTTCGACCGTCCACTCAATCCATTGACCTCTTCGTTTGAAGGACGAATGCGGGACTTGCTGTTCGCGGAAGCGGCGGCGGCTGCAAAACCTGCTCGTTCTCGTCCTTCTTCTTCCTCGTCGAATGAATACGCCGAAGGAGACGAGGATGAACGAGGTGATCGGCTGGAGGCGAACCTCTCGGCCGGCAGTTCGCGACGGCCGACCGTCAAGCGGGCGCCCGCAGCTGCAACGAGTGGGAGCGAACCGCTGAATCTGTTCGGCCCGCCGCCGGTCAGCAGTGCGGAGAGCCCGTTCGCGCAGTCGTTGAGCCGCCGAATCAACAAAAACCGAGCGAATCGCCGGTCGGATCAACGGAAGAACCGGATGTTCAACGACGGCTTCAACCTCGTCGTGTTGGACGCCGCCCAGCCGTCCGGCTCGTCCGCCGACCGCACGCCCTCGCCCTCCGCCTCGACCGCCCCCGACCGGCCGGGTGAGCGAGCGAGAAGACAATCGATTGAATGAGAGGAGTGTTCAGAAGTGAGTCGTTCGGGCAAACAGCCGCTTGGCGCTCGTGAGTCGACCGCCTCGACGCTTTCGGTCTCGCCGTTCGACGTTCGGTCGGTCAGCCCGACTCCCACCGAGACGCCCGAGGTTCGCTCTTCGTTCGACCACCTCTGAACGCTCCTTTCAGCCCGCACAGTCGCCGCCGATCGTCCGGCTGAAGAGCCCCACGCCGATCCGCAGCATTCCGCCCGCCATGCCGCCCACGAACGACTCGTGAGGGAGAAGAGAGGCGTCTTCTAGTCGACTGCGTTGTTCTAATTATTGCACGAGAATAAAAAGAGATTATCTTTCTGTTGATGGGGCGAGAGTCCAGCAGCGGAATGCCACGCGGTTGGCGGCCGATCGCCGCTCGAAAATCGCCGCCCGCCGCGTCGCTCGGCGTCTGCGGCCGCGGTCGGGCGGCGGAAAGCGGGCGGCTGGAGATGTTGGGCAGTTTATTCTCTGTTGGAGTTTGAGGGGGATTGGAAACGAAATTGATTGGCTAGCTAGTATTTTTGAGCGTCAAAATCATCTGTTCGTTCGGTCGCGGTCTTCGACGCCGTCGAACGATTGATGGAATTCATTCGAGCAAATAATTTTATTTCTGTTGATTCCACCGCTTTTTATTCTCCGTTTCTCCATCCTCTCCTTTGCCTCCTTATTTTCTGGTTTGCTTTCAGGAATTCCCCGTTCAAAATGGTCGAGATGAACAAAGCGCCCAAGCCCACGACCGCCGCCGGAGACTCGCGGGCGCCCTCGTTCGCCGACTGGATTCGCAGCAACGAGGAGCACCTCCGGCAGCCCGAATTCTTCCTCCGCACCGACCGACGCGATCTGGACGAGGCGGACGGCCAGCCCTCGTCCTCGATCCTCACGAAGTGCCTCTTCGGATGAGTCCCCGCGTTCTTTCCTCTTTGCTTTGTGCTCGTCCATGTGTTTTGTTTTGGTTTGTGGTTGGAACGATCAGTAAACACGCTTTCATCGATGTTCGTTCTGTTGTCGAGTTTAGAAAGTGAACAGGATGGGATCTCGAAACACGAGGAAGAACGGCCTAAGCGTCAAACATAACTTTATTTGCCCCATTCACAAGAGTTTATTCGAAAGAAAGCAAGATTTTTGAAAGTTCTACTGCTGCTCGACCTTCCGGTCGGCGATCGTCTTCTCCAGCAGCTCGGTCGGGACCAAGTGGAGCGGGAATTCGCGAGGATCGATGGACGGCAAGCTGCAACGAACGGAGAAGCTCCGAATCAACCGGCTTCCTTCCGAACCTCGCCGTCGCTCCGCCGTCCACGTGGTAGTTGCTGCCCGTCACGTACGACGCCTTCTCGCTCGCCAGGAACAAGACGACGGCGGCCACGTCCTTCGAGAAGCCCGCCCGCTTGAAGGGCGTCACGTAGTCGGCGATGAAGCGGTAGTACAAGTGGGCAGCCGCCTGGGCTTCCGGCACGTCGCTGCTCTTCAAGATCTTCGTGTCCTCGATGATGCCCGGGCTACAACAAAGGGAACAAGTGGATAGACTGGAAGGACGACCAACCTGACGGCGTTCACGCGGATCCCCTGCGGGGCGTAGCGGACGGCGAACGATTTGGTCAGCGAATTTTGCGCGTACTTGGAAGCAATGTAGTAGGAAATCTGCGAGGTGTTCAGCTCCACGGCCACCGTGCTGATGTTCACGATGTTCCCTCGGGTCTTGGCCAAGTGTGGGGCGGCCAGCTGCATCAATGCGAGTGGACTGAAGGGAAGAACGAGTGGATTCAAGCGAAAGCTCTCGCTCACGTGCGAACGTTGAGGTTGAAGACGTAGTCGAAGTTCTCCAAGCTCTCCACTTGTGTGTCCAGCCCGCTCTTGTGGTAGGCGCCCGCATTGTTCACCTGCTCGAAGGAATGAGTGGAAGGAGAAGGAGGAGGACAAACCAGAACGTCCAATCGACCGAACTTCCCGACCGTCTCGTCGATCAACGACCGCTGGACGCCCTCGTCCTCGGCCGCGCCCTGGACGCGATGAATCCGGTCGGCGGGGATCCCGCTCTCCAGGAGGAACTTCATGCAGTCCTGCAACATACAGGGAAGTAAATGAATGAGTGGAGTGCCCGCTTGCCTCCAACCCGTTGGAAGATCGGCCGTGAATCGTGACGGCCGCTCCCTCCTGCCCGAACGCCAACGCGATCCCTCGACCGATCCCGAAGGAGCTTCCTGAACGAAACGATCGCAGGAATCTCCTGCTTGAGCTCACCGGTGATCACGACTACTTTGTCAGCGAACGCCATGAGTGCACGAGCGAGAAGGAGGTGGAAATGGAAGAACGGACGAGAAGTTCCTTTGTTTTATTCATGCCTTCCGCTTCGTGTGTGGTCCTCGCGGCCGCCCGAACGGCGCCAATCCGATCGGCGCCCGTCGGAGTCGAGCGAACGGCCGGCGGGCGGCTTCGCGGGTGGTCCGGCGGCCGAGCGGTTTTTTCGCCGCCGGCCCGTCAATCAGCCGGCCGCCCGCCGCGATCGGCGGGAGTTCGGAGAAAGCGGACGACGAGATCGATCAGCCGAATGAATGACGTTCCCAAAAAACAATTGCAAGCAATCGAAAAGCGAGTTCTTGCTGCCGTTTGGTCGACTGTGTTTTGATTGATGGCCGTCCATTGAAAGCAGATCGCTTCTTTACGATCATTCGAGTGCCCTCATGGTCCAAGTGTTCAACTGTTTTTTTTTCTCACGGTTTATTCAACACGAAACAAGCGTTTGGTTAAAGCTGACAGCTGGCAATTGCGGAGTGGGCGGTGACCGGAACGAACGAACAGAAGAATTGAACGAACGAGGGAAAGTTGAATGAAGAGGAGTGGGGATTCATTTCAGCGATGCTCACTGCCGGCCGAAGACGAGGAGCAGCGAGGTGACGAGCAGGCCGAAGGCGGTCGGGGCCACGGCGCCGATGCCCTTGGTCGTGCTGCTCGGCTTGGCGGTGGACGAGGAGGAGTCGGCCGGCTTCGAGACGGAGGTGGTCGCAACGGCGGGGGTGGACGTGGAGGAGCGCGGGGCGGTCGTGGCCGTGTACTGCGCCACGTAAATGACGCTCGTGTAGGTGGGCGGGGTCTTTCCGTCGCCGTCCACTTCCGAGAAGGTCACCGTGTTGGGGCTCTTCGGGGCGAAGGCCGGCTGACCGAAACCGAGGCCGTTGTTGTCGTAAATCTGCAAGCATCTTCCTTCAACACGCGCCTTTCCATTCCAACACTCACCGCCGTCTGCTTGTCATTGATGAGATTGTACTCGTAGACCGCGGTCTTCCCGTCGACCGTCCCGTCGTAGACGATCGTGTAGTCCGAGGAGAAGGCGGGATTCGCGAAGCTCGAGGTCGTGCCGGTCGCTTTGCTCACCTTCGTGGGCTGCAGATCAGACAGAGAGACAAGGAAGATGTCCGTCTTCTTCGTGGAGACCACGTTGTAGCCGAGCATCCGGCGGAAGTCCAGCACGTTCGCGTCGTCCACCTCGTAGCCGTGGAACGCGATGTACTGGCCGTCAGCCGACCAGGTCGCTCGATCGTAGTAGCCGGTCGGCAGCTTTTCGGTCAGCAGCTGCAAGTGAGGAGCGTCATTCAGGTCAGAGCTTCAAGTGTACTCACGATGTCCGTAGGGCTCGCACTATTGAACGATTTGCGGAGGATGAGGTCGACGCGGTCGTCGCTGGCGCGCGTGAACACGAGCAGCGTCTGGTTGGGCGAAACGGCCGGCTGTCCGTCGTAGCCGTCCCTCGTCGTGTGTCGCTTGACGAACGAGCCGAAGATGTCCGACTGGTAGATCTCGTGGTTCGGGTTCAGCCACTTGTACGCGTTCCCGTTCGCCGTGCAGAAGGCGGAGAGCGTCGTGTCGGGGCTCGCGTTGCACGGGTCCAGGTCGCAGTTGTGGGCTTTATTTTGGTCGGTGGGGGCGCTCTTGATGAAATCCGAGGCGTAGATCACGTTAGTGCCGATCGAAGTGGAGGAGAGGTCCTCGTAGAAGGACAGGCCGTCCACCGTGCCCAGGCCGGAGCTCAGAAGGCGCGGAGTGGAGAAATCGTTGAGGGTCGTGTCCACGTGGTACACTTGTTTGCACTGGGGGTTGTTGGTCGGATGCACGTTGTACTCGAAGATGAGGTCTCCGGTTGTTTCCCTTCAAACCGTCCGTTCATTCAGCCCTTTCTTTTGCTCACTTACATGGCACGGACTTGTCCGATGACTCCGTCCAGCCAGACCGCCTTCTTAAAATCGAGGTTGTCGTTCTTCATGCTGCTAAGCGTGCTATAGGGATTGGTCGTGTAGGTTGGTTGGGCGAGGTTGGGGACGAGGTCTGCGATGTAGAGCTGGTAGTCGCTTCCAGCCGAGGGTTGACGAACGAACACGAGCTGGTTGCCGGAAGGCGCAAGTGAAGCCTGCTTCGAGTTGAAAGCGGTGTCGCTCATTGCCTAGAAGGATGCAATCAAAGTAGACAGTCGAAAGTGTTGATAGAACTTACGACAGCAGCGCGAACTCCGCCCGCTGGGACCACCGTGGTGTAGATGACCTCTTGAACAGACGCTCCGGTGGTACGGCCACTGAAGATGATGTTCGCCCCTTGCTGGTAGGACTGCGGGTAGAGGGCAAGGTCGAGGCCGCTCGTTCCGCCGGTCTCAAAGAACCGAACGGTCGCCGAAGCGGCAGCTCCAGTCAGCCGTTTGCCGGCCGCGTCCACAGCCACTTGGTAGATCTTCGTGTTGGTCGGATCGAAGACGTTCAGGCTGTACAGATTGTCGGTAGCGGCTGCGGGGTCGTGGCCCGCATCGGGCACTCCGTGGAAGAAAGCGGTGTACGTCGGAGTTGCGCCGCCGCTCGTGCCGTAGTTCACGCCGTCGAAGTATCCCGAGGTGTCGGCATCATTAGCGAGAATGAACTAAAGAGAAAGCAATCAATAATCTGCGCTATTTAAACCCAGTCCTTACACCATCGTTGCCGATGTACGGGTAGGCGCCCCGGACACGATGCGTCGCATCGATGTCATCAGTCCGCGGTCGCGTGTGCACCAACGAGGTGAGGCCCCGGCGAGGGCACGAGTAGTACGAGCCCGGAGATGACGGCGCTGGGATCGTCTGCTGCACGAGTTGGCCGTTCGCGTCGGTAACGTAGAGGGTGGTACCGTCGTAGAACTCGATGCGAGAAGATACGCCGCCTAAACAGAAGCTTTCTATACGGTTGTGCTTGCTGACTACCCACAGGCAGTAATTGCCGTTCCTGCGGGACAGGGACTGGCCGGGCACCACCAGCCATTGCCCGAGGCGGCGGGATCGGCGTTCAAATTGTCGTACAACTGAAAAAGCACTCGTTGAATTACGATCTTCCATTGCGTGCTCAAGCAATCGACATCTCTGCTTGTCGGCTGGATCTTCCGGCGTTTTGGTCGACGTTTGGTCCGAAAGAAGTTGTCGTTTGCAAAGCTAGGTTCCTTGTCTTGCCATCTGATCAACCAAATCCGCCCGGCCACTCCCATTTCCGCTTCTATTACAACTTTTCCTTTTCCTTGGTTTTGAAACGGCTCCGTTAGGACCCGCCTAATCCCCCATCAAAACAAAATTCCTCCGCGTTGCGAAAAAAATGTGATATTTGTGAAGGCAAAGAAGCAAAAATCAGAGTGAAACTGCAAATTTCGATCGAATGAACACACCTTGTGGAAGGTCGACTCGTACATGACCGTTTTGTCGCTGGTGGATGGCGGCGCGCTCACGCGGCTCGCGTGGCCAAAGCCGGGCGACACGCGCGAGATCTTCCAGTTGGCGCGCGTCTCGTTCCAGTACGCCAAGTCGAGTTTGTAGACGTCGTCGCAAGCCTTCGAACCGTAGCCGCCGTTTGTGCCGCTCTTTGCCGAAAAATACACGTAGCGCCCATCCGCACTGCAAACCACAAAATGTCTACCAAAGAGGAGGAAACTGTGAACTCACCTCAACTGCGGGAACGAATGCGAACCGATCTTGGTCAACTGCCGCACGTTGTAGAGGGACGGTTCGACGGCGTTCGTCTGTTCGAAAAGAACGCCGAGAACGCCCAGAAGCGGCGCCAACCGCCACACGATCGACCGCATCTTCCGACTGCTGCCTTCAACTGAAGGGAACAAATGAGGGGAAAGCGGCTTGGAGGCGAGTTTTAAAGCCCGACGAGAAGAACACGCACTCGATTGATTGGCGGAGCGGGGAGAGTGGAGTGATTGCTAATCCACGAATTCCTTCGAAAGGCGCAAGAGGCTTAAATAGAAGAGAGAAGAACGAAATTCGCCCCGACTCGAAGCGAAATGGGCGGGCCGTCCGCCGATCACTCGCGCCCGCCTTCCGCACGTCACCGGCCGACCGCAACCGCGGCGATCTGCCCTCCGGCCGGCTCAAGCGAGTGATTAGCAGCACACAGTCACTCGCCGCCCGGTTTGGCTGGGGAATGAGGCGATTAGGCGGGAGGGGCGGCCGGAGATCGACCGCGTGAATCACCCGCCTTGATTCCTTCCCCTCCAAAAGGGTTTGGCATTCGGGCGGGAGGCGGGAGGCCCCGCTTGTTGCGAGCGGCTCTTCGTGTACTTTCCGCCGTCTTCCGCTCGTTTCCGCCTTTCATCCTTGTCTTCCGTCTTCTGCCCTCCCGCTTGTGCAACGGCCTTCATTTGTTCCTCCTCCACGCCTTGTTCGCTTCAACCGTCGTCCGTCTGCCGGCCGCTTGTCATCATTCCGGCGGGTTTATCTCCGGTTTCCGCCTTTCCGCCAACTTTAATCCTCGTTTCTGCGGCCTAATCGGCGCACAGGAGAGTCCGCCGTCTTCTTTGTGCACTGCCGTCTTATCGCCGCCCAATCAAACGAATGACTCCAGCCACAAGAATGCAGAAAGAAGTGGTGATTGCGGAAGGAATGAATGACAAGCACAGAATTGATGAAATTCGGTTGGTCTGGGATTGGAATCCGATCGGAATGCCGGCATCTTGCGAAGCAACCAGAAGAACATTCGGGAAGGAGGGCGTTCGACAGCTCTCAAGCCGCCACAAAGCCCGCTGAACCCAAACTTCAAGCGGTGATTCATGTTTGGAACTAACAGAGCATGGAATCGTGCAGTGATTAAGCGTGATGTGATGCGAGTTGACGTCAGCTTCTTGCATTCGATGCGGCCGCAAATCTCCGGTGTGCGTTCGCAACATCCAACGGCCGCCATCAATCACGAAAGGAGGAGTGGCCACACGTCTCGTCGTTGTGTTTGCCGAGGCGTGTTCGGGGCAACTTGGCGGGAAGGCGCGAAGCGAGCAGAATCGAGCAAAAACCGAGAAGAAATTTGGAAATCAGAGAACGAAGAAACCGCCCGCTTATCTCGCTTGCGCACGAATTCCGAAATTTCCGGCGGATTTCTGCACTCGCTCGTCAACGAAATGAAATCGAAGGGTTACTCATCAAAGGAACGCCCTTCTTGTTTCCTTCGTGATGCTTCCGGTTGCTGATCGCAAGACGAGCGAACGAGCGGAAGAATTCGAAGCAAACGAGCCGCCGGACATGCTCGTGAGTGCTCTGCGATAAGAAGCCGCCGTCACTCGATTGGAGGCAAACAGAAGCGATAAATGAGTTCATTTCGATGTTCTTTCGTTCGATCACTCACCGCCCGCATTCGTTTGTGCTTTCGGTCTTCGAATTCCGCGGAGTGCGGGGATCGACGCTCCTTTTTGGCCCGCCGCCCGCTGTTCGTGGCCACGGGCGGGCGGATCGGCGTGTTTGCGGACGGCGGGTGGTCGGCCGGCGAGCATCCGCTCCGTTCGAGCGGTTTGTTTGCCGGCGGTCACGCCCAAACGGCAAAGCGGACGGAATTCCGGAACTTTTCGGTGGAGCATCCGCGTTCCTTTCCGGCCGTTCTCGAGCGGCCGCAAAGCGCCGAGAAGCCGCTTGCGGAACGCCGGCGATTAGCGGCGCCCTTCCGGCCGCCCGAAGCGCGTGTTCGGAATTCGGAGAGCGGAGCGGAACTCCGCCGTTTGCCCCCGCCACACCCCGAACGAAGCGAGCGGATTTGGTGGCCGGACGAGCGTCAAACTCCACCGTAAGAACGGGGCTACGAAAAGATTGAACAAAACATTCGTAGGGTGGTTTGAATTTCAAAAATGGTTTGAAAATGAAACGCGTGGTTAACGGCCCTTCTCTGCTTTCTCACCCGAATAAGCGGTCATTTCGACCGAAAGGTAAACGGCGAGAGTTTCCAATTAATCAAGTGTGAGTGACACCTCGTGCACTCCAGTCTGCAGCGAGCGGGCGGCGATCGGCGAGCGGGCGACTAGCGAGGTTGCCCTACCCGCTGCCTCTCCGTTCTTGCACGAGCGCAGCGAGGCTCAGTGGCCCAACGGACAAGGTGTCTCTGTCTACGGAGCAGAAGATTGGAGAGTCGATCCCTCTCTGGTCCAATCATTTTTGCCTTTAGTCGGTGTGAATTCGTGCAAAACCACTTGTTTTTTGCCACTAGCCAAGCGGTGGGCAAGCAGCGTTCAATCAGCGGCCATGTGTCGGTCAAATTTCGGCTAGCATTCAAACCTGTTTCCGTTTATTCCGCTACTTGCGATGATCTCGATTTCCTTTCATCCACTTCTCCTTTTCCTTCGGATCAACGAGCGGAAGGAAGAGTGCCGTTGGGAAGGGGAACCGTCTGCTCGTTGTAGTTGCATCCATCTCGTGCTGCAAGAAAGGCGAGTCAAAGTACATAGGAAGTGGACGTACCGCAACAACAGTAAGTGCCGACGAACATCGAGTTGTTGAAGAACTGGCAGAAGCCGGGATGATTGGACACTCCGTTGAACTGAAGGCAGAAAGAAAGTGTGTGGGAGTTCTTCAAACAACCCGCATTGCAGCCGCCCATCCGACAGCCCCGAGTGGTCGTGTTGGAGGTCGCGTCGACCATCAGCGCGCACGAATTCGGTCCTGGAGGACATGAGGAGGCGGTCAAGTCGAACGGCGACGTCCCGCTCCTCGTGGACGACTGGTAGCAGCGGCGATAGACGGCCAGCGTGTACGGCGTGGTCGAGCCGGTGGGCGGCGAGCCGGTGGGAGTCGAAGAGGAAGCCGGCGGGCTCGTAATGGCGGCCAGCAGCGAGTTCATGTCTCTGTTGCACCCGTCCCCGTCTGCAACAGGAACGAGCAGAAGAGAACTGGATAGAGCGTTATGTAGGACTCACAGCAACAGCAGTACGTGTTGTTGGCGCCGTTGTTGACCGCCGATTGACAAAAGCCCACGGAACTTTGGACTCCGTTCAGCTGAAACAACAATGAAAACAGCTCCAGACCACCTCACTTACGGTGCAGTTGGTGGTTAGACATGAACGAGTAGTCAATCCGTTGATCCCATCGACGACCAGAAGACATGCGGAAGAAGACGACGCGCAACTGGTGGAAAATCCGCTCACCGGGAGGCTGCTGTTCTGTTGCCCTTGGTAGCACGACAATCCGAAGGCCTTTCGAGTACCGAAGACAAGCAAAAATGCAAGGAGGGACAGGGAATTCTGCATTGCTCTGCTGCTTTCTGTTCCTACTCGCGTGCTTTCATTCGATCTTTATACGCGAAAGGAGTTGGCGGATTATCGAGAGCAAAACGTGCGTGTAGTTTACGGGGAACGGAGAAGAGGACGTAAGTGATCATCCTCGTTTGCGTGCACTCGAAGGGATCATCCGCCCCTCGACGCTGTTCATTCCTGCGATTGATTCGCCTTGTTCCCGTTCGAAATTCGATTGAACGAGAGACGTCCGCCGCTTCTGAGCGGCGTGTCGTTGAAGGCGTAACCTTGGAAAGTCCGAGAGAAGCGAAAAGCTCGGATCGACGAAAGACCTCGTGTTTATTTCTTCAAACAACTTCCATGTGAACAAAGAAGGCTCAAGATTCTTCGTCTTTCTTGAAGAACACTTGAGCGACGAAAGAGTTGAAGGAGGATTGGGAGTTCTTGCACTTGCGGCGGTAAACGAGGCCGCCGACCAGAAGTCCCACGGCGATTCCGACGAACAGAACGACAAGCAGCAGCCAGTGCGAGTGGGTGGAATGGGCAATCGGAGCAGCGGGCGGATCGACCATATGGTCTCGGCGTTCGAGGAATCGATCGGCGGGATTAAAGATCGGGATCAAATAGCGGCGAGCTTCGAGCTGAGAAGAGAAGTTGGAGTCGTTGAACGTGCGAAGATGTTCGGGCACGAAGAAGAAGTGGCTGCAAAGAGAAGTGTTATTCAAGAGTCACCGATCACTCAATCACCCTCTGTATCGCACAAAGTAGTGGAGAGGAACGCTTTCAGTCCAACCTCGAACGATCAACGTCATTCCGAATTTGTGCAGCAGGGCGTTCTCGTGGTCGTGGATCAGATGCTCGCCGTTGCTGTCCAGGTCGACCACACAGTGCACTTGTTCTTTCTGAACATACACATGACTTCTTTTCACTTGTGTAAACACTCACGAAACACAAAGCAGCAATGTCGAGCTTCGTGCGATGCGGGAGTTCGGCGTTTGGGATGTCGCTGTAGGAGAGGCGTGGCGATGAGTCGGTTTCACAGTCCCACTCCTTTTTGATCTTCTTTGTGCAGTCCTGATGCCTGGAACAAGCGTGAGAACTTTGCCTTGAATTTTGTTTCTTACGGAACGCGAACGTCAAAAACGCTCGTTTCATTCACAAAAACCCAGTGTTTGAACAGAAAGTGGCCAGTTATGTTCGTCTGACCGCTGTTGTTCCCGTACAACATAACCGGTCTTGTCCTAAAGCACGCTGAGATTCGCGCTCTTACTTTGTGTACTTACGGCGACCACAGAAGAGGGATCTTGTTGACGAAATCCAAAGGGTTTTGACGTAGACGAAATCCTTCACTCCCTCGATGGGAATCGCGATTGAAGTCGGCTCGACAGCAAATCCCGCTGAATCGTCATACGCACCGATCGGCTCGTTGTGGACGGCTGAAGAAACAGTCAGCAAGCCGAACGAATGGAAGACTTGCATCGAATCAGCGGGAACCGGTAGTTCTTCATTGAGCAAAGTTCGAAATACTCGCGGAAGTCGCCCTCCTCCAGCGGGTGGTATTTCGGGTCGTCCGGGATGTACGCGGGGGACGAGTGGCTGCAAACCCGGGTTGAACCACAGTTTCGAATTGTCGCCGTCTTACCCGAACAAGTGGCCGGAAGGAAGGCAAAGAGCAGCAGGAAGAGGACTGCGATCATTGTTCACGTTCGGCCTGCAACGAGTGGAGATCAATTCGAAGAAGAAAGAGCTCGATTGATCGAATGAAATCCACGCAACGATCGTCCAGCGAAATGACGGCCGGCGGAGCGAAAACAAAGAGCGTGAGTGTAAAGCGGCGGATGGCCGCCCGATCGCGTCCCGAAGGCCTCGCGGACGGCGGCGGGAATGCGGATCGAACGAAATGCCGCTCTGCAGAGTGAACACACGGGAACAACGGGGACGTGGACGTCGTGAACGAAAACAAACGGGATGTCCGCGCGCCGCCCGCTCGATCGGGGAATTCGTCCGACGGCCGCCCGTTGGAAAGAAAAACGGCGGCTTGTTGTCACGACCGACGGCAAATGTGACGAGATTCGCACAACAATGACCAGTCGGAGAACGATTTCTGATCCATTCACTACATAGAATTCGATTTTCGTGGGCAACATCGTCTGCAAATCACAAACTATTGAGAAATCCCTCGGTCAACTCAGAAGACGAAACGTCTTTTCTAACAAGCACATCCAAGCGCTCCATTCCGCACTGACGTTGCAAGCAATGGTTAGAAAATACCATTCACGGAAGGCAAAAAAAATCTGGAGCTGGCAAGAATCGAACTCGCGACTTCCTCAATGCGAATGAGGCGCTCTACCACTGAGCTACAACCCCGCTGCCTTGAACGCGTGGCGGGCGGCCCAAGAGGCGAGCGAGCGGGCGGACGGCTTTTTGCGTCCCGCTTCCCGCCCGCCGAGCGGCCCGTCCACCACTCGCCGCCGTTTAGTGGAACGCTTTTTTCGTTCTTTTTTGCACCTTATAGCTGTTTGTGTGCTCGTTGTTCTTTTGGGTTGTGGAAAGTTGTAGGTTGGAACACACAACGGGCTTTCTTCGGATCCGCATTCTGTTCGGTGGTGGGAACTACCGTCTATTCTGTTTGAGCGGAAAGAGCGAGAAGGCCAGCGTGTTCGTCTCCTTCCATCAAGAGAAGCTCCACAAAGGAACAGACACAAATGCAAGGCAGATGAGTGGGTGACCGGACACTTCGACTTTCCCCTTTCTTCCGTGGTCTGCTCCTTCCATCCGCCTTGGACGCGGCCTAGAAAGAGAGAGGAACAAAACTGATCTCTACCACGCGTAAAGGAGAGCAGGCGCAATATCAGAAATGCTTCCGCCGGAAATGAGAGAGCGGCCAGTCCATGGGCAAAACGTTGACTTCCGATGCCGGGAATCGAACCCGGGCCTTCCGGGTGAAAACCGAAAATCCTAACCACTAGACCACATCGGACACGTTCAAGTTGACCTCCGAACTGCTCTAGTCGTGGTCGAGCCCGCGAACTTGTTTGTGCAGCCTTCTCGTCGCCCCTCTGACCGATTGTTCGCTCACAGCAGTAGGCAGCAGGCGCTCGCTGCAGTGAGCGGTGGACAGCTTGCTCCCTTCTCCTGCGTGACAACTTTCGACCCAACACCAAAATAAGAACAACAAGCTATTCATTTTATTAACATTAAACAATTCAAACAAAACTCGGTTCACTGCGGGAAGAGGACTTCGTAGATCTTAGCGGAGAAGGCCGGCCGAGTAGCGAGGAGGTCCATCAGCTGCGGGCTGTTCAGCAGTGCGGCCGCTTTACTCTGGTCGGCCCACAAGAAGGACAGCGCGTGGATCAACTCGTCGTCTTCCTCCTCCACAGCGAAGATCAACGAGGCGGTCGCCGCCTGCTTGTCCGCGCCCGCCCGTTTGATCGCTTCGATGCACGCGTCCTGCAAGCGGATGAATGAGCAGAGAAGATATTTTCCAACCTTGAGGGCGGGCATCTCCAGTCGTTTGGCCACGATGAAGAGAGCGTTGAGGTCCGAAGCGTCCACTCGCTTCCGCTCGACCCACTCGCAGACGGCGGCCATCTCCGGCCGCGTGATCCCGTCCAGGACGAACCGCTCGGCGCCCTCGTTCGCGGCCACCGCTTGGGCGAAGAACTCCGATTCGGCGATCAAACGTTGCCGATCGACCTGCAAGAAGAAACGATAGGGGAGTCACCAGAATTCGAACCCACAACGAACAAGTGGCCTTCCGCTTCGATCGTGACCACGTCCTCCGCTCGCTTCTTTTTGGGCGGTGGCTGGTCGAGCTCAGCGGCCAGCGCATGAGTGGAAGAGCCTGAAAGCAGTGGGATGATCAACAAATGAATGGATTTGCAGCACCCACCCGCTCGTTCCGGCAGGTGGGAGGCTGCCTCTTCGTTCTCCGGACGAACAGTCGCCTCCTCCTCGTCGTCGCTCAAACAGACGACCTCCGCGTTGTCAACAGCCGACCGCTTTCGATTCCTCGCTTCCCACAAGCGACGGCCGCTTGGCGACGGGCAGCCATCGCCCGGTCCCCGCACCTCAACGGGCGGCGGCGGAGTGGACTGCGAGATCTCCACGATTTCGGGCAACTCCTCTCGAATTTGAGGAGCGGCCGCCTTCACCCAACGTTCGACCATGAGCCGCAAGCGAAGGCCGTTGGCTTGAACGAACGGAAGGAAGCGCGTGGCAGGCAGGCGGTAGCTCGTCGTCGTCCGTTTTTGTGGGCACTTGCACGAGAACCGGCATGCGCAGTTGACGAAGTGGCGGGCGACTGAAGCAGCCGATTGATCACTCCTTCCTCCCGTCCGCCCACTCACTCGTGTGCTCAAAAGTCGGCTGCCCGTCCGTCTGCAGGAGCGCCCACTGCAGTCGGAGCGAAACGGACGCGCCGTTCGGGAAGTCGACCAGCGAGAAGACGAAGTCCGCCGCCGTCTTTTGGGCGTCGGGCGGGAAGTAGAGGAGGACGAAGCGGAGGTCCTCGAAGTTGCGCGGCGTTGCGTGTCGAATCGTCTCGCGTGTGTCGATCACGTCCAGGCGGTACGTGGCCGCTGGAATGAACAGCACTGATGCTTGTTCTTTTTCTGTCTTTAACTAACCCGACTGTTGACCTTCGCTCGACAGGACTCCGAAACGGGGAAGAGGCGCAAAAGAAGAAGGCGGTCGGGGAACGAGAACTGGAACGGAAGGTCAATTCACCGCTCGCTCTCCTTCGCACTCACCAATCGGTTGATTCAAAGCGGAAAGATTCGCCCCGTTGTTTGTCCTGCTCGCACTCGGAAGCGGCGGAGCGGGTTGATCGCCGCGGGCAGTCGGCAGGAAGTTGGAAGACGGTTGAGTGGCCGCCGAATGGGGTTCGTCTGACGCTTGCACAGAAGAGGTGGACGGGCCGACAGCCGGAAGACTCTTCGGATCCACGAATCTCCTGTGAGCCACTGACCACTCGAAGTGCGGCGGAACTCCGGGCGGATTTCCGAAGACCTCCCGCACGCGCAGCTCCAAAAATAGCGGGCGGGCGGCGGCCGCGAGCGCCTCACCGGCCACCTTGAAGCGCGCCTTCGTCCTCTTGTGCGCGCACGTGCACGGCCGTCCGCAGCCACACGTGTTGAAGTCGACGGTTTCTGCAAGCCGCCGAGTGAGCCCTCCGCCCTTCCGCTCACCCGAATGCTCAACAGCCGGCTGTTGGTGGGCGTCCCGCAACGTCCACTCGAAGTGGAGGCGAACGAACGGCCGGTCGTCGAAGCGGACGACCACGAACTCGATGTCGGCCGCGCGGCTCTCGTGCGGCGGCGGGAAGTAGCGAACGGCGAACGTGATCCCGTAGAAGGAGTGGGCGTGGAATTTCGTCACTTCCTGCAGGTTGACGAGCGGCAGCTTGAACGTGGTCGGCGGGGACATCTCCACTGAAAAGAAGGAAGGCGTAAGAGAGATGCGAGTGCACTCACCGCTTTCTTCTTCCTTCCGCCAGTCGGGCGGCTTCCATTCGACGCGGAAGTCGGCGAACAGCCGCCCGCTCTTCCGTTCGGCCTCCAGCCGGCTGGGAGCGACGCGCACACTCCAACGCTCTCTCTTCGCCCGTTCGAAGGTCCACTGCTCGCAGACTGCAAGCGAGTAATGAGAGAAAGAAGGAGGACGGGGTGAACAGACCGCTCTTGTGGACGACTTTCCCTCGTTTGTCGACCATCGTGCACTCCAGGCGGCAATCCACGGACTGCGCGTCGTGGAAGTCGGAGATCTCGACGCCCAGTTCGGGCATCCCCGTGCTGAGTTCTCCGCTCGCTTCGGGCGAGAAGAACACGCGGAACGTGAGCGGGAGGCCCTTCTTCAGCGCGTAGGCGGGCGACTCGTGGGCGCGCCGGGGGTCCAACTCGAAGCGGCAGACGGCCGCCTTCCCGCCGTCCACGTGCTTGTACATGGACGGCGGCGGTCTTCTGAAACTGAAAGAACATGAAATGAGTGGGAAAAATACGAAGGCGACTCGAATCTCCGCCCTTCGGTTGAGGCGGAACAAAACGAGCAAAGAGGAAATCGACGTTTGAAGTCAACGAGGGCGGAAAGATGACTAACGGCCGTTTGCCGCCCGATCGCCGCCCCGCAATCGACCGACCGCCAAGACGCGAAAGCCGAACGGCCGCTTCGAGCGGGAGAGCGGCAAGCTTTCGCGCCTTTTCGCCCGCCCGCTGCCGAACCGAACGGAAAGACGGGCGAAGAAAACGGAACGCGGCGACCCGCGTGATCGCTCGCGTTCGCATGCGAATCGTTCAAAGACGAACGGAACTTGACGGCCACGTGTGCCCGCATGGCCCGCAGATGACGAAGCGAACGCCCCCTTCCGCTCGAACTTCGATCAGTCCTTCCACTGGCCGCCCTCGCTGTTATGACGACGGAACGGAGTTGAATGGACTTTCGCTGTTTGCTTTCATTGACGCGCATCACAACAACCGTCTACGTTTAAAGCCCAATGCATCGTTTCCTTTTTGGCCATTAGAAGACACAAGAAACCCCTCCCCTCGACCATTCGGACACTCCGCCCTGCAGGCCCCCGTCGATCGGTGGGCATTCAGCAAGCCCTAAAAGAAGAAGCGTTATTTCTGCCTTGATCGGCGCGGAATTCATGCCGTGAATCTTCGATTTCTCCTTTTTCATCCCTCTAATTATTTTACGTTTAGATCGCTCCACGATGGTCGAGCCGACGGTCCACCGCTGGAAGATCCCGAACTTCGGCGCCCTCTTCGCGCAGGCCGTCTTCCGCGACCAGCAGACGAGCGGCCGCTTCGGAGTGACGGGCGTCGACGGGGCGCTCTTCAACCTCTCGATCTTCCCGAAGGGCGGCTGGAGCGAATTTCGGAGTGCCGTCCGAGTGGCCCTGAAGGTGCGGGAGATGGGCGGCCACGCGGCGATCCCGCTGGCCTTCGAGCTGTGGATCGAGGGAGCGGACAGGCGGCGGCGTTTCCACCACAGTGAGTCCACTTTTTCTTTAACAAGTGAAGGGATCGTTCAGGCGGCACGCACACGTTCGAGCGGCTGAGCGCGTGGGGTTGGGGTGACTTCGCCGCCCAATCCGAACTCCTGGAGTTGGCCGAGCGAGGCCCGTTCTTCGTTTGCTGCAGGATTCGGCCGGAAACCCCATCGATCGCCCCGTTCTCGCCGAACGACCTCTTCCGACAGCAATTGGCCGCCGACTTCGGAGACGACGAATTTGCGGACGTCGAGGTGCGAGCGGACGGGCGGAGTTGGAAGGTTCGTGTGCTTGGAGCTTCTCTCGCTCACTCACCGCTTGCAGGTCTCCAAACTGGTGCTCTGCTCCCAATCAGCGGTCTTTCGCGCGATGTTCACGAACGCGACCAAGGAGCGTGCGAGCGGAGTGGTCGAACTGCCCACGTGGAAGGCGGACGTGGTCAAGCGGATGCTCCGCTTCCTCTACGCGGGGCAGGTGGACCGACTGGACGACGCGGCGGCCGACCTCCCCCGCATCGCCGATTCGTTCGACCTGCAGCAGTTGGCCGTGAGTTCCCCGCTGTATCCTACTGCTCCGTTCATTCGATCCCCGCCTGCTTGCAGAAAGTGTGCGTCCGCTCGCTCGTCAACACCCTTTCAACGGAGAACATCCTCGATCGTCTGGAGCTCGCCTTCACCTTCAAGCAGTACGACGACCTCCGAACGGCCGCCATCGAATTCGCACACGAGAACGCGTGGGAGATCTCCGAACTGCCCGAATGGTCGCAGTTCGAGGACGCCCATCCGAAGATCGTGGGCGGTTTGTGGAAGCGGGCCCGTCTGTCCATCGACTAATCACTCGCTCGTACGTGTACCATCTTCATCGCTGTTTGTGAATTCACGTGTAATAAACGGAAGTCAATGACGAGCACACACTTGAGGGCGCCGGAAGCCGAGGACGAACACAGTGGCGAGCAAGAGAACTACGAAACGTCTCTTTCGCCTGCTGGCCGTCAGTGAAATCGAGACAAAATGCCGCCAGTTCAAGCTAATTGCACTTCTGTTCTAACGGAAAGCGCGGATCGTCCGCCCCGTGTGCAAGCCAAAGGACCCGCCCGGCGACCTCGAAGGCGGGCGAAAAAAGCAGACAGCGAGCGGCTGACTCGGGCGGGCGCACGCACACGCGCACTTGGTCGGCCGCCCCGCTCTCGCCGGCGTGAGCAGCGTGGCGCAGCGGAAGCGCGTTGGGCCCATAACCCAAAGGTCGGTGGATCGAAACCACTCGCTGCTAATGTTTTTGCATTCCTGCTTTTTGCTGGTAAGCGGGAGAGTTCAAGCGAGAACGACTTGGATTTGAAGACGTGATAGCGAGAACCTCTCTTTAGAACCAAGCGATTCGTTGTGGTCACAGAAACTTGCGCTTTTGCTTTAAGCAGGCCACACATGCCCGCGAGTCGCCCTCGATGGTCGTCTTTGTGAGTGACGAGTGGCCCGCCAAATGGCCACTCGAAAGCGGGCGGAGGTTTGTTGCGCAATGCCGAGCAATGCGGCCGCAGTGTGGACAGCGCGATGATCCGCCCGCCCGCCCGCCAGACGCCGATCCTCGAGCTAATCGCCCGTTCAATCGAAGCAGAGGGCGCGGATCGGATGTTTAGACGCGTGCAATCGAATCAACAAGCTCGAATTACTGTCTTTGGACACCCGGCGTCCGTGACGGCAGTGTTTCCTCGCCGTGGACCGAGGGAAGTCCTCCATCTCGTTTCGCGCGGCCATCCGCCCAAACGCCTTCCTTCTAACCGCCGTTCGTTTCAGCATCCGCAAGGGATCATGGACGAAAACACCGTCCACCGCTTTGAGGTTGCCGGGTTTTGTCATCTGTTCGAACGGGCGCGTTCTCACGATCAATGGAAGAGCGGCGAGTTCGAAGTGAAGGGCGTTCCGAAGGCCGTGTTCCTGCTCTCCTTCCACCCGAAGAACCACGAGGAGGCGTACAAGAACGACTGTGGGATGTACCTCCGCGTTCGGGACTTCGGCGGCCATCCGTTCGTTCGCCTCAAGTTCAAGTTCTGGCTCGAAAATGCGGAAAAGGCCCACTCCGCCAAATGCGGTTGGTTCGGTCATCCGCAGATCGAACGATTGGTCTCTCTTTGCTTTTCATTTCAGTGATCGAGTGCAAGTTCGATGCGAACAGCGCGGGCTACGGACGGCCGGATTTTGTGAGCCGCACGGAGTTCTCCGAAGCCGCCCAAAAGCCTCCGCTGTTCGTCTGCTGCTCGATTCGTCCGCTGGATCCCGTCGATGCGGTCGAGTGGGCGCAGAAGGCGGGACCGGCGGCCATCTGCGGGAAGCTGGCCGCGACTTTCGGAACGGACTGCTTTGCGGACGTCCAAGTGTACGTGCAAGGGAGGATCTTCAAGGTTCACTACTCCGCACATCCCTTTTACCCTTCTTATTCGTCGTTCAGGTCTCAAAAGCGATCATCTGCTCGGGATCCCCGCATTTTCACGGAATGTTCACGAACGGCACAAAGGAGCGCTGAAGCGGAGTGGTCGTGATCACAAAGGTGGACGCCGACCTGATCGAATTGTTGCCTCGCTTCCTCTACTCGGGGCAAGTAGAGGGATTGTCGGAAGTGGCCGCCCGCTTGTTGCCGGTCGCCGACTACTACGAGGTCCTCGAGTTGGTCGTGAGTTCCCACTAGTGATCAATTAACCCTCCTCTTCTTTCAGGAGATGTGCCTGGAGTCGCTGGTCGCCCACGTCTCCGTCCAATCCGTCCTGCGCGACCTGCAGCTCGCCTTCCGCCACGACCATTCGGGCGGCTACAAGCAGAAACTCCTCGCATCAGCCCACCAGAACTTCTCCCTCCTGCGGAAGCAGCCCGACTGGACGGTCGCCTTCATTCGAGAGAACCCAGAGATTGCGGACGCTCTCTTCCAACGCGCCTACAAGTGATTCCGTTTGATTGATTGATTGTGTCGAAAGAAAGAATAAACAAGCAGGAACGCGCATCTGCCGAGGAGCATTGAGCACACGTTCACGAACTTCTTCATTCACTCATTTTTGGCGTCTGCTTCAAGCCTCAATCCAGTGCTCTCAAAGCGATTCTCGAGCGGCGGCGGCCGTCGGCGTTGTTGACCTATGCACCGAAAGGCGGTTTCCCATGAACGCCACCATTGCGCAAGCACTCGGTCGGCGTCCTCTCCGACCCCTCGACCTTTTCCCCGCCGCTGCCCGCACTTCACTCACTCACAATCAGTTTGTTTTCCCGCTACCGAAATGGCTGGACTCCCACTCGTTTTGGAGCCGCTCACCTACGTGCAGAATCGCTTCACGACGGCCGGGCCACTCCACCGAAACCGCTTCTTCACGACCGGCCGCGTGATCTTTGCGTTCGACGGCGAGCACCGAAACGAGAAGATCGGAGTGCTGGACACGTTCTACGGCGCCGAGTTGTGAGTTCTACGTCTCAATAAACTCTTAAATCTTCTTCGTTTTTTCAGCTTCCTGGAAAGAGCGGTCGGGAGCGAGCAGATCGACCGCCGAGTGCTGGACTGCATTCCGCTGGACGAAGACGCGAACACCCGCACCGCCCGGCTGCTCCTGCTCGCCCACAACTTCGATTCTCCGCACGAACTATTCCTCCATGAAGTGGCCGTCGATTTCGAGCAAAAGACGTTCAGTCCGGGCACACCGCTCGTGGTCTTTGCGGAGCGACCGCCCGCCATCTCCGAAGTCGCCCGGCGGTGGATCCATCCGACCGAGGACCCCCGCCTGTTCCTCGTCTCCGTGCAAGACCACACGGCGATCTCCTTCTTTTGCCTCGACCGCGACAGTCAGCAGGTGGCCGAACTCCCGCATTTGAGCTTCGCGTGCAGTCCGTGGACGGCGGCCCCGGCCATCCACGTGCACTGCGGCCGGCTGTTCGTCGTCCAACGACGCGGCGAGGCGCTCCAACTCTTTTGCCACGATCTGCTAGTTGATGACGATCCTTGGACGGAAATCGGATCTGCCGCTCCGAAGACCATTGATGTTTGACAAGAAGCTTCTTTGTGCCCATCAACCACTGGCTTTCAGTTTCCCCAGCTTGTCTGCAGTTTCGTGAGCAGCGGCCACCTGTTCGTGCTGCTGAAGGCCGTGCTCACGGACTTGGGAGCGAAAATCCTCCGTTTCCCGCTCGCCGACGGCCCTTGGGGCAGCTGGGAGACGGTCGAGTGCGCGCCGTTCGCCGCCTTCCCGTGGCCCGCGTGCCCGGCCGCCTTCGTGGACGGCGTCTTGTGCCTCCACCCCGTCCAACGGTCGGCCCTCATGGAGCGAATGGTCGAGAAGTTCCACTCCGTTCGGATCCCCGTCGAGTAAGCCCGCCTCTTCCCTTGTGTCTCTCATCGCTTCCTTCTTTCAGGCGACTCGAAGATCCCGATTACTCGGCCTGGTTCGAAGTGCTCCAGCATGCCTACGTGGAGATGGACGTGCCCGCCGAAGGCCCCTGCCGCCCCCTCACCATCGATGCCCTCTTCTTGAACAAAGTCGGCCTGCTTGAAGACACGCAACGCCTCTACATCCGCGCCAACTTCAACATCCACCGGCACTTGGAGCAGGGGGTCGACCTTCCAGCGACGTCCACGTCAAAGGCCGTTCGATTGGCGGAGCCCGTGACGACGACCGAAAGACAAAATAAGGTGCTCGCTTCCTCGCTCTCGCACCCCGAGATGCAGCAGGCGATCCTCGAATCCCTGCAGTCGTCCGCGGAACGGGATAAAGCGTGCGAACACCTGCAATCAGGAAGTTCCAGCAGCGACCTCCTCCTTCCGTTCGTGATCTCCGCCCGCTCGTCGTTGGAGTGGAAGCAGGCGGCCGATTGCTCCGTGCTCGTGGCGCCGAAAGCGAAGAGCGGCCGGAACGATGAAGAGGGTGAGCACTCACGAATCACGCATCTGTTCACTGCTCCTCATGTTGCAGAAGAACTGGAACGCGCCATCCAGAAATCTCTGC